>JARYZH020000016.1:4820250-5508279 GCA_030021035.2 Notholithocarpus densiflorus | reverse complement strand
GGCTACAAGAGAGGCTTCGGTTGCTTCAACCTCCTACCGTACCTCTCAGCACCTACCTCCCTAGGCATCTTAGGAACCACCGGCTTCATCAGAATGACATGAGCTTTGAGGCGTACGTGGAGCTTATGGGTTGCCATAAGGAGATCGACATTTAGTAGGTCGTGAAGTGGTGGCACATCTCAAGCATAGTCCACAGTTGTTGCAAGGACTACTGTGTGACTTTAGTTGGACTTCGTTGTTGCTCATACTACTCCACTTGTCGTATCTTAAGGCAATTTGGAGAGCGTTAAGGATCTCCTCATAATGAAGGCGCCTTCCATAATGAGGTGTTTACCAAAAGGATCTTGGGCAGGATTAATTAGTGAGGCTTGGCCACGCCGTAGGGTGACGAAAGGCATTGTTCCTCCTCGATACATCTACCCACTACGGGGTACAAGCAATGGTTGGAGGATGACATGAAATGGATTCTGAGGGATGAGAAAGCTTACATGAAGACTAGCAAGAAAGCAAGGAGGATTGAATGATCACCTTGATATGCCCCGTGTTTTACTTTTCTACACTTTTATGATTCTCATGTTTTTGTTTTTTAATTTAATAAAGGATTGGAATGTTCCAAATCCCCTATAAAAACAGCCTTATCATCTTTTAATAATCACATTTTTATTATCTTTGCTTATTTTCATTTATTCCTTCTTTTTTTCTTTTCTTTTTCCTTTGCCATGTAATTTTTTCCCATGACATCCCTTCGGGAATTTTCGCCATGCCCATGGTCTTTTCCCCTAATTTTTACCTATACTGCCCTTTCGGGTTTTCAATCTAGCGGGGTTCTTTTGCCTTAATTTTTGCCTAGGCCGCCCTTTCGGGTTTTCAACCTAGCAGGCCTTTTTTTTTTAGATGTTGTATTTCCGAAGTCTATACATGTTAATTGGGTGAAGCATCTCTTCCCCATCCAAATCTGTGATCCTCGTAGCTCCTCCAGACATGATTTTCTTGATGATAAAAGGCCCAGACTACCTTGGCTTCATCTTCCCTCTTGGGTCAAAAGTTTCATCTCTAAGCACCTTTAGGACCAAGTCTCATTCTTTAAGGTTTCTCGGTTTTACTTTCTTGTTGAATGCTCTAGCAATCCTTTTTTGGTACCCTTGTGCATGATATTGTGCCCTAACCCTTTTCTCACCTATCAAAGCCAATTGTTCATATCTCGCCTTAGCCCAATCCTCTTCTAGAACCTTGGCTTCCACCAATACCCTCAAAGATTGTATCTTCACCTCAATAGGAAGCACCGCCTCACTACCATAAACCAAAGAGTAAGGTATTGCCCCAGTCGACGCACAGATAGAAGTTCTATAACCCCATAAAGCAAACAGAAGCTTCTCGGCCCAATCTTTGTATTTCACTACCATCTTGGCTAGGATATTTTTCACATTCTTATTAGCTGCTTCTATGGCCCCACTAGCTTGTGGTCGATACGGTGAAGACTTGTGATGCTCAATGTTTTACAACTTCATGATCCTTCGAACCTTCCCCTCAAAGTGGGAACTGTTATCAGAAATGATCTCTTAAGGTACCCCAAACCGGCATATGATGTTGTTTTCTAAGAATTGGGCCACATGCTTAGCCTTTAAAACGAAGTAGGAGGCTACTTCCACCCACTTGGTGAAATAGTCAATTGCCACTAGAATGTATTCATGCCCATTTGAAGCCTTATGAGCTATCCTTCCAATCACGTTTGTGCCCAAAAATGAGAATGGCCATGGAGAAGTCAAGCTATACAACTCACTAGACGATACATGGTTCAAGTTGGCGTGCGTTTGACAATCATGGCAACTCTTCACATAGTCCACATAATCAGCCTCCATTGTATTCCAGTAGTACCTTATCCTTAGGATTTTCTTGGCTAACATTCTTCCATTCATATGAGGGCCACAAATCCCTTGATGAACTTCTTCCATTACCCTCTCGGCTTCTTCCTTCTTCAAACAACGAAGGTGTATTCCATCATAGGATCTTCTATAGAGTTGTCCTCCATATAGGATATATTATTTTCCCATCATCCTAATGGAACGACATTCTCTCCTGTTGGCCCCATCCGGATATGCCCGTAGTTCCAAGAACTTTATAATGTCATAGTACCACGGAACTTCCTCTTCCTTTATGGTCATTACAAAAGCTTCGGTCTTCCTTTTGTGCACTTCTTCATAACTTTGCTTAATCTTTAAGGGTTGTGTCCACACTCCCTCGGGTATCTCAACCATGGAGGCTAAGGTAGCTAAGGCATCCACAAACTGATTCTAAGCTCTAAGGATGATAGTGTATTCAATTTTGTCAAAGGTCTTAATCAAGTCCTCCAAGTATTGTTGATAAGGCTTTAAGTGTTCCTACTTCACCTTCCACAACTTTTGTGCTTGGGCTATAACCAAAATTGAATCTCCAAATACTTCGGCCTCCTTTACCCTCAATTCTCGAAGTGCTTCCCTTCCGGCAATACAAGCCTCATATTCAGCCATGTTATTAGTTGCTTCAAAGTTCAACCTGATTGCCAAATGTATGTGAGATCCCTCAAGAGTGGTCATGAGTATTCCTATCCCATTCCCATATTGGTTTATAGCTCCATCAAAGTACATCTTCCATGTTCCTAACTCAACATTCAAAATGTCCTCATCTGGAAAGTATTCTTTACCATCTTCTGCCTCTATAGGATTCTCGGCACATAAATCTGACACGACGCTCCATTTGATAGTTTTTCTAGCCATATACTTCAAATTGAATTTTGCAAATAAGATCAATCATCTTGACAATCTCCCACTCAAAGCAGGTTTCTCAAAGAGATACTTCAATGGGTCCATTCTTGCTACCACCCATATTTGGAAAGGTAAGATGATAACAAGTGCAAAGCATGACTTTTCTATGGGAGTGTTCCTAATCTCATAATCATGGAACCTCTTGCTCAAATAGTATATGGCCCTCTCATTCTTGTCGTCATCTTCTTATGCTAGCATACTTCCAACCGCATCCCCTGTGATAAAGAGGTATAAGAGTAAGGGTTTTCCATGTTGTGGAGGTACTAGGATAGGTGGATGGAGGAGATATTCCTTGATAAGTTCAAAGGCTTTTTGGCACTCATCGTTCAATGTATGTGGTTCATTCTTCCTTAAGAGTTTGAAGATGGGCTCACAAGTGGAGGTGAGTTTGGCAATGAATCAACTAACATATTGTAATCGACCGAAGAAACCCCTTATCTCTTTCTCATTTTTGGGTGGCAGCATCTCCAATATGGCTTTAATCTTGGAAGGGTCAACTTCTATCCCTCTATCACTCATTAAGGAGCCTAGCAATTTCCCGGGGGTTACTCCAAAGGTACACTTTTGTGGGTTCAATCTTAACCTATACTTTTTAATCCTCTCGAAAAAATTCCTCAAGTTTACGGTGTGGCTTCCTCTATCCTTGGATTTCACTATCATATCATCGATATACACCTCTACCTTATTATGCATCATATCATGTAGCAAGGCCGTAGCCATCCTTTGGTAGGTTGATCCAGCATTCTTGAGGCCAAATGACATCACCGTGTAACAATGGACTCCCTATTCAATAGTGAAAGTGGTTTTGGTCATATCTTTAGAAGCCATTTTGATTTGGTTGTATCCCAAGAAACCATCCATGAAAGACATCAAGGCACTTCCCACTGTGTTATCCACTAAGACATCAATGTAAGGGAGAGGAAAGTCATCCTTATGGCATGCCTTGTTCAAGTCCCTAAAATCCGCACACATCCTCACCTTCCCATCTTTCTTATATACGGGCACGACATTGGCTATCCATTCAGCTTAGTGTATGGGTTTGATGAACCCTACTTTTAATTGCTTAGTGACTTCCTCCTTGATTTTTAAGAGCCATTTGGTCCACATTCTTCTCAACTTTTGCTTGACGTGCACCATGTGATCATGAGTATCAATGTGATGTTGAGCTATCTCGGGGTCAATTCCAAGCATATCTTCATAGGACCATGCAAACACCTTTTGAAATTCCATGAGGATTTTTTGAAGATCTTTTCTTTCTTTTTCATTTAGAGTTGAGCCAATTTTAATTTAGCGTGGAACTCATCATTGCCCAAATTAATAGTTTCCAGAGTTGGTTCCATAGGTTTAGTTTTCTTCTCTAATTGTTTATTAATTTCATTTTCAAATTCATTTGAATAATTTAAGTGCAGGATTTCAATGTTATGGGACACATCAAAGTAAGCCGAATCAGAATTCATCTTATTGAAAATATTGAAATGTACATTGGAACTTGCATTACAAAACTTTTTCCCTATGTTTTCAAAAAGCCCAACCCAAGTCCAATTATTAACGAGCCCCACAATATGCATGATGAATGTGGAAGGATCACTTGGCTCTTCATTGGTGATGGCAAAAATGTCTCCACTCATTTTCATCATGGTCTTCACTGCTTCAGCATCCATGTAGTTCACCCAATCGACCTCTTCTTGTATTTCTTTAATCACCACGGTAGGCTTCTCCTTAAAAGTAATCTTTTCATTAAAGAACATTTCCCAACCCGGATACACCTTTCCATCCTTACCTACCTAAGGTTTGGGGAAGCCACAATAAGGGAAGTTTTCCCCTTCCTTCACGAAGTTCCGTTTGACAGTGCCAAGTTTTTTCTTGATTCCGTCACAGCCTTTAAAGAACCCTAAACCTTCCCTAGTCACTTGGGTCTTGACGTTGAGGAACTTGACTACCCCTTTTCCTCCTTTCCCAAAGCCCATACCAAGCATGTATCCCATGTTCTTCATCATTGAATCACCTCTTGGCTACAAAAGGGGAATAAGTCGGTAGCACACCTTTCATCCTTCAACCTATAGTCAGCCATATTCATGAACTCAAAGCCACTCATTTGAAGCTCACTTTCCCCTTTCTCGACTCCACAAACTGGTGCTAGAATTTCACCATCTCCAATTACTATGGCAATCCCTCCTTTCTATGGGATCTTCATCTTTTGGTGTAGTGAGGAGGGGATCGCCCTATTGGGGTGAAGCAAAGCCCTTCCCAAGAGAAGGTTGTAATTTAGGGTGATGTCCATGATGTGAAATCCACATTGGTTTCCATTGGCCCAATCTTGCAAGGAGCCTTGAAAGTACCCATGACCTTCCTTGAAGTGTTGTCATATGCCCTTATGGTCAAGGGAGAAGGGATGATAGTCTCCATATCTAGGCCAACAGTGAGGGCGGTCCTAAAAGGACAAACATTCAAGGTGGACCATTGTCAATAAGTACCATTGGAACCTTGGCACCCATGCATTCAATGGTGATTTGCAAGGCTCTAGTGTGAGTAGCTCCATTGGGAGGGAGATCTTCATCGGAAAAGGCAAGGAGGGGGTATGAGGAGCCCTCGACTCGCATAAGAGACAAAACTTCTTGTGGTGTAGTTTCTATAAATACTTCTTTCCCATTCAAGGAGTCTAAGAGAGCCTTACGATGCTTTTAAGAGGCCATGAGTAAGCCCTATACGGACACATAAGCTTGGGTCTTCTTTAATTGTATTAAGACCCTATCTCCTTCTTCTTTGTCTTCTCTTCCTTTAGGTTCTGTGGGTTTGGACCCTTCCCCTAAATCCCTACTAGGATGATCCTTTTCCAAAAAGGATGGCTTGTAGTGCTTCCCACTTCTAGTGATATTTGCTACATTGTCCTCCAAGGCCCTTTTCTTTAATTCCGTCACTACTTTGGGAAGTATTCCTCATATTGCTACCGCTTCCTTTAAGACTTCATCTTCTTCATCCCATATTCCTTAGACTTCCACGGCATTGATGTTGACATTTGCAGTTTCTATCAATTTTGAGCAATCCCATTCAATCTCATTTATTTGCACCCAATTTTGATATGGAGGAGGAGCCCTTTGGTAATCAGGCAAAGGGTTCTTTCTAATGTTGGGTTTGATGATAATGTTGGGATTTGGAAGGGTTCTATTGTCTATGAGGTATTGTATCTCGTGTTTAAGGTGGAAGCAATTGTCGATTTTGTGGCCGGATTTTTGGTGGTAGTGACAATATTCATTGAGGTTCCAAGTGGGAGGTTTGGGATTAGGCATGGGTGTAGGGTCTAAAGGTTTGATGAATCCTTTAGATGATAGGTTTTCATATGCTTGGGTGAGGGTCATTCCTAGGTTAGAGAATTCTCGGCGAGCTTTCTTTAGGTAGGCTAGTGTTTGTTGGGGTATAATGGCGCTCACATTTACGATATTGGGTGCTTTAATAGTGGTTACTCCTCCTCTATATGTTTTCTTGGTTGGAGGCTTACTCTCACCTTTCTCCAATTGCCCATTGTTTATAGCGTCTTCAATTCTTATCCCACAATCACATAGTTCTCCAAATGAGCTAATAGGCGATGACAAAAACCTACTATTATAAGCCAGAAGCAAATTCTTTATGATCATGTTGATTTGGTCCTTCTCATTTGGCTTATTGACCATCCTAGATGCCTTGGTCTTCCATCTAGTCATGTATTCGAAAAATGTCTCCCCTAAACCTTGTTTAGTAGTCTCCAAATCCCTTAGAGTCACATCAATCATGGTGTTAAAGATGAATTGGTCCATAAACAACTCCACTAGTTCATTCCACACCTTAGTTTTGCTTGGATCAAGGCTATAGTACCACATTGATGCACCTCCCGTGAGTGAGAGGGGAAATGCACGCAAAGTTTGCTTTTTATCTAGCCCCTTCGTTTCAACGATGCTTAGGTATCTTCACACATGTTGCTTCAGATCTCTAGTCCTGTCAAACTTTTCCGCATCGAAAATCTTAAATTTGGGAGGCAATGCAATAGGAGTCTTTGAACTCATTCCCCCCACGTTATAGAGGCAATCATCCATCCCTTGTGCCTTATGGAAGGAAAATTGCATTTTCTCCATCTTTTCCCTTATAGCTATGGTTTTCGTGGTGATCTTCTCAAATTGCTTTTTCCTTTTATATTCTGCTTTGTCCTTTTCATCCTATTCTTCCACTTCCTCTTCATCATCATTAATTTCCACATGTGTGGATTTCTTGAGCTTAGATTCCTCCGGCCCAGTGAGACGCCCTCTTATTTTCTTAAGGGCCTCTCCATGTTCGTCCAAAGCCTTAAAGATCTTTTGTGCCATTGGGTCTTCCATGGAGGTAGTCATTGTTTCTTGGGTGGTCACTTCCTCTTCTTGGTATGTGTCCTCAATCTTGATCAAGCGCCTTTCTTTCTCTCAAATCCAAATGGGAGTGGGGACATGTTTTCTTAACTTTGATGGTGCAATGATGCCGAAAAAGAAGCCCCATTTTCATTAAGTTCATGTCCCAATTAAAGGTTCCTTTTAACTTTTAGATGTTCTTAGAAAATTCTTTAGTTCATTTTAGTGAAGGCCCAATTACAATGTTGCTCCCTTCCCTCTCATAGATTTTTTGCCCTTTGTTTAATTGAGCTTTGGTCCATTTACAACAAAGCTCTCATCTTACTCTCATAGGCTTTCATTAGAACACTTAGAAATTTTCAACCATTTGTCTCAAACATGGGCTTACAATGTATTCATCACTTTTGGGCTTTTCATTTTTATTTATCATTTCATTTCATCATCATTTTTTTTTGAAAAGCCTTTAACTAGAATATATTGTAGCCTTCCTCTCAAAGTCCATGAAGTTCTCATCATCTTGGGCCTAGGCATGCAACAAGGAGGCCCAAGATTAGGGAAGCTCATATTGGTTTTGTAGGATTTTGGATGCTAAGTTCATAGCATATTTGTTACCTTAGGCCTAAAGTCCTTTTTTTCAAAAGGGCTTTTTCCACTTGGGCATATGATAGCAATTAGGCTATGAACTTATGAACCTTTCAAGTTAAGATATACCTTTGGATTTAGGGATAAGCCTCTTATACGTGAGAACTTCTTTTCTTTTATCACATAACATCTTAGGGTATACCATAACTTTAGGGCCATCCCTTCCATTTTTACATCTTTTATTTGTCCTTTAGAATTAGGTAAACACATAATATATGGTTGAATAGACAAGAGATATAAGGGGTATCCTTTGTGATAGGGTCTAGGATCTCTCTAGTGTGGGTTGGCTCCCTAAGGCTAAAGGGATAGATAAGTAGGTCACTCACAACCAGGTGGGCTATGATTCCAACTGAGGGCCTAAGCGGACTTCATAGTGGATTGGTAGCAAACCTTTAATGTACTCAAAGCCAATTATAGGCGATGGCACCGGTTGTGAGTTGGTGGAATGAACTTCGGAAGATTTGGGGCCGAATGGAGCCTTCCATCTTCCCACTCATCACTAACCGAAGTTAAGGGACAAAAGAGAACAACTGATGTGTGTGCAAATAAGTATTGAAATAGTTTTTATTAAGGTTAAGAAGCAAGACACATAGTAATTAAACTCACTATCCCCAGTGGGGTCGCCACTGTGGACATAAGGGGTGTTGGAGTCGCCACCTAGTTTTTGCAATGGTTTAGGAACCATATATATAGCGTCCTTTTCAAGGAAAGACCTTTGATCTTATCACCAGTGTATGGGTTCGGAGTTTAGGTACGCTCTTGGGAAGGTGTTAAGCACTCAAGATCGCCCAACCCTAAGGTTGGCCTCCCATCATTGTGTCTTATGTCTTAACCCTATTGAAAACTAATTCAACATTGTTAGGACATATGTGAGACTTGTTAGAAACATATGTTATGTAAATTGGCTAATCATTTGACAAAACGCACTTTACTTGTATTTGGGTAGATCTAGGATGAGTTTAGTACTTCAAGGAACAAAAGTTCAAGTTTAGTATTAAAGCCATGCAAAGTGATTATACATGCATATTGTGACCGGAGACAATCAGTCCTAGTTCATCTTCCTCTCTGTAGAAGCTACTACGTCTTTACGCCAAGGGTTTTGTAACGAATGAGCTTCTTGATCTTCATTGTTGGATGAACTGAAGAACTTTGCAACCAACATCTTCCTCAAGTTGGTGTGTTAGTCATGTACTGGGATCCGTGCATCATTGGTTAATCACGTAATGGGAGCCGTGCATTGAAAGGAGAGATTGCCGCTACATTACAAGTCCAATTGGATATTGGGGTAAGGATTCAACTGTAGGTTGGTATTAGGTATTGAGATTCCTTTTACTTGTAATCGTTTGTTTTGATAATAATGGATTCTCAGGTGTGGTGACCTTAAATTCATCCGGTGGGGTTTTACCTCGGTGGTTTTTCCCATTCGTAAACAAATCATCTGTGTCGAATTTATTTTCTATTGCATTTAACTTAGTTGGTGATTTGTTTGTGGTACCACGTTTATTGCATGTAATTCAATCTAATTACTTAACTTGGCAAATTAATTGATTAATTTACCAAAGGGGTTAATACATTCTTGGCCTATCAAGTGGTATCAGAGCAGACACACTTTGATTAGGATTAATCTTTGATGTGTGATCCATTAACCCCTCTTTGTCATGGATAGAGGACAGTCACTTATTATACCTCTTTTATTTGATGGAACTAACTATGCATATTGGAAAGTACGCATGAGAGCTTTCTTGCAATCTTTAGATGGGAAGGTGTGGCAAGCTATGGAGATTGGCTGGACTAAGCCAAAGGAAGAGCCAGCTGATTGGGATGATGCCAAGATTAAAGCGGCAAACTTCAACAGCAGAGCATTGAATGCTCTATTCAGTACGGTCACCAATGAGGAGTTTAAGAAGATATCCTCTACTGAAATTGCTAAGGAAGCATGGACTATCCTTCAGACAACCTATGAAGGAACTAAGGCTGTCAAGGATTCAAAGCTCCAAAGGCTCATTACTAGCTTTGAGGAGATAAAGATGGAGGAGGATAAGTCTTTTAACAAGTTCTATGCCAAGCTAAAGGACATAGTCAACTCAGCCTTTAATCTTGGGGAAACCATTCTCGAACCCAAGGTTGTAAGAAAGGTGCTAAGGTCTCTACTCGAGAGATTTCATGCCAAGATCACTACCATTGAAGAATCAAAGGATATTAACTTTATTCCTTTGACGGAGCTGGTTGGCAACTTGCAAACCTATGAATTGGGTTGACTAGAATCGGGAAAGGAAGCAAAAGCAAGAGCATGGCACTGAAGGCCAAAAGCAATGAGACCGATGAATCTTCCGATGATGAAAATTCCAAGATGAAATCCTACATCACTAGGCAATTCAAGAAGTTCATGAAGAATGCCAATGCGAAAGGATTTGATAAGGACCATAAGCAATCCAGTTCTTCTCATTTCAAGAGCCAAGACAGAGAAAAGAAGGATGCTAAGGATGGCGGTCAGTACACTATTCCCTCCGAACCAAAGTGCTTCGGATGTCAAGGTTTTGGACACATGAAACAAGAATGTCCAACATATCTCAAGTCAGTTGGGAAAAGGAAGGCTTTTGCTACTACCTTGAGTTACACCGAGCTAAAGATTGAGTCATATGACAGTGATGATGAGGGAATTTTAAATGCCTTCACTGCTATAGTTGATCCTACTAAAGGGATTACAGAAATAGAAGATGAAGAAGAGGACTTGGTGGTATCTAAGTTTGAGAAAATGGATGAACATGATGACATCCATACAGCCTATGCAAAATTGTACAAGGTTTCTGAGAAGCATGAGAAACTGTATAGGCTGGCCACCAAAAAGCTAAGTGATGTAGAGCTAAACCAAGAGGAGCTTTCTACAAAGGTTGATGAAGCGAATCAAACTATTGGAGTTTTGCGGTTCGAGAACAACTTCATTGCTGAATAGACAAAGAAACTTGAAGCAGAATTGTTCCAGGTTAGAGCACAATTGGAGAGGACTTCCAGTGCAAAGCTCGATGAGATGCTTAGCTTTCAGAAAGTTGCTTCTAACAAAACCAGTTTGGGGTATGATTTCTCTTTTCCTAATATTGCCTCTTCTAGTACTACTGTGTTTGTCTCACCTACTAATAATGTTAATTCTGAATGTAAAACTGATATAGCTAGTGAGAACGTAGACAAGGGCAAATATATTTTAGGAGCACCCCCTAAGCTTGAAAAGAAAGAAACTAGAAACCCTAGGACTAAGTAGGTTAACAACAAAAAGTCTCAATCGAAGAAGCCGCATCTCTATCATCTCTGTGGAGCTTCAGGGCATACTCTTCCAAATTCTTACAAGTGGTTAGCCACTCAACAAAGCAATAGTATGCTCTCGTTCGGAATCCAGAATCAGTTTCCTTCTTCTCTTGCTCCTCTTGGAGATCTTCTTAAGGCCCTCATGTTCCTTTTGAACTTGAACGGTTTCAATTCTTCCCTCTCACCACCGGATCAAAGGTTCGCTCAAATGAAAGGTTCTTCCAAGGTGTGGAAGGAAAATGGCTCAACGTGATTTAGTCACTTTTTCTTTCTCTCCCCTTTTGTTTATGCATTACTTGTATGTTTTGCTTTCATGTTTTGAGTCAGTCTAGTTTTATTCTTTGTTTTGTTTAACATGTTTTTGTTTGTTTGTTTTCAGTTTTGTTTTATTTTGTGTTTCATACAAATAAAAGAAAATTGAAAAATCAGAAAAATACAAAAATAGTGTGTGTTTTGTGTTCATTGGTACTTGTGTACCTTGGATGGTCATTGAAACAAAAATTTTTAAACCTTGTATCTTTTGTAGCTTAGATGAGCATCTCAATGCACAACTGCAAGTGAGCTTTGTAGCTCGTGTTTGTGATGAGTATGATTAAGTAATCTCTTATAATTAACACTCATATCACTCTTTTTTACAGGAAGGACTAAAAAATCCTAAAAGAAAGGCATAAATAACCATCTCACCACAAAAGCCTGCCAATCATGTATAACATTTGTGTGCTTCGGCATAGTAAAATTGTGATGTTTGTGGCTTAACATAATTGGGTATTTCTTTTCTCTATCTTATATGCCCATGCATGATATGCTTAATCTGAAAAAGAACATGCAAAGAAATCAAAAGTAAAAAGAATCAAAATGCTTTTAAATATAGTTGCAAGCGTGTTTCTAGGAGATGTGGGAGTTAAAGGATGTACCTCGAAGGTGATAGTCTCTATCAAGCAGTTATGATTGTGTGTGAGTGTATGTGTTTTTCTCATATCTCAAATCATCATAATATGAGACACTTATGCACTCTTGCTATGTTTTCACACACAACACGCAAATTCTTTGCTACTTTTGATACATGTGCAGGTATAATGTGATTTGGCTATCACAAGGAATACATGTGTTAATGTATGCTCACTAAACTATCATAACTTATTTTTGAAATATAAAATTGGTTAGACTTGTTTAGTGTGTGTGTGTGTGTGTTTTGGATCATGAATGCTTTGCATTTTTTTTTAGAGATGTTTTTGAGAGCTTAACATGTTGATTGGATCTATGTTTGAGTAGCTTGCTTGTTGCATTCATCTCTATGTGTTTTTCCACTCTTTGAAAAACCCCTTTTCTTCAATCTCGACAGCTTTTCGACAGATCCTCAACAAATTCTTATCTATCAAGCCCCTTGGACTTCCTTTCTCAACAGAAGTTAGTGCAATTTCGATCCATCGAGCTTTCTGGAATTTGTCTCGATAGCTTCTTAATCCATCGAGAAACTTTCTGTCTGGCTGATAGATTCTCGATAGCTTCTCGATCCATCAAGGTACTTTTGCCGTCAACAGATCCTCGACAGCACCTCGACAGATTCATATCTGTCGAGATTTAGAGCTCGACAGATCTCGATAGCTCCTCGATCCATCGAGATGCGTTTTTCTATATATAGCTGAGGTGCGATCTGATTTTCATTTTCTCACTTCTCTCTCGACAGAAAATCCTTCTCTCTCACTCCAAACACTTCTCTTTCACTCCTATCTTTCTACCCACGTGATTTTCGGCCTAGATCAAGCCTTAATCCTTTGGTAAGTGTTCTTAAACCCTCATTTTCATGCATTCATGCATTTTAGGCCTAGGTTTTTGGGTTTTTGAAATTTTTTGGGGTTTTTGAGTTTTTCTTGAAATTTTTGGGTTGGGCTTTGTGTTTTTGATGATATATGATCATGCATTGCATTTCATTTGCATTTTAACAATGTTTTCATGCATTTAGATGTGTGTTTAATTACGTTGTAATATGTTCTGGTAGGTTTGGATTGGGTTTTACCCATGATGTATTTATTTTTGCATGTCACATGTTCATGCATATTTCATGCATATGTTTTTTTTTCTCTTTTTTCTTTCTTTTTTTGTTCTGTTGGTAATGTGTTTTCTCTCTTTCTCCCTCTCTCCCTTTCTCTCTCTCGGATAGACTCTACATGGCACCTAAGTGCAAATCCACTTCGGCTCGGAACCCTCTTGGTTTCGGGTCTTCTTCTTCTGATCCTACACCCCCTCTTCACTTTTGGTTCTGTGATGGGAAGGCCCAGCAGGACTTTCTTAAGAACTTTTAGAGACGTGGCGTTCATCTAGAGTGCCATGTCATTCTGTCAGACTTTTTCGACACTCCTCTACTTGGTGTCATTCGAACTCGGGGATGGGAATATCTTTGTGAGATACCCTTGAGGTGCCCTATCATGTTTATATAGGAGTTTTACTCTAATATACACGGTTTCGATACCTCTGCACCTCAATTTTCCACGACATTCTGAGGTACATGTATCGTAGTCACTCTAGATCTTATATCCGAGATACTACATGCCTCGAGGGTATTGCATCTTGATTACCTCGGTTGTCAGCGTCTGAGGACTGTGTCCAAAGACGAGCTTCTGTCTCATTTCTATGAGACACTTTCTTTATGGGGTGAGCGTTAAAACACCCCATGCTCGAGCATTGCAAAAGGTTCGAGATTCCTTAACATGGTTATGACATTTGTTTTTACTCCACTGTCTCACTATAACTCTATCACATAGCCTCGTGCTCAATTTTGTTGTCCCTCTTAGAGGATCTTTCTATTGACTTCCCCACTCATTTCATCACTTCCATCATTGATGTTTATCAGGATATGGTGACTTATGATAAACTCTTTTTTCCTTCAGCTATCACGCAGATTCTTCGCCATTTTTCTATCCCTATTCCTAATTCTCACCACTACACTGTCATGGGTGCCATCAGCACAGCTTCTATTTGGCGGAGTGAGGCCTAGCTTCAACCGAACGGAGATGACTGATCCTCTAGCCTCCACCATTCCTTCCACCTCCACTATTTCTTCTTTAGGTGGTGGTGTGACTCTCGAGGCCATTATGGCGCAACTTCAGCGCATGGATGCTTGCCTTGACACTCTCAGTGATGAGTTATGTCAGGTGAACACCCGTGTCGGTCGTATTGCACGACGACAGGCTTGCCTTGGTGGTTTCGCTGCTTCTCCCTCTCCTTCTCCCGAGGCTTCGGCAGATGAGGACGGTAATAATGGTGCTGATGATGATGATGAGGATGAGGATTCTAGCTCTTCTAGTGATGAGGAGATGACGACCTCTCAGTGACTAACCCTTTGTCATTCGTGACAAAAAAGGGGAGTAGTTTCGATGATGAGAGTAGTCTTGTTGTTAGGGGGAGAGTTAGCATAGGACATTTTTTGTTAGGGGGAGTTTCTATATTTTGAGGGATGTAGTGAGGATCTTATGTACTTTTCTTTTCTTTATCTTTAGTTACATTATCCTCTTATACACCGGTCTTGTGACCATTTATTTATGATATACATTGTATTTATTTTCATTTATATATATGTTGATGTATGTTGTTTTCACCTATCCTTCCATGTGTTGTTTCTTTTCTATATTTATACACATGTTTCTTTATGTATGCAATCCTTTATTTCTGTTTAACACTAAGATGCCTTGATGAGTTTTGTTTAAAGTGTTTCAGAAAGACAAGTTGTGAAAATCTACCACGCCATAAACTCTCTTCTTGCAAAGTTTTTCAAGAGTTTGTGTTAGGGTTAGATTTTATTATATTCAACAAGTGGTTATGAGTTTAGTGATTTAAGACTTCTCTCATAATTCATTTGTTTGTTGTAGTTTTGTCACGGATTGCCAAAGGGGGAGATTGTTAGGACATAGGTGAGACTTGTTAGAAACATATGTTATGTAAATTGGCTAATCCTTTGAAAAAACGCACTTTACTTGTAATTGGGTAGATCTAGGATGGGTTTAGTACTTCAAGGAACAAGAATTCAAGTTTAGTATTGAAGCCATGGAAATCTGTCCAAAAAACAAGTGAAGAAGTGCTGTTCATTAAAGCTCAACAGGTAGCTTGACAAATCATATCTATCGAGGTTTAATGCTGATGCTCGGCAGAAGCTGTAACTATCGAGAATTACGAAATTCAAAATTTTAGATTTGATTTCACGCATATCCTTGAGTATTTGAGTAGGGTTTCTTTTCTCACAACCCTAGACATATATAGGGATTATTTTAAGGGCCGTCAAAGGTGATGCAAAGTGATTATACATGCATATTGTGACCGGAGACAATCAGCCCTAGTTCATCTTCCTCTCTATAGAAGCTACTGCGTCTTTACGCCAAGGGTTTTGTAACTAATGAGCTTCTTGATCTTCATTGTTGGATGAACTGAAGAACTTTGTAGCCAACATCTTCCTTAAGTTGGTGTGTTAGTCACGTACTAGGATCCATGCATCATTGGTTAGTCACGTACTAGGATCCATGCATCATTGGTTAGTCACGTACTGTGAGTCGTGCATTGAAAGGAGAGATTACCGCAACATTACAAGTCCAATTAGGTGTTGGGGTAAGGGTTCAACTGTAGGTTGGTATTAGGTACTGTGATTCCTTTTACTTGTAACTGCTTGTTTTGATAATAGTGGATTCTCGGGAGTGGTGACCTTAAATTCACTCGGTGGGGTTTTGTCTCGGTGGTTTTCCCCATTCGTAAACAAATCACCTGTGTCAAATTTATTTTCCACTGCATTTAACTTAGTTGGTGATTTGTTTGTGCTACCACGCTTATTACATGTAATTGAATCTAATTAATTAACTTGGCTAATTAATTGATTAATTTACCAAAGGGGTCAATACATTCTTGACCTATCAAACATTTGCATTCTAAACTCACACACACACTAACATGTATCTAACATACAATTATGGCATCTTTATCCCAAAACACATACTTATCTATAAAGTAATAAAGAGCCAAACACATATAAGAAACCCTAGTATGTGAAACCCTATCATATATCAAACAAAGCATCCACCCAAGCATGGCAACAAGCATATCATTATGAAATCATGGAAACCTTTAGGTTCAACACCATACAAACATGTTCATCACAAAAGATGCGTGTTCATGTCAAACATGACTTACCTTTACTTACCTTGTAGCACCTCAACACCTATGGCATCTTGAATGGGCATGTGAATGCATGTTCATGTCATCAAAGCAAGAAACAAATATGAAACCCTAATCTAAGCATGTTAAAGACAAACAAGCATACAAGACAGAGGCTTAGGTACGTAGAAACATGTGAAAAAGACTTAGACAGAGGCAAAACATGTGAAACAAGCAAACCAAACAACATAAGGAATCTGATTAAGGTTTCTGGGCAAGTACCTGCGTACATAGCCAGAGGCCTGCGTACGCAGGATTTAACCTATATATGCATGCTTATGGCATGAGTGCATGGGACTCGTTCAAAATTTTAACCTAGAAACACGAAACAGAAAAACAGAGCACAAACAAAAAAGCCTAATTCTAACAACCTAGCATGCTCTGAACATAAACAAAACTATAAAACTAACCTAAGAAAACATGCATAAACCTAAACTAAGCAATGAAATAAGATTAAAACAGAAAAGAAAAACATAAAATAAAAAAAGAAAAGGGTTGAAGCTTGATACCTGAAAAAGGAGTTCCCAAGCTTTGATTTTGACCGTTCCCCTCAATCAAATCTATCACGGTCAATAACCACGTGATTAGTAATCTAAAACTTAAAGGATTAGGGCCAGAAAAGGTCCCAATCAAATAAAATTGACTTGAGGGTGTTTTGTGAAAAAATCCATTTTGATTCACTATTTTCTAGTGAATCTTAGGTTTTTCCCATGAGATTTTTGTGTGTTTTGAAATTGTACCATGTAAGGTTTTTAATAGTGGAAAAAATGGGGTTTGGAATGGCTCCTAGACGATGTGGGATTCATTCCAAATCTCAGTCATTATTGCAGAAAACTTGTCTTTTCCATGCTTCTGAAACCTTAGTTACGTACGGAGGAATGTGCCTACGTACACATGCTTTGGCCCACTTTGGTCTTTTATTTCCAAAAATAGATTTTTGCTTATTTAAAAGGTTATATTTTCCATTTTAACACTCCTCAGGTCAATTTGATATCTGAATAGGCTTTAAATTGGCCTTAGGCCTTAGAGTTTGAGCATCATTAGGGAACGAGGGCTTGAGTCGTAAGGGGTACAAAATTCGGGTCTACACTCATTGACATAGCTTAAAAAGTGAATGTCAATGTAAAACAAGGACACTGATTTTAGCAACCATGATTTAATCAAGGTTGATATTTCAAAGATTTCCTAGCCCTAGAACCTAAAACCTTGGGACATAGAACTTGTGTTTTATTGTCTTACAAAATGAGAAATGTTGACATCTAGTTGATGATTGATGAACCTATGTAGAATCTTGGATGCCAATGTTTGAGAAGCATATCTACTTAATCTGAAGTTTGGCACGATTGAGAACTGTATTCACAAAATCTGGAATCTGGAAGGCGACTGAGAACTATATTCGCTCAATTTGGAACTGTGGAAGTCAACTGAAAACTGTATTCGCTTAATCTGGAATGGGGCGACTAAGAACTGTATTCACTCAATCTGGAATTTAGGGAGACTGAGAACTGTATTCGCTCAATCTAGAATCTAAGGAGATTGAGAATTGTATTCGCTCAATTTGTAATGGGGCGACTGAGAACTGTATTCACTCAATCTGATATGGGGCGACTGAGAACTGTATTCACTCAATCTAGAATCTTGGGCCACTGAGAACTGTATTCGCTCAATCTGAAATGGGGCGACTGAGAACTATATTAGCTTAATTTGGAATGGGGAAGTTGACTGAGAATTGTATTCACTCAATACGGATTGTGGGGCGACTGAGAACTATATTCGTTCAAACTGGAAATCTGGGAGTCGACTGAGAACTGTATTCACTCAATCTAGACTTTAGGGTGACTGAGAACTATATTCACTCAATCTGAAAATCTAGAAGTCGACTAAGAACTGTAATCGCTCAATCTAGACTTTGGGGTGATTGAGAACTATATTCGCTCAATATGAAAATCTGGAAGTCGACTAAGAACTAGATTCACTCAATCTAGACTTTGGGGCGACTGAGAACTATATTCGCTCAATCTAGACTTTCGGGTGACTAAGAACTATATTCGCTTAATCTGAACTTTGGGACGACTTAGAACTATATTCACTGAATCTGAAATGGGGCGATTGAGAACTATATTCACTTAATCTGGAAATTTGGAAGTCGATTGAGAACTATATTCCCTTAATCTGGACTTGGGGGTGACTGAGAACTATATTCACTTAATCTAGAAATCTGGGAGTCGACTGAGAACTATATTCTCTTAATCTAGAAATTTGGAAGTTGATTTAGAAATATATTTGCTCAATCTGGACTTCCGAGCGACTAGGAACTATATTCACTACACCTGGAAATTCGGAAGTCGATTGAGAACTGTATTTGCTCAATTTGGAATTCTGGAAGTCGACTGAGAACTATATTCGTTCAATCTGGACTTTAGGGTGACTGAGAACTGTATTCACTCAATTTGGAATGGGGCAAATAAGAACTATATTTGCTCAATCTGGAAATCTGGAAGTCGTTTGAGAACTGTATTTTCTTAATTTGAACTTTGGGACGACTGAGAATTGTATTTGCTCAATATAGAAATTTGGAAGTTGACTAAGAATTATATTCGCTCAATTTGGAAATCTGGAAGTCGATTGAGAACTGTATTTGCTCGATTTGGTAGGATGATTGAGAACTCTATCTACTCAATCTGCAATAAACCAAAATTCATATTAGAATTTTGATGATTGATGCTTTATTTGCTCAATTGTTTGGGATGTGGAATTTTCCTTTCCTTTTTTGTTTCACCAAAATAATCAATTTATCCTTTAATGGATCTACTTCATTCGCAATTGATAACATGTACTATGTAAGTTTCATAATTTGAGAACAAGAAAGCGTACCTTGGTGTGGTGAAATTCAAAACCGAAGATCAGAAGTTCTTGGGAAGACTTTTAATCTTCACTCCAATTCCACTTAATGCCCAAGATGTGTGGTCTTTCAGTCAGTTTCCAAGGAGAGAATAGAAGAGTGTCCAACACTCACATATACCATTTCATTATTCATGAGAACACTCATGAAAGACTTAATGAAAACCTTAATGAAATTCTGTATGTTCCTCTCCTTATATACAACTGATTATCTAATTGGGCTAGCCTTTTGGGCCATTCCAATTGGGCTTTAGTATGTGGCTTGGAGTGGGACCAATAAGACACTAGCTCCAATGGGCCTTGGGCTTTTCTGTCAACTCTTGACAAGTCCAAAGTTACCATTAACTATATTTAATACCACTATATAAATATAGTTGCACTCTAGGCCTTATCTATAAATTATATCCCAAGACTTTATTATACATGCAACCCCTTCATTAAAATATTCGTAGTAATACAAAGTCATGAATGTAGACTGCCATTTTGAAGATTACTACATCTTAATCCTTGAGTACCCGGTTTAATCCTTTACGTTATTCATCATATATTTATGAAATCCAATTTCATAAATATATACTTTAGTAACAACTTACTAAAGTGGTTGGGCCCAACTCTCTTGAATAACCAAACCCATTAAACTTATCTCAAGGGAATATTTTATGTCTCCGTTAAGAGATTATGAATTCCATCTTGAGAATATATGTTCCATCAACACTAAATGCGGCTGCCCAACATACTGAGGTTTTGATCGTGACTCATAGATCTCACTCCTGATATATCAAAGCAACCTACATCTCATGATCAAGTCCATTATTCTCTCAGGATTTAGAGTTCATGTAAATAGAAGTCATGAGATTTATTATTCATTTGACAGTCGTTAGGAGAATAATAAATCTCACAGCGGTCCAGTTCAATATGTCTTAACTCTTAATACATATCAACATACCAACTAGAAGTCTCCACTTCCATGATATGTTATAGTCTTTGCAGATGAAATGCCCAACTTCATCACCGACTACGAACTAAAATTCTGAGTTTACAAAGAACTTGTGATTTATATCTTCTGTGACTAAATCACATAAATCACATACTATGCATTTCATAGACTAAGATAATGTCCCATTAGTTCATTTATAGATAGTCTCGCATAATTAAACAATTTAATTATTTATGACAAGCCAATAAATTGGATTTTAGGGCATAAACTCCAACAGGAGGTGGGCCGAAATTTGGCCCCCTTCCTTCTTCCTTCATCTTTTTTTCTTTTCTCTTGCTCCTTTCTTTCTTCTCTTCTTTCTTCCTTCATTGTTACTATTCACAAGCTCCATCCCTCTTGCATTTTCTCATCCTCCACACCACTTCTTGCTTAGAAAATCGTTTCTCTAGACTTCCAAACTTGATTTTTATCATCTCCTTGAAAATTTCTTCAAATCCTTGAGTTTTTGGGTGTTTTTGAAAAACCCATCCTTGAAACACATTTTTGAAAATTTTCTTTTGAACTTCAATGGCACTTCCTCCTGGACCAACTAGGTTCCTCACATTCCATGGGAAAAAATATGAACCATCAATTGAGTGAAATGATGAGGAAGAACTTGTTCAAGACCCACTTAAGCATGCTCCATACCCTTCCACCAAGAACCTCAAGGTGAGTTCATTCTTTTGTTTCTTTGGTTAATTTGTTAATTTTTGGCTTGGTATTTGAGAAATTTTTTATGGACATTGTCATTTTGTTATTATTTTCTCATTTGGGAATTCTTGGATATTGTATGATTTGGGTGGAAATATATTGTGTATGGACATGTTGATTTTTTTTAGGTCATTTTGAATTGTTTAATTGTTTGAGATTGTTCAATTTGGACAATGTTGATGATTTGTGGAACTTTGCATTGTATTTAATTTTGGGCATTGTTGGATGAATTTTGAATATTGATTTTTGATTTTCAATGGTTATGAAATCATGGGAATTTGATGTGTAGATATGGTTGAACAAAACTCTATTTTTTTTTTTTTTTTGATGGGTATGAAAATTTTGCTTTGATGTTTAGACATTGTTTTTCATGGGTATGGAATTTTTTTTTTTTTTTTGAATTGTTGTTCGAGGCATCGTTGAGTTTTAACTTGTGGGAGTTATCACAATGATATATGTTATGGGCATTTTTGTTTCTTGTTGTGATGTGTATTTTCATCTGGTTGGCAAGATTTTTTGTGAACAAATATCTCTTTGAATTGGATACTTTTGTGGATGTTATGATGATTGACAAATTTTGTGGTGGGTCATATTTTAATGTGAGGCATTTTTGTTTGGTGTAGAACCTTAAGAGTTAAGGTAGTCTTCAACTGTTGAAGCAAAGTTGGTATGTGTTGTCACTAGACATTAGAAAGGTTATCAATGATGCCGGTTTCAGGTCCATTTTTCAAGGTCTTTGGAATTATGATACCACTG
The DNA here is from genome assembly GCA_030021035.2 of Notholithocarpus densiflorus. NCBI lineage: Eukaryota > Viridiplantae > Streptophyta > Magnoliopsida > Fagales > Fagaceae > Notholithocarpus > Notholithocarpus densiflorus. Next base: position 5,486,644 of record JARYZH020000016.1, on the reverse strand, counting down.
AATATAAGGATCTTCAACTAATTGTGGCATTATCTAAATGGTTTTGGGATACCACTTGTAAATTCCATTTTCCGGGTATTGGTGAGGTGATGTTAACACCCTATGACTTTTCAGTCATTATTGACTTGAAATTGGCTGGTGAAAGGATTGAAGGTCAGGACACCATTTCACCGACTGAGGTCAAGGATTATTTAGGAGTAAACCCTCCTAGAGTTAGTGGTAACAATGTGTCTCTAATGTGGCTATATTCCAATATTGAAAAGTGTAAGAGTGTGGAAACTGGCATCGGATGTTCATGCTCTTTTTCTTTGGGAGTCTTTTTGTGTCCTAACTTAGGGAGTACTGTGAGTCTTCATTATTTGTGGAGTTTGAGGGACATTAGGCGCATCAACAATTATGATTGGGGTGGCATGGCTTATGCTACTCTACTACACTTTATAACCCAGCTATCTAGGTGTAGTCTTTCAAGTCTAGGAGGTGTACTGTTTGTTTGGCAAGTAAGATTTAAATTTTTGGTTATGTATATTTTGCAAAGGTTATTTATGTTGTTGTTGACTTTTGTAGGTTTGGATGTATAAGTATTTCAGGATTGGGCCACAGCTTTTGGAAGTTGTTGTTGATGAAGTTCCAAGGTTTATGTGTTGGATACCCAAGAATTGCCTATCAACACTTCCAAAGCGCTCCTTGAAGGCTTAGAAAATGGTGATTGATAGCTTAGACATTGGAGATATGAGTTTCCTTTTTTCTCTCATTGGTGGAAGTTTGATTTGATTTATTTCTTATGGGCATGTCTTTTAAATTTTGGACTCTTTGTGAATTTTAGATGAACTTGGATCCTTCGGAAAGGTGTGAGGGTTATGCTGAATGTACATTGGCTCTGGAGCTGAACGAGCATCAGGTCTTATTTAAATGTGATCATGGTAGATATTGGTATCTTGGAGATCGAGTACTTCCATAGGTTCACCATGTATACCCTTCTGAAGTGATCCTTATCCATCTTTGTCCTTTGGTTCATTGGCCAACCTTTTAACTGATGATGAAGTAGCCAATGCAAGAGTTGGCCGCACCATTCCTGGGATACTTGGGGACTATCTTGAATTCTTCAGGACTCATTTGCAAGGTCGCTTAGTTGATGCCTCAGGAGCATCGGTGAGCTTCCTCTTCTACCAAATTAATTTGCATGATCTTTGCCATTTTTGTCATTTTGTGAAAGTGTCTGAATGTTTCTTCTTTAGGCTTCGTCCCATGGAGTGGGGGTTTGTTTTTAGGGTAGGGCTAGTCCTCCTCCACCCAGCAATGTTGGTGGTTCTCATGTCAATATGAGATAATGAATCCTGATCGGTCTTACAGCTTTGTGAACTTAGACTGGCCTAAATATGCTCCAAATGTTCCTTGGAACGGCCTAGTATATTTCCAAACACTTTTGATCTTTCATCTCATGCTCTTTGACCTCTTGACTGTTTCTGATTTTAGGTCTTACGCTTTAGATTGGTGTCGACCTTGTGGAGGAGAGTATGAGGATGATTGGAGGTTTGTAGTGGGTTACACGCACCTAATCCTCTCAATATGTGCTCAATGAAGTGAACTGGGTAAGAAATGATCTTTTCTTACAAACTTTCTCTTGCAATTCATGAAGATGGATTTGGCACTTATCTTTTGGTGATTTTCAAAACAATCGAATGGCAAATGCCAACACCAACATAAGGACTTTGGAAGAAAGGATTAGGAACCTCGAATTTCAGGATAGGCAGCAAGTGCCTCAACTTCATACTAACCAAGAACAACAAGGGAATGCAGAGGGCGGTTCTTCCAGAGGTGGGCCAAGCAGATCTTCTCGTCGGCGGACTCAAAGTCCAAATGATGCTTGACTGTATCTTTTATTTTCCTACAAAAGATAAAACATCCCTTAGTCAGATAACTTGTATTAACTTTCAACATTAACTCTCTGATCTTTGTTGACTTTGGTCTTGTAAGGATCCGATTCAGACAAGTTTAGAATTTACATGATGGAACCTTTTTTTGCCAAAATTTGAATTTACTTGATAGGTCTTGACATGGGTGATCTCGCCCGAATGAGGCATAGCCAAATGCCCCTAGTTTAGAAACTTATGCATGATCTTTTTTTTTTTTTTTTTTTTTTTTTTTGAAATCTTGAGGAAAAACCTTTTTTAGAAAAAGATAACTGATTTTTTAAAAATGGATGAGGCATGGCCAAGTGCCCCTAGTTTACAAATTGATGCATGACTTTTGAAAATCTTGAATTTTTTTTCAATGGATGAGGCATGGCTGAGTGCCCCTAGTTTAGCAATAAATGTGAATTTTGAAATTTTTTATTCTACAAAAGCCTTTATTGGAGCAAAATTGGAGTAAAAATGGGTTAAAATCACAAAACTGGGCAAAGCTGCAATTGCTGGGATGATGTGCCAATCGGCACTGTGGAGTGTTGATCGGCAGTTCTCAAGTGCCAATCGGCACACCTTGAGCTTTGTCTAGTTGTCGCATTTTGACATGTTTTCAGCCTTTTTTTTAGGACATATGACAATATCTAAACTGAAAATTGATGGTGAATGTTGAGTAGATGAAAGATCCATATCCACCCCTTGCAAAAGATTCTTTCCACAAGCATGTCAGTAATCATTCATTAAGAAAATGTTTTGGGCCAATGCCCATAGTTTAGACATGCATGCACAAAAATTCATGACATGCTTGATGCACAACAAATGCTCCTAGCATAAGATTCAGCCAAACAAATGTCTTAATTTTGAGTCTTTGAAAAAAATTTGGGTGGTTGTGACCAGGCCTTTGAAAAAGGTTGCCTACGTACCTCTCTCGTAGAAGATCAAGTCTGACGTAGTTCGAAAAAAGTTTTGAAAAATGAAATCTTTTCTGAAAACCCATTTTTTGAAAGGATTTAAAAAAAAAAAATTAATGTAGAATGAGGTTTTTTGAATTTTTATTTTTAATTTTAAATGATCAAAAGGAGATCCTTTAAACAACCTTTTTTCACCAATCATGATGCTTAAGAGTTAACTCAATCTCATTGGCTTGAAAGGATTTGAAATCATTAAAAACATGTAATCAAATTTGTTTCTTCATTTTGAACATTTTTAGATTACGTCTTCAAAGACAATCAAAGAAATGAAATGCTTGGGAATCACATATGTTGGGAACAATCAAGAAAAGGAAAAATCCCAGGTTTGAAGATTTGAAAATTTTTGAGAATTTGGAAATTTTGTTCTCTTGAGAGTCATTTTTTGTTGGGAGCAAACAAATGGAGTATTTGGAGCTTAGAAAATTTTTTAAGTCGCTTGAGAATTTGTGAAATTTTGTCTTTGGAAGATATTAGCCAGTAGGGCTTGATAATCCTGAACAATTTTCCTTCTTAATCCAAGAGAAAATATTATAAGAGCTAAAGGTGCGCCTACAATCAGCAAGACTTCAAGAAGGTTTTTATTTAAAAGTTGTAATGTAGCCTGGGTTTAGGTTATGAAATGAAAGATATAAAAGGCTCAAAACCCTTATGATATTTTTCCCAGTATGCAACACTTTAAATTCAAGCATTGGAAGAGTTTTCCACATCTTCTATTATTGACTCTTGCGCTAAAATCCTTGTCATGTTCATCATCTTTTGATTGGTCTTCATTGATTCCTTTCATTTTGTCTTGATCTTTTTAGCTTGACAACTTCCTCTTTTTGGTCTTTTTAGTATCCTATCTTGTGGTCAGATCACCCACTCTCATTTTTTTTCTCTTTTTTCTTGAAATATTTTATGAATTTTTTTTTACCCTAAGTTTTGCCTAGACCGCCCTTTTGGATTTTTAGCCTAGCAGGGTTTTTTTTTATGGCCCTAATTTTTGCCTAGATCACCCTTTCGGGTTTTCAGCCTAACAGGCTTTCTCTCTCTCTCTCTTTTTTTTTTTTTTTTTTTTTTTTTTGAATTCTATTGACTTTCAATCAATTGCATTTTTCATTTCTTTCAGTTTGACAGAGTGTCACCTTTCTTGGATAAATTTGCATTTTTATTTGATGTCCTTTTATCTTTTCTAATGTACTTTCATTTTTCTTAACTTGACTGAACACATTTTTTGATGAAATGTATCTTACTTTTTCTTTTCCTCATCTTCCTCAATTTGATTGAATTTTTGCTCTTGATGAATCTTCATTTTTTGCTCATCCCTCTCAACTTGAATGATCTTTCATGGAATCTCATGTCTCTTGTGTCTTTTGATAAACCATTTTTCTTTCATCTTGATGAAAATGCTTGCACTCTATTCTTTTTTTCTTGTTGAAGTCTTTTCTAGTTTGATGACAATCTCTTCTTCCCACAGTTTGATTCTCTCTCAAAACCTTATCTCTCTTTGATGGACTTTCTTCTTTCCTAGCTTGATGGAGTGAACTATCCTTTTTCTTTGATGAGCTCTCTTTTCTGAACTTGATGAACTCTTCATCTTTTTCTTTTGAACTTGTCACATTGTCTTCATTGAGGACCTTACCAAGCGGCGTTGAATCCATACAATCAACCCTTCCTCAACTTGAGATTTAAGCATGCATGCCTAATTTTCCCACCCAAGGTTTAATTTATTAATGGGTTCATTGAAAAACAGGCTAACTATTTAAAGGGTCCATCCTGGCTACTATCCAATCTGGAATGGTTGGATGATGTGCCTTAGTTTCTGCATAGCCCACACGAGAGCAAAGCATGACTTTTTTATGGGTGTGTATCTAGTCTCATAATCATGGAATCATTTGCTCAAGTAGTACACGGCTCTCTCATTCTTATCATCATCCTCTTATGCATTCTATATGGTCGAGAGATAAAGGAGTAGTGGCTTTCCATGCTTTGGGGGTACTAGGATGGGTGGATGGAGAAGGTATTCTTTGATTAGTTCGAAGGCTTTCTGACACTCATCATTCCATGTATGGGGTTCATTCTTCCACAAGAGCTTGAAGATTGGCTCACAAGTGGAGGTGAGCTTGGCGATGAATCGGCTGATGTACTATAACCGGCCTAAGAATCCTCTTATCTCCTTTTCACTCTTGGGTGGAGGCATATCCAATATGGCTTTAATCTTTGATGGGTCAACCTCTATCCCTCTATCACTTACCAAGAAGTCTAGTAATTTTCCTACAGTTAGTCCAAAGGTACATTTTCGTGGGTTCAATCTCAATCTATACTACTTGATTCTTTTGAAAAACATCCTTAGGTTGGTGATATGTCCCCCTCTATCCTTAGATTTCACTATCATGTCATCAATATATACCTATACTTCATTGTGCATCATGTCATGTAACAAGGCTATAGCCATTCTTTGATAGGTCGCACCTGCATTCTTGTGCCCAAATGGCATTACCGTATAACAATAAATCCCCCATTCAATGGTGAAGGTGGTCTTGGTCATGTCCATAGGAGCCATCTTGATTTGGTTATATCTTGAGAAACCATCCATGAAAGACATCAAGGCACTACTAGTAGTGTTATCCATTAGGACATCTATATAAGGAAGAGGGAAATCATCCTTAGGGCAAGCCTTGTTTAGGTCTCTAAAATCCACACACATCCTCACTTTTCCATACTTCTTGGGTACAAGCATAACATTAGCTATCCACTTGGCTTCATGCACGGGTTTAATGAACCCTACTTTCAACTGTTTTGTCACCTCTTCCTTGATCTTAAGGAGCCATTCAATTCTCATACGCCTCAATTTTTGCTTAACGAGTACCATGTGAGCGTGGGTATTAATGTGGTGTTAGGCTATCTCAAGATCAAATACCAGACATATCTTTATAAGGCCATGCAAACACCTCTTGGAATTCTATGAGTAAGTCTTGGAGATCTTTTCTTTCTTTTTTATTTAGGGTTAACCCAATTTTAATTAGGCATGGATTCTCATTATTGCCCAAATTAAGAGTTTCAAAAGTTGGTTCCACAGGCTCAATTTTCTTTTCCAATTGTTTATTAATTTCATTAGAATCATTTAAGTGCAGAATTTCAATATTATGGGACACATCAAAATTAGCCAAATTAGAATTCATCTTATTAAAAATGTTGAAAAGTATATCTAAACTTGCATTACAAAATTTCTTTCCCATGTTCTTGGAAAACCCAACCCTCGATGGCGATGGTGAGCACGTCCCCCTCCACTTTTAGCATAGCCTTCATTGCAAGTAAAGTCTCCTCTTGAACTTCCTTAATCACCACAGTAGGTTTCTCCTTGAAAGTGAGCTTCTCATTGTAGAATATCTCCTAGTCGGGATTCACTTTTTCGTCCTTATCTACCCAAAGCTCGGAAAAACCACAAAAAGTAAAGTCTCCTCCTTTCTTCACAAAGTTCCCATTTAGGTTACCAAGGTTCTTTTTGATTTCGTCGCAGCCTTCAAGGAATCCTAAATTCAACCACCCCTCTTCCTTCCTTTCCAAGACCTATACCAGGCATATATCCCATTTTCTTCATCATTGAAATCACCTCATAACTACAATATGGCAGATCTGTGGTGTACTTCTCATCCTTCAATCTGTAATTAGTTATGTTCACAAACTCAAAACCACTCATTTGAAGCTCATTTCCTCCCTTTTCAAGTACACAGACGGGAGCTAAGATCTCACCATCTCTAAGTACTATAGCAATTCCTCCTTTCAATGAGAGCTTCATCTTTTGGTGGAAAGTAGAAGGAATAGCTCCAATGGGATGAAGCCATGCCCTTCCTAAGAGAAGGTTGTAGTTAGGAGTGATGTCCATCATATGAAATTCCACAATTGTTTCCAATGGACCAATGTTGCAAGGAGCCTTGAAAGTTCCCATAACTTTCCTTGAAGTGTTATCATATGCCCTAACAGTCAAAAGGGAGGGGATGATTGTTTCCACATTCAGGCTGATTTTGAGAGCGGTCCTACAAGGGCACACATTTAATGTGGATCCATTATCAATAAGCATCATTGGAACCTTGCCACCCATGCACTCGATGGCGATTTGCAAAGGTCTAGTGTGAGTGGCTCATTCGGGAGGAAGTTTTTCATCGGAAAAGGTGAGGAAAGGACGGGATGGGGCCTTAACTCCCATGAGAGATGGCACCTCTTGTGGAGTAGTTTTAATGGGCACTTCCTTCCCATTCAAAGCATCCAAGAGAGCATTACGATGTTTGTGAGAAGCCATTAACAAACCCCACACGAACACATGAGCTTGAGTCTTTTTCAATTGAGTCAAAACCTTATCTTCCTCTTCTTTCTCTTCCTTCCCTTTGGGTTCAATGGGCTTGGACCCTTCTTCCATCTTCCTACTAGGATGATCCTTCTCCAAAAAGGATGGCTTGTAGTGTTTCCTACTACTAGTGATGTTTGCCACATTGTCTTCTAGGACCCTCTTCTTCAATTCGGTCATTCTTATGGGAAGTATCCCTCATACCACTACCGCACTTTTCAAAATCTCATCCTCTTCATCCCATATTCCTTGGACTTCTACCGCATTAACCTCCATGGTTTCTATCAAATTCGAACAATCCCAATCAATCTCTTCCACTTGAACCCAATTTTGATGCGAAGGAGGAGGTCAATGATAATCCGGCAAAAGGTTCTTCCTAATGTTAGGCTTGGTGATGATATTTGGATTTAGGAGAGTTCCATTGTCTATTAGGTCTATATCTCGTGCTTGAGGTGGAAACAATTGTCGGTCTTATGGCCAAATTTCTGATGGAAGTGGCAATATTCATTGAGGTTCCAAGTAGGTGATTAGGCATAGGTGTAAGGTCTAATGGTTTGATGAATCATTTGGAACTTAAGTTCTCATATTCTTAGGCAAGGGTTATTCCTAGGTCAGAGAATTCTCGATTGGCTTTCTTTGTGAAGCTTAAATAGACTAGGGGTTGTTGAGGTATGATGGCACTTACATTCACAGGATTGGGTGCCTTAGAAGTGGCCGCTCCTCCTCTATATGTCTTCTTGATTGGAGGCTTGCTCTCACCTTTCTCCAATTGCCCATTATTGATGGCATCTTTGATCCTAGTTCCACAATCACACAATTCCCCAAAATAACTAATAGGCAATGACAGGAGCCTACTATTATATGCCGGAAGAAAATTCTTGATAATCATGTTGATTTGGCCTATTAACCATCCTAGATGCCTTTCCTTTCCACCTTGTCAAGTATTCTAAAAATGTCTCCCCTATTCCTTGCTTGGTAGTTTACAAGTCTCTTAAAGTTACATCAATTATGGTATTAAAGATGAATTGGTCCACGAATAACTCTACTAGCTCATTCCACACCTTGGTCTTATTTAGGTCCAAGCTATAGTACCACCTTGATGCACCTCCCGTGAGTGAGAGGGGAAAGGCATGCAATGTTTGCTTCTCATCCAACCCTTTCATTTCAGCAATGCTTAGATACCTTCTAACACGTTGCTTAGGATCTCTAGTCCCATCAAACTTTTCCACATCAGAGATCTTGAACTTGGGAGGCAATGCAATGGGAGTCTTGGAGCCCACTCCACCCATGTTGTCGAGACAATCATCCATTCCTCGAGCCTTGTAAAAAGCTAGTAGCATTTTGTCCATCTTTTCCTTCATGGCCACGATATCCGCAGTGAGTTTCTCAAATTGCTTGTTCCTTTCATATTCAACCTTATCCCTTTCATCCTTCATCTTCATCATGTATCTCTACATGTATGGGCTTCTTAAGCTTGTTATCCTCTAGCTTGGAGAGACGACCTCCCATCTTTTTGAGAGCATCACCTTGTTCTTCTATTGCTTTGAATATCTTTTGTGCAACCATGTCATCAATTGGAGCAGCCATTCTTTCTTGAGATACTTCCTCTTGAAATGTTTCCTCTTGAAATACCTCTTCTTGGTATGTGTCTTCAATTTTGACCAAACGTCTTCCGTTCTTTTCTTGGACCCAAATTGGAGTGGGGACGTGCTTACTTGATCTTGGTGGTGCAATGGTGCCTTAAAAGAAGTCTCATTTTATTAATCCCATGTCCTAATTAAAAGATGCTTTTATTAACTTAGATGTTAGAAAATCTTTAAGTCCGTTTCAATGAAGGCCCAATTACAAAATTACTCCATTGGGCTTTAGTCCGTTTACAAACAAAGCTCTCATCTTACTCTTGTAGGCTTTTATTAGAACGCGCTTAGTGATTTTCAACCCTTTGTCTCAAATATGGGCTTACAATGTATCCATCACCTTCAGGCTATTCCTTTTTCTACTTATTATCATCATTTTTTAAAGTAGCCCTCTAGCTAGAACATATTGTAGCATTCTTTTCAAAGTACATGAATTTATCATCATTTCGGGCCTTGGCATACAACGAGGCCTAACATTAGGAAATTTCATATTGGCTTTGTACGATGTTGGATGCTAAGTCCATAGCATATTTGTTACCTTAGGCCCAAGGTTCTCCTTTCAAGGGGCCTTTCAAGTTAAGATATACCTTTGGATTTTGGGACAAGCCTCTTATATGTGAGAACTTCTTTTCTTTTATCCCAACCTCTTAGGGTAGGCCATAACTTTTGGGTCATCCTCAAAATTTTTACATCTTTTATTTGTCCTTTAGAATTAGGTAAACACAAGATATGTGGTTGAACAAATAAGAGATATAAAAGGGTACCCTCTTATTGATAGGATCAAGGATCTCCCTAAGTGTGGGTAGGCTCCCTAGAGCTAAAAGGATAGATCGGTAGGTCACTCACAACTAGGTGGGCTATGATTCCAACCTTGGGCCTAAATGGACCGTAGTGGATTGGTGGCAAACTGTTAACATATTCAAAGCCCATTATAGGCAATGGCACAGATTGTGAGTTGGTGGGATGAACTCCAGAAGACTTTGGCCCGAATGAAGCGTACTCATCTTACCACTCATCACCAACTGAGGCAAAAGGGACAAAAGAACCAAGTGAAGTGTGTGCCAACAAATATTGAATAAGCCTTTATCAAGATTAAGAAATAAGACACATTAGAATCAAACTATCTATCCTAGTGGAGTCGCCACTATGGGCGCAACGGAAGGGAGTACGCCTCGGCCGAGTGGACTGGGGCAGAGAAAAGAAATGGAGTCGCCACCTAGATTAGGTCTAAAAACCATAAATGTAGCGCCCTTCGTGGAAGGTTTGATGTACTACCAAAGCATGTGTCCGGAGTTTAGGTATAGGGATAGGAAGGTATTAAGAACCCAACCCCACCCGACCAATGGGTCGACTTCCACTCATTATGTCTTACATCTTAATCTCATTAAAGGTACATTCGATATTGTCATTCTAGACTCACACACACACACTAGCATATATCATATCCAAGGAAGAAACATGGGCGTCTTAAGATCAAACATGTTATCATATCCAAGGCAAATCATTTACAAATATCATTCATGTTCATCACAGTAAAATCGTATCTCAAACAAATGCATGCTTATTTGAATGCATGACTTACCTCACTTATCTTACTACACCACAACACCTATGCATCAATGCATGTTCATGCCATATCAAAGCAAGAATTGGAAAGAAACCCTAATCTAACATATAAAGGACAAACACCATACAAAACATTGAGGCAAAGACTTATAAGCATAAGATAAAACAAAGCAGAGGCATGTTACATAAGAGAAATAAGGAAACAGAGGCATAAAAGGGTCAAATTAGGGTTTCCGGGCATGATTATACATGCGCATACATAGGCCTACATGCACAGCCCAGTTGTATGCATACACATACTTCGAGTATGCGTGCGGATGCATGCACACCCTAAAACCCTAACCCAGAAAACACAGAACACAACAGGACAGAAACTGAAACTGAAACTAACAACCTAACATGCATAAAACGATAAAGCAAAGAAAACCTAAGCTAAACAAACATGTTATAACATAAACAAACAAACAGAACAAAGGAAATGAAGATTAAAATAATAATAGGGAAAAAAATGGGTTGGAAGTTATACCTCAAAACACAAAGCTCCATAGCTTGATTTTGACCATTCCCCTCAATCAATCTATTCACAATCAAATAAAAGAAGTGATTAGTAAGCTTGAACTCTAAGATCAAGGCCAGAAAAGGCCTCGATAAAAAAATATTGACTTGAGGATGTTTTGTGAAAAACTCCCTCTTTGATTCACTATTTCTAGTTAATCTTGTGTTTTCCCTTAGGATTTTCTGTGGGTTTTGAAAAGGTACCATGTATGGCTTTTTATAGTTTGAAAATGGGGGTTTGGAATGGCTCCCAGGCAAAGTGGGATTCGTTCCAAAACCCAAATTTTAATGCAGATAACTTGTCTTTCATAGTTTCTAGAACCCTAGCATGCGTACACATGCTCGTGTATGCGTATGCATGCACGAAGCATGCGTACGCAGAGCTTGAGCATGCGTGTATATATGCGTATATGCATATGCGTGTACACATATGCATGCACATATGGTAAAAGATCTTGAACAAAGGATCGTACGTGGTAGTTAACAGCGCTATAAAGCGGGCTATATAATTAATCCTTCCTAAGAAGCTTCGAATTTGTTTCTCAGTCTTTGGCGCGGGCATATCCCTGATGGCCTTGACTTTCGCAAGGTCCACTTCAATCCCTCTCTGGCTAACTATGAACCTGAGCAACTTCCCTGAACTAGCTCCAAAGACGCACTTGTTAAGGTTAATCCTCAACCTATACTTGAAAAGGCGCCTGAATAGCTTTCTCAAATTTGTCAAATGATCTCTAGGAGTGCGCGACTTGGCGATCATGTCACCTACATAGACCTCGATCTCCTTATGCATCATATTATGGAAAAACGTTACCATGGCTCGTTGGTATGTTGCACTTGCGTTCTTCAAACCGAATGGCATGACATCATAGGCATAAGTCCCCCAATAGGTGGTGAACACTGTCTTGGCTTTATCCTCTTCAGCCATCTTTGATCTGATTATAACCTAGGAACCCATCCATAAAGGAGAAGAACATGTTGGTCACAGTTAGGGGTGGAAAAATTGGACACGACCCACGAACTCGACACAACATGACACGAAATTAGTAGGTTGAGGTTTAATGGGCCCATGTCATATTTGGATTTGTGTCATATTTGGGTTAACATGACTGACCCGTTTAATAAATAAGTTGGGTTAGTGTCCATCACATGGAACCCGTTTGACCTATCTGACCCGTTTAATTAAATAACATTTTACCAATATTCCCTTCAAACACTAGATATATAAACTTATTAGTTGTTGTGGTTTATTTCCTTTGACATATTATGATTGATTATTTGTAATATTGAGATATGCTTTCATTTTGAATGATTATTTGTGATGTAGTTACTTGTTAGTTCTAAATTTTATATTAAAAATATTTATTTGTTTATTTTTTCATAATTCATATCAATTCGGTTAATACTAAAATTAGTTTTTTTTTTTTTTTTTGATAAAATCCGATAAACAAGTCGATATGATTGACCCGTTTAATAAATGGGTTATGTTAGGGTTGAGGAATCTTGACCCGTTTAATAAACATGTCAGGTTAGGATTGACCTATATAGTCGAATACTCATGAGTCGACACGACACAAACCCGACATGCGAACACGAATTGCCACCCCTAGTCGTGGTGTTGTCAATTAGAGTATTGATATGCGGCAAGCAAAAACTATCCTTCGAGCTAGCTCGGTTCAGATCTCTATAATCAATGCACATGTGTACTTTCCCATCTTTCTTTGGCACAGGAACAATATTTGCAACCCAATAAGAATAGGCTATGGCGGTGGGGAAACCGGCACTCAACTGCTTTTCCACTTCCTCCTTAATCTTTAGGATAATCTTGGACTTCATCCTTCAGAAGGCCTACTGCACTAGAGGACATTTGGGCTTAACCAGAATTTTGTGGACAATAATCTTTGTATCTAATCCTGGCATATCTTGATACGACCAAGAAAATATTTCCTTGAATTACTTCAACAGAGCTATAAACTCGTCTCTCATGTCCTTAGGAAAGTTCACCCCAAGCTTAACAGGTTTTTCCTTTTTTCCTTCCTCAGCCAAGTTTATCAGCTTTGTCTCTTCTATATTAGGCTTGGACCCTTCACTCTCTCTACCTAGAGCTTCCAAAATATCTCAAGGCAAACTCGAGATCTCTTCCAATCCTTCAATATCATGATCTAAATCTATTGTCTTGTTCACATTGTTTATGTCCTCACCATGACAAAGAGACGATGTACCCACTTAGGAATCTGAACAGGTCCTATAAAGTGGAACATATACAGAGAAACATAATATAAATTGCATACACATTCATAAGAAAGCAATAAAGAGAGATTCGAGAATTTTCTTGAATAATACGCAGAATATTTCATTAATGGATTATGGGTAGGGGGAAAACAAAGTTCCTTCCTAATAATGAAAAAGGGAAAAGCTCTTTTTTGTTGTTTTTGGGAAAACAAACTGGGGAGATGAACAGGGAATACAAATAAAGCAATAAATAACATAAGCATGCAAAACAAACTAGATATGCTATTTGATGAGAATGCAAAATGTCATATTTTTCTCCATTAATGTTTAGTCTTTTATATTTATTTGGTGCCTAAATGTACTCATTATTCTTATATTTTGATTTAGGATGCAAATGGAGGCATTAAGTGCAAAACGTAGTTAATTGGGCGATTCTGGACAGCTTTGACATTGCTTCGTAATCTGGGTATAACTCTCTCATCTGAGCTCCAAATGAGATGATTCAAAATGCTATGGAACGCCAAGAAATAGCTCTACAACTTACATGTTTTGAGTTTTGAGAGATACTGGCTGTATCAAGGTCTAAATCAGGCTTGAAATTGCTGCACCTGCACTGCTAACGTTCTGGAATGTTCCTTTGCCTGAAATTCTAATACGCGGATTTGATGCGGTTTATTTTCGGAAGTTTCCAGATCTGGTGCACGAAATTTCCAGCTGAAAACACCACTTTCCTAGTTATATTAGGACTCTATTTTATTTATTTTATATTTTTCTTTAATTAGTCAGATTTGGATGTTGTTATTTTAGGATAATATTTAGAATATTTTTAGGAGATCTTGTAGGCTTGGAAAAGGGGGAATTAACGTGTATAAAGGGGGAGGGAAAATCTGACTTGACACACGTCTCTCTCTCCCCTCTTCTCTAATTTATCCTTCGAGTTTTCATCATGGCCCTACTTGGCTAAACTTTTATACTTTGTCAAAGGAAATTGAAGTCTCGGAATCAATAAAACTGTGAGATCTAATTTGTTTTTATTGTTCAATTTATGCTTTGAATATTGGATGTTCTTTTGTGCCTATTTTCATGATTGTTTCGTTTAATTACTAGGAGGCCTACTAGTTTATTATTCATTGCAATCTACTGCTAGGTTAGATATCAAATCCATAATTGTTTGATCTCTCTAATTTGTGAAGAAACCAAGATTTAATGATTTGCTGCATCAGAAATTATTAGATCTTAGGAAGAACGCTCGACTAAATTATATACAACCACTTGTGCTTGTGTTGTTTAGCTTCATCGATCTCTCTAATTCTTAAGGCTGCTACTAGATTAAACCTTTAGCGCTTGTCTTGGGTTGTTTAGTAGTTAGGGTTAATTAGATCGCTTGTTTTCTAATTAACTGTGACTAAGGAGAAATAGGAAAATAGTTCCAACGGTGAATATTCAAAGTGTGAATTGATATATGCTTGCACCGATGATCAGTTATAATATTCCGATGGTGGATGTTGACTTAGACCAAGGTTTGTTCTCTTGATTAATTTTGATACTTTGATTTGAATTGTTCCTTAGTTGTTTTCATTATACTCAAACCCCCCCCCCCACACTTCCTTGTTTACGTTGCATAAAACTAGGCTAGATATTCTCTGTGGGAACGATCCTTACTTGCACTACTACATATGTTTTTAGGAGTATAGGTTTTATTTTTGGTTGCCTGCAACAACACACCACTATTCCAACCATCTCGAGCGATTGGGAAACCCAACCACTAGAGGATGGAATACTCCTTACTCAGCCAGTGCAATCATAAACCAAGGCTCAATAGTCCAAAGGCCTGCCATCTTGCCTAGTAACTGCAGTTGAACCATCTTAGAAGACATGATAGAGTTCACTGAGAAGTCCTCAAGACAAAGCCAAATAATACAAGCTAGATCAAACTCTTCATCCTCCACTTCCTTGAAGGGTTCTGGCATAATGACCTCGGCTAGAGCAGGAAAAGTGGTCCTGATATGGGGAATAGACGTCCTAGGACTAGCAAACTTCCTATTCTTTCCTCTGGAAGCTTGAAATAGTTCTTCATGAGTGGGCTCATACCCCAGACTAAATCCTCCTTTATTATTTGAAAGCTCAACCAGAATAGGGCTCTCATGGCCTGTGGCTCCGAGGCCTTGGCCTAATTTGTACCCAAACTTGAGCATCTCTTTAGTGCCCATCAAAACTTCTACAAACCATCCTAACTCAAACTCTAAAGCATTATGAATCATAGAAACTAGCTCGAAGCTATGGAAAGATGCTTCGAAAAGATGCTTCCGGAAAGGCATTAGCATTGATGTAGCGTATAGATGTCTCCTGAAAAATTGTCATAGGCTCCTCGGCCATGATGGTTATCAACTGATTCTCAGTTATGAACTTAGGTCTCCAATGAATGGTAGATGCGGCTGCACCTGTTGCATGTAACTAAGGTCTCCCTAAAGCATATTGTATGGAAAGTCCACCTTAATCACTTGGAAGTTAACCATGAAAGATCTTAGGCCAATCTCAATCATTAGCTCAATTTCACCATGCACTTCTCGATGCGTTCCATCAAAGGCTCTAATAATCTTGGTGCTAGGCCGGATAAGAGACAAATCCACTTTCAAGCACTCTAAAGTGGCCATCAGGTAAACATTCATAGCCAACCCATTATCAATCAATGCCCTTGCAACAATCATGCCTTCACACTTGACTACGATATGCATGGCCAAAGTATGATCATTTTCTTGTGGAGGTAACTCATCATCTGAAAAGGAACCCTGGTTGGTGGCCAACACCAACGATACCATACCCTCAAAGAAGGAATCTGTAACACCAGTAGGAACATACGTCTCCTTTAATACCTTCAGGGGAGCCTCACAGTGGACCTCAAAAGATAACAACAATGCCAAGATAGAAATTTGAGCTGAAGACTTGTTCAGTTGCTAAATCACACTATAATCGGCCTTTTGGATGGTCTTTAAGAATTTCTCGGCTTCTTCTATAGTGATCCTATTCCTGATTGGCTTGGCTGTACCCTTGCCAATCTCCTTCCTTCTCTTTTCTAATTCCTCAGGAGTATAACATCGACCAATCCTAGTGAGGACAGTGCTACTAGAAATGACTATGGTCATCCTTGTAAGGACAGTGCTTCAACATACAAATGATCAAATCCTTTTGAGTCTGCAAATTAGGTGCCCTGGAAAGGGTCTTTGGACTGATAATGATCGGACCAGGTAAAAAGGCCTTTAAAGCCTTTAGGTCAGGTGCCCCAGAGCTTCCTTGAACAGACCTTGGCAAAAGTGGGGGAGCAAAACCTCAAATAGCGGGAACAAGATGAGTTTCTTTCTTAACAAACCCTAGAAACAACTTCGCGATCTTAGGAAATGATAAAATCAGAGGGGCAAAACCTTTAATGTCTGATACAATCTGTTCCTTCTTTGGAGTTGACACTTCTAAATCTAGAGATGATTCCACTATTTCTTCAATAACAACCGAAGTCGGGGAAGCTAATACCCCTATCCCTAGAGGGACCTTGCAAACACGCTTTTTCAAGTACTCATCCCAATCTTTCCTAGAACCCACGGACATAGCACCATGACTGGTTCCTACTTGCAATCCTAGAGGGTATAGGCTAGTCGTCGTGCAATTAACCCTGCGCACGACCTCTCTTTCTATCCAAATAATACGACAGTCGACTAGACTCTAAACCTGTGCTCTAAGCACTCCACAATCGAATAAGGCATGCCTATTCCCACAGTTATAAAATGAACAGACTTCCCAGTTGAATCCTAGGCTCCTATATTTCCAAAACAATATGACTTTCTTGGGCTAAAGCCCGCAACATGGCTTTCCAAAGGAATGAGGGGATGAGAAATCCAGAATCCTTTCTTCCACTGTAGAGATAACATATACATTCCCTTCAGGGAGAGGAGTCAAGGGGTTACTAATAACATTTGGCCTCAGAGTGTTGTCAAACTATATCAACTTGTTATCAATGAGATCCGAAATCTAGAGCCTTAGAGGTGCATTCTTCTAAGGTATGCCTTTCGTCCCCAAAATGGTGTTCGCATTTCTTAGATGGATCAAAGCCGGCCAGAGGAGGACCATTCCTTGGTCTAATAAACAGAGGAGTCACTAACTTCTTTTCCAACAAATAAGGATAAAGCTCTAACATGGGTGTTGGCAATAGGGGGAACTTCTGTGGCTCTCTTCTAGGATATTGGGGTTGATCTGGCCTTCCCCTCTAATTAAATACTCGGTGAGGTACCTGAGCTGGCTGAACCTGCTGCTGATAAGGCTGGGAAATCGGGGTGGCATATGCAGAAGTAGAACCCTTGGCCTCTTAGGTGCCTTAGCGATCGTGTGAATATCGGCTTCCTTCCCCTTACGGCCAGTCGCCTTCTTTACCTACAGCTCTATTATAGAATTCAAAGCCTTAAGATCTACTATCTTCTTGCTTCTAATACCCTCATCAGTACGCTCCCCAATAGGAATCAGGCTTGCAAAATGAGTGACTTGAGCACTAATCATCTTATCATAGTACAAAGGCTTGAGGTTATCAATGAACCACTTAATCATTTTCTCCTCCATCATGGGATGAAGCACTTGTGCAACTAACTCATGCCATCTCTGTGCGTACTCACGGAAAGATTCCCCACTTTTGTTTTCTACTCTCTAAAGGACTGTACAATTAGGGGCTATCTCAATATTGAACTGATAATATTCCAAAAAGGCATTAGCCATCTCCCTCCAACTAGAGGTCTTTTCCAATCTCACATACTAAGTGGCTGCAGGGCTAGTAAAACTATCAGGGAAGATTTGACAAAGCAAAGGCGGATTGTGCCCATAGGGTGCCATCTTCCTACAAAATATGCGCAAATAGGCATAGGGATCTCTAGTGCCATCATACTTGACAAACTCTGGCGACTTGAACTTGTGAGGCATAACAACTAAAGGGAAATTGGTCAAACTGTCCAAATCAATGTTTCCCCGGGAAACTGAACTCTCCATGATGTGCATCTTTTTTGTCAGAGTTTCCACTTGACTTATGACCTGACTATAGCTAGACTCCGAGGTCTTATTCTTAGAAGGATGCACCTCTTTGTTACCCCCTGCAGGCCAATAGGCGGTGTGGTCCTATCCTCATTCAGATCTAGAGGTGGTTGTGCCTCGTTTTCAGAATAAGGCATAGGGCCTTCTAGAATGGGACTAGATGAGTCACGCCCTCCTCCTAAAATTAATTGTTCCATCATGCGCATCATTTCCACCACCTGATCTTTCAAAAGAGCAATCTTATGGGCATTTTCCTTAATGACAGAAGCACCACTAGTAGACATCTCTATAGCACGAGACCTAGTGGTAACGGGATCATGATGTGATGGTAACTTGGACTGTTTCATTTAAGCAATCTTTTCTATTTATAATCCTGGAAAGAAAAAGAATGGGACGGGGAAGAGATGGGAGTACATTTGAAAATTTGACAATGTGGAAATACAAAACGAACACAAAGTTAGTTTAAGTCCTTGCTTATTTAAAATGCACCTATCATTTTCAAAAATTGGCTTGAACCCTTGTTCGAGTTTTTATAATGGTGAATTTCTATAGTGATGCGGAATTAATGCATAAGTTTGTCAAGTAACTGGAACTTTCACATCATGCTTAAGAATGCGGAATAAATCTCTCTTTACATTACATCAAAAGAAAGCTTTTACAAGACTTGGCTTTTTACAATGCCCTCAAAGTTGGACTTTATACAATGGCCACACAAATGGGCTTTTTACAATTCAAATTTACAAAATACAGAGGCTTCATTCTTGATGGCTCGGCCATCTTGAAAAAGATATTGGACTTTTGGCAATGTCCTTCTTGATGCGGAGTTCCGACTACCTGCCACCAATTTTATCTGTACATATTTACATGACGGAACCATTAGTGTATGCATGTATGCCCTTGTAGGGTTGGAAACCCTTAGGGTTTGGGTATTCTCTAATGTGCAAGCAACGTAGTTTCTTTTCCCTGGTCACAAGTGATGTGCAAGCAGATTAGAAAGAACTTGGAGTAGAGCACAACTTTCTCAACGCAAGCAAAAAGGGCAAACCTGCAAGCAAAAACTGAACATTTTCCCCTTGACTCATTTTGAAAGCAATCCTAACAAGGATATCCTACCCTAGGCTTGGATGTTCACTCGTCTTGGCTCTTCCTAGTCCTCACAGGAATTTGACTTACTCTAGGCCAATTATATGAGATACGGCTTAACTGGTAAGTTGGTCCTAATTTTAGGGGGGACCTCGATCATCTAATCCTTCCCTTCATAGAAGTTGTAGGATAGAGCGGATCAAGGGGGGCCTTTTCAGCTACTCTTGTTTACCCATGGACCTAAAAGTGCCTACAAGTCGGTGCCTAGTAACTGTCTATGGTTTGCGCATCAGGTGGTAACCTTAAAGCGCTAAGCCTGGGTTTGACTCAAAATGAGGGGTGATCTCATGCATTTTGAAATGAAAGGGGAAAGACTTTCCAAGCACAACAGATATATGAACAGATAAAGGTGTAGCAAAAATTAAATCTTACTACCCTAGGTTTACACAAGTGAAGGAAAGTTGTAAAGCATGCTTACAAAAGCAGGAAAGCTTCACACATACAAAAATACCTCAAAGCCAGTTTTGAAAACCATATAAAAACATTTTTGAAATTTTTTTTGTCTTTTGAAAATAGTTTACTAAAGATGTAGTAAAAACATTTTTCAAAAACAAAGCCTCGAAGGCCGATGCCAATTTCAATATTTTTTAAAGCCAATTTCCAAAGATTAAAACTTTATCAAAAGCTCTAAAGGCTGATCTCTCTAAGTGTCCCTAGTGGAGTTGCCAATTTGTCGATGCCTTGCGACGATCGACCACCCATCACAACGACACTCATGCATTGAAATTGCTCGAAGCACGAGTGCTGTGTGAAAATGAGGGTGAAAGGGGTACCTCTGGTGTGTGAATTGAATTAATTTGATTCTAACCTATAATTACCAAAGGTAAGTCGCCTTGAGCGCATACCCATACTACATGGTCAAAAGCACCTATGATCATGAGAGGATTACTCTCCTAACCATGAGAGTTCATCATACAAAGTGCACAACCACCCACAAGAAAGCAAATATATATGCACACACACACATACACATATACATCATGCACAATGCAAGCATACAGAGCAGGGAAAAATAAACCAGACATTGCCAACGTTCCAAGGGTATGGCCCTACAAGGTACAGGAAAGATAAATCAGACATTGCCATACCTAAGGAACGCGACCCAATCAAGGTACAGGAAAAGAAAGCCTAGTCTAGATACAAGGTTCTAAAGAAAAAGGCTGTGAGAGAGAAAAAGATAACCACATGAGAGGCTAAGCCTCCTAAACTACTGAACATTGCCCTCTTTGGGCTTACGTCTTCTTGCTTGCATTCTTGCCCTTTTTTAGCTTGCATCTTGGAAGTTGCACCCTTACTTTAAGCATGTACATGCAACAAGGAAAAAGAGATAACAAAAGAGGGTGTCCTAGAGGGACAAATGTAGGTTTGGATTTGATGTCCAAAGTTCCTTTATACTGGAGTACGAACGACACACGTCTGCTAACAAACAAAGTTCCTAAAAGGGACTCAAGATCTCGTGTACAAAGACGGGCATGAACCTGCACGAGATTGTTAAGTAGGAACTAAGCTTGATTACATAAATAAGCACACAAAGATGCATAAATGAACATATAGACAAAAGATGCAAAGATGCAAGGAAACAAAGGATGCCAAACGAGATGGAACAAAGCAAACAAAGCAAGCATGTTATCACACAAAGGGGAAGGGTAAGCATGTTATAAGGCACATAAAGAGGCTAACATGAGAAACCTTAACATGAAAAGCTAAGCAAAGGAGAGAAAGGCTAGTGACAAGCGAACCAAACATCACTGGGATGTACTCTCAAGCATGGTTGCATCCAAACAAGCCACGAAAGGGAACGGATGAAACCAAAGAAGTAAGTGGCCCCAAAGACCAATGAGCCATAAACCCACAAAGGAAAAAACAAACAAGAACATGGCAAAGACCTAGATTTAAGCAAACAAGCATGGATCGAAACATAAACACATGGAAAAAGGCAAACAAAGCACAAACATGCATAAAGGAACTAATCCAAACCCTTTATTGAAAAACTTGGGTGTATGGATGTAGGCCTAGACTACTAGATCTAGATCTTCAACCTACCCAAAAGCCAAACACAAGAAAGAAGCATAAACAAGGGATATAAGGCTATAAAAGCACTAGGCATAGCTTCAAAACAAAACTTTAAGCACATGAACATGTAGATCCAAGCACAAGCAAGGAAAAGAGCACATAAAGAAGAAGATTAGACATATCCTAGCCTAAGAAGGCTAGGCCAACAACATCAAAGCGATAAAACAGGTGAAAAAGCTAGTAAACATGCTAGGAAAACAACAAAACATGCTAGAAACAAGATAAAGCAAGAGATATAATAGGAAAAGGTATAAACCATGTTATAAAGCAAGATATAGCACTAAAAAGGCAAGGAAAAATAAATGGGTGTAGATAATAGCTAAAAAGTTACATCTACACCCCTAAAACTCAAATCCAAGGTACCAAGACCAAGGAGAGGAAGATAGGAGTAAGAATACTACCTCTTGATTGTTGAGAAATGTGAGAAATCAAAGGTTTTTGTACGTGTTTTGGAGAGAAATTAGACAAAAAGAGAGAGAGATAATCTGCCCAGAAAAATGCTCCAAAAATCCTAAATTTTGTTGCTTTTTTATTTATTTTTTATTTTTTAGTCCTAGGGGATCATGGGCTGTTTATAGTCAAAAAATGACTCTTCAGCTTTTGACGGCCCTTTAGGGTGCGTCGGGCTGGTTATTGACGTCAGTAATCTTGCTTTTTTCGGTTTTGACTTCAATCGCGTATTTGAAGGTCTTCCTAGACTCCAATTGAGATGATCTTGGTGTCCTTGGAAAGGTATTGATGTTTCGTTTCTAGAGCACTTGGTAAAATAAAAATCCAATGGTCAGATCAAATTTCATGGCCTCGAGAAGCGAGTTGATGTGCCCAACATTGTTTTCAAGATATCTCAACCATTTTAACTTTGATTTTGTCCCATGAAAATTCGTTGAAAAGGGAATTCAATAATATTCATATTGGCATTAGTTTCAACCCGTTTTGATGGTTGGATCAAAATTAGGATTTCTGCTACCCTCAAGAGTCAACCTTGGGTCAAAATTTGTGAAAGGTGACAAAAATCTTCGAATAGCTCGGGTTTGATGTAAAAACATGGAAAATGTAGTTTTTGGGTGATTTTGACCAACTTTGACTTTTGGTTAACCTAATTAAATGACACGGTGATTTGTTAACGAATGGGGAAAACCTCTCACAAGGCTAAAACCCCACTAGGTGATTTTCAATTTATCACTCCCAAGAATGCACTAATCAAGAACAAGTTATTACAAGTATAAGGAATCTTACCACTACCCTGGACTATCCCAAAATACCAACCTATAATTGAACCTTTACTTCAATCCCCAATTGGACTTTATCTTGTAGAAGACTTCTTCCTTCTTCCTTTGCACAGATCTCAATACATGACTAACTCCTTTGCACAAATCCCAATACATGACTAACTCCATAGCAACCCTTTGATTGTTGTAGTTGATTTGCAGCAACTTCAAATAGAAACACCAATATATAAGATCTTCAATGTTTGTGCTAGAGACTTTGCTTGGTTACAGAACCCAAATGCGTACAAGAAACGCAGCAATATCTCTTTCTTCTGTAGGAGAAGGCTAGGGTTTCAAAAAGAAAACCTTATGAAGCTTTCTAGGGTTGGGATTTTCTCTCTCTGCCTTCTTATTGAAATAGGAGCTTAATGGGCCTTTTAAATGGGTTCTACTATTCCTATTAGGTTTACACAAACCTTGGGCTCTCCTAGTCCTATAAGAATTATATAAACCCATAAACAAATAGCCTTTTAGAATAAAACGTTGCTGGCTATATTCTGAAATCCGTCAGCTCAGTAGATTGAGAGGTGTCAAGCTTGTGTTGAGCTTCTTCATTAAGTCTAGATAGATGCTAGTGTCGAAACTAGTGTCAAGCTTCAATGAAACTACTTTTCTTCACTTGTTCCTTGGATCAATTTTCATGTCTTTAATGATACCACTTGTAAACTAAGCTTCACATGCTTGTTGATACATTAAACCCAACTTAGATCTATCCAAATACAAGTAAAGTGTGTTTTGTCACAGGATATGTCAATACATAGAAAATATGACCCTAACATATATATATACACACACACTCCATGTTGAGAAGTTGATATAAATAAAAAAGTCTAATGTTAGTCTAATTTGTGGACATGTGAAGTTGAAATCTAAATCTTAAAAAAATTCATGGTGTGTGAAGAGGAAATCCAAAGAAAAAAAAAAACTCACGACCTCTGAAGAGGAAATCCAAAGGTAAATAAAGTCACGGTGTGATGAGGAAATCCAAAGAATTTAGTGTTTTATTAAAGCACTAAAAGTAGTTGAATAGAATTTTAAATTAGATCTCTAGAACAAAATCATATACTACATTGTTGTTAATAAAATTATAATTTTTTTTTCAACTTATAAATTATAATAATAAAAGGATTAGATGAAGAATTTGGATTGTAATAAAATTAAGATTTTTATCAACTTAGAAATTATAGAAGAAGAAGATAAGAAGAAAAAATTATATCTATTTTTTTTTAAATCTAAAAAAAGTAGGTTGCTTTTTTTTTTTTTTTTTTTTTCAGTGTAGTAATATAATTTAAAAAAAAAAAAAAAAGGATTAGATGAAATCTTGTACTTTCTTTTTATTAGATTGTATTATGGATCAAAGTCACATAATATATAAATAAAAATTTCATGCCTTTCCATTTATTGATTAATAAAGTTTATTGAAGTTTCTTGATTTTCCTTATAATTAAATTAAGTTGCAACTTCATGTAAGTTCTTTCTGTTAGGGGGAAGGATACCTATAGTTGAATTTCCACCTTGAGTCACCATTGGGATTACCTTTTGTTGTAAAAAGAAAAGGAAAAAAAAAAAAAAAACCCTCAATCCCCTCCAATCGGATCACCATTCTCACACCATGTACCCAAACTTTTTGATAATAATAAAAAAAAATGTTGCACCATATATATCAAAATACATGATACTTTTTCTGGCCAAAGTAATGAGAGGTAATACCAAGGATTGAGAGGCAATACTAATGGTTAATTTCACGGTGCAATAGTATATTGCTATTTAACTTTTTACCATTTTACTTTTCTACTTTATTTTTTAACTTCTCTCTTACATTTAATGGTTAATTTCACGGTTGCTATTGCACCAGATCTCAATCCCAATACTAATGCTCTATCTTAACGGAGGAGGTGGAACAAAACTTTATAACCATGTCTTTTTTATTTATTTTATTTTATTTTGAGAAACAACTCTATAACCATGTTATTATGCCAGTGTGTCTATTACATGAGTTTATAGCAAAAATAAGTAACCATGAAGGATTGGGAGGTCATTTGTAGGCTAGCATAGTGAGGGGAAACAATATAATAAGTTAACATGCGTTTGAAAGAATTTTGCAAACTAGCATCTCGAATTTTATAAACTCAAGTTCCATATAAAACTCGAGGCTTAAAGACTCGATTCCCGCTTGTTGAGCTGGAATTGTTATGCCATAGAGATCTCAAGTCTTATAGACTCAAGTTCTACAAAACAAAACCGAGTCTTTAAGACTCGATTTTTGTCGGAAAATTCAATTATGCCACATGGATCTTGAGTCTTATAGACTCGAAATTCAATTAAAATATACATGGATCTCAAGTCTTATAGACTCGATTTTTGCTGGGAAAAATTTTATAAACACAAATACGCTCCTCAGTAACTCACTGCACACTCTCTCACCCATAATGCTCCTAGCCTCTAACACTCCTCAGTAACTCACTGCCTCACTCACCCATAACATTCACACTTCTCACACCACATTGCCTCTCTGTGTCACTGCTCCTCCCTTTCAACAAATTTACATCTCAGGTAAGGGTTTGGATTTTATTGTCATTGCAGTTGGGTATCATTGTTGTTGGGTGTGGGTTAAAGAGTTTGACTATTTATTTGGTAGATACTTAACATTACTTAGTTAAGATACCATGATATTGTGAATTATACAGCTTTTTTTTGTTAGTGTAAATTTTTTGAGTATTTATTTTCATGGTTTTTGTTAGCAAAATTTATTCATCATTTCTAGGCTCTTATCAAGAATGTGTTTTTATCATGATCTTACAAGGATTTTGGCTTCTTTTTTTCTTTTTTTGTATTGGGTACAAAATGGGTAGTGAAATTCATGCCCTTCGAATGAATTGTAATGAAATGGGTATGTAATTCATGCCCTTTGAATGTGTAATGAAATGGCTTTTTTTGTATTGGGTATGTAAATGTTATGGGTATGTAACTAGATAAAATGTTGTATACTTTTACAAGGATTTTGGCTTTTTTTTGTATTGGGTATGAAATGGGTAGTCTTAGCATGACCGAAAAAGGATTTGGGTATGAAATGTGTAACGAATGTGTAATGAAATTCATGCCCATTGAATGAATTGGAATTTGTACTTCGTGTAATTTGACTAGATAAAATGTTTTCTAACTAACATAGTACACTTGACTCTAACAGGTTGACAATGACTGTAATTGATATAATTCTATACCACGGTGGGCTGCTTAAGAATGCCAATGCGAACAAGGGATTGCCATTTGAAGGGCCGGGTATAAAGTGCAATTATACTCAAATTGATCGTAGGTTGAAGACCCTTGATGAATTGAAGATGAAAGTTATGGAAGAAATGTGTGTGAATCATGTTGTGCACAACATACAAATTACTTATCGTTCTCCACATGAAGTCCTGAAGTACCGAATTAATTACAAGTATATGGCGATAGAAGCAGACAAACATGTAAAGATCATGTTTGACAAGTTGGAGAGAATACCCGAAGTAAGTGGTATTGAGTTGTACATAAATTTGGAGCCGCGTGCAGAAGTTGGTGTTGAGGAAATCCAACAAACAACCACAAGTTTACAGGTTACAGTTCCGGATGCTCAATATGAGTATTTTACACAAGTAAATTCAATCATAATTTGACCCCAATGTTACTAGATAGAGTCCAAATAACACATGAGAGGACCAGCATCGTGCCAAAAAAAAAAAAAAAAATCAATACAAAACATAGATCCCAACTAAACTAAACTAGAAGCATGAACCATACTATCACTTGTCTTGTTGTCTGAACACTCCCACATAATGTCTATAAATCCAAAAGCTATCATTACACAAAGGCAAATAATCCTCATAATGTACGAAAATTTAATGCGGTATATATGCTCTGCCCTGTCAGTCAAGCTTTACTATTTGTGATCTCCTCCATTAACATGTGCATGCATGTTTATCATCATGTGCATGCATGTTTCTAATAAAGCTCAATAATGTTTTTTTTGTGTGTAAAAATGGCTTATTTCTTGTGTTTCATTCAGGAAAAATAAACACTTGGAAAATCTGAGAGTTGGGTTTTGGACTTTGGTGGTCACACATGGCTATTGCTTCACCCTACCAAACATACATACCTTTGCTTTCTGACTCAGGTATTATATATACTTGAGCTTTATGTTTGGTTTCCAACTGATGTGAAAAGATACGATTTTTCTTTTTTGGGTGCTTTGCTTTCTGAGATTTGATCATTGGCAACTTAGGAATGTGGGTTTGATTTCTAAATGTGGACATTTTTCATATTTTTTTGTACATTTTTTTCAGTGTTATTATGATGATTGATGATGCAAAAAATTAATAGTTGAGCTCCTCATCGTAGTGGATGGACGGAGCCGTGATTGGGGTCATCTCTGTTGGAGGAAAACCTACAAAATGAACTGGGTGGAAGAGTAACACGCCGTTGTGGTGTTAACCAAACCACCTCCGACGCTTAAGTTAGTAAGGGAGAAAGATTTTAGAGAGAAAATAGTTTGAGAGTGATTTTCGTAGAGTAATTGTGTGTACCTTTTACTTCTGTTGCTTTCTCTTTTATAGTTGTGTGCCTCATTAATGGGCAATGAATCGCTGTATTTATGCTCAATAGCTAGTGCATTATGAAATCTTTGTCTGAAGTTCACAGCTCACTCTATGACTGTTGCTCCGTCCGTTACGCTTTGTAATCAATGAGCGTAATAAATGCGTAGCATCGTCTCTTGGTTAATGACGGTTTCGGCTTAATGACGATCGTAAATTTCTGACTCATCAGTTGCCCCCTTGTTTGAATTTTCATTTGTTGGACGAGATAAAAACGCATTCGTCTCACGCTTTGTATTCCGTGTACTGCGCATTTATGACGAGTTGATGTTTGACCAGTTGAGTGCCACATGTACGGTCAGGATGCGTTCGACATGCAGATTTTTCTCGGTTTTCCCGCGCATGTTTTAGCCTTTTATTTTGCATTTTTCCCTCCTGTTCCTTTTTCTTCGTACTCCTTCCTTGTTCAGTTGGCATTCTAGGGTTTGTCTCTCCTTCAAGTTTTCTTTTTTATTTCTTTTGCGAGCATCGCGTCTTCTGCATTCATGTACTTCTAAGCTTTTTGAAGCGACTCCACGACTGTTTTTGGTGGACTTTTAGTGATTGAGAAGAAGAAATCCCCGAGCAGCAACCTTGCTTGGAAAGTTGTTAGGATGACTTGATCTTCAACTTTGTCTACCTTTAGTAGCTCCTTATTGAATCGGGTAACATGCTGTCTTAGTGATTCTCTTTCTTTTTGTTGAATGTTGAGAAGATGGCCAGTTGGCTTTTTGTGTCTTTGCCCCCTAATGAAATGACGAATAAAACTCTTGCTGAGTTTTTCGAAATCTGCAATAGTTCCTGGGGGTATCTTGTTGAACCATACTCTAGCTGCTCCCTTCAGCGTTGTTAGGAATGCCCTACACATCACCTCGTCTGGGGTCATCTGCAATAGCATTAGTTTCTTGAATGATTCAATGTGATCCAAGGGATCCTTGGAACCGTCATACGACTCCAACTGTGGGAGACGAAATTTCGGTGGGAAGGGATGGTTTAGTACTTCAGTAGTAAATGGTGAGTCTGTCCTTCGAATCATCACATCCAAATTCTCCCTTCCTTTGTCCTTCATGGCACTTTTTAACTCATCCATCTCCTTCCTCATGTTGCAAAGCTCATTCTGCATCCTGGAAGAATCTTCTCCTGAGGTCCTGTCTCGCCTGTTGGCTTAAGAGTTTGATTCTTCTTCATTCTGGTTTTCGCCTGTTCACCGACGTTCTGCGTTTTGGGATTCCATTGTCTTTCGCAGCTCTTCATTCTGGTGAGTCAGCTCTTCCACATTAGCCAGGGGGGCTTGGATTTGTTGTTCTTACACAGCTTCCTGTTGTTGTGCAATTTCTAATTCCATCTCGTACTTCGAGGAACTCTTTTGTCACTGGGAAAAATGGCTTGAATGATTAGCAATTCCCACAGACAGCACTAAACTGATGATGCAAAAAATCAGTAGTTGAGCTCCTCGTCGTAGTGGATGGACGAAGCCGTGATTCGGGTCGTCTCTATTGGAGGAAAACTTGCAAAATGAACTGGGTGAAAGAGTAACACGCTAGTGTGGCATTAGCCAAACCGCCTCCGATGCTTAAGTCAGTAAGGAAGAAAGATTTTAGAGAGAAAATAAACTGGAGAGTGATTTTCGTAGAGTATTTGTGTGTACTTTTTACTTCTGTTGCTTTCTCTTTTATAGTTGTGTGCCTCATTAATGGGCAATGAATCGCTATATTTATGCTCAACGGCTAGTGTGTTACGAAATTTTTGTCTGAAGTTCACAGCTCACTCTATGACCGTTGCTCCGTCCATTACGCTTTGTCATCAATGGGCGTAATAAATGCGTAGCATCGTCTCTTGGTTAATGACGGTTTCTGCTTAATGACGATCGTAAATTTCTGACTCATCAATGATTACCTGTTTGTTTTTAAGCTCGGCTTAGTTCAGACTACTTTTTTTTAGTACGTTGTTTTGGGAGTGTTGGTTTCTGGGTTTTGATTATTAGTAGGTTCTAAATGAGGGTGTTGCATGTAATTTTGGGGCTATTTTAAAACATTTTAAAGCTTATTGCTTTGTGGATTTTGATTATTAGCAACTTTTGGCTGTTTCTTTGACTTATATATAATATGCGTGTAATGAAAGAAAAGCATCTATGCATTAACATAAGAGCCTTGAATGGTGACTGCAAAAGTTCTTTACTAATATTTCCATCTTATAAAGCACATGAAAGTAGAAAATCCTTAACTTTCATTAAAAAGCCATTAGAAAACAACTATTTAGAGCTCTCAAAAGACTAGCCCTTTACCTTTCTTAGCATACCATACCAATAAACTTCCCAATATCCATTTTCACCTCAGACCAAATGAATGCAAAACCAAAACATACAAAGCCCCCACATACACAAACAATTTGAATTCATCAAAAACAAAACCAGAACAGGAAAAAAATGAATCCACCCAGATGAAAATTCTTGTGGAAATTGAACTCACATAGGAAGACCCAGGTGGGCTTTATGAGCTAAAAACTGAAATCCTGAACACCCAAATCAAGTATATCATGAATGATATACTTGATTATATTTATTCATTTATATAGTTGTTTAGGAAGTCAAATAACATTAGATGAGAAAATATAGATTAAGGCCATAAATGGATGTGTAAATTGAAAGTCACTACAGTTAATAAAAGAGCCATAAGTTTAACGAAGCACACACACTTCTGTCACTGTCACCCTGGCTAAGGGGCTTGCTAGGAGCCTTGCTAAAGTCACCTCCCTAGCATAGAGAGATAACCAGAGTATGGATTTCAGTACTAACATTTCTGTGAAACAAAATTGGCTATTTGTTTATAGGTATGAAACACAATTGGCTATGGATTCAATACACTCCCTTGTGTAAGTTAATTGTACCCACTAGGAGGGTTTTTCATTCACAAGATCCGCATTCTAACGTAGGACAAATTGGGAAATTTGTCAAGAAAAACTTACTTGGTTTTTTTAATAAAATTTCATACGTTATTTATCAAAAAAAAAAAAAAAAACTACCATGAGCACTTATTCTAGGGCTTTACCTTAATTTTAGGCTTCCAAGGAAGATAGTTTTTCTAACCACACTATGCTTGCGCCATCACATACTTGTCAATCATAGAACTATAAATCATGACAACAGTTTTCCCTACCTTCTGATCTAATTACCATAAGCAATTAAGCACCTAACGTCCTTTGAAAAAAAAAAAAAAAGACCTACAACCTAGAAATAATATATTCTAAAAAAATGAAAGGAAAATAATATTTGTTCTATGTGGCTTATATTATCTTAAAATTCACCATATGCAGGCATTTCTACCACAAGGAGACATGTATCTTTTGAGTGAACAACTCAATACCTGGCCTGTTTGTTAGGGTTTGTGCCCTAAAATCCAATTTATCGGCATGTCATAAATAATTAAATTGTTTAATTATATAAGACTATTTATTAATGAACTAATGTGACATTATCTTAGTCCATGAGATGCATAGTATGTGATTTATGTGAAAAGTCACAGAAGATATAAATCACAAGTTCTTTGTAAACTCAGAATTTTAGTTCGTAGTCGGTGATGAAATTGGGCATTTCATCTGCGAAGACTATAACATATCAACTAAGATGATTTGTCTTGATCATGGAAGTGGAAACTTTTAGTTGATATGTTAATATGTTTTAAGAGTTAAGACATATTGAACTGGACCGCTGTGAGATTTATTATTCTCCTAACGACTGTCGAATGAATAATAAATCTCACGACTTCTATTTACATCAACTCTAAATCCTGAAAGAATAATGGACCTGATCATGAGGTATAGGTTGTTTTGATATATCAGGAGTGAGATCTATAAGACATGATCAAAACCTCAGTATGTTGGGCAGCCGCATTTAGTGTTGATGGAACATATATTCTCAAGATGGAATTCATAGTCTCTTAACGGAGATATAAAATATTCTCTTGAGGTAAGTTTAATGAGTTTGGTTATTCAAAGTGCTGGGTCCAACCACTTTAGTAAAGAGTTACTAAAGTATATATTTATGAAATTGGATTTCATAAATATATGATGAATAACAAAAAAGATTAAACCAAGTACTCAAGAATTAAAATGTAGTAATCTTCAAAGTGGCAATCAACATTCATGACTTTGTATTACTACGAATATTTTAATGAAGGAGTTGCATGAATAATAAAGTCTTGGGATATAATTTATTAATAAGGTCTAGAGTGCAATTATATTTATATAGTGATATTGAATATAATTAATGATAACTTTGGACTTGTCAAGAGTTGACAGAAAAGCCCAAGGCCTATTGGAACTAGAGTCTTATTTGTTCCCTTTTGGTCCCACTCCAAGCCACATACTAGAGCCCAATTGGAATGGGCCAAAAGGTTAGCCCAATTAGATAATCAGTTATATATAAGGAGAGAAACATATAGATTTTTAGAAGTAGTTTTTATTAAGATCATATAAGGAATGAAATGGTGTATGTGAGTGTTGGACACTCTCTTATTCTCTCTTGGAAACTGATTGAGAGACCACACTTCTTGGGTATTAAGTGGAATTAGAGTGAAGATTAAACGTATTCTCAAGCCTTGGTTTTGAATTTCAACACACCAAGGCACGTTTTCTATTCTTTGTTCTAGAATTCAAGGTTACATATTATCTTTCATGAATGAAGTAGATCCATGTTTGTTGCTTCCGCTGTGTGTTTTGTATAAGATACAAAACCAGATTTTCCAACACTGTTTAGTATTGGGCTCTTTCCTTTACTGATTTTGGGTGGGGGAGACCCAAAAAGATTGAGGAGATTTCAATTGACACTACCAGAACCATTTCATTGGCTGAGAGTAGAGATTTGCAAGGTAGCATTAAGGTTGGCTTAGCCCTACCTAAACCTGAGATGGATGCTTTTGTTACTTTGTTCACTGAAGGTCTCAAGGCCCTTCCTTGATTCGCACTTGCTTCAATGTAAGTCTAGGATCACAAAAATTTTCACAAATTGCTTGTGCCTATTGAGATTAATGTATATAATCATAAGTTGTAAAAAAAATTGTATTCTAGAATTGCTCTTCATTCTTCAGGCTTGAGTGTGCAACATGACTATTTCTTTTCTGCTTCAAGAGGCTTAACATGTTCTAAGTTGACCATATTTGCATTTGGGAATACGGTTCAAAAAGAGGACCCCATGAAGACATATTCCAAACAAAGTTTCAAGAATATGAAAATTAAAAAGCTAACTCTAATACCCTCAGAAACTCTAATGCCCAACTCAAAATCATTTCTTTCCAGCATTTTTTCCATCAATCAAACACACACCAATTAACAACAGCCAAACAAAAAAGGGTACAAACCAAATAAAATCCATCAGAAGAACAAAGAAATTGGGTCCAACTATAAATGAACATAGAATTGAAAAAACATACCTTAAGGAGGATTTTGACTGAGGGTCTTCAGGCCGCCGATGAGAGAAGCATCTCCGGTAGAGTAAGTGAGCATCTTTGGTGTCTGGGTGTCTGAATGTGTGGCCGCCGGTGTCATAAGGAGGAGAGTGTTTAAAGGAGAAGAGTGTTTGAGGGTGAGAGTGAGTGATTTGGGTGGGTTTCAGTGTCTAAAGGAGGAGAGTGTTTAACTGTGAGAGTGTTTGATTTGGCTGTCTAAGAGTGAGTGTGAGAGTGACAGATTTGGGTGTCTGAGAGTGAGTGTGAGAATAACTGATTTGGGTGTTGTAGACACCTAATTTTACAACTTGCATTTAACCAACCGGTAGAACTTTAGATTTGTGATACAAAACAAATCTTGATGTTCTAACGATCATAATGATACGTCATGGGTTTTGATCGAACCACCTGATCAAAAGTTATCATACAAACAATTTTCAATGATCATGGCTCACCTACACGATGGGCCTGATCACGTCCTATTTTAAACACTTAATTTTAATTGGTTCTCACAAGAATTAATTTAAAATTAATTAAGTGTGATTTTTGATTGGATTTCATTTTTTTATAAGAAATAATAAATAAATAAAAATTTCTTTACGGCATCTTATCTGCTCTTTTGAAAAAAATTTTGGAGATATGATCCATGAAAAATTCAAAAAAACAGAAAAATGCTCAAAAAACGTCATTATCTTCAGCAGCAACTTGAATCGCATTTTGGGCCAGGAAAACGTTGAAATTTGGTTTTCTCTATTTCTATAAAAGTTGTAGAGAATTGAATTTCCTTTCAAAAAAATCAATCCCGCATCAATTGGAATTTTGAGCAGCAAGTTATGGCCAAAATACGAAACAGGTGCAGAAGATAACACAAATTCAGCATCATCTTCAATTTTCTTTCAAAATTTCAAATGGGATCAACATCAAATCTATTCAAGCTTATCTAATAGGCTTATCCCTTCCCTTAGCTTCAGAAGAAATTTTTTTGAGAAGTAAATTGGATAGAGAAACAGATACATCCTGTGAAAAATTTCAAAAATGCTCAAAAAACGTTACTATTTTCAGCAGCAATTGGAAACGCATTTTTGGCCTGGAAAACATTGAAATTTGGTTTTCTCTATTTCTGAAAAAGTTGTAGATAATTGAATTTCCTTTCAAAAAAAAACCAATCTTGAATCAATTGAAATTTTGAACAGAAAGTTAGAGCCAAAATACGAAGCGGGTGCAGCATCATCTTCAACTTCCTTTCAAAATTCAAATGGGGATCAACACCAAATCCGTTCCAGCTCATTTAAACAGGTTATCTCCTCCCTTAGCTTCAGAAGAAAGCTAATAACTTAGCTTTAAAGCTAAGCCATCCCTTCTCCTATAAATGGAGAAGACCTCTTCCATTTTCTGGACCCCATATTCCCTCTGAAGAGCTAGTGAGAAAGCAGAAAAGAAAAACTGTTATGCAACCATTGTTCCTACTTTGGTTGTAGTTTAGTACTTCCTTACTTTCTCCCTAGCCCTTTAAGTGATCACTTCCCCTTTTTAATTTATGCTCTATGCTGGTAAGTAGTTAATTATGTTCTTAACTTTTCTACACATGCTTGAATAAATGCTTAACAAGTTGTTATTTGTTTCTTTCATGATATGCTTGGATGAAGATGCCTATATGTCTCATTGATATTCCTTTTACATGCTTAGATGAACACTTCTAGGCTAATACACAATTTTCTCTTGAATGCTTAGATGAACACTTCTAGGCTAAAGCACAAATTTCTCTTGAATGCTTAGATGAACATGTCTAGGTAATTGTTCTACTTTTTTTAAAATGCTTGAACGAACATGTCTAAGTGTTTTAATTTTCTCTAGATGATCATGTCTAAGGGATTTTTCCTTTATTTCTTTTCATAATTTC
Source organism: Notholithocarpus densiflorus (assembly GCA_030021035.2). Lineage (NCBI taxonomy): Eukaryota > Viridiplantae > Streptophyta > Magnoliopsida > Fagales > Fagaceae > Notholithocarpus > Notholithocarpus densiflorus. The sequence goes on along the minus strand of JARYZH020000016.1, from coordinate 5,451,965 downwards.
TTGGATGATCAAATATGCTCAAATGTTTTATTTTTATTTGTTTCTCTTTGCAATTATGTTGATGACAAATAACATGACAACTTTGTTCACATGCTTAGATGAACATGTCTAGGCTAGGGATTCTTTGTTTACATTGATTTCTTGGATGAACATGTCATTACCTTAATGCTTTCTTTACATTAAAATTATTATCTAACAAGTTTCACTTTTTGTTTCTTTTTATGTCTAATTCCCCTAACACATATTTGTTTACAATTCTTGCAAATTAACATGTTTATATGACATATTGTTTGTATTTGTTTGACATGACATGATATTGGCCACCTTAACCTAAAAGACTGGTTTTACCGGGCGAGATGGGTGCTTAATCCCTTCCCATCTCGTAAATTAGCCTCCGAACCAAGATCAAGGTTCTAGACTATGCTCTTGTATATGTAATTTTACATTTTTTAGAATGTAACTAGGAAATAAAGCAATATAATTTACTTTTCTTAGATTGTATCTAGGACAAAAAAACATTGTAAATTTTTGTTACAAAATTTGATGTAAATTGTCATATACATTAATACAACAGAAGTATTTTTTATTGAAAGTTTTCTTATTTTTCCTTTTAAATTAAATAAGTGGTGACTCCATGTAAAACCCTCGATCTAGGGGGGAGTACATTTTACAGGTGTGAGAGTGAGTTTGTGTTTGAAAGTTTGAGAGTGACGAGTGAGCAAGTGTTTGAAAGTTTGAGTGTTTGAAAGCTTAAGAGTGACGAGTGAGGTCTGAAAGTTGGATTTTAATCGGTCAGAAAACGAGTTTCTGTAACTCGATTTAAAAAGCGAGTTTTATAAACTCGATTTCCACGTGGAAAAATCTGTCCACGTCATTGTATGAAAAATCCCTAACTCGAGTATTAGTAGCTCGAGTTTGCATTGATCTCAAGTTTTAAACACTCAAGATGCTAGTTTCCCATATTGTTTTGAAACGTGACAACTAACAAAATTGTTAGCAATTTAAGGTTAATTGGAAAACAAATTCGAAGGATTGGAAATACCAAATGATTAACCTTTTAAAATAAGTGACGGCCTCTTGAATTGAGCGATTGTAATATGACTTTGTCAATGACTAAGGTAGCGTTTGGATTCAGCATCCACGTCCCACGTTTTTCGTTTTCAGCTTTTTTTTCTTTTTTTTTTCTTTTTTTTTTTAACCAGCGCCTATTGCACTGTTCATGGGACATGAACAGTGCAAATAGGCAAATGAACAGTGTTTTTGGTGTGAACAGTAATTCAGAAATTATTTTTTTATTGTTTTCAGTTTTCAGCAAAGTAAGCGGTATCTAAATGCACCCTAATAAGTAGTGACTAATGGATAAACTCCTCCAAAAAAAAAAAAAAAAAAAAAAAACTAATGGATATATGATGTTGTTAATGGCTAAATGCTTATATTGCCTTTGTCATTGGCTAAAGGTTAATGAATATATAGCCCCTCAAAAATAAATAAATAAATTATTATATAGCCTTGGTCAATGGCAAAAGGTTAATAACAATATTACCTTTGTTAATGGCTAAAGGCTAATGTCTATATTGCCTTTAAATATGAAGATGACCATGCAAAAGGCCAAACGAGTGGAACATATAAGCCAAATGAGTCGTGCAAGTCATGAAAGGCACCAAATTCTCATATCCTCCACTAGCAACTTATGGATCATTCCGCTATTTCAAGTGGCCACTACCTATACACTACAAATCTATTACTAATAAAGGAAAGCAAATTAACAATTTTTCATCTATTTAATGATTTCTTACAATTTACAACATAAGATAAAATGCAATTAATACAAAATTTCCATGAACTAGATCCCCCCTCACTTCTTCACATATCTATCAATACACTTTCTATTTTCTCTCATTGAAGGAACTCTCTAAAAAATTTACTCTCCCCTACAAGCATATTATATAAGATTATTAGGGACTATTCACTTGGCAATAATTATGATTCTTACAGAATTGAGAATTCTTAAAAGTTCAAATTCCTAAAAGTTTAAAGTCTAAAGAAATAAACAACGCTTGAAGTGAGTCACTTGTACAAATTTTGACTTTGTGACTATAAACTGATTTACTCAAAACCTAGGATGCCAATGACAACCCGCCTTAATTATTTCAAACTTTTCATTCACTGAACTCTCTCTCTCTCTCTCTCTCTTAATCATTGTTGATGCTCATTTTTGGCAAAATGGCCCAATGGTAGAAGAAGCTTAACAATATGAAAGAGATGGAGAAAGGAAATAGCAAAGTAAAGACCATTGGGCCAGAATGACAAGAATAATTGTCCACATGCCTACAAAATAGTAAAAAGACCCTAAAGAAAGCAAATGAGCCCAAGTGAGCCCAAGGGAGCCCCAAAGAATGAAGTAGCAAGCCCATGAGAATCATAAGAAATAGAAAGAAATCAAAAACGGACCAGAAGAGCCCAAAGAAAGGAATTAGTAAATGAGATTGGTTCAAAGGCCAATAAACCCAAAGGTAAAGGATGTGATAATTGGGCCGGGAAGCCCAAAAGATTTAGTAAAAGCCCATGAGAATGTAAGAAGTAGGAAAGAATGAAATGGGCCAAGGATGCCCCCAAAGAATGAAACGGGCCAAGGATGCCCAAGGAATAAAATGGGCCTGGAAAGCCCAAGATGTTATATGGACTAACCCAGCGGAATATTGGGTAGTGTAAACTAAAGGAATGAATAACATATGAAACTGACATGACAGACACTTCAGCCCGCAAGCTCAGAAGTGGTACAGTAAACAAGGGTAAACAACATCATAGCAGGAACAATGCAGTGGCATGGCAGGAGCACCAGCTAGCCCACGGACTGGAACTGAAAGGAGACATGGGCCGAATTAAAGAAGAGAAAGCCCACACCCAAGCAACGCTCAGCCCAAAGAAGAAATGAGATACAAAGAATGAGGACTCATCCACGCCACAAGAGTTAAACAAGTACTAGAACGTGCAGTAGAGTCAGACAAATCTGTAGGCAATGGCAAATGCATAAATGCCAAAAAAGCAATGGACTCATATGGAAGTGGAGCACGCACAAGGCTCAGGCACCACTTACCTGTACCCAGCCAATACAGGGGAGATGGGCCACGGGTCTGAGGTAAGAAAGGGTGTGGTCTGACGGTAGGGAGAAGGGGGAAGCCTATTTTGGGGTTCCCACTCAAGCTCTTTTGGGGGAAATGTCCTACTGGGATGACATACCACCCAAAAGAGACAAACATGAGTTGGAATCGCTAGGTGCATGCTATAGGGGTTGGTAAGAGAGAAATCCAGCCCTTATTCAGATGAGCGTGCAAGGAAAGTAGAAAACAAAAACAAAAACTACTTTTGTCTGGGAATGAGGCATGGCACGGCCAACATGGTGTAATGGTGGTGGCTGGACAACTAGCAAACCAATGGGCAGTCTGGGAAGGACACCCACAACAGGCCAAAAGTAGTTGAGGGGTAAAAATGGTAAATCTTGTCACGAGAGGCAGTATAAAAGGCCATAGCCATGCACAGTAAACAAAAACAACAACGAACAAGAGAGAAAAAAAAAAAAAAAAAAAGGAAAACAAAGAAAACAAGAAAACCGAGTAAGGAAGAAAATAAGAGTGATAGGAGTGAAAAACATGCACCAATAGGCTACCCACTTCTCTCCCTCTCAATAGCCCACTCTCTAGCAAGTTAAGAATCTGAGATTAAGCCACTTAGGTCCATTCTCTAAAGTGAGTAACTTCTATGGCAGGATTTCCCTTTGAGGTTACCCACATTAGAGATTGGTTCCTTTCTTGGGCTTGAATCTACCAAGGAGTCAAGTTTTCCTTTAGTAGACTAATCCTTTTTTCTTTTGTTATGGTTGATTAAGGACTAATGCTATTTTCTTGTTATTAATCTATTCTTGCCACAATCACATCATCATTTTTCTTCTTTGTGGAATTGTTTAAGCATTGTCGTTGTTAGCGAAAAATATTTTGGTTATCCTATTGTATCATGTTTTGCCTGCTATAACGTTTTTTGTGACAGCATTTCCTATCGTGGGCATGTGACACCCCCAAGGTTTCAGCTAGGGCTCTAACTTGCACACAAGCTGGCCTAAGGTGAGTTTCAATTAGGCCAGTCCCGACTCTCCTACCTCAGAATCATAGGGCCGCAATATGGCATGAGCAATCCAACTCAAGACGCAAAAAAAGCCCACCACAATCATTTACTTTTCCATAAACCTTAATCGTTTCCTCCAATTCCACTAAAATATTGGAAAAATAAAATAAAATAAAATTTTGAGATTGCGCACCAATTAATCCAATGGTGGTCTTCAAATGTTGAAAGGTAATTTCTAGAATTTCTCATTTCTGTGACAATCATTTTTGTTGCAACCTCCATGTTTTACAAATTAATTATTTAGTGAACTCTACTCAACTAGGTTAACTTCATTGTTTTTATGGCAAGACTTGAACCTGCTCTCAGCAAGTGAAATAACATCTCCAACATGCAAACTATTAGGCCGTGCACATCTTGTTGGTCAGGAATGAAAAATTAATAAATATAAACCAATTTAAGTATCAAATATATTAAAAATTAAATGACATATCACGGTTTAACCTTGGTTAAACCTCTGTTCGACCTCAAAAAATTTGAACATCTCTCTTTTTCAGTTCATTAAACGATCCAGGTTTCAAAACTATGGTTAACTTTGAACTTACCATACCCTTGCCCCCACCTTCTCATGTCACTTTTCTTCCTTCTCTATTCTCTCTCTCATTTATTGTCCCCATTTGGTATAACATTTTTTTTTTAAAAGTAGATTGTTTGAGAACATTATACTTACAAAATAAAGTGAGATTAAAATATGTGTACTTTCTAAACGGGATGCCAAATGGACACGATCAACAACATCACACGAACATTCAAACAAAAAAGGAAAAATCACATGAACAATGATAATAAAACTTCAAATTATACACATGAGAGTATGTTATAGACTGAGGATATTAAAAATACTAACTTGTGGGTTCAAATGTATATATTTCTTTAGAAAATATTTTTTGTTACTTTAATTAAAAATAATAACCATAAAATACTCATTACAAAAGGACGGGAGAGACAATAATTTTCCTTAAAACAAAAATGATACTATTTTTTGGTTTTTAAACTTTAAAAAGTAAGTTTTTTTACCCTTAATCTTTTGAAGAGAGCTTTAGGGATAAAAATATGAACAAAAATGAAAAAATTTCATTATTTTAGGGATAAAAGATTTTGAAAATTTTATCAAAAAATTTTTTTGACAAAGAAGAAGATAATTTTTAGAGTTTAAAGACAGAAAATGAAGCATTGCAATAATTTTTAGAGACAAAATTTTAAAAGTTAAAGGGAAAATAATATTTTAGTATTTTTTTTAAAGATAAAAAACTAAAATGCTATTACTATTACTAGTGGCAGGAAAGTGCAAAAAAAAAAAAAAAAAAAATCTCCAAAGAATTTAATTAATGTCGATGAACTCGATCGTGTGCCCTTCTTTCCATCACCCATATCCCCCACACCGCTGAGTCCCACAAAACTTTAGGACTTTGACTCATTAACCATTTGGTAACTGCCACGTGATTCATTGGTACGCTATCACATTCTCGCTCTCTCTCTCGCACCGAATTGATAGATACAGATCATATTTATTAAAAAAAAAAAGGTGTTTTCTTTGGTTTCCCTGCAACACTTCTTTTGGCCTTTTATGACAAACGAACAGATAAACAAAAGAAGTTTCTCAAACTCCTTACGTTAACACTTAACACACACTCTCTCTCCTATAAAAAAAAAAACAAAAAAAAGTGACATGAATCTTCTAAGTTGTTTTAGTTTACTACTTATTATGTGGGTATTAAGCAACACTTTGTTTTCAGCTATAATTGATGCCAGATCAGAGCCACCTATACCTGTACCCTCCATTTCTGAGCAGTTTTTTGTTGCTGAGAGAATTCCCAGTTCTCAATTTCCTGTTAAAATGGAAGCTGAACCTCCAGGTACTTCAACAATGCAGAGGATTTTCTGTTTATGTTCTTTGTCCCACACCACCATGTACTTTCTGTGGTTTGTTCACTATTTGCTTATATGTGGATTAACGTGTTTGCCTTGCCTTGGTTCACAATCAAAACTCAAATTTGAAACCAGACTAAAGTAGATAGATTTTTGTTCTTGACATTTTTCAGATAATACACTTTTGCTCTGTCTGGTTGCTGACAATGCAGTACAAAGGTCTTCAAAATTTGAATCTTTGTTTGCTAGTCGTTTCAATTTTGAAAAGCTAAAGGAAAGTTTACAAGTTTAGTCAACTGTACTTTATGGGATTAATCTTTTTTTCCCCCTTTTTGTTTATGCCCTGTTTGGTTGCTAAGAAAATGTATCTAATGTAAAATAACTAAATTGTAAAGCTTAGTTTGTTTGTTCATTGTTGTTTTATTTCGTTTAAACCAAAAGTTTCACTGAATTGTATTTTTGTTCTGATACGCCTACCTTGCTTAGTTGTGATGACTGTGTGTGTAATTTTTCTTTATAGTTGAAAGATGGAAAAAAAAAAAAAAAAATTGAAAAGAAAATCAGAAGATAGAATGGGAAGATGGTAATTATTAACTAATGTTGTTGGAAAATTTTCACTGCTTATTTCATGATAGTTTATTATTTGGTTTCGAGTTTCAAATTAGATATCTCTTTTCCAATGTCATAATTTCTGTGGTTTTCTAGAGGAATTAGTTATCTATATCTATTTTATGCAAAGCAGTCATAGGATTACACAGAGTATCACACATTCTTATGTTTATGTTGATCAATTTATTTTTTCTTAATTTTTTTGGCTTAGTTTTATATTTTTTTCAATCAGTATGTTTAGTCATAGTTTTCTTATGTTAAAAACAGGAGAGCCTGAGATTAGAGTAGTGCACCACCATGATTTGAGTGAGAAAATTCTTATAGCACTCATTGTTGCCTCCTCTCTCCTTGGTGGAATTTTGCTGTTTTTATTATTTTTTTGGATCTATAGACAGAAAAAATTGAAGAACTCCAATAAGAAAAGCCGAAAGAGCTTAGGTATCCTCTATTCCTTGAAAATTTCTGTCAACATTCCCCCCCCCCCCCCCCCCCGGCGCGGTATCTTTGTTGAGCTATTAACCTTTTTTTCCTTCTTTTTTGTGTGTACTTTATCTATTTTTAAAATGATCTGAAGAGGCTGCAAAAGGGATCTCAATGAACCCAATTATGGTTAAGTTTAACTCCTTGAGGATGGCCAATAGGAAAGGTTCTCTTGCTACATTCGATTATCCATCATTAGAAGCAGCAACAAACAATTTCCAAGAAAGTAATCATTTGGGTGAGGCTGGTTGTGGACATATCTATAAAGCTCATTTTGATGAAAAATTGCTTGCAGCAGTTAAGAGAATTGATGGTGTCACTCAAGACATGGAAAGAGAATTTGAAGTAAGATATCTCTTAAATTTAGTTGGGATTCAATTTTCTGCGACTTGAATTCCTTGTTTAATACTTTCTTCTTAATTGATTTTTGTGGAATTGCAGAATGAGGTGAATTGGTTGAGTAAAATCCAGCATCAGAATATTATTAAACTTTTTGGTTACTGCATTTATGGAGATTCAAGGTTCCTTGTTTATGAAATGATGGAGAAGGGTTCATTGGAAACTCAACTGCATGGTATAAGTTCTCTGTCAATGTTCAGCTAAAGCAAAAAAAGTTAGAAAAGATGATACCAAAAGAACAAATTTATGTGTTCATTTATATTGTATTAATTTTTTCTCAATGGTTTAGGACCTACTCAAGGATCAGCTTTAACATGGCATCTGCGAATGAAAATAGCTGTTGATGTTGCTAGGTAAGTCCATTTGCTAATTATGTTTCTACTTTTATCTACTTTTTTTCCCATTTCTTATTTTAATCAAGTTAATATTGTTATCAATATTGTTAGAGGATTAGAATATCTTCATGAGCACTCACATCCTCCTGTGGTTCATAGAGACATAAAATCTTCTAATATTCTTCTGGATTCCAATTTCAATGCCAAGGTAAGATCTATATGTGACTCATTGAAAATGGAATTCACACATGTTTTTGTTCTTTGGCACGTTTTTGAAGATGTTTATCCCTTTAATGAGATTTTCTTGATTCAGCTATCAGATTTTGGCCTTGCGGTTACTTCTGGCACTGAAAACAATAACTTAAAGCTTTCAGGAACCATGGATTATGTGGCACCAGAATACCTTTTGGATGGTATGCTAGACTTTACACAACTTTCAACCCGTATACTAATAAGCATTGGTTTGTATTATCTCTATGTTTGTTTTATATTCCCTTGAGTCTTTCTGTGAAATCTTTAAAACTTTTGTTAATGTGCTGACATGCTCCTTGTTCTGATAGGAACAATTTTTTTTTCTTTTTTCTTTTTTTGTCATTCTTTATAATTCTTATTTCAACTCCCCCCCCGCTGGCCCTCTGAAATTATTCTCAGATATTAGTGGGATGTTTCAAATATATGCATTGAGTTGCTGCTGATGGATGATATGAATTGTCTCTGAATTGCATATTAGCTGCTTAAGTTTATCAAGTTAATCACAAATATTGCAAATAATCTGTGAAATACATACATACAAGGGCTCCCAGCAATTTCTGAACTCAGGTAGATGATCCTTTTGAATTACATTAATTGTGTACTCTTCATGTCACTCTGACCTTGAAGAGCCTTAGTACCAAACCATCTGTCCAAACATCCAAACCTTAATTTTCCTTTTTCATAGTTGTAATAGTATAGAAGTTGTTTAAATTGTATATCATTTTTCCTGTTGGAATATGCTAAGAATGTATGTTATTCTAAGCCTATTCCATGATTTGAGTTTTTATTGAGATATAAGGAACCTATAATGTCTGCCAAGTTGCAAAAGACGGAGAAGGAATTCTATTTGTTCATTTTTCATAGAGTGGTAATTTACACACAATATTTGGGTGCTACAAGTGTAATAAGAGTTAGTTGTCTTAATGTGTCCCCTTATATCTAGTTTTCTAAATCCAAATAGAACCTAATTATAAGGAGGCATTTTCTTGTATATAAAATTGTAAGATTATTTGTTGCAGGGAAACTAACAGATAAAAGTGATGTCTATGCTTTTGGAGTTGTCCTTCTAGAACTCCTAACGGGAAGAAAGCCGTTGGAGAATCTTGCCCCAGCTCAATGCCTATCTATTGTCACATGGGTAAGTCTTCTTTTAAATCCCACCAAGCTGCCTTTTATGAACTAAATTTCAAGAAGGTTTCTGATGGTGCTTGGTGTTTGAATCGTCTTTGACTTGCAGGCTATGCCCCAGCTTACTGACAGATCAAAGCTTCCAAAGATTGTGGATCCTGTAATCAGAAACATGATGGACCTAAAGCATTTATATCAGGTTTGTTGAATAAAAACATTAATATTCGATTACTTATGTGTCATTATGTGCTTGTATTAGTTGCTAATTATTGTAATTAATACAGGTTGCTGCTGTGGCTGTACTATGTGTTCAAACAGAACCAAGTTACAGGCCATTGATAACTGATATCCTGCACTCGCTTATCCCTCTTGTCCCTAATGAGCTTGGAGGATCACTCAGAGTTACAGAACCTACTAAGCCAGTCTGCCCTGGACCTTCCAACTGATTGCAGATATGTTGCTCGTGACTCTTACACATTGTCACATTTTATAATTGCATCAAGGTGATCATCTGAATCACTGGATACCTTTCCTCTTGTTCCTGATCATTCTTTTTTTTTTTTTTTTTTTTTTATTCTTTTTCAGATACTTTCTCTTGAGATTCTTATGCAATATAGTCATTCTACAATTTGTTTTTTTTGGGTAAATAATAGTAAAATTTGATGTAATTTTTCCATGACAATCTGAGAACATTTTTACTTTTAGGTTAGACACAGATTTCCCTCTCTAGCTGTATTTATCAAGAAACCAACAGGGGATAAAAAGAGTATTATTAGAATGGAAAATTTCTGAAATCTGTATTTTTCTTATCCTATAATATGTAAACTGGTATTTGAAGGGTCTCTTTGCAGCACAGATAATATGACATTCGTCATTGTTCTTTGGTTGTTGATGTTGATGTTGAACTGTAGCTAAAACTGCAGATAATGAGCATCAATCACTACCATTATTAGATATTCTGGACAGCTTGTTAAAGTAGTAAAAAGACAGGATTAAGACAGAATAAAGGTAAGGAGACAAAGATGTGGTGCACAGGTCTCACTTCTTGTGGAATCTCACTCACCACAAGAAGTATGGCACCTTGACACAAATAGATCCAGTATTTTCTCAATATTTCATTCCCAAAATGACAAGTTACGACAGTAGATAGGTTGATAGATAAAGCTTACATAAAAGCACTTCATATATAAGCGAGGTACACCAGATTGCTTCATGGTTTTCTTTTTATTTTCCTTTTTTTATTAATTTATTTTTTATAAGTCAGCTGATTGTCTCATGTCGAAGTACTTAAGGTTAAATATCCTACTATGTAACAAGCTCTATTTTATTTTTAAAAATGCATTGATTAGAAGCTAGTCTTCCCAGAAGTTCATATTAGTATATTATCACATGGGACCTTTATTTCACAAAATTTCATAACAGTAGTAAATTTCATTATATGGCTATTCAAGATCCTATGTCAATCATTCCTCTGTCTTCTATCTTTTATCTCAAAAAAAATAAAATAAAATAAAATCATTCGTGTTATACCATATAAAAAAATGAGGTCTTGTCGCTGCCCTATAATCATTATGTATTGAACTTGAAGAAATATAGATTAGTTCTACTCAAAAACAAAAATCAAATATGCTTGACTTCCTGCTATGATACTATATTAAATTATTGATTTTCCAAAGAGCAACTATTGAAATATAATAAATTTAATTATTTAACCACATACTTTTAACACCTTATTTAAGGAACTCATTGGTTTCAACACATGGTTGTTACTTGTCTGCATTACAGCTAGTTAAATTAATATTTTAACATTACCGTTTATATGTGGGCCCAAATTCCTCCCTATTATGTAAGGTCTAAAATGTGAAATTTCAAAATAAAAATTTTAACTAGAAATAAAGTAGAGATAATATTTAAACTCAAGACCACATACTAGACCATGATAATTATTATTATTATTATTATTATTTTTTGAGAATCAAGACCATGATAATTTGATAAATAAAACCAATTGGGACAAAATTGCCTTATGCCCTTTTCACCCAAATTATATAGCCTTATGCCCCCTTCTCAAACTAATTAGGGAAATGCCCCTCTTTTGAAACTCGACTTTCTCAAAATCGAGTTAAGCCCTATAGTGACGTTTTTAAAGACTTATAGTGACGTTTTTAAGGACCTATAGTGACGTTTTGTAACTCAAGTTCCATGAAATCGAGTTACAAAACGTCACTATAGGTCCTTAAAAACGTCACTATAGGGCTCTAGAAATTTTTTTTTAACTCGATTTTGAGAAAATCGAGTTACAAAAAAAGAGGCATTTTCCTAATTAGTTTAGGAAGGGGGACATAAGGCTATATAATTTGGGTGAAAATGGCATAAGGCAATTTTGTCCAAACCAATTGTTCCAAAAGCTTACTTTATATGTTAAACCATTTGGTGAATTTAATCTCTCAGCAAAAAAAATAAAAAATAAAAACAAATGGCGAATTTAATAATTTAAAAAAATATTCTAACAAATCTTCTTCAACTAAAGGATTCTACGTTGAACCATTGCTTATGCTCAACCATGAATTTTCCACTTCTCATGCTAGATTTTGCTTGTGATTTTAAGTGCCTTGAAGTTGGCTAATACCAGTCTTTACTGCCATAGCTACTAAAAATTGTTCACATGATCACATTTTGCTGTATCTTTTTCTTATCTTAACATTATGCGCATTAACTAATCCATAACCGTATAAAAAAAAAAAAAAAAAAGAGAGAAAGAGAGGCTTGGGAACTATCATACATCTTACATTGTGAATCACTGTTAGCGCCACTGTCCAAGTTTTACATGCTAGTAATCATTAAAAAATTTCACCTACACATCCCTTTCACTTGAGGTCCACAGCTCAAAGCTCTTAGCCTGATATGACAATACAAACTCACACTCTTTCATCTACCATTATCTGTATATATTAAGAGGATTCAGAAAGTTAGTTATTACTTTTTTTTCTGTCAAAAATACCCCTAAATTAATTAATCATCAACTTAAAAATGGGATTAAAATAGTAAATTGGAAAAAGAAAGTTAGTTATTGCTTTTTTTACTGTCAAAAATACCCCTACCTAAAACTTAAAAATGTGGTTAAAATAGTAAATTGACAAAAACAATAAATTCCAACTTCTACGTTGAAATGCCTTCATGTTTCTAATAAACTCCTACTTTTATGTTGATTTAAATTCCTACTTCTACTCACTAACTCCCTACAAAATAGGATTACTCTTTTGTTAGTTTTAAAACTCCTTCAATCTACAAAACTCACCCCACGTATTCTTTTTTTTTTTTTTTTTTACTTCATCACGATGTATTTGTTTCTTCTGTCCTTTTTTTTTTTCTTTTCAAATTTTTTTTAAAAAAATATTCATTAAACCCATAGGTTTTTTTTTTTTTTTTTTTTTTTTTTTGTGATTGGAAAATGTAGAAATATTAAATTATAATAAATGCAAATTATTAATCTTTACCCAAAAAATAGAAGAGTCTCTGAGCACGCGCGTGAGCGCGTGCTCAGAGGCTAGTGTTTAAAAAGGAAATTAAACACTTTGTTATCATAAAGATGTAAAAATAATTTGAGTTCATGTTATAACTTATCTAGGAAGCACCTATAGTACAGGTACGGTACGGCAATAAGGTCATTTTCAAAAAATTAAGACACGGGTACTATAGAGATATATATATATGTAGGGTCAAGTATTGTAATCCAAGCCCAAAAGGTATGGGATATTGGCCCAATGAGCCCAGAACAATGAATTTGTAGAGAGTGGGCTAAAGAACTGGGTTTTAGTGAGCTAAACAATGAACTAATAGATTTTTGCGAAGAAAAAAGACAGATGGTAGATATTTGCTAAAGAAGAAATGTCCTCGATCAGGTCTGAGGAGACTTGTTCATTTAAATATTGCTCTTGAAGCTTTTACAAGTCTGGTTCTAAATCACTACAGTGTATCTTCCTTTCTTTTTGCCCCCCTTCCTTCTTCCAGGGGTCTCTTACATTATATACCCTCTTCTTGATGATCTTGGTCTTCCATTTGTTAATCATCCAAGCTGCTACTTGAGTAGTTGTCCCATCAGACACTTCTTTTGGCTCTCTATGAGTCACGGTTGCCAAGGAAACACTATTCAAGGGTCTCCTCCACATAAATGCGACTGGAAAAGTAGTTACAACGCATTTAATGCAGTGGTAACAGCTTTTCCTTAGATATTTCTGGACTCTCCTTCCTCCTTGCGTGCTTAGGATACGTGTCTTTATTACCGAGATTCTCTGGAGGGCTCCTTGGATTGCTGGGATATGTTTCTGAGTTGCATTTACGGTGTCCGAGGACTTGTTTGTCTTCGGACTGATCTCTCGTCGTCACCTTCCTCATAAAATCTCGAGCCTGAATCACTTAAAAATCATTTATTCCTCCGAGGACTGTCTTCAGTCTGATCACGTCCTCGGACAGGCCCAAGGCCCAAAAATAGGATTTGGGCCCTTGACCCCACAATAGCCTCTCAAAACTCCAATTTTTTCTTCTCATCCGAGGAGAAAAGGTGGGGTTTTGACTTCTGAAAGATGAGATCATTTATTTCTCTGCTTCGCATGTGTAAAATCTCCGTTTCGCGCGCCCCATGATTGCTCCTGACACTTCATGGCCCATGAGGTGTTATTAATTGCTCTGGGCGGCGTTATGTCTTCAGCATCTAACGGTGAAGCGCAGATCTAATGGCTGAGCTTCTCCTTGGGCTTTGAGCGCACACACACTAATTATCTTTTTCAAAGGCGGCAATCCTGTTTCTCTATTCTTCAATATGCGGCGTCCTCTTAGCTGCTCTCTCTTCTTTTTCTTTCTTGTGTGGCTTCCTCTTTCTTTACTCTTGCACATACTCTCTTTGTGTCTTCTCGAAGGCGGCAGTACCTTACTCTCTCCTTCCTCTTGCGTTCTTCACAAGCGAAAATCTATTTTCTCTCTCTTGGTTTCACGTTTTATTTTCCCTCTTAAACTAGGAATACATTACTTCTTTAATAAATAATAGACTTTCATTCCACACCAAGAAATAGTTTTTCCATCTAGAACAAGAAAACCCAAATTAATTTTTCCTTCAACTAGGAAACCTAATTGACTTTCCAAGTCACAATTGAAATTTGAGGCAACTTCCCAACAATATATATATATATATATAAAATTTCAAAGCTTACAAATTTTGTTTTATAAAAATTAAATTATTTGTTTTTAAATAATAGTTAAAAATTCTTTATGAGCGTACTATATGTATACATATTTCTATTGTCTAACTTAATAATGAAAAAAAATAACAAAAATTTAACTCGTAAAAAACAAATTTAAAAATAAGTTACTCATGTGGGGGGGAAGGTGAGATAAATGTTTCACGTGTGTGGCATTGTGAAATAGATCCAAGAAGCTAGCCTAAGCATACGCGGACAAAATAAAAGGGCAAAAGGGGGATATCACAAAATAGAAATAGATTTGGCCTAATTCCATCCTGAGCGGGAAGAAGAAGGAGGTTGCTGTGACTCGGAGGTACAGTGCGTTTCAAGCTTTCAGCTTTTTTTTTTTTTTTTTTTTTTTTTTTTTTTTTGCACAAGCCGTGTTCCAATCATGTCCCCAACCGTGTCCATCATTTTTCCCAACAAAAAAAAAAAAAAAAAAAAAAGGCTGGGACACGCCTGCAACCATATCCAGCGTGTGTCCTTGCTGTAGAACAGACAGGACATACCTTTCTGGAACAGCAATGGCGCCGGAATTTATAGTGCATGAATCTTGGCAACGATGTCAGAATTGTATGAAATTTAGTAAGTTGAAGGGAAATAACATTTTGATCAAGACACAAGACAATTGTCTTGAGGGTCGCCCAAATTTTGGCGAATTCCTTCGTTAAGGCCCGAAAATAGTATTTTTGTTATTCTTAGTAATATTTGTTTTTCTTTAATAATTTTTAGTTTGAATGTCAAAATAAGGTCGCGTATGTTTTGGGACATCTCTTAGTGACAAGATTTTCAATTTTCACAGTTATCTCAGTTTTGCTATTTTTAGCAAAAATTATGATTTTGTCACCTAATTACGTGATTAGTGTAAATTAGGATTTTTGGGTGTTTTCCTAGCCGCCCAAGGTTTTCTTTTTACTATTTAAACATATTGTAACCTCCAGGGTAGTGGAGTTTTCAAATTTATAAAATAATACAGATTTTGTCTTTTTCTCTCTAGTAAATTCTAAAACTCTATTACCTTGCATATTCAAAGGTCCCTTCGTGAATTCGAGGTTTTTATTCAGAAGCTAACGTGCTTAGTTTCTTTTTTCATTTAGAAAGCAATGTATTTGTTTTCTTGTAACTTCTGCAATATCGGTCTTGTCATGTCGAAATGCAGTGTCCATGCTTTCCAGTAACAGAGAACAAATATGTGCTCAAGCCAATCACGGTCTATTAATGCTGACAGTACCTTTGTTTTCATCTAATATCTAAATTAGGTATCCTGTAATAGTCATTTATGAGGACAGTTGCAAGTTTTATCCTTTTGTATTATCATCCCTTTCCACCTAGCTTGTCTCATAGTCTGTATTTCTTTTTTCTGGTCCATCTGGCATTGTAACTCAATGATTCTATAATGTTCTGAATTACATTATTGCATGAATGTAACATGATATGGCTGCCTTATTGTTCCAAGAACTTTAGTGTGCAAGCCTTGGTAGATCTGAGGAAAGAAACACTTCACTTTCTCTTGTCTCTCTCACATTTGTATTCACATGGGAGCGAGCAAACACATTCAAGGAATATAGATGGAATGGTTCTATTCTAACCGACACCAATTCAATTTTGCTCTAAAAGTGATGGTAACACAACCTAATGCTACTATGATTGTAATAGGGTTAGGTTTTGCTCTCTATAAGCATGCTTTATTATATAGTTTTGCATTGATGAAGTGAATTCACTTTTGCTCTTTTTACACAAAATCTATAAGGTTGAGATTTGTAATCAACTAAAGAAAAGAAGAAAAAAAAAAAAAAAAAAGAGAATAAATCAATTGAAAATTTATTGCTAGTAGACATTTAAGTTTTATAGCTTCTAAAAGCTCTAGAAAACTTATTCTATTAAAAAAATTAC
Organism: Notholithocarpus densiflorus; assembly: GCA_030021035.2. NCBI lineage: Eukaryota > Viridiplantae > Streptophyta > Magnoliopsida > Fagales > Fagaceae > Notholithocarpus > Notholithocarpus densiflorus. The sequence goes on along the minus strand of JARYZH020000016.1, from coordinate 5,435,587 downwards.
TCCCATATAAAGACATAACTTTGAATCAAATACTCTTAAGCATCTTCACATCAGGCAAATAAAATACCAATCTCCCTTCCCTGTGGAACGAAAACTTTTTTTTTTTGGTAAAATCTCTAGCTATTATAAAAAGTTCTTAAAATTATATGTTATCATTAAAGTTTTCAACGAACTTGGTTGACCTATTCACAACATCAATCACTAAAGAGTTACAGGGTTTAATGGGCCTCTAGATTAATTTAATGTCATCATCTAATAATTTCTTCTGAGAGGGAAGAAGTATAAGAAGCCAACAAGCTTGAGATACATGATGACAAATGAGAGATTTGTCTCAAGCACTAAGGTTAAAGTGCGAAACTGTAAATTAATTAAAAACAAAAAGAAGATTTATTTGTCACGATCTTCACAATGTTTGCCTTCCAATCTCTTTTATTTCAGCATTTCCAAAGTTTTAAAAAGCTTTCAACTATGGATGCTGACTTAGATACATATATAAGACATCAAAAAGCTTTCAGCATTGTGAAGATTGATTTATCACGATCTTCACAATGTTTGCCTCCCAATCTCTTTTATTTCGACATTTCCAAAGTTTTAAAAAGCTTTCAACTATGGATGCTCACTATAAGAGGTCATAGTGATTAGGCTCGGGTGACTATCCACAAAAAAAAAACAGGTATTTTGCTAAATATTATAAAGTAAATTTTTTTTTTTACTAAATATATATTATAAAGCAAAATTGCAACTGTACGAATCCGAGTATATTCTTTCTATGTAAATCTTAGGCTTAGGTGCACAAGATATGATGAAATATTTTTGACACAATGAGTCATGAGTCAAGACAAGCATCTTAAACATTCATTCATTATCCATCATTCATTGTTTATGATCATATATATATTTTTAATTAGACGTGTATGTTCTCGATATCATTTATTTTCAATACTCATGAAACATTCAATTAGCAGTGATGAGTCCAAAAAAATCATTAAGGTCGTCCATATATCGTCCATTAATATGGACAACCTTGCATCATTAGTAGGCCATCAAAGATAACCGCTCAACACATTCAATAACAACCATCAAAGGTCTTAAACTCTCATCAAGACAAAGAACATTACAATCAAGGTAATAATCACCCTAATTTATGTACAACAGCTACCTAAGTCACCTATAAAAGGGACAATCTGTCTCACTAGCTAAGGTATGTAAAAAACTACTACAAAATACTACAAAACACTATCTATATACGAAATATATGAGTTGATACTAACTTAAGCATCAGAGGCTCCTCTACCGGGAACAACCCAGTGGTCTCTTCGATTTATCTCTCTTTTATCTTGCCAGTCCTACAAGATCGTCTAATGCTCTAGATTGGACGAGTGACCAAATTGACAATTTTGGCATCATTAGTTTGGCGTCGTCTGTGGGGAATGTGATTAGTCATCTAGCTCTTCCTACAACAAATGGTTCACTTAGTTTAATGGAGTATCATCAACACTAAAATACCGGAACTAGAGTACCCCATGGGATGATACTCAATGATCATCTCTTTACTCTGCACATATCCATTTCTTCGATGAAGTTATTTAAAATTGGAGCCGAGATGAGAAAGATAGAGGTATTACCAAGACACCATCGTCATCAAAGCACGACTTGTCAACTAGATAAATAGACGATGATGAGAGAACTTGGATCCAAGGTCTCAAATATGTTGTCCTCTAATTTGAGGATCTGGTTGAAAGACACCTTCTATTATCTAGATAATAAATAATTAGAGATATCACTAAGACGCCGTCAACAATGAAAGTACGACTCCCTGCGGCAACACATGATTGGATTGGTCGATGGCAACGTAAGAACTTCACAACCCGTGACCTTCAACTTTGGCAGACCTCAAAAAATTGGTCTAGCTCCTGGGTCTTAAGGTAAGATGAGTTTTTTCTCATCCTGTTAAATGGTTTTAAAAGATCTAGAAGACTAGAAGTCTAAAAACATAATAACCTCGTCTAAAACTTTAGAAACATAATAGAGGAGTTTACTCTATTAAGTATCCTTTTGTTAAAAGAAAAAAGAATTGATTATAGGTAGTCATATAATTTTCAGCCACCCAAGTCAAATATGATGAAATTGCCATAGGAGAACTTTCCTTTCTTAGTTTCACCGGTTCCCCATTGTTTTTAGTTTGCATGAAAGGTGGAACCAAACTTCAATAGAACATAATTACCTTACCAAAATTATGATCTTAAATATAGGCATTAAAAAAGAAAAGGTGATGAATACCTTGATTATTATAAGCTGCACACTTCAAAGAAGATCAGTGACTAAGAAGTCAAACCAGTCTCCTTGAGATCCTTGCCATTAAAGCCAAATATAATTATATGTTATGGCCTAATTGATATTCTGATTATAGCCATAAAAAGGGTTTTACACCTCTACTACATTTCCTATTTTAATACGAGGAGATCATTTATGTCTCCTTATAGCATTAAATAATTGGTATACTGATAGCATCCTGGTTGATATTCATACATTATACCATTAATTATGGCTTTTTATTTCACTACTTTCTCCTAATGCATCTTGCTAAGATATAAAAAAAGGAAGAGAAATATTATTGCACTGCCAAAGATAATAAATCTTAATTTTCGACGTTAGAGAAAGTTGAAGCCAAAATTTTGTCTTACCGAAATTATATCATAATTTTTGAGTTTAGACACTAAAGGGCTAAAGTCAGATTCTACTATCTTACCAAATTTAGTGTTTCTAAATTTGGAAATAAGAGAAATCCAATGAGCCCAGCTGGGCCAAACCTAATCAGTATTAGGTAGGTGGAAGCCAACGATAATGAATATTCTATTTTTCTGCTACAACTGCACCTTGTGAAAACTGTCATGATTTATGTATGTTTGGCAAAAACAATATATATACATGTCCAAGAAAACTAATCTTGTAGCAGTCATCTATGAGATTGAAAACATTCACAAAAGAGATGTATAAAAAATAAAGATGACTGCAAAACCACATATGGTGGTGATGTGCGGTCTAGAGATGATGAACAATTGTTAAAGAGAACTTGTCAAGAAGAACCTACCAAAAAGGAGATCAAAGATGGAAACGTTCTCTTCAAACCGGTATATTGCCTGGTATGTTATCTGATAATTTCAATTCGATTACTTATGATTAATAAATCTAGGTCGTCCATCTGTTAGAAGATGGGGGAACCCTAAAGCTAGCCCATATGCATGACTCATAAGTCATAAGGCTAAATGGGTAATAAGATGAATGGGCAATATGCCCATGCACCATGTTATCCACCAATAGCACGTGTCATCATGTACCTCTCATACATGTTTAATATAGTATTAATTCCTATGTCAATTGAAAGGATCAGTAAACAAGAAATTGACTAATATATATTGAAACCATATAAAGAAAAAATACAAGAGATAATATTTTAGTTACGAATTAAAATCCTTGATTATCTACTTTACATGGTGAATAAATCTACCTAGAAACCCGTCAATTATATTGTCGGCTAAGGTTATGAATTTATGGTGCTTAAGTATTGCAATTAAGGACCACTTAAGGTAAAGGCTCTCAACCTTCGTTATTTTTATTAAATATCTTAATTTTCGTTATTATGGAAAGTAAAGTCAAATTTAATTGCTTTGCCAAATATCAAAAATCTTGATTTGGACATTTAAAAGCATGGAACCATATTTTATTGGGCTGGATTCCATCTAACAAGAGATGCCTAATTTTTTCTCTGAATTTAAGGAGAAATCTTATAAGCATATAAATTTACACATAATGTACATGACCCACTATTTTAAATTTTCCCAATTATACATGCTACTTTGACTTGAGAAAGAACATGTTTCGAATTGTTACATATTATCATACAATCTACTCTCATAATAGTATCAAATTATGTGCATATGAGTTCATTATACAACAAAGATATAACATGCTGTACCAAAATGGTTTGGCTATGTTATGCGTTGGGTTTTGATTTTTCTACCCGTATACTAGTCCAACATGTTTTTACAATTGATGCATAAATCCCACCACATGGTTTCATGAAATCTTTAGTGGTCTTTGTATGTTAAAGCATCATGCTTTCGTAAATCGAGCCACTACACTTTAGTGCTCGATATGAACTAAATTACACTTCATTTATATAAAAATCAATATTAAGCCCCAACAATTTTATACATTTGTGATTAATATTATTTGTGAATTTCTTACTTGAAAATGTTGCTCCAAGTCTAACACTTTGCATAGTAAAAGTACTAAACTATTCACTGGTGTAACTTGAATAGCTTGATTGTACCTATATTCTTAAGAAATTGTTAAGAAGAACCTACCAAGAAAGAGATCAAAAACTCTTAAGTGAAAAAGGGTAATATAATCAAAGGTTGTGAAAATTCCTTTGACATCGCAAATGGCGAGTCAAGCCTCAATAGCCTTGAAACCAATATCAACCCAACAAAGAAGTGCTCGTTGAAAAGAAATCAGTTGAGAAGGTTACCATAAGTACCGCACACACATCCAAATCACTTGCAATGTGAGCAAAGCGGTTCCAAGCCAAGCATGTCTGTTCTAAGATCCTTGCAAAGGTAGGCTTGGATATTCAATTTCTAGAAAAAGTCCCCAAGGCAGACAGCTAATTAAACCTTACTCACTCTCTCTCTTGTTAACTTAATTTCCAAAACTTGATTGTGAAGTTTGTAACGTATATATGTTAAATTTAAGGCATTGCATAAGTTACCAACTAAATGCGAAATAAATCTAAGGGAGACAGTCCCAAAAAAAAAAAAAAAATCCAAGGAAATCATGTACTTTCCTTTAGTCTGGCTCTATAATTATTGAGATTGTAAGAAAGGTGAAGTCAAATTCTTTTTAAAATATGCCATGTTTAGGCACTAAAAAGTGGAATTCAATATCATTATGGTTTCACCATAATAGTATAGTACAACATGATGAATTGCATTATTTAACGATTCAACCTTGTTTATCCTTTAAATATCTGCAACAGTTTGTTATTTTGAAATTTAATTACTTATATGATTTAGTAAGGTCTGAATAGAGAAACCTGAGGTCTAGAATAAAAGTTTCACTACACCATTTAAAAAAAAATACATTCATGACCGTTTCTCTAGTTCATATCTTACCAACTTATTGTACATGATATCACAACATCAAACACTTCTTTTTATCTTAAAATCATTGTGATATACGTTAGAATTAAGTATCCAAAATAATCGACATATCTGCTTTAACTTCGACACTTTAAAGAAGCATCTAGCAAATAGCTTCAGTCTTCACAAATCATATTATACTTCTAGAATGCACTTCGTCAAATGACATCCATAATTGTATAGCATGCAATTGCATATTTGTACATTATCATTCTTATCAAAATGCAGCTAGCACTATTGAAGTGACTTAAGTGTACAATTAAAGAAGAAGGAAGAGGAAATTGCTATTTCGAACAGCAATGACCATGGTCATCAAAGCACTCCACCCCCCCCCCCCCCCAAAAAAAAAGTCCAATCATGATAGACCATTTCTCTAGCCGTCAACAAACGAGAATTGCACTTTTCATGTTTGAACGGGGGCAACAACATGACCTAGTTTTTACACCTTCAAAAAATTGAAGCAAAAGAGATCTAGGCCTTAGACATGAAGTATCATGTTAAGCTTAAAAAATATTGAAAAGAGAAGAGCTTGTCATCTTAAAAAGAGAAGAGCTTGTCAAGAAGACTACAACAATGAAAAGATCGAGGTACGTACACAATAGTATCGTGATTTAAGGTTTCTTGTCGAGGTAACTTATTTCTTTCTTTCTTTTTAATTAGCCATGCCAAATATTATCTTGTTAGAATTAAGTGCATATCAAGCTTGCATGATTATTACAAGTTTGCATATATGGAACATGTTGAAAATATTGCAATAAAATTGTTACAATTATCACAACCAATATGACTATATTATTAGTAGCATATGTTTCATCGTCATGAATCTGAGAAGTTCTGTTAAGTCTTCTAGACTTAAAATGCTAGATGATCGTGTTCATAGACATGAGTTTAAGTCTCAATAAATTTCTGCTATCTCCACTAACTCACCAAAGTCTTTTTAAATTGCTTTAAAAATTATATACGGTGCTTTGTGCAAGCACCTAACAAAGATCAGTTTAAAGAAGCATATAGTCAAATAGCTTCAATTTTTATATATCATAGAATACTTCTCTATGATTCATATAGAATGCACTTCATCAAAATATATCTATTATAGTACAACATGCAATTTACCTATTTGGATATTATTATTTCTAACAAAATGCAGCAAGTATTATTGAGGCCAGTGATAAGGTTCCCGAACTTAAGGGATGTAAATTACATGACGAAGGTCAGTGATAAGATTCCCTAATCTAAGGGATGTAAATCACATAACGGAGGCCAGTGATAAGATTCCCTAATCTAAGGGATGTAAATCACATGACGAGGCCAGTGATAAAATTCCTTAAATAGATGTAAATCACCTAAAAATGGCTAAGAGATAAAATTCCTTAAATGGATGTAAATCACTGACAAAGCCAAGTGATAAAATTCCTTAAATGAATGTAAATCACCTAAAAATGGCCAAGTGATAAAATTCCTTAAATGAATGTAAATAACTAACAATGCCAAGTGATAAAATTCCTTAAATGGATGTAAATCACCAAAAAATTGCTAAGTGATAAAATTCCTTAAATGGATGTAAATCATCGATGAAGCCAAGCAGAAAGATGAGCTGCCACCCAGGAAACCAACACTAAAGAAAGCAACTTCCATGCTCTCTAAACCCAGCATTTCTTCAAACAAACCTGAGGGCAGAAGGCAACAATGTTGGATTTATGAGCAAAGCAGTATGAAGAGGCAGAACTCAGTTGAGGACACAAACAGCATAGCTAACGCTAGAGCCACAAGTTCAAACTTAAATAGTACTCGTCAACATCAACTGCACAACCAGTTAGGCCCTTCTAATGTGGTCAATGTGCAAGCAAAAGAAATACCACAAGTGAAAGAGAACCCAATACAGAAAAGAATGCATGAACTCCAACATAGTCCAAGCATTGCTAGTTCCTCGAGCTATTTGGCAACTGGGCTTATTGAACCAGGACTTGGGAATAAAAAACCGGACCAGGCCAGTGATTTTTCAAAGGATGTTGCTAGTACACTCAAACAAGTCGAATCCCACATTTCAGCTTTAAAACCTTGTTCTGGTATTGTGGATTTTAAAATGACTAGTGCAAGTTTGGCTGTGATGTCTAAGCCAGTTACTCCTTTGACACAAACAAGAGATGGGTTTGTTAAAAAAAGCGAGCTGGGCTATCTTGGTGAGCCTGTAGCTTTGGGTCTGGGTCAAAATGATCTGCCGAGTCAGCAGGTGAGTCAACTCAGCAGGAAACATGATAGTCGTTTGAGCCCAGCACGCAAGCCCATTTATTCTCTGAGTCAGCTAGCGAGTCAGATCGGTGGTGTTGGGGACAGTGAATCATTTTCAAGAGCACGTGGCTGGCCAAGTGTGAGGAGTAGAATTGGGTCACTGAGTCGAGCAGTGAGTCAGAATGACGATTTAACGAGTCAGAGCGGTGATTATGTTCACGGGTTGAGGTTTCCTATGAGTCAGCCTTCCAAAGAGAGTGAAAAACAAAAAGATCCTACGGTTGAGATAAAGACAACTAGGAAGGGGGTTAGATCTAGACCATCCATGCCACCTCAGTTAGTGGAATCCACTTCTTCTCTTGGTCCTAGTGAGAGAAAATTGCCACCTCAGATGGTAATCAAACCAACTCTACTAGGACTAGATCAAAGAAAAGGGACCCACAAAATCAGCCATATGGGCCCACACAACAAGATCTTGCCACGTCAGGTGCTTGATGAATTAGAGGGTCCTAGCTCTTCTTCAGATTCTTACTTCTCCACTATTAATAAACAAGGTAGTAGTGTGAGCAGCAGTGAAAGCTTTGATTACTCATCGCCAAGTCAGACTCGGACCCACCATCAAATTGGTCCCACAAGTGAAACTAGTTGGGCTAGTGAGAAAAATCAAGGTAGTGGGAGCAGTATTGAAAGCTATGGTTACTCATTGCCAAATCAAACTCGGGCCTATCGTAACATTGGTCCCACGAGTGAAAGTAGCTGGACTAGTAATGAAAGCTACGGTTATATTGGTCCCACATTGAGAAGGGTTGTAATTACAAGTGAAAGTAGCTCAGAAGAGACTAAAAACGGTCCATATGCGGGTCCTACTAGAAGATTCAAATTAGGCCGTAGGAGAAGCCCAAAAAAAGCAATTGGACGGTTGAGGAATTTCAAGAACAAATTAGGACTTATATTTCATCATCACCATCACCATCACCATCATCACCATGATGATGATGAGAATGGTCAGAAAATGTTACACCATAGGGATGTGCATGATAGTAGAGCGGTTCAGAAGGTGAAGAAATCAACGGTGAGTAGTGTGCCACGGAAGCATCAGGATGGACATTTTCATGGTTTGATGGAAGGGCTATTGAAGCATGTGCAACATTCAAAGAAATCAAAGGGTTCTAAAGGTGGGATCAACCGGCTGGGAAATGGGCCACGTGGTGGTAATAAGAAGTTGCATTTGTGGAAAATGTTACGACGTCGTGGTGGTGGGGTGAAGCTGCCCAAAAGCAAAAGGGGGCGTGTTAGAATAGGGTTTATGAGGAAAAATAAAAAACCACTTCTTAAAATGAATTGAGATTTTTGGTTCCTTTTGAAAAAATAGTGTATTTATGTTTTCTTTTCCTATTTTTTGTGGGACTCACTTATGAAAAGCATGTTTGGGTTTGTTTTTTTGTTCTCATTTTATTTTCATTTTCAATATCAAAAAAAAAAAAAAAAGTGAGAATAAAAATAGAATACGAAAACAACTCTTTAACATTTTTCAGTTTCAGCAAAATGAGTTTAGTGGTATTTTTGTAAAAAAATTGAAAATTGCGAGAAAAGATTGTGAGGATATTCAATGAAGAAAGTAGTTGTTTTTTCATAACTCATATGAGTTCTTGAAGGAAAGATGGAGGGAAATCCAATGCTGGGTGGGCCTTTGGCCCAAAGCTTATTTGGAAGGAAATCCAATTGTAGAATAATATAAAGATGGAAGGAAACCCATTGCTTATATGGACTATTCCAGGCCTGTTTTTATGGGCCTACTTAAAAACAGCCCACGTTGGAAAATCTATCCTCAAAGTCAAACCAACCATTTAAACAAAGCAAAAAAAAGCAAAGAGTTGCTGTACTCTGTCTATCAAATATCAATATCTCCTCTTCTCTCATGTCTTTTGAATTTAGCAGCAGCAACATTGCCTTTGTCTTCTAATCACACACACAACAGAAATGGGCTCAGCTACCAAAGAAAATAAGAAGAACAGTAAGTTTCTCTCTCTAAGTAACAAAGTACAAGAGAAAAAGTTTGTAATTCGTTTTTGAGTTAGAAGTTCTTATGTTTCCCAAGTACCCTTTTCAATTGTCTGATGCTGTTCGAAATTTGATGTTCAAAGTGTGGTTGGTTTTAAGGTAGGATTTTTCTTTGATTAATGATGTAATGATATAATGGGTTCTTGAAATTTTGCAGGTTCTGCTAAAAGAGTAGCTGTTATTGGTGCTGGTGTTAGGTACTCTCCTCATTCATTAATATTTATGTGTTAAGGCTTTTTATTGTTGTTGGTAAATTATTCACTGTGTTTTCTTAGAGAGAGGCTGAGTGGGTCTTTCATCAATGTGGTAATCAACTTCTTTGATTAGTATTGTGAACTATGTGAATGTATAATGTGGGGTTTAATTGTGAAATCATGAAAAGGCAGGACTAATGCTAGGATGGAATTAGCTATTAATGTTTTGATTATATATTGGAAATGTTTAGTTTGTTTAATTTGATTTGTGTGAAATGGTTGTAAATTGTGCCTGCACACAATGCTCAAGCTGACTGGTAAGTGGCCTCTTTTAGCCATTAGGATAAAAGGTAACCATACTCACTCTTACCTCAGCGATCTAGAACCAGGCAATAGAGCTTCTTCAGCTGTCTGCCTCTTTCTAGACAACTCGTAGTGTAAACTATTGACATTGCAAAATCAACTGGCACCTTCTGATGTTTCCAATGGAGACATCCAAGCTTCAAAAATATAATTATGGTCCCTTAAGAATGTCTGGAGTATTTAAACTCTGCTGAAGTAAGCCCATCAGTCCTCCCTCAATGATTGGATGGAATGTAAGGTTTTGGGTTCAAGACTCACCAGGTGCATCGCATGAGTAACTTAACCAATTATTTAAAAAAACTCTCTTGAAATAAGCCCATCAGTCCAGAACTTAATTTATGCTTCAGTGATGAGTTTATTATCCAATTTGACAAATTATATTATGATACTCACACATTTTGCAATATAATTTGTCTTTTGTTTTCCATAAGTTGACTTTTACTTTATCTTTTGATGGTCAAGTGGGCTTGCTGCAGCATACAAATTGAAATCACATGGTTTGAACGTCGCAGTATTTGAAGCTGAAGGAAGAGCTGGAGGAAAGTTAAGAAGTGTTTCACATGATGGTCTAATTTGGGATGAGGGAGCGAATACAATGGTAAAAATTTTTTGTTTGCAGATTGGGATGACAATGAGTTCTTACTTGAAACCAATAGTAATGGAGGTTTTGTTGCTGTGCAGACTGAGAGTGAACCGGAGGTCAGAAGTTTGCTTGATGACCTTGGACTTAGAGAAAAGCAACAATTTGTAAGGGTTTTCTTTGTTGTTTCAAACATTTAACTGAGTAACCTGTAACTTGTGCATTGTCATGCTATAGTGGGAATCTTTTTCTTTGATTTGTCTTCTATCACAAACTATGTTTAAGACTTTTGACTGCTAAACTTTGATTCTTGGAGTTTTGAAGAGATACCTCATTGCTTTGGAAATAAATTTTTTGAAGTTTGTGGTAGTTATTCTCTTCATTTGTTATGGAACTTTTATGACTAAATAAATTGTTGTCTTCTGTTACAGCCAATATCACAGAACAAGCGGTATATTGTAAGAAATGGGATGCCAGTACTGGTATGTCCCGCCTTTTACATTGTGCTAATTGAGTTTGCTACTTTTGATGGTATCACATTTTTTTTTTTTAATTATAAATTTTAATTTTGTTACTGTTGTTTATATGCAGCTGCATTAACTGTGATGACAACCTTTCATTTTTTAATGTCAGATACCCGCAAATCCCATTGCACTGATCAAGAGCAACTTTCTTTCTGCCAAATCAAAGGTTTGTTTCCAAAACATGTTCGGAAACCACTTCAACCTTAGAAAATTTCCATTATTTAAAAAAAAAAAATATATATATATATTAATTTGCAATGTTTTTGGGTCCATTGACAATAATCATTACATGTTTTGTTTGTGTGTTGACAAAGGTTGTTGCAAGAAATAATGTATTCATAACAAAGATCTAGGCTTCCTGATGTATCATATGTGCATTCATATGCATCTAATCAAATGAATTCCTTAGATTTTGAAACTGGCAAGTTTGGGTAGAATATGGCAACTGGCAACTATGCACATGAGATGTGAGATTCATGATCTAAGGGCACCAAGAGTTCACTACAGTTAAATGATAATAATGGCCCTACACAAAGTGTGCAAATAAGAAGCTACAAGTTCTCTGTGCTGTTTCATTGCACACTTAAGGTCATTAGGTTGTTATCTTCAATTTCTGGAATTGACTTTATTTTATTTTTTCAAGGGTATGCAGTGTGCTTTTTTGTATACTCTGTGTACTTGGGTTACACCCCCTTGGACACTTATATTAACTTAAAAAATAATAATAATAATAATAAAAAACTCATGAAATTCTATATATATAGCTCTTGACACTTGACATGCTAGAGCATAAGACTTCCCACAAAAGTATACTTGTGGAGAAATATTAAGGTTTTTTTTACCCACAATTTTTTTTATTAAAAAAAAAGGAAATATTAAGGTCACTTATATTAAATATTGTACATGGCCTGTAATTGTTGTAAGAATTTGGAAAATAGGAGGGCACACCTTGATAGTTTCTATTTTGCTAGTGTTTGCCTTGTATCATTACTCTCTACAACTCTTGACACATTTTATACAATTTAAAAGTACAAAACTCACTTTGGAAGGCTTAGTACAAAACTTGGCTTAGTTGATCTGTATCTTTTTGCTTGAAAATCTTTCAAGTGGACAGCCAATTCAAAACTAGAAGAATCGTATCTGACAAAGCATATATTTCTAAAGTTATTTACAATTGGGGAATTAATACACAAGTATACAAATTGCATCTGAATTGCCAAGGTAATTTTAAATTGCATAAAGTGGAACCCAATTAGATTTTTTTTTTTCTTTTACACTGCACATCTTTTCTGTGAGCATTCTTCAAGTTCAAGGAGCATAGTACAACTCTTTCTCTCTCTCCTTTTGAGTATAGCGAAATGTGCATTTCTGTGTGTGCAGTTTCAAATCATTCTTGAGCCATTTTTGTGGAAGAAAATTAACTCCTCAAAAGTTTCTGATGACTATACACAGGAAAGGTGATAACCCTAAAAATATGTAATTTTAAGTTTTCTGCTCATACTTTTTCTCTTCTTTGTTTGTTACTATTTACAGTAGTCCCTTTGTTTTCTTATTTGCTATTTGTTCTCTTGTAGTGTGGGTGGGTTCTTTGAGCGTCATTTTGGGAAAGAGGTATTCATTGTATTGTAACACCATTAATCCGTAATACATACATTTCTATACATGAAATGATGTTTATGTAGCACAAATCTTTTGTTCTTCCTGAAATTGATAGATGGAAATATTTAATGCATTTCTAATTAGTGCTTTTCACTTGTAAGGTTGTTGATTATCTCATTGACCCTTTTGTTGCGGGCACAAGTGCTGGAGATCCCGAATCTCTTTCTGTGAGTAATGTCTAAGATCTTTGGACTACCTACATACTTATCATTGCTAAGAAGCACAAGCATAGGATTTTTTTTTTTTTTTTCAATTGATCAATTATGTCACTAACTAAAGAAGATGCCTGTGCATAAGTGTGGTGTATTTATCCTGCATTAATCTTTGTTTTTTGGGCAATCAGAAACTTTTAGTTTTAGAGAGCTGCTTTTATGAGCCATGACTTCTTTATGTTATGACTTCAACTGTTGATGCTTATTCATTTTCATTTGTTCAATAACCTCTTTTTATTGCTTTCTTAATGTTTCAAATAGATCCGGCATTCTTTCCCAGATCTGTGGAATCTAGAACAAAGGTACTGTGTACTTTATGCGATTTCTACATTTTACAATTGATTATTGCCAAAGATTTTTTTTTGACTTAACTGTTTGTTTGAATCTGGATTCGCTGTCAGTTGTGTCATTCTGTACAAACCCTGCCTTTGCCTATCCTATTGTTAGAAGAGAATTTATACTTGAGTCATGGCTCATGATTCAGTTGACCTTAAGAGATTTGTCTCTTTATAGAAGAATTTGTGATACATCTGGCTACAAAGAGTATATTTTATTATTTAACAGTTACATGAGCACTTTAAAATTTGGTCTATTTCTCTTGGTACTTGATGTCTTCTTTATCTGCAAATAACATTGTACTTCTATAGCTTCATTCCTCACTGACTTCTTGCAACCATTCTTTAGGACCTAATTTGGTACAACTTTCTGTAATTGAATTGGCAGGATGAACTATTGTGATCTATAATTATTAATAACATATACATATTGATATTCTATTTATTGATGCTTGTTTCATGATCAATGTCTATAATTGGCCTATTTTCTACTCTGTCAGGTTTGGCTCCATTATAGCTGGGCTGCTTCAATCTAAGATATCTGCCAAAAGGGTAAAAAGTGGTGAAACAAAGGGTACTTTAGAAAAAAAGAAACCTCAGCGTGGTTCATTTTCCTTTCATGGTGGAATGCAGGTACTGATACCTCTTAAGAATTTATGTAGTTTTGCATGTTGTACCTGACATCACTCAGGTGTAGCATGCTTCTTGTAGATGTAGGAATGTAATGCTTAATGTGATCTTATTTTGCACATTGCTAGTTTTTAGAATAAATACTTGGTTCTTGTATTCTGATCTTGGTCTTTTGCAGACACTAACTGATATGTTGTGTAAAGAGCTTGGCAAAGATGATGTTAAACTGAACTCAAAGGTCTTGTCACTATCTTACAGCTGTGATGGGAAGTCTGCATTAGAAAATTGGTCAGTTTCTTATGCTTCTGACCATGACAAGCATTTACAACGTTTATCTGTTGATGCTGTAATCATGACGGTCAGTATACATATTTTCTCAGAAACATTTTTTTCTCATTTATTTGCAAGACCATGGAATATGTATTTTTAACATTCTCAAAAAAAATGTATGATTTATTTGTCTGATGTTGCTGCTGCTGAAGCTTATGCAGCTTGATGCGAGTTGATTTGAAAGAAATAAAACAAGAATAAATGAAATAGAGCAAGAAAGAAAATATATCCATTTCACATGGCAGTTGTTGGATTCCTGCCAACTGCCATGACAAAATTTGATTAAAGAAAGTTGTTTCTCAAGGAAGAACCCGTGCCACAGAGCACTTTAATGCTTCTAAATTATGTATACTTACACTTTAGCCACATGACTTGCATGGAAGATGCTTCTGTATTCTGGAATGTAGTTTCACCTGCTCACACTTGCTGCATTATATATATACACACACACACACACACACACATATATATATTGCCAAGAAAGAAACATTGTTGACTGACAAGGAGCTTAAATTATTATAGGCTCCATTAAGTAATGTCAAAGAAATGAAGATCACCAAAACAGGAACGCTCTTTCCACTTGACATTCTTCCTGAGGTATCTATTCCTTAAGTTTGACTTGAATTATGACGCATCAGGTAGTAGGTGCTTTCCTTTCAGGTTGAGTATCTAAACAGAGATAACATTCCTCTAAATTGACGTTCAATTAATCTTTATACCTGTAAATGGTATAACTAAACAAGTTATAGTCTTCAACAAATACTTTTGGTACCTGAAAAAAAGTTCTTTTCAATCTTAATGATATTGCAGGTGACTTACACTGTCTCTGCTGGTCATATTGCAGGTGACTTACATGCCAGTATCTGTCTTAATCACAACCTTTAAGAAGGAGAATGTCAAGAGACCACTTGAGGGATTTGGAGTTCTTGTTCCTTCTAAGGAGCAACAAAATGGTCTAAAAACCCTTGGTAATGCTTGGCTCTGGCTCACTATACGTGAACAATCTAAATTATTCTTCTAATGTTTCAACTGTATGTAATTTGCTGTACAGGAACACTCTTTTCTTCAATGATGTTTCCAGATCGTGCACCTAATGACCTATATCTTTATACAACCTTTGTTGGGGGAAGTCGAAACAGTGATCTAGCTAAAGCTTCTACGTATGGGAAGCTTCCATGCTTTTGATTTAGCAAATAAATTATGTATCATATCCTTTACTGTTATATCTTTTACATCAAGTTCTAGTCATTCTACTTATTTCTGTTCTAATTATATATTCCCGTCAACTAACATTTTTCTCCTGTTACCTATATTGCTAGGGATGAGTTGAAGAAGATTGTTTCTTCTGACATCAAGCAATTGTTGGGAGCAGAGGGAGAGCCCACATTTGTAAAGTATAAAAACCAATATTTCTTCTTTTTCATTTTTCCTTTTTCTTCAGGTGGTAAATTTTGGAAATGAATATGTTAAATCCTGTAAATTACCATATTTCTTTATTTAAGTTTGTTCTTATATTGTGAAGTGTACTTAATGGCAGTCATTTCTACTGGAGTAAAGCATTTCCCTTGTATGGTCGTAACTATGGTTCAGTTCTAGAAGCAATTGAAACGATAGAGAAAAATCTTCCTGGATTCTTCTATGCAGGTAATCACTTATCAACTTGAAGCTTGCATGTAATAACTTGTAATTTGGATAAGCAATCATTTTCAATCTCCAGCTGGATGAAGGGCTGGCTGATCCTGCCGTTTCCTAAAGTTATATTATTATTATTAAATAACTAGAAGTTCAAATTTAGACCAATGCAAAAATCAACTTATTATAAGTGAAGGAATTCAATGAAAAGTATATGAAAATACTTATCCAAAAAAAAAAAAGGTATATGAAAAATAATTACCTTATTGAATTGAACTTATATATGAATGTGAAAGTGGATAAATACGGCTTGTCTTATTCTCCTTAATACACATCAATGACTACACTGTTATTAGAACACTTGGTATATTTCCACACTTTAATAACTAGGGTGTAAGATAGATCCCTAGAGAGCAATCATCTGTGAAGGAGAGAGTGAACAGAATCATCCAACATGTACTTAACGTTGAACATTTATTGACAAAGAAAGAACGATTATTTTTCTAGGAATAGTGCCTAACTTCAAGGGCGGTCACTTTTATGGGAAATTGCAATCAAATTTAGATAATAAACTTTTAAGATCTTAATAAACTAGCAATCCCTGTGGACGCCCATGGATTGGGCCAAACCAACTGAAGTTTCTAGGGAGTCGATGGCCAACTTTTCAAATTTAATAAACTTGTAAGATCTTAATATGCCTTAGCTTCAAGAGTTGTTAAACATGATCAGGTTTCTATTAGGCTTTTTAAGACATTCATGTAAGAAAATAACAGCACATCATACCATTATATCACTATAAGTTGTGAATATCACCATTTATGCTGTCTTAGCATGCTAGTTAATGACATTGCAACAAAAACTGGAGGATCTGTATTGTTACCGTTCTTCTTACTCTTTTCCTTGAATTCCTTGTCCTAAGGTTTGTCCATGAAATGATAGGATTACATACAGCCCTGAAGTAGAACCGAACTTATCTCCTCGTGGCCTTATCCAACTGAATTAGATGGTGTTGGGTACAGAAATACTATTTTCAAAACATTGTAGATTTTGGGTAAATGCCTCTGAATATAATGAAGCTTCTTATCCTACATTTGTGAAAATGATAAAATTATGGAAAATAATGATTTTGACTGAGAAATGTTATGCTGCTGCTAAGGAATCCTCCGAGTGGATTTTTATCTTGAATTCTTGATATTTATTTGTGTACTACATATATGGACAGAGACAAACAAGAACTGCTTCTGTCCACCGTATTATGTTATGCTCAGCTAATGCCATCAATAATTTTAATTTTTCTTTTCTGGTATGGACTAGGTAACCATAAGGGTGGACTGTCTGTTGGCAAAGCAATAGCCTCTGGGTGCAAAGCAGCTGATCTTGTGATCTCCTATTTGGAGTCTTCTTCCGATGACAAATTGCTCAAGGAAGGACCAACGTTATAGAAATAGGAAGTGTATCCTTGGTACTTAAAATGTTTTCTAACCTTTCTTCTTTGAAGAATATAAGGATGGGTTATCTCTTGCAGAATGTATACCATTCCCCTCTTTTGAAGGGTAAGCAATGAACATTATCTCTTTGTGCATGATAGAGTTACCTTATTGTGACATTTTTGTTTATTAATAAGTCCCAAGATTTTCCCCCCCTTTTTCCATTTTGTGGGATAAATAGTTCTTCCAAGATTACAATTTGATGGTTCTAATTTTTTTTTTAAATTGCTTAAAGCCGGCCGATAGGCGAAAGAGGATCCACTAGTTCAGTTTTGATTAGAATAGGCTTATAATAGAGAATGCTCTAACCTTGGGAACCAGGCCAAGCCATCCTTTGTTTGTGGTCGACATTTCGGCAAATGAGAGTCAATAATTAGCTTAATCCAATAGCAACAAAAAGAACGAAAACTTAATTAGAGGGTGTTTGGTTTGAGCATAATTTTAACTCAAAACTCAGTTTTCAAACTCAGTGGCCCGCAAAAAAAAAAAAAAAAAGTGTGTTTGGCTGAGTTTTTGAAGTTAAAAAACAATAAAAACCAGTGAGGTTGATCGCATTTATCCACCCTAGGTACTTGCAATGTACACCCTAAAACTTCAAAACTTTGCAACAGCACTCGTTGAGAATAATCTGCGGTATTCATGATGATCCTTTCTATTCAAGCAGCATTATTGCAATGATGAAAACGGCAGAAAACAAGGGAACGCCCAGTATTAATAGACCCCGAATAAAGCTTCTTTTTTTCTTTACTCTTTTTTTTTTGGTCAAAAAATAATAATAATCATTCTGTGTAAGGGAAGTTCCACTTCCACCAAGCATAAGTATAGCGAGAATCATAATCAGTTTGGTTATGATCCTCATAATCCTTTTCTAAGTAAAGCAACATAGTGATTTAGGTTAGCATCACACTTCTTTCTCAAAAAAAAGGTTAGCATCACACTAGTACCACTCCAACTTTTCCCTTTGTTTGTACGTGTTTAATGGATTGCCTCACCATATGATTAATTGCATCAACATATATGAGTTTTTTTTTTTTTTTTTTTTTTTTGTGTGGAGAAACTATAGAAGTGAGTATCTACTAAGTTGTATTTAAATTTTAAAACTATGTCATACTAAAAAGATAATATAATTCATTGCGCTGTGACATTGCCTTTTAGAATGTACTAGTATAATTTATTACTTCCACACCCACCCTCCACACACACCCCCCCCCCCCCCCCCCCGTCAAAAAAAACAAAAAAACCTTATGGCTGGAATTAAACTTACACGAACCATTACGTAGGAAAATTTTTTTTTGGGCCAAGAGCTTTATAGTTCGACTTGCAATTTTTGATATTTTCAATAATAAATACGTTTAAGATTCAATTTTCCTTTACTTAACTATCAAATTATTATCATCTACTTTACGTGTGCGTTTGCGTACTATGGTTTCCGCGTTTGCGTTTGGCTAATCTCATGACATTGTTCATGGACCAACCAAGTTGCACAAAACGCTTGATTGTTTAAAAAATATTTTGTTACAGTGTTTTTAACAATAAATTTTCAGTTTTTAGCAAATAAACGGTATCCAAACAGGTTCTACATATCACACAATTTTATCATAAAATTATTTTACATTGTCAAAATAGGATCTCAAGAACTATAAAAATTATATAAGATAATAATATAAAAAAAAAAAATTTTCTTCTAAAGTGGATAATTTGAGGAAAGGTATGGGCTTTTAAGGATTTGACTTTCAAACTTACGAAGGCAACAAAATTTGCCCTTACAAATTGTCTTGACCATCACTCCTCTCTGCCATAGCTCGCTCGCAACAATGACTCAGTGTCAGTGAGTGAGCCAACAAATAGTTTTCCTCTCTCTAGGGTTTTTCTCTCAGGGCTTCAATCAACACCAATTCAGCCTCTCAAACCACAGGTAAGTTTCTTTTAATACAATTTACAAACCCGCAAATCTTTTCTCAGAAAGAAAAAAAAAATGTTTCATTTCATATGCAAAACGCTGATACAAAACAGAATTGTAAATTCAAAAACCAGTTATGTTTGTTATATCCATACCATGCCATTTCTCAGTTCTGTTTCAAACCCCACAGAGAAACAACCTTTGACAGTCTCTTACCTCATCAACTCATGTGGGTTGTCCTTAGAACAAGCTATTTCAGCTTCTAAAGTTGTCAACATTAAATGCACAGACCAGCCAGACTTACTTCTTAAGCTTTTGAGCACTCATGGCTTTAAAAAAGGTCACATTGCAAGCTTGATTTCTAAACACCCACCTCTGATTTTAGCTCATCCAGAGAAAACTATAAGACCCAAGATTGAGTATTTTGAGTCCTTGGGTATTACAGGAACTGACCTACCTATGATTCTCTCTTCAAACAAATACATTTTATTGTGTAGTCTAAAGGAACATATAATACCCTCCGTTAATTTTCTTAGGGGGGTTATTCATACCAATGAGAACCTTATTTTTGCATTGAAGCAATATTATGCGTTTCAAGCCAATATTAAGAATGTTATGGAGCCAAATGTATCCACTCTGAGGGCTCATGGAGTGCCAGAAAAACATGTTGCAAATCTCTTGATGATGCATCCTAGGTCACTTAAGTTGAGGGCTGATTTGTTCAAAGAGGTTGTTTGTGCAATTAGAGAAATGGGTTTTGACCCAATGAGAAACTCGTTTGTTTTGGCTGTCCGTTCAATGTCAGTAACAAGCAAAGTTACTTGGGAAAAGAAAAAGGAGGTTCTTAGGAGCTTTGGTTGGTCTGAAAATGACTTTCTTTTGGCATTTAGATTACAGCCAAGGCTAATGATTTGTTCAGAGAAGAAAATTCGGAATGTGCTGGTTTTCTTGACAACTAAGGCAGGTCTGATGCCATCGGATGTTACTAGATGCCCATATTTATTTCTGATGAGTGTGGAGAAGAGAATGAGTCCCAGATGTGCAGTTCTGCAAGTTTTGATGTCTAAAGGTCTGGTCAGCAAAGATATAGATTTAGTTCGGAATTTGAATTATGGGAAGGATTACTTTGAGAAGAAGTTTCTGACTCCATTTATGGAAGAAGTCCCTGCAGTGATTGAGGCATACCAGGGTAAGATGGGATTTCAGGGATTCAGTGATTGATTGTGAGGCTTGAATCTGAGGGAAGAAGCCCTGAACTATGTAAACATGCTGGCAACAGGTGTGGGCTCACAAATTCACAATATAGTGGTTAAGCAGGTTGGATTGGAACCACAGTCTCCTTGTGTTTTCTATTTTGGATTTCAACAATATGGTGAGACCAGATTGGTTTAGCTTGCCATGAAATAAGGCTTGTCACATGGTGACAGTGATGATGGTGATAAATTTTGAAGATAGCTAATGTTAGCGTATGGTTAGTGGCAGAGAAAGACAATACATGCTAGGCCTTTCATAGGTGAGGACTATAACTTTCTTGATTGCTTTTGAATGAGCTTATGATTTACCAGTTATATGGTATAGTTTCCTTTGTACTATTTTTCTTTGCATTAGCGTTTTTTTTATCAAGCTTCAGGATAGTGTTTAGAGTCTTTAGATGATGGTGTGGCTTTTTTATTCAACATTTGTTTAGGAATTGTGGACCATGCTACGGTATAATATGTATATAGTTTTTTCTTCAGAACAATCACTCCATTGGTTAAACATTTCTTCCTCGTATATCTTAATTTCAGCTTGTCTCAATTAACTGAGATTGCAAGGAACTTAATCTGCAAAGATTATATGCTGTCTCTGTCATCTTCGTGGGAAACCTTGCCCTGTTGTGTTTCTACTCTTGTACTTATAAACTAATACATTTACAAACATATATATATATATATATTTAAATTATTAAAACTAAAGCTTGAGCATCTGATGGTCCAAAGATCACCCCCCTTGGGGAAACGCCCACCCACCACCCCAAAAAAAGGACAGAAAAATAATTGGTTAATTACTTAATTTGATATAAGAGCTTACTTATCATTAAAAAAAAAAAAAAAAGATATAATAATAAGAGCTTACAGATACACTGTAGTGTTTAGATTATATCATAATTACTAGTTACAATGGTGTTTCCATTACTGACTTTGACTTGGAGAACCAAAATTTTTGTTCTTTACGGACATGATGCATAATCTATTGATCTTTATGCTAGATTTTGGAACTTACATGTGTTCAGCATATGATTTTTGGTTTAACTGGTACTATTGATAATTAGTTGCCTCATTTCTTGGATGGATTTCTTTTAACTCACTCTCTGTTCATGTAGCCTCTCATTTCTGATAATATTTTTTCCTTTTATTATGTAAGGAGCAAGTAAATACTAATAAAGTTTGAGATCTTTTTGTGCTGCCTTTATATCTTGGTTTTTCAGTTGTTTTCTTGGGAGTGAAACACAATTGTGTAGTACATAGACATTAATGAGCTCTAGCTCAATTGGCACCTTCTAGGCTTCTCCATTTATAGGAGATAGGCGGAGAGTGAGGTCATGGATTCAAAACCCATCAGCCATCGGGTGTGTGTGGAAGTGTGGAACTTACCAATAAAAAAAATGTGTCCTACATAGACGCGCATACACAAAAAAAGGGGTAATTTTTAAGTTGCAACAGCGTTATACTTTTATTATATATAGTTTCTGCTTGCCATCTTATCCAAAAAGAAAGCGGATATTAAGCGTGCATTTGGCATTACTGATTTCTCTAGCATATTCTGCGTTTAACTTATTTTTTAGCATCAAGTGGGTCCCTTTTCACCATGGGGCCCATTCACTGTGTAAAAAAAAGCCACCTTATTTTGCCCAATATGAACCGTTTAGCAACAGTAATATTTTAAATTTTTCCCTTTCTCTTCAGCCCAGCAATGCGTATCTTGCAAGATCTCAGCTCTTCAATTTCCACAGCCCGACTCTCTCCTCATCAATGCCACAACTTCTTCATCTTCAATGCTCTTCAATTTTACATCTATCCACCAACAATCCAAATATCTGCTTCACATCTGTCTGCCACTCTTTTCTTCCTTTATTTGGACAAACCCCTACTAGTGATATTAGAGGCTGTGAGAGATCGAGAAAGACAAAGAAATCGATGCTGCCACTGTGAGGGAGATCAGCCGATGTGTCAGTGAGTTGTATTTAAATTTTTTATATTTATTAATGTGTTTTCCCTTTTGTTGGGTGTGGCTGAATTTTTAGGGTTTGTTTGATGATTATGATGGGTATACTTTGATAATTATGATGAGCATACTTTGATGTTTAAAGATTAGAGATCAATTTTTTGGGTATTCTTTGATGATTATGATGGGTATACTTTGACAATTATGAATGTCAAATATTGTGATTTATTAGTTTGTTAAAGATTATGAATCTCAAATATTGACTTTATTTTCCTTTAGAATCTTTTGTTTTAAATAGATTCTTGCTTATTCTTGACAGAGAAGACCAACAATATTCTTTGATTTGTTAGTTGTTACACCTGCAAATGAAAAATTCAATGAAAATTTGTTCATTCTTTTTTCATTAATTTGTGTCCTCTAGATGCCTTCAGTTTTATACATGGTTTCTTGCTTCTATATATTTTGGCTCATTAATTTGAGAAGCCAAAGGCAGATATTGGCTTTGATGGGTGGTTGTGGGGTGCTAACATGATAGATGCTAGAAATATATCAAGCTCTGTTATTGTTTGGTTAGTTGATTCGCTCGAATTTGAGGCGGTTAGAGATGTTTCTCAATATGTCAATCAAATTCTTTTGCTACAATGCAGGACTCAATTGCATTTAGTTGGGTATGAGTACCATCTCTTTATGAAAGATCATATTATAAGCACATCTGCAACATAGCTATGTTCAAATGATTTGAGTTTTGGTTGCTGGTTAAAATGAAATCTATTCATGGCTTTGTCTAGCTTGAAGAATTTGAGTTTGGTATCTACATTTACTATAGGCTCTGCAAAAATTGCATTTGGATTGACAGATATTGATAATTTGGGGATTTGAAGATTCATTTTGCAGCGTGCAGCTAAAGGCTTAATCATCAGTCATCACAGGAAGGAAAGATTCTCCAACAGATAATAGGTAGGAAGGGGCTTTTTGCAAATGGAGAATTGTAGTTGGATTTAGAGAAATATGGAGGATCAAATTATGAGGTGTAGTCTGTGATTTTGATACTTTGGAGAAAATTATGAGGTGCAGTCTGTGTGTGTGTGTATTTTCTGTATGTGCAGTCTGTGTTTTCTTCTTTAATACATTTACTTCCCTAGGAAAAAAAAAAGTTGAATGTGCCCTGTTCTTTCTATGCAGTTTTGCTGGTCTTGTGAAGGGCCCATAGATTTTTCATCCCTTAAACTCAGTCTATAAGACCATAGTACACACTAAACCAGTAACAGTTCCACAGTTTAGCTCTACAGTTCATACTACAACAGTAACATCTCCACAGTAGCAGAAACAGCTCCACAGTCCTCACAACAGCAGTAACAGTTCACACATCAGCAGGAACAGCTCCATAGTAGGTAACTCTTTGATGATGATCTTAACAATTACACAATTATAACTTTGTTAAATTGTTACTTTTGTTTGTTGCATGTCTTTATGTACACAATGTTTATTTTTTTCTTGAGAGACTTATGTACACAATGTTTAAAACTTGGGCTGTTATTTAAATGAATGTGCAATAATGAAAATTTACACACAACGATAAGATTCTAATTAGGAAGGTTTAATGGAACATGGCTTGGAAGGTATAAAACAAGGTGTATGTGTTTTATACCAGTAATTTTTTTAGCATATGAACTATATGAAATGATGCTTATGAGCATAGAATTTATTTGTAGCCAAAATGGTTAAGGGGAAATCGAAGAATGCTGAACAAAAAGATGATCGAACAGAGTGGAAAGATCCAATAGAACTAAAAAGCCTTTTGTGATTTGTGTGTAGCTCAAGTCCTAGCAGGCAATAGGAGCGGAGGATTTTTGAAAAATGAAGGGTATGACGGAGTGATAAAGCAATTGAAGCTGATTAACAAAGTAGTGAGTCAGCTGCAAGTTAAAAACAAATGGGATCATCTAAGAGGTGTATGGAAGGTATGGAAGCAGCTTTTTGAGATTGGGTTGGGTTATGATCCTGACACTGGAAAAATTGATGCAAGTGATGAATGGTGGGAAGGAAAGCTCAAGGTTAGTTTACTTTAGAGAATGTTGACAACCTTAATTTTTTGCAACTAAGAAATAGTACCATAACTATTGTTTGTAAACATGTAGGAATGTCCAAAAGCAAAAATGTTTCGTACAAAAGGGTTGCCGAATGCACGGGTTATGGAAATCATGTTTGAAGGCACTGTTGCAACAGGAAAACATGCATGGACCCCAAATAGTCAAATACCAAAGGAAAGCACCAACTGTTCTGGGGACTCTTTTGATAGCAAAGAATTTGTTAACCCCTAATGTCAGTCCCCTGTGGTCGTTGACCCAATGGATGTTGACTGCCCACTAGTGTTGAGAGCAGGACCGGAAATCAATAAGGGGAAAGGCTTGGCAAGAAATGTCCAACTCTTCAAAGGAATTCACAAGAGGCGTGATAAAAAGCATTCAGTTGTGCAAGAAATGTCTGACACTTTGAAGAGCATGACAGATGTCATCATTGAAAGTAAAAGTGTAAGTAGTCGTGCACCATTTACTTCCGCAGCAGCTATTGAGGTTCAAGAAGTTATGGAAATGGTGTTGAGTCTTCCTGGGGTGCAATCGCGTCATCGCCACCATATATTCAATTCCTTATTTTTCATGGAAAATCAAAGTGCGATGTACATGTTTGCAGCAAATAAGTATGATAAAATGTTCCAATTGCTTTGGCTAGAGAAACAGTACGAAAAAAAGGCTTGATCTTTGGTGAACTGTACTTGTATTGAAGGGGTTGATTGGAATGGTCATGTTTGTGTTATGTAACTGGGGCGTTTGTCTTTTATTAGTATTGCTTAAAAACATGTTGTGGGGTTAAGAACTTATATTTTATTTAATTCTGGAATGGGTTAAGAACTTATGTTTTAGTCTTACTTATGTTTTATGTTTTATGTGAACAGCCCGATTGTTAGATATTTGGATTTTTCTTGTGTTTTAGCTGATTTTTACTTGATGATTATAGGAATTCAAAATTGGAATCACATATATGCTTATTGGAATCAGATATTCAAAATTGCTTATTGTTACTTGATGATTGTTACTTGATGCTTATGGAATCAGATATTTGGAATCACATATATGATTATAGGAATTCAAAATTGGAATCACATATATGCATGTGGTATTGAAATATTCGGGTCTCTAATTAACATATATGCTTATGCTACGGCAGAACAAGTAGGATGGTAGCTAGATGCTGTTTTGGGACAGATTTGAATAAACAGTGTAGAAAATATTTGATAATAATATGTAGAAAATATGAGCTGACTTGTATTGAATAAACAATATAGTTTGGTGTAGAAAACAGTGTAGACAATATTTTGAGTCTGTTCTGTGTTACTGATTTTTAACAATAATATGAACTTTTGTTGCTTGAGTAATTTTTATATGTACAGTTTGGTTTATGTTACTACATATATGCAGGGAAATGAGTTTTGAAATAAGTAATGAGCTTGTACACGCAATATATTTAGCTGGGTATGCAAGTGTCATAGTTTACATCAAGACATATATGAACAAAGTACCAATGCATACAAATGTATAAACAAGGTATGAATGGGTACAACATATTTTACATGAGAATGAGCGGAAATGTCGCAATGTATTTAGAGTATCACACCATGTTTTTGGAGAATTGTGTAATACATTGAGCACTCAATATGGATATGAGGGTAGCAAAGGAATTCACTTGAAAGAGTCTGTGGCAACTACATTGGTGGTATTTGGTCATGGCATGTGTAATAGAATGTTTTAGGATAAATTTCAGCATTTGGGGTGAGACAATAAGTCGACACATAAAAATGGTAGTTACATTGTTAGGCAATGTTATGTCACAAGACATTATCAAGCATGCTAATCCTGCATTTCTTAATGTGCCACAACATATTCTCAGTTCTAATAGATATTGGCCACATTTCAAGTACTTTGTTATTTTGGTATCTTGATTTAATTTTATTCAATTTATCTTTATGATGAAAACACGTTGCAAATTTCACATGGTATTTTTATGGCAATGATTAGGATTGCATTGGTTTGATTGATAGGGTTCATGTCCCTATGATCTTACCAGTTCATAAGCAACATACATACATAGGAAGGAAAGGGGAGCCAACAATCAATTGCATTTGTGCTTGTGATTTTGACATGAAATTCACTTTTACATGTGTTGGATGGGAAGGGTCAGCACATGACACAAGAATATTTTTAAGTTGCCTCAATAATAAGAGTGATAACTTCCCAAAACCTCAACTTGATTTGTATTGTTGAGTTTTAATTAATGTATTAAAGTATGTGTTATGTACTAAAAATGCTAATGTAATAAACATTCTCATTTGTAGGAAAATATTATCTTGTTGATTCAGTGTACCATATGAAGAAAGGGTTCCTTGCACCATTTAAGGGGAAGAAGTACCGCCTCCCCGATTTTCAACAAGGTTGAACAGCACAAAATTCTGAGAAGAAATTTAATTATATCCATTCATCACTTCGTTTTGTCATAGAGCGAACTTTTGGTGTTTGGAAGAATAGATGGAGAATTTTGAAAGATATGCTCAGCTATGATTTGCGCATTCAAGAACGCATTATTGTTGCTACAATGGTTCTTCGTAATTTTATTAAAGCACGTGAAGACAATGATATTGGACAAGAGCTTTCTAGACGAGACAAATGTGAAAGTAGCGAGGAAAGTTATTACAATGAAATGACACATGTGATCTCTTCTTTAGATGAACCTGAGATGAAAGTGGTTCGGAACAATATCAGCATCGATATGTGAGATTCTTCCATCGTAGGACTTCCTTTGTTACTAATGTTATAATTACCATTCATATTATGGTATTTTTTTTTTGTCCAAATCTAAAAACTTGTTATTATAATTACCATTAACATTATGGTATTTTTTTGGTAACTCTAATCGATGGCTTTCATGAAATATATATCATAATTATGATATAACAAACTTGATAGTAAATTATAGTTAAGATAAAAAAAATTAGTTATTATTATTGTTGTTGTTGTTAAATATTTGTCTTTCATATTTGGAAGTCACTTTGCATATTCAAGCATTAAAATAGGGTTAAAATTACACATAAATTTTTTTCTACAATGCTTTCAACACTTTTAGCTTTTTTTCTACAGTATTTTCAGTAAAAAAACAATCAGCTAGCTTTTAGCTTATTTTGCTATAATATTTTTAGCAAAAAATTTTCAGTTTCAGTAAAATAAGCGAATCACAATCAGACCCTAAAACTATATTAAACTATTAACAAGATATTTCTTTCAATTCTTTGTACTGTGACAGCCTTTTGTACTGTCTTTGAAATGTACACTACAGTTTATAATTTCCTCCAAAACCTTATGGTTGAAATTATAAAATTAAACTTATAATAAAAAATTTTGCTCTTTTTTTTTTTTTTTTTGGGACATGATCTCCAACACATATCACACAATTCTACCGTAAAATTGGCGCACGGACACGTCTTTAGTGCCTCAGAAGATTAATAATAAGAAAAAATAAATCTCCTAAAATGAATAATATCCGGCAAAATGTGGTTTTTTAATGTATATCATGACTCTTGTTTATGGAAGCTTTTTGTAATGTAGTAAGTATGGTTACCAAAGGTTTTGTTAATTCAATAATTTGACATAACAAATTAGGCGTCTAAACAAATTGTCTTCATAACACATTGTGAAGAGGGATTACCTAGAATTTGTCAAGGCTAATGGTATGTTTTAAACGAAAAAGGTAACCCTAAATGAAACCCTAAACACTCAACCGAGGTAGATTTAGCAAATTGTTTTCACAATACGTATGAAATTCTCATTATATTTTTTCAGTACTTGTTAAAGCGATATATTCATTGTCTATTTGGTATTTAGTACTTTTCGGTAGTTTTTTTATTATATTTTTTTTGCTAAACGTGAGACAAAAAAAAAAAGTTGGGAAAAGTTAATAGATGCTCTAAAATTATTGATTTAAGAAATATTTTATAGAAAAAAAATTGATTTTTTGATAGCTTTTTATATTTTCCTTAAAATTGATATTAAAATTTTCTTAAAATAATCCATTAATAAATACTTTTTTTTTAGTGGAATTAATAAATACCCTAAGAGCACTCGAACCTAAAAAGCTTCATATTTTTTTAAGTACTATTATTTTTTTAAATAATAAACAAAATAATTGGACCAAAAACTCTTCCAAACAAATGTGCATAGGTCCATGAGATGGGCCTGACTAAATGGGTTGGACCAGATATTGTCCCAAATCCAACCCAGCTGGGCCAGTGGTCATCACTCCTCCATCTTTGCTCGCTCACAACATTGACTCAGTGAGCCAACAAATCGTTTTCCTTCTCTAGGGTTTTTCTTTCAGAGCTTCAACTCCAATTCAGCCTCTCAAACCACAGGTAAGTAGTTTCTTTCTATTTCAATTTATAAACCCACCAATCTTTCCTTAGAAAAATGTTTCATTTCACATGCAAAACACTGATGCAAAATAGAGTCTTTAATTCAAAAACCAGTTATGTTCGTTATATCCAGACAATGCCATTTCTCAGTTCTGTCTCAAACTCCACAGAGAAACAATCTTTGACAGTCTCTTACCTCATGAACTCATGTGGGTTGTCCTTAGAAAAAGCTACTTCAGCTTCTAAGGTTGTTAATATTAAGTACACTGATAAACCAGACTTACTTCTAAACCTTTTGAACACTTATGGGTTTACAAAAGCTGACATTGCAAGCTTGATTTCTAAACACCCACCTCTGATTTTAGCTCATCCAGAGAAAACTATAAGACCCAAGATTGACTATTTTGAGTCCTTGGGTCTTAGAGGACCTGACTTACCTAGGACTATCTGTTCAAACAAATTCATTTTATTGTCTAGTTTGAAGAAACAGATAATACCCACCATTAATTTTCTTAGGGGGATTATTCATACCAATGAGAATCTTATCTATGCATTGAAGCAATCGTCCCATGTGATTCGATGCAACATTAAGAAGGTTTTGGTGCCAAATATATCCACTCTGAGGGCTCATGGAGTACCAGAAAAACATGTTGCAGGGCTCTTGATGATGCAACCTAAGTCGCTTATGTTGAGGATCGATTTGTTCAAAGAGGTTGTATGTGCAATTAAAGAAATGGGGTTTGACCCAATGAGGCGCTCGTTTATTTTGGGTGTCCGTTCAATGTCACTAATAAGCAAAGTGAATTGGGAAAAGAAAAAGGAGGTTCTTAGGAGCTTTGGTTGGTCTGAAAATGACTTTCTTACGGCATTTACAGTACAGCCAATGCTAATGATTTGTTCAGAGAAGAAGATTCGGGATGTGCTTGATTTCTTGACAACTAAGGGGGGTCTGATGTCATTGGATGTTGCTAGATGCCCAAATTTATTTCTGATAAGTGTGGAGAAGAGAATGATTCCCAGATGTGCTGTTCTGCAAGTTTTGATGTCTAAAGGTCTGGTTAGCAAAGATATAGATTTAGTTTGGCAATT
The DNA here is from genome assembly GCA_030021035.2 of Notholithocarpus densiflorus. Taxonomy (NCBI): domain Eukaryota; kingdom Viridiplantae; phylum Streptophyta; class Magnoliopsida; order Fagales; family Fagaceae; genus Notholithocarpus; species Notholithocarpus densiflorus. Next base: position 5,405,500 of record JARYZH020000016.1, on the reverse strand, counting down.
GAATCACAGGAAGGAGGACTTTGAGAAGAAGTTTCTGACTCCATTTATGGAAGAAGTCCCTGCAGTGATTGAGGCATACCAGGGTAAGATAGGATTTCAGGGATTCAGTGATTGATTGTGAGGCTTGAATCTGAGGGAAGAAGACTTGAACTTTGTAAATATGCTGGCAACTGGTGTGAGCTCACAATATAGTGGTTAAGCAAGTTGGAGTGGAATCACAGTCTCCTTGTGTTTTCTATTTTGGATCTGAACAATATGGGGAGACCAGAGTGGTTTAGGTTGCCATGAAATGAGATTTGTGACTTGGTGACTGAAGTGATGGTGATACATTTTGAAGAAAGCTAATATTAGTGTGTATGGTTAGAGGAGGAGAATGACAATACATGTTAGGCTTTTCATAGTTGAGGAGTATGACTTTCTTGATTGCTTTTGAAGGAGCTGATGATTTATCCGTTATATTGTATATATAGTTTCCTTTGTACTATTTTTTCTTTCAGGCATCAGCTTTTTCCCCCCAGCTCCAGGATAGTGTTTAGATGATTGTGTGGCTTATTTATGTATCATTTGTTTATAAATGGTGGACTGTGCTGCAGTATAATATGTATATAGTTATTTATGTACAAGTACTTCATGCAAAAATTGTTTGATGGGGAACCAACACTGAGTAATAGCCTAAAAATGTATATATGGTGTATTCTCAAACACATTGATTATTTGCTCCATGAGGGATCTGTAATGAATTTTTTTTTTTGCACATTACCCTGTTTTCTTTCTCCACTAGTTAAACATCTCATTCTTGTATATCTTAATTTCAGCTTGTCTCCGTTAAGTGAGATTGCTAGGGAACTTAAACTGCAAAGATTATATGCTGTCTCTGTCGTCTTCATTGGAAACCTTGTCCTCTTGTACTTGTAAACTAGTACATTGAGAAACGCGCTCGCACACAAACATATATATATATATATATATATATAGAACTAAATCTTGCAGCATCTAATGGTCCAAAGAAACCCCCACCCCCAAATTTGTGATTATGCAAACTAAAGTTTGCGGCATCTGATGGTCCTAAGAAAAAAGAAAGGTTGAATTCCATTCAGGCGGAGGGAACTAATATAGAAGGAATACCCTTCCTTGAACCAAGAGACTACCCTCTACTCTACTCCCAAACTGGCCCTAAGTCCCAATGTAAAATGAGCAAATAGTAAAATGGTAGAAGTAGAAATTTCCAAGCACTAGTGCGAAATTGCATGAAGTTTGGTATGCAAGGTAAATCAAAGTTGCATGAAATTTGGTATGCAAGGTAAACGATTTAGGAAGTAAAACACATCACCTCCGTTTGTGACTATGTCAATTTTCATCCAAATTTCTTTGTTTAGGTCTATGTTTAAGTGATTTTGTTATTTATGTAATATTTTCTTTTGGGATATGGCTTGTGTCCAGTGCTTTTTTGCATTGGACAAACTGCGATGTTGACATGTATTCAAAACTTGACATTTGTCCAAATTGTATCGTGTTAAGTGCAAAATAGCATTGGACACAAGCTTCACCCTTCTTTTTGTGATATTTTCTATTTTAAAAAATGAGAAGGATGTTTCCTAGGGTTATTAGTGCATCAATTTTTGTAATTTTTTAAAGTTTTTATATTTTGGAAATTTCCCCTTTTCTAGCGTAATTTTGTGTTTAGGGTTTGTGTATATTTTTCTTATAAGTTGGAGGTTGTAACAACGTCGAGTATTAAGTTTGTTATTATCAATAAAAACTTCAAAGAGTTTTTCTCTTTCTTTGCCTTTGGATTGAGGGTTTACTTAGGCATGCTTATGCTATTTTTGAGATAGATGTATTTTACTTATGGTTATTCCACTGCGTTATATGTCATTTATCAAATTAATGTGTCGAAATTACTTTAAACTTAATAGGTTCTTCATTTAAATGAATGCTAATCACAAATTGGCACCATTCTAACCGATGACCCTAGCACCAAGCAATTTTTTTTTTTTTTTTGATAAACTACAATTTCATTAATAAGTAAAAAGTAGTACGACAATTGCACCTGCAAGTTTTTAGAACCGCAAGAGGCAGATTGCAATTATTACAAGAGAAACTAGCTTTAAAAACAACAAAAAATTTAGCAGCAGAACAAGTTGCTAAAGAGATCTTCTAACTTAGCAAAACTCACAACTAGCAAAACACAAATTTAAATCAAAAACATTACTAATGACAATAGAAATAGACCAGTCAAATGGTTCATTCCCTTCTATTATGAAATTGCACTAATTTTTAGACCTAGCCAAGTTTAAAGCCCACAAAATTGCAGCTGCTTCGGTTTGAGCAGGAGTGCATAAGACATAGTGGAAGGGGATGCACTCACTGGCCCAATTCACTTGAGCATGTATTCTTTAATTGAAGGAATGATCAATGAGCTATTGGCTATAACCTGGATCCCTCCAGTGAATTCACTTGGTGCCCATCAAAGTTCATAGCCTCAGGAAGAATAACATAGCAGTTTAATTTGGTAACAATTGGGATTTAGATGATTTTACAGACTAATTTGTCATATAAGTTGATGTAAAATGGGTCTCCAGTTGATGCCTGGGTTTGATAAATGCAAGTATATTGGCCTATAGTGATTGTTCATTAATGGCACTCAAACCGTGGTCCGTGCTGCTCAAAACAACATCCATTGTCTTTTTCTTTTGTACTTTTAGCTATTCTTCATCTCCTCATTAGTTTTCGTTTTTGCTTTTCCCTATAAAGTTATTGTTTTCTTATATACGTATTAGGTGTTGAATTTTCAGTGAAAGCAGCAATATCTTGCCTGAAAATAAGAGTTTACTACTTTACTTTCATCATTATGTCTGTCCTTGTTTGTGCTGTGCACATGATAGGACAGATCTCGGTTACTTGACTAGCATATGATTAGCCATTCAGATTAATGTTAATCATTTGTCAAAAGGGGTGTTAATCAACATGGCAATTATGCTCATAAACAAACAAATAAAAAGGAATATAAATCATGTCAAATATTTATGAATTTATATTCTATTTTCTAGGAGGAGCCGTTACTGGGTTATATTGGTTTGCCCTTTAAGACTAACAGAGGCCATACAAGAGAAATAATGTTACATACACGATTTTTTTTTTTTTTTTAACCATATATATTTTTTTAAATATTAACTGGTTTACTCACAGTAAATCATTGCAATTTACAACAAATGAAAAAATATTATAAAAAAATTTGTGCATGCAGTCAGTATTTTAGGATCCGATTTTAAAAAACTTTTTATGAAAAATTAAAAAAATTATCAAAAAAGTTAGCTACTATTATATTTTTCCATAAAAAGTTTACTCAAATGGTTTACTAACGTATTAACTTACGTTAATAAAACTCTTTTATTATAAGAGAAATGCTTATAGTAATTTATCGGGTGATTCAGATATAATAAGGTGCGTATGTGCGAGCAAAACCAAATATTTGTGTGTTTGTTGATAAAAAAAAAATGTTATGGACATACTATTTCTTTGTAAGTAGCGATGAGTGGAGTTAGAATATTGTATAAAGAAATTAAAGGAAAAAAAAAATCTGCACTCACGAAATGAAAAATAACTAAACTATTTTATACGGACATAGTATTTCTCTGTAAGTAGTGTTGAGTGGAGTTAGAATATTATATAAAGAAATTAAAGGAAAAAAAAATCTGCACTCACTAAATGAAAAATAACTAAACTATTTTTTCCCTTCCTAATTCTTACCCAATCTTGCTTTAATGAAACAAAATGATCACCCAAAAAGACTAGGCACATTAGAAACATTGTGGACCCTGGCAAATCATATAAAATCAAAAGGTGCATGGAAGATATTTGGTAATGTTTCATTATAAAGATTGGATTGACTGAGTCAGATATGCCAAATCTACTCAGAAAGAAAAGGAAAATTCGAAGGTCACCCAGCTATAGTAGGGTACCCCCCCCCCCCCCCTCTCTCCCAAAACCAACATGCCTCTTTTTCTGGGAAACAGCCTCATGAGTCATGATCTTCCCCACTTCTATTATATATGTGCCTTAGCGTGAAGTAAAAAACCCACCTCACTCACAATAATGCATACACAACTTGAACTTGGAGGCAAGCAACAAAGGGCTGTTCTGATCTGATGCATATTGCTGGCTTTGTGAATGGTGCGCGTGGTTATGGTTTTTCTCTTATTTCACCATGGGAATGGGATGCTTTATTTTTTAATCCTTTGGTTTTAAACTTTTTCTAATTTTTATGGTAGTTTTTCAGACTTTCATGGGATTCTAAAGTTAGACTCTAGGTGCTTTCGTACAACGTGGTTTCACATTCAAACACAGGCTGGCTAACGGTAACGAGCAGCTGGGCCCCCCAATTAATTAGAATTTTGGACTTTAAAGCCCTCATTCAGTAAATCCCCTGCTTCCAATGATATATATAAATATATATATATTTATATATATGCTGAAGAGAGTATGTTGTGTGTAGTATAACTTGCCCTATCCTCGCTTAAAAGTTACCAAGGCTTTTGAGTGGAGTTGTGATGTGCCTTTGTGTAAGAACTAATTTTCCTCTCTCTTGTGTGTGTATGTTTGTTTCTCAAAAAAAAAAAAACATTTTTTTTTCCTTTTATTAATCAAATGGAAAAGACACAATTATATTATATATATATATAGAGAGAGAGAGAGAGAGAGAGAGTTTTAATTTATGGCTTCTACTTTTAGTGATTTTTCTATTTATCATCACACTAAGATACTATCAATTTTTGATGTAAGCAAGGATTGAACCCTAAATCTTTTATTCAATCAGTTGAGGAACCCACCAATTATTATTATATAAGTCTAGTTAACAGGTGCCTATAGAATTTTTGTTAATCAATCATTTTAGAAAAGTCTTTATATAGTTTTTATGTGAAATAATAAAAAGTAGTAAAAAAAATGAATTTTTTTTTTTGTAACAATTTTCTTAAAATATTTGAAATTGATTCGCCAAGAGCCTTATAACTATGTTGGTAGGTACTTCTTGGTGTCTAACATGGAAAATTTTATGGTTCAAATCCCCTCTCTCTTTACTATCAAATTATTAAAAAAAAAAAAAAAATTGTGATTCAATAAAAAGTCAAAATATGGAGGATATAAAAGTATATTGAATAAATGAATAATTTTAAAATCACCTCAAAGATAGGATCTTTTTTGTCCACTTTTAATTTTAAAAAATAACCCTACTGCCTAATTTAAAGGAATTCAATAAATATTTAATCCATAAAATAGTCAAGATCTAAGAATGAGAGTTTCTTACTCATAGTAGTTATGAAGAGACTAATATATTTTATATCAAAGTTGCAAGTTTATATGTAATTCGATGAGTGGTTACAATTAGTTTAATTTTTTTTGATAAGAACAATTAGTTTAATTGGTAAAAATTTTTGTTGTTAAATAAAAAATCTAGAATTCGAACCCACCTATAACAAAATTCAATTAGTGTCTTGACCTTATGTTCAACAATACACTATCATATTTATAAATAAATAAATAAAAACTAAACGATGAGAGTGCTATTGTTGGACAACCTACTATAGCGAATTAAATATGAGTTTTACTAATATGTGCCCTTAAGGCATACATTAATAAACTATTTTTGAAAACTTTTTATGAAAAAATGAAAAAATATTAATTGTTTTGACAGATTTTTCAATTCTCTATAAAAATTTTCCCAAAATGAATAATTAATGTATGCTCTAATTGGACCCGTTACATATTCCTCATTCTCTCTTTAAAGTTTTGCAAAATACAACGTTGAAACTAAAATGATGCTACTTCCACATTTTTGTACTCAAGCTCCATTAATTGCGAAAACTACTGCTTGTCTTTATTGCTTCTGAAAAACATCAAACATCTTTGCATGCTTATCGACATTCTTCATTTATCTAGGCAGCTTGCAATCACATTCATAAACATACTATATGGTTTCATTAAAAAAAACACGTACCATATGGATGTAAGATTACTCTTACCATTATTGACCTAAAAGAATGTTGTTCTCTTTTTTCTTAAACTATAAATTATGTATTTTTAATTATACTACTAATATTTATTTTACAATAAGTTATGTTTCGTTATTGTTAAAACAATGGTTAAATGACTAAATTTATCATTTTTTAACTACTTGAAATTTTTTGAAACAATTGATAATTTCTTATCGTATAAGAGTAATTTGAGCCCACACATAATTTGATAATTTCAAGCTTTGTAACTAGTTCTATTCTCCAAAACCTCTAGATTTTTTTAAGAACCTAATTTTGAATCCCCCAAACCTGTTATATAAAAAAGTAGTAGCTTTTGGAGAGTCATGAAGTCAAGTTTTTCTATATCTTTTTTATTTTTTTATCTTGGGTTTAGTGTGCATGATGTTTAAATAGAGATTGTGTCCTAATTCTTTATTTTGGCTTTTGATTTTTTTTTTCAACTCTCATCTGTCTTATAAAATATATAAAGTGAGATAGATATTGTGAGATTGGAAAAGAAAAGGAAAAGTCTAAAATTTAAGAACTTTTTAAAAAATAGTAAATTACTTTTATAAACTGTTTGTGTTTTTAAATTTAAAATTATTTAACTAAAAGATAGAAATATTTTAGAGAGAATAAAATTTTGTGTAACGATATTTTAGTACGTAAAATGATGAAATTCAAACAGGAATCCTGTAATTAGTAAGGTAGATAGATAGATTAAAAAAATAATGGAAAATGGTATTAACTGTAAGATGATAGAAGCAGGGTCATTTTAGTCATATCAAACTAATCAAATAATCTAACGGAGAGGAAAAAAAAAAAAAAAAAAACTGAAAAGGTCAAAACATGTGATGGCACCCCTGCTAATAGAGAAGAATCCTAGGGTCATCCACGAGAATAAGCCAATGATAAACAAACAATGCCAAAAAGAAACAAGAACAAAAAAAAATTGCCAGTATCTTAGTTACACACGCTGTCCACTCACACTCTCACACACACACACACGCACACACACAGAGACAAAGACAAAGTGCCTTCCCTTCCATTCTTGTATCATTCCTCACTCTTCCACTTGAGTCTTGAATTCTGAAGTCCACTCACACTCTCTCTCTCTCTCACACACACACACACACACACAGAGACAAAGACAAAGTGCCTTCCCTTCCATTCTTGTATCATTCCTCACTCTTCCACTTGAGTCTTGAATTCTGAATGGTCATCTCCAAGGCAAAAACCGACCCCATTAATTGTCACTCACACACACAGAGACCTCTCTGAGAGGAGAAGTTATATCATGCAACGGGTATTATTTTCCCTCTGAGAGACACTAATAATAAATGCCTTGACACTGTCTTGTACGGCTTTTCTCCAACTACCTTTCCATTTATAGCCTCAATTTTCTTTCATTGCCGCAAACATTCATTGGTGAACAAGAAAACCCATTATTGCTACGACTTTTCTTATTGCATTCATCTTCCCAATGTTTATCTTTTAAGTTTTTCCTGTTAACTATCTGGAACTTATTACTTACATAAAAGAGATATTCTTTCATGAACTTTGCTTTGTTCTCCATGCTTCCTTGTTTTGCTGCTACATGGGTTTTTGACCAACTAGTTTGAGTATTACTATTTTCCGTGAAAGCAAACTTGCCCTTTTGATTTTTCCTCAGGAAGATATTTTCTTTCTCTGTTTTTCTGTCAGTGTCTTGGATTTCAGCTCCTTCTGCTTCGTGGGTTTTCTCGAATTTGGTTAACCAAGAATCGTTGGAGAGCATCTGAGGCTAAATTTGGGGTTTTAGTTTCTTGATTTTCCTTCCAAGTCACTGTAAAGTACGTTCTTTTTCAGGTGAATTCTCTAGTGGAGCTCTCTTTTTCATGATTCTTCTTAACAATCTTTGGTGGGTCTGATTCTGTTTGCCTTAAAAACTCTGATTTCAGTGTCTACAGCTTCAAACACTTGTGGAATGGGATATTTGAATTTGCTGCTTCTAGTGGTTCTTTTATGGGTTTTCTTCATTCCAAGCTCTTATGAGTTACATCCCTCCCAGACCCAAGTTTTATTGCAGATAAGGAAGCTTTTGGAGTACCCTTCCTCATTGCAAACTTGGGAAAATTACTATGGAGACCTCTGCAACTTGCCTAAATCAGCACATGTGAGTATCACATGCCAGGACAGTTTTGTCACTGAGCTCAAAATTATGGGGGATAAGCTTGTCAAGGTCAGTGAGTTCCATGGATTTGCAATTCCCAATATGACACTATCTGAAAGTTTCTCTATTGATTCCTTTGTTACTACATTGACGAGGTTAACCAGTTTAAAAGTTCTTAGCTTAGTGTCTTTGGGGATTTGGGGACCACTTCCTGATAAGATTCATAGGCTATATTCGCTTGAACTTTTGGATTTGAGCTCAAATTTTATGTATGGTTCAATTCCACCTAAGATATCTAGACTAGTTAAGCTTCATACTTTGACACTGGATTCCAATTATTTCAATGACACTGTCCCTGATTGGTTGGACTCATTTTCAAACCTCACCATTTTGAGTTTGAAGAGTAATGGATTCAAGGGTCAGATTCCTTTTTCTGCAAGCAAAATCAAGACACTCACTGATCTTGTCCTGTCCCACAATGAGCTTTCTGGCAAATTACCTGATTTGAGTACTTTAACCAATCTACGTTTATTGGATATAATAGAAAATCATTTGGATTCTGAACTACCAGTCATGCCCAAAGAGTTGGTTACAGTGCTACTGAGCAATAACTCGCTCTCAGGAGAGATTCCTGAGCAATTTGGTGAGTTGCATAAACTTCAACACCTTGATCTATCTTTCAACCATCTGAGTGGAACTCCTCCCTCTGCCTTGTTCTCTTTACCAAACATCAGTTATTTGAATTTAGGGTCTAATATGCTCAGTGGGTCACTTCCAGATGAGTTAAGTTGTGGTGACAAACTAGGGTATGTTGATTTATCTAGTAACAAGTTGATAGGCCAACTTCCTTCTTGCTTGAACAGTACTTCAGATAATAGATATGTTAAATTTGGTGGAAATTGTTTATCCCATGATTCCCAAGATCAGCATGAAGGATCGCACTGTCTTATAAGCAGTAAACAATCCAGAGGAAGAGATATAGCAGTAGTAGTTGCTGTCATTAGTGGAGCTGTTCTTGTTATGGTGCTTTTGGGGTTGGGAGTTCTACTCTTGTGTAAAAGATGCCGTTCGAGAAGGACACAGGAGCAGCATGTATTGTTAAAGAATGTGCAAGATAACACACCAACTGGGATTTCCTCTGAGCTCCTTGCAAATGCCAGTAAGTTCCACATTGATCAGTTTATTTTCTTATCATTTGTTCAAAATCCAAGACATGCTTGTCCAACTCACTCTGTCAATTTTGTAGTTTAGAATATATGAATAGAGACTAAATCATGATTGTGTAAACCATAGTCTGTGGTGCACATGAGAGCCTAAAGTGATAACCTTGCCTCTATTTTTTTTAGGGTTCATTTCTCAAGCAGCAAAGCTAGGGACACAAAGAGCACCCGTCTCTCGATTGTTTTCTTTTGAGGAGTTGAAGGACGCCACAAACAACTTTGATTCATCAAGGTTTCTTGGTGAAGGCTCTATGGGGAAGGTATCTGTCAAAAGTCGAATATGCAACGAAAATATAGATGATTCACGGATTCTTCAAAAAAGGGGGATTCATTTGGATCAACCTACTAATTTTGAGCATAACATACATATTTTTTAGGGGCATATTATACAAAGTAGGAATTTTATTTGTAAGATGAAGGGGGAGCTAGAAATTTGTCAAAGCACCTAAGCTATTCTAACTTCTACCTAGTATTTTGGTTATTATTATTATTACAATTATTATCAAAATCTTGAAATTGTGTTTCTCAAAAAAAAAAAAAAAAATCTTGAAACTGTTGTGAAATCAATGAGAAAAATGTATATGTGGCATTCAATTGGTGGAGCACATTATATATGTCCATTTCCAGCTAGCTCTTTTAACTTCTGTTTTATTTATTTATAAATTTTTAGATTTATAAAGGTCGATTGGAGAATGGGACCTACGTAGCCATACGCTCTCTATCTTTGGTGAAGAAATGTTCGATTCCAAACCTTAAAGCTCGGCTTGATCTGCTTTCAAAGCTTCACCATCCACATTTGGTAGGCTTCTTGGGTCATGGCATTGATGGTAGTGGACAAGATGATTCCAGTAGCAGCAAAGTTTTTCTTGTATATGAATATGTACCTAATGGGAATTATCGCAGCCATCTGTCAGGTTAGTATAGCATCACAGTTAACTTTAATCTGTCTTCATATATGAAAATATGTGTGCACCTGCGCATCTGTCTTTGATGGCAGAGGCTAACTTTGAAGTATTCTCCTTCTTCAGTCCAACAAATCCGAAGCATTCAATCTAGCAAAGTAGAGGAAGAAAATAATGGCACGGCTTCTACTTGTAATTGGTTCTTTATGAATAAAAGTAATACCACAAAACTAACATATGCTAGCATGAAACCTATCACATCAAAGGGTGGCTGCTTTTCTGATGATAATTGCTTCACGTGCTTGCTTATGGGAATCAAAATTAAAGAGAACGGCAATGACTCAGTTCGTGAAACAAGTTCATCAACAAGCATTGGCTCTACTGAGGCCACAAGACTAACCAGAAAGAGGAGTAGGGATTTTACAAGAAATGGGATAAGAGGTTCTCCCAAGAGACTTACATCTCTTACACCTCTTTATCATTGGCAACCAAGTCTAGAAAGCATCAAGGAAGAATAATGATACGGAAAAATATCCAAGTACTACCAAGTTCTACCCGGTAGTAGCCCAAAATCTAAGTGACATTTTTGTATTTAGCCATAATTATAATTGGCAATGTAATTAAACTAACATGAATATTTTGTGAGTTCTAGTTAGTTCAATTAATAAAGTATTTTATTGTCAAATAAGTTATTTAAATTTAAATCCCGCCTACACAAAATAAAAATTAATGTTTTAACCTAATAATAAAAAAATAATAATTGATAACGAAAATATTTTCACCTTGAGTTGTCCAACCCCATGGACAACCATGGTACCTTCCATTTGAAAAGGGAAAGTCTCCTAAATGACCTTGTCCAACAAATGTTAACTCTTCTGGAGGACAGACTCTTCCAGAGATGACTCTTCCAAACGAGGCTCTTCCAAAGGTGTCTGACAGGGATGGCCTCTCTACTTAACGACTAAGACTCTTCCAGCAAGAAACCTCCTCGTTTAACATAAATAAGAGAAGTCCAACAGGTGCCCTAAGTCACCCCACATAGGTGATCTGCCACACGGTCGTCCTACTCCTTCAGTCACTCGTCCAACCCTCTAGATGATGACAACTCTGATGGGAGCACACTCATAAGAACCCATTTGACATACTAGCGATAAATGTACACTCATCCAACATACAATACTAGTTTTCTGACACTTATCACACTCAGTAGCTGATACGAAATAAAATGAAAATCTCGTCCAAGTTGTCGTCCAACACGTGTTTGTCCGTCCATATAGAAAGCGTCGCCTGCTCACATAGAAGACCATAAATAGTCGTCCATGTCATAAGGGTCATCCACAACATAGTCGTCCACAGTGATGATCATTCTACATAGATAAATTTAATCACACTTAGGTACCACAAATGGAATTTACCCGAGAAGTCCACTACTTAAGAACATGGGAGCAATCTTCTCGTAATTTGCTTCCACTAACTCCACTTAGCTAACAAACCTGCCATGAGGAGAGTAGCACAAAACAAGGAGATTCACTCAAGATCCCCTATATAAAAGCCATACATTATTCAATTTGAGGTATATGAGACAAAAACCATAAATTACTACCATTTGAGTTTATTGGGTCCATATGAGTCTTTAACTTAAGCATCAGAGAAGCTTAGGCCGGCACCCCACCAGTGTCCTCTAGTAGCGTTCTTCCTTCTTGTAGGTCTTCCAGCACCTTCGGATGGACAAATGGCTCATTGATTTTTCATACATCATCAATAATCATTATGAAGTGAAAGTTATTGTAACTTTCTTTTAAAAAATCACAAATAGATGAGAAGATGAACTAGAATAATTTAATTAAACTTTCATTTCTATGATATTTCAAGCCTATAATGACTTCAAAAAATTATTCAACTATGGTATTTCTTTGTCGATCACTTTTAGTAGATTAACAAAATTAACATAGAGAATAATGTGGTATTACAAAAATGGCCTTTTAGTTTAGTGGGTCCTCCGTTATGACGGTAAATGAGTTTTTTTTTTTTTTTTTTTTTTTTTGAGAGAATACTAAGTATTTTTAACACATATACGGGAAGTGGGGGAGAATGTTTTTTTAAGTTGAACCAAATTGAGTATTAAACATTTAGGATTATTTATTTTATTTTATTATATTTAATTTATGAAATTACTTCTATTATTGGCACTAGGGTGTAGTCCCGTGCATATGTACGGGTATAATTAAAAACAATCACAATTATACATTCTTTTTAGAAGAGTTTCAAATTATGCATAGTATTAGCTTTTTTTTTTTTTTTTTTTTTTTTAAATCATACATTTCTAAAATAGGTAATGGTTTCTCATTTATTTATTTATATATATATATATAAATTTGTTTTTTCACCCAATAATTTACTTGCCACAAATATTAAAAAAAAAAAAATAAATGAACACATGGCGAAAAATTGGACACCAATTGAAATCTAATTTAGAATCTAATTAGATTTGGACTCTTCGATTTTTTACATTCAATAATTCACTTGGAACAAATTTAAAAATTAAATGGGACACGTGTCTCATATAAGTTTTTGAATTTTTGTGCTAAGTGAGTTATTGTATCAAGATTCACGAAACCAATTCCCAAGCAAAAAAAATCAATAAAATATATGATAGTAACAACAATAGGAAAATTCAAATAAAATTTTGGATTAAATTGTAACAATCTGAATAAAAAATTCCAGTAGAAAGACAAGGTGGAGTGATCCACTCCAAGATGGTGACCAAACTTGCATAAATATAGAATAATAAATCTCTCTCTGGAAAATTTACATTGTTCATAACCTTTACCTTCATTGGAAATTTTAAAACATAGTGACTCACATTTGCCATCCAGACATCTACAGTTGGGTCCTCTCCAATTCGCATGAGATTCCACTGATCACTAAGTTCCTTCGCAGCCTGCAAAAAGTATCATACATCGGTCCACAACAGTGCTTTCTTCATTGTTATAAGTCGCAAACCTGAACAAAAAGCCAAATATAAGGGTAGTGAATTTTAGGCAAAATATGCATCTAATCACATATTAGCAATTTATAACAAATGTAAAGATGCAAAATTTGTAAGTGAATAGTAAACTAAACTCAGTGCTAGAACCAAGAAGAAAGCACTTTAATCTAAAACTCAGTGCAAATGTAAAGATGCAAACTTTGTAAGCAATTTATAACAAAGATGCAAACTCTGGCTCTGCTATCTTTTTGGAAATTATGCAATGTACCCAAACCAAGTTCTTATTGTAATCTCTCTGGTTTTCGCGTTTAGCGACAAAATTAAGAAAACTTAATTGATACAATAACTCACTTAGCACAAAAATTCAAAAACTTATATGAGACATATGGCACAAAATTAGAACTCTAATTTATAATTCTAATTTGACTTTCTCTCAGCTTCACCTATTATTATATAACTAGCTTGTAACCCTATGCATATGCATGGATATACTTAAAAGATACACATTAAGATACATAGTATAATTCTTACATATATAATTTAAGTATTATTGATAGTCATTCTTATATTTTTTTTAACTCTTTAAAAAGTCTTGTAAGAATGTTATTAGGTAGAAAATGTAAATTGTCAATTTTTTAAATATTTTTATGTTCATTAATTCTCGACTCTTTGGTTTTTGTACACAATAACTCACTTGAATGGATATTTATGATAGGGTCCCATATTTGATTCCAAAATTAAGAAATAAAACCCTCTCTAAAAATAAATAATTTAGGACACATGATGCAAAATTGGACTTCAATTGTAGAATCTAATTGGATTTTCTCTAAATTTTACCTACTAATATATATATATATATATATATATTTATATATATATATATGACTTATAAATTTGAATTGTTTTAAGTTATACAAAAAAAAAAAAAAAAGGCTCATAAATATAAAATCATTCAAACTCTCTCTTCCTCTAATTTTATATATAGTGTTAGATATATGATTATGTTCTTTATGATTTACTCATATTGGACTCCTCGTTTTTTACACTAAACTAACTCATTTGGCACAAAAATTTAAAAACTTAGATTAAATGGGACACATGTCGCAAAATTAAACTCTAATTGAAATCCAATTTTTACATTGAATTAACTCACTTGGCACAAAAATTTAAAAACTTAAATTAGATGGGACACGTGGCGCAAAATTAGACTCTAATTGAATTTCAATTTGAAATCTAATTGGATTTTCTCTCAGCTTTACCTACTATTATATATATAGATAATTAGATTATTATTAAGATATGTAAATAATAATATGGATAAAAAAAAATGCACATGCTAAATATACGGATAAAAAAAATATTTTCAGTATCATATCAGATTGTTTAGCATTTTCTACGCAAATTTAAACCAAGCAAAATTGTAATGACTGGTTTACAAAAACGTATCAAATTAAAACATGCAAAATAGGCAAAAGAAAGAAAGAGATTAAAAAATCTCATAATCTAAATATATATCAAATCTAAACATTTCACACAATCAAAGTAATAAAAAAATAAAAAATAAAAAAAAAATAAAAAAATAAAAAGAAAAGAAAAGAAGAAGCTATCAATGCTTAAATTTATCGCGTCCCTGAAATAAAATAAAAACAATATACCCATGCATAGTGTGTGTCTATATATATTTATATATATATATATATATATATGTTAGAGATATATTAGACATATTAGTCCAATGTAATAATCGCCTATATATACTCATGTTATAGTTTATTGTAATACAGGTTATTGTATTACACTCTTACATAATAAAAATGGAGCTCTTAAGGATTTCCTCTGTGGACATAAGCCGATAAGGCTAAACCACGTAAACATCGTATTCTCAGTGTTCTTATTCTATGCTTCCCCTTCCACATCTACTCTTAGCATATACAACATGGTATAACACATTGCATTGCTAATATATTTAACATGGTATCAGAGTCAAACTTCATTCTTGGCATCAAACAAACATCTATACATAGTAAAGAAGATTTATACATGCATAGCACGGATTCACAGTGCCTCCGCTTGTCTTTAGATCTAGACCCCACGACATCACACAGCTCCCACGAATCACCATTGATGTCTTGCCGCTGTGTCTCAGATCACAGCCTAAGCAATTCGTGCCTCCCCTTTCATATTTGTGCAAATCAAGACTTCGCCTGATGAAACCAACAACATAGACGTGCTCAACGGCCTACCGTGACCAAAACCCAGGAAACCTGTCCCCATCAGCAGTCGCACACGCCTCCACGTGCAGACACAAGCTCCGACACTCCTCAAACACGCCGCCAAGGATTCTCAACTCCCTGGTCGGATTCTAGTCACACACGCCGCCATGTAGGTCTTGTTGTTTGCCGATCTACGAAACCCGAAAATCTTGCGGTCATCCGCTGTCACACGTGCCACCTGGATATCCTGCCATGCGTCATCTCCGTCACTCATCATACATGTGCCGTAATACTCACTAACATTAAGACTAACATCATCTAGCGATGTCAGCGCCACACAAGCCCTAGTCCATGTCAGCTACACATCATCGTATGACTTCAACACCTCTACAGCCCGGTTCATGACCCAACCCGAAAAACCCAGAACCGACCCGAATCATACTAACCGTTCACTTTGACTTGGCCGTTGACTTTGACTTTATGCATTGACCATTAACCAAAAGTCAAAATTTTTGAAAGGGCCCATCTTGCTCATTTTTTCACGTAGATTCCGATTTTGGACTCTGTTTCTTCATTTGAAACTCCAAAATTGGTCAATTGGTACATTCTTCATCATGGTTTCTTCAAAGGCATTCTTCAAGGGATCTGCTCGTGCTTATCCAACCTTAAGCGTCCATCAAGCTTCCGCCTTGAGTTTGAGGGAGGGTGTTAGAGATATATTAGACATATTAGCCCAATGTAATAGGCCCAAGCCCACTCCTACTAGTACTAGTAGTCTAGGGTTTAGTCACCTATATATACTTATGTTATAGTTCATTGTAACACAGGCTATTGTACTACACTCTTACATAATAAAAATGTAGCCCTTAAAGGTTTCCTCCGTGAACGTAGGCTGACAAGACTGAACCACGTAATCTTTGTGTTCTCAGTGTTCTTATTCTATGTTTTCCTCTCTGCATTCACTCTAGCATATACAATATGGTATAACACATCGCATTGCTAATATATTTAACAATATATATAATGTACCTCGTATGAAAGAAATGTTGATTTTGTAAGATTTGTAGTAACAAGACTAGTAAATAAAAAATGATTAGAGATTAACAAAATGAGCGAATATTGATAAGAAGATGGGTTAGCCATTCATCCATGTGAGATAGTTGAATTTATAAGGGTGAATAGTTTTTTTTTTTTTTTTGGTTTTTGTATTTTGAAGAAAAACTGCAAGGATCTAATTAGAAAAAGAAAGCATTTAAAAACCAGCTTTCATTTTTAAAACATTTTGAAAACAGTAAGCAATTATAAACCAGTTAGTATCTTAACATGGTGATAAAAAGTCAATCATCAAGGAGTCGATATCATAAGCTCAAATCCTATTATAACCATCCTTAAAATTTAAAAATTAAAAATTAAAAATGCAAATAAATGAGAAGATCATCTACCATGATTTAATTAATCTTTTCAATTTTATAACATTTCAAACCTGTAGTGACTTCATTAAATATTCAACTATGGTACTTATTTGTAAGTCATTTTTCAATAGAATATAAAATTTTATAAATATTGAGAGTAGTGTCATATTACAATTAAATTCTTTTTAGCCTAGTGGCTTCTCCACTATGAATATAAATAAGTTAAGCTGAACCAAACCAAGTATTAAACTTTCAAGATTATTCTATTCTATTCTATTCTATTGATGAGATTATTATTAACTGGTTTAGTGGTGTCTAGACCCAATCGGAGCCCAACAAACCAATGAAACCGCCCAACGCCAACCCGTAGCCAGCCTAATACGAAGCGCTAGTCGGTTAGCCGCGGGTCAAGTGGCGGGTTTCCTTCTCCAAAACCTGAGCCACCCGACCCAACCGATGATATACTAGAACTCCGGTAGATCCGGCGAGATCAAGGTCCGTTCTAGGGAGACCTAGCCAGATATGGCAAAATCTCGACCAAATCTGGTGAGATCTTAACCAGATCTGGCAGGATCTAGCCAGATTCGGCAAAATCGCAGCCAATTTCAGTGAACTCTACCACTAATTGAATTGACTGACACCTGAGCCGGAAACCGACTCGACCTGTTGATGTTAGTAGTCAGTTTTGAGTCCCTTTACCTTCCACCTTATGCAAGCGGGTCAGGTCCAATTTAAGTCCAAAACTGAAACGACCCTAACAATGGACATGCCTAATAAACATTATTATTAAATAAATATTATTTGTTTTAGTTTGCTTTCATATGCCCCGGCCCACTCATGCTAAAAATATCAATATGGATAAAAATATATATACGAATTATCTCATTTAATTATATAGCATTTTTTTACTGAAATTTAAACATGCAAAATAGTAATAACTTATTTTAAACCTCTTATACAAAGACATCAAATTTGAACATGAAAGATAGACCAACGAAAAACAAATTTTAAGATCTCACGTAAACATGTATCAAATTTGAACATGTAATGGACAATGCTTAAATTTATTTCATCCATAAAATAAAAATGAAAAACAATAAATCCATGCATAGTATATGAAAAAAATGTGAAGAGGTGAGAATTTGGTTGTAGGGCTAAAAGTAGAATGTACCTAATAGGCTTGGGTTTCCTCTAGGGAGCTCAACTCAGCACTCCAATCAAGATCTACCTCTTGATTACTAGTGAAGCAATCCAATCCAACACCTAAAATGAATCCACACAAAGGAAAAAGAAGCCCAGCCTTACACAGCTATGCTCAGCAGTGAGTTTGTACTAATTAAACAAATAATAATTCTTGGAAATTATGACTTGTTCACTCAATAAAATAAATTGATGCCAATTACGATTTTTAATTCTGTGAGAGATGAGAGAGAGAGAGGTCTATGCTCAAGCGTTGACAATAGACCACACACACCTAGAACTGTTTTCCTCAAACCTACTTACAAATGTTCCAAGCTCATAGGGTACCTGTGGGTGCAAGCACCCATGAACGAGTAGTTTCCTCGACGGGAAGTGTGCCTCGGCCTATAGGGTGGACAAGGTAAAGAGTGAAAATGGAGTCGCCACCTAGATTAGATTTAGGAACTATATATGTTGCGCTCTTGTGGAAGGACTAATCTTTACTAGAGCACATGTCCAGAATTTAGGCATGCGGATGGGAAAGTATTAAGCACCCAACCCACCCGACCCATAGGTCGGCCTCCACTCATTGTGTTCTAAATCCTAGTCCCATCAAAGGATCTTTTAATAGGCTATTCTAAATTCACACACACACTAGCATGCATCTAAACACACAACATGGCATATTATCCCAACTGCAAGAACCTAGCATTCATCTATCATGGCATCCTTATTTTAATAAACCAAGGGAAGCAATCACATCAAGGCAGTAACATCACATGGCATCAAGCAAGCATTCAAGCATGTCATTAAGGCATTCATCAATTTATTCAACCAACTCATGTTAAGCAATCAACACAAATGCATGTTCATGTGGATATGTATGACTTACCTCACTTACCTTACTGCTCCACAACACCTATGAATCAATGCATGTTCATGTTCATATGCATGTTCATAATGTTCATCAAGCATAAAACTGTAATCATGTAATCTAAACAAGAAATAATTAAAACATTTTATACTATTGATCTAAGGCCTAAACATATGAAAAATAAACTAAACAAAAACCAACATATGCATTTAAATGAAATAACAGCAAGAACAAACAATTCTGGGTTTCTGAGCTGAGCCTGTGTACGCATACAAGGGCCATGAAGGTGTGTACGCATGCGTGAGCCTATGTACATAACCCTGCCCAGAAACATAGCATGCAACACCATTCAAAACCTAATCTAAACAACTTGACATGCTTCCTAATCAATCAAACAACGAACTTAAACTACACAGGAAGATATTAAGCGGAAGAATGGAGATAAAAAATAAGCAAATAAAAGGATAAAAGCAAGAACAAGTACCTCACACAAGAAGCTTTTAGAGCTTGATTTTGACCATTCTCCTCAGTCAATCTATAAAACAAAATTCCCAGAAAGTTAGTAAGTTTAACTAGAAGGCTTTAGACTAAACTAAGTCCTAGCCAAGAAACTTTAGTTTAGGATGCTTTTCAAAGTAAAAAGCTTCTCTTGAATCACTTTTTTGGAGTAGATTCTGTGTGTTTTTAGGAAAAGAGCCGTGAGGCCTTTTTATAGTGTTTAATGAGAAGGGGTGGAGGCAATTCCAAGCGATGTGGGATTGCCTTTGCCACATTTTTGAGTAAAACTTTCCTTTAGGGTTTCTGACAATTTTTTTTTCTTCCAAAAGCATCTTTCAACTAAAGAGTTTCCATAAATAGGCCCTAAATCAGCCCTAGACCTTCTAGTATTATCGTCATTGGGGAACAGAGGCTCGAGTCGTAAGAGGTACAAAATGAGTTGTCTGCATTACCAATGGGAAATGGTCACATGACTATATCCCCCATCTTTCCCCTTCGTGAAGCTATTGGTATCATCACGAATCACGATATATCACACCTCAATCACATGAGAGTGGGTGCTACCCATATAAGAGGGGTGTGATATACCCAGTGACAAAATAAAAATTGCCACCCTTTAGGAAAAAAAAACAATAAATAAATAAAAAATCAAACCCACTCTATTTCCATTCCCATCCCCACATTTATGGCTAAAATAGAGCCCTAAGTTATTCATGTTAAGAGAACTTGCATTAGTACTTGTATAATAGAAAAAATATATATCATATTTTAGTCAACCAAATCCAAGATTCGCCCATATCAGTCCATGCAAAGTTGTGTAAAATTACATGGATGCTACAGTCACTAGCACTATACATTTTGTATTTTTTTTTTTATTCTTTCGTATTTGAGGATAAAAGATGAGAGTGGATGGTAGATTAGTAATTGTTGTGTGCAAAAAAAGAGAAACAATTAAAAAAAAATTGATATTTTAATGAAATATAGTGTAAAATAAATAATATAATGTGAGGTGTTTTAAAAAATAAGTATGTAAAATAGAAAAAGTAAGTTTTTATGCTCAAATATATTTTTTTAAAAAATTGCACAAGATGATGCTAATACTCTAAGTAAATTTGTTCCAAATATGAGTGTAATCGTATAGCAGTCATGGTTGCAAAGTAGTTCCACATATTTATGGTAAGTGGTAACCATTTAATACATAATTTTGGGGTTAACCTTGGATAACCTCTTTAAGTGACCTTGGATTATCTATTGAAATTCAAATATGTATGTATTGAATAATACAGTAAAAATATTTGAATTTTGTTGATACCCATTTTTTATAAAAAGGGCCCAACTGTAGAAAGGCCTAATAGCAAGCAAAAATAAAGAAGAAAATGATGGAAAAGCAAAATAGAAGCAAATGGGCCATAAAAGCTGATAGGCCAAGAATGTATTGACTCCTTGTGATGAATTAATTGATTAATTAGCCAAATTTATTAATTAATCAAATTAACATGAAATATGCGTGGCAGCACAAACAAATCACCAATTAAACTAAGTATGCAACGGAAATTAAATTGACACGGTGATTTGTTTACGAATGGGGAAAACCTACACGGCAAAAACCCCACCGAGTGATTTTAAGATCAGCACTCCCGAGAATCCACTATTATCACAACAAGCGGTTACAAGTAAAGGAATCCCAGTACCTTATACCAACCTACAGTTGAATCCTTACCCCAATACCCAATTGGACTTGTTCTGTAGTGACAATCTCTCCTTTCAATGCACAGCTCCTAGTACGTGACTAACCAATTGCGCGGATCCCAGTACGCGACTTCAATCACCAACTAGAGAAGGTTGTTGGCTGTAAAGTTCTTCAGTTCATCACACGATGAAGATCAAGAAGCTCCTTGGTTACAAAACCCTACAATGCACAAACACAGCAGCTTCTTTACAAGAAAGATGAATTAGGGCAAATTCTATCTCTGGTCATAATTTGCTTGAACAAACTTTGCTCAACACTTATGCAATTTGTGTCACCTTTGACGGCCCTTAAAATAATCTTTTTATATGTCTAGGGTTGTGAGAAAAGAAAGCCTAAACATACAATCACGGATTGGATGAAAAACAAATCAGAAATTCTGAGTTTCATAAACCTTGACAGATACCCTATCTGTCGAGCTGATGTCGAGCCACGGGCTGGAACAGCTCTTCAAGGCTCGACAGATGCTAGCTATCGAGCTTTAATGAACAACACTTTTCACACTTGAATCTTGGACAGACTTGCATGGCTTTAACACTGAAACTTGAAACCTTGTTTCTTGAAGCATTAAACACATCCTAGATCTACCCAAATATAAGTAAAGTTCGTTTTGTCAAAGGATTAGCCAATTACATAAAATAGTGACATATGTTCTTAACAAGTGAAACACATATGTCCTAACAAAAGCCCAAAGAAGAAAAAAAAGAAATAAAGAAATAAAGCTCAACGGGCCAACATGGCAGGAAATGGCAACAAGCAAGCCCACAGGCACAATAAGAGGTAAAAGCAAAGCAAAGGGGGCATGAGAGCCCAAAGAAGAAAGAAAGATGGAAACAAAGTTCGATGGATTAGCTGACCCACAAACACAATAAGAGGTAAAAGCAAAGCAAATAGGCTATGAGAACCCAAAGAAAGAGGTAAAGCCCAGTGGGCCAGCATGCCCACAAGCATAGTAAGAGGCAAAAGAAAAGTAAGGTGGAAGCTAATGGGCCATAAAGGCCTGAGGAAAGAAGAAGGAAAGGGATAAAAGCCCAATGAGCTAGTTTGGTAGGAAGTCATGCCAAGCGAACCCATGAGCCCGAGAAGGGACAAAGGGAGACAAAGCAAGCCCAAGAAGAAAGCCCATGATGTTCTCTCCATAAAGGATAAACACGGGCAGAAAGGACACGCAGCAAGATGAAAACAAAATTAACCTACAACAGCAGAAATGACGTGGGAATGAAAGAAAACAAAAACAGAGAGTAGTGGAGCAAGCACGCAGTTGCTAGAGCACCACCAACTTGTACCCAGCCAATACAAGAGAAGTGAGCCCACGGTCAAGGGATTCAAAGGGTGTGGTTTAGTGGAGGGAGGAAAAGAGCCTATTTTTGGTTTCCAGCCAGGGCCTCTTTTAGGGAAATTCTTTGTTGGGATGGCATTTTTCCCAAAAGAGGTGGTAGACGGTTGAGACCACTCAATGCATGCTAGAGAGGTAGGTAATGAGAAACCCCAAGGCCTTATCCATTCAAACAAAAGGGAAAGGATCACAGCAAGGTCAAACAAAAGGGAAATTTGTCATGTAACAAGTAGTGGAAGAAAGAGAATACACTAGGCATGTCCAGTAGTGGTAGCGGACGGGCAACCAATGGGTTGATGGGCAACTCTGAAAGGGTGTCCACTGCAGACAAGAAACAGTTGGTGAAGTCCTAGGGGTAAAATAGAGAAATCCCATAAGATCAGCCCAATATAAATAGTGGTGGTGGCCATGGATAAGGGGGAGGAGCCCAAGGCAAGAAAGCAGAAAGAACTAAAAGAGTAGAAAAAAAAAAAAGAAAAAAAAGAAAAAAAAAAAAGAAGGAAAAGTGATAAGAAAAGAGAGAAGAATACAATAGAAAGGCATGCATCAGTAGGCAATCTTTTCCCTCCCTCTTCATTAAACCCACTCTTTGAAATCCCATAAGCAGTAACAAGTAGCCATTTAGGCCCATTCCCCAGAATGCACAACTTTAATGGCATAGTCCAATAGTAACATTGTTCAGGTTGGGGTTCGAGCTCTTTTTGGTTCACTTCCTGCAGGAAGATTCAATATCTCTCTGTCATTACAAATGTTCACACACATAACTTTATTTTTTGTATAGTTGTTCTGCTTTAGCATCTTCATTATATTTGTTGTATCAGTGTTCTGCCATAGCATCTTCATTATATTTGTTGTATCAGTTGTTCTGCCGTAGCATCTTCATTATATTTGCTGTATCAGTTGTTCCACCACAACATCTTTATTATGTTTGTTGTATCAGTTGTTTTGCTAACTTAATTTATCTGCTATAACTAACCCATTTGCTACGGCTAACTTTCTACTATAAGGCATTTACTCTTAAGTCCATAAAAAGTGTGCTAATGTCTACGAAGTAAAGTGCATATGTATTTGTTTATCTTTGTTGTCTCTATTATTGGATGCTAGGCTTATGCATAGATTAGCCCACAACACGGTCCTGCTAGAATATTGGGCCAAGCCCAACTTCCCAAACCACAGCGAAACGGACCTAGGCGTAGCAAGATAGGCCTCAGCCCATTGACACGAAAAACCCACCTACAAATTTATTAAGAGAATTGTATTTGGTTGAGATGAAAAGTTGGTGGATGAAAAGAAGAAAAGGAAAAATGGAGAGAGCACTTTCATTTTTCATCCTTTGGTAACATTAAAAAATAGTGAGGAAAATAGATAGTACTAGATATTTTCCACCTACACCCACTAAAATCCAATATCTCCGATTCGAAGAGAAGATGAAGAAGGAACAAGGGGTATTGATGTTATATTAATATAATTTATGTACCCCTTTTATTAAAAGGAGAAATTACACTTTGCCCACCTGTGGTTTGCCTGAAAAACACTTTGCCTACTTGTGGTTTAAAAATTGACACTTTACCCACTTGAGGTAAGCTTTGTTTGTCTCCCGTTACCCACCTCTGTTAAAAACAGGGGTAAGTTTGTAGTTTTGCTACTCTTTTATATCTTTCTCCTCTCAAAACATAAAAAACTAAAAAATAAAGAGAAAAGATCTAAAAGCTAGGTTTTATAAAATTTAAGAACGATCATAATATTTACCCTTGTTTTAAGAAGGTGAGTTAAAGGCAGAGCAACATCGGTAGCCTATTAATCTAAGTGACCTTTAAAAACCTACAATTTTAAGGGTGTTATTCTTAGAAGTAATTAAACTGAAATATTTTTTTCTTAGTTATGAATTAATCTGAAACTTTAAACATGCATTAAGGGGCCAAAATGGTCATGTATCACTGTTTTGGAAAATTGTATGGATCTACCACTATTTGTGAAATATTTAGCAATCTACCACTTTTTTGAAACTCGATTTTGTGGAAATCGAGTTTTCCATGGTACTCGAGTTCATGGAACTCAAGTACCATGAAATTTTTTTGAAATTTTTGGATGTAATTCGAGTTCCATGAACTCCAGTTACATCCAAAAATTTCAAAATTGTTCCATGAACTCGAATACCATGGAAAACTCGATTTCCACAAAAACGAGTTTCAAAAAGGTGGTAGATCCCTACATATTTCAAAAACAGTGGTAGATTGCAAAATATTTTCAAAAACAGTGATATTTGGCCATTTTGACCTGCATTAAGCATAAAGATAAAGTTTGGCCACCATTTTTAATCACTTTAGTTTACATCAAGATAGGAGACTCCAATTATTAAGGGCGATTTTGATTCTTTAATATGCGAAGTGTTTTTCACTTTGTACACATTGTTTATATATATATATATATATATATATATATATATATAGCTACTAATGGTTGATGTGAATGATTTACTAATACTAAAGTAAGTTGTTGTTACCATATGCGTTGTGGAGCACTCTTTACTGTTCGCCTCATGGAAACATGACCACCGGCAAAGCTCCCAACCTTACGGAGAAGCTCATTGGACTGCTTCAAAGCAGTCTGGCCAGCAAATGCTGATCGTTGAATGGTGGAGCTTGCCATGATTTACTACGACAAGCTTCTTGTTGTTTCTTTTTCTTTTTTCTTTTTCTTTTTTTGGGTATGTTGAAAGTTTAGAAGATGGTGTGGAGAAGCCTATGGAAATGAATGAAAACGGGAATGAGAAGATGTTGTGGATTAGAATAATCTACATGTTGTTGAGGGTTCTTTTTACGTTTCTTGTACACGTCTTGATATTTTTAGACAACGTTTAGTCTAGGGTTTTTCTAAGAAGGAAGTTGGGCCTGACGCTTTCACAGAATGGGCTCCAAGATCCCATTCTGCAGCTGCCAGTTTATGCACAAACATTGAGTCCAAAGCCCAGGGGATGACGCTGCAAATTGGGCTTATTCTGCCATGGAGTATAGTTTTTTGTAACGTGAGTGACTTTACTCCATTTCTACTACAAAAGGAAGCTTTTTCCAGATTCTGCTGCGGAATTAACTTTCCTTAGCTTTCTGCTATGCAGTAAAATTTTCTGCACTTTTTAGCAATGTGGATGACTTTTCTCCATCTCTACTGTAAAAGGAACATTTTTTTAGCTTCTGCTGCGGAACTAACTTTCCTTAACTTTCTGTTGTACAGTAAAGCTTTCTACTGTGCAGTAAAAATTTCTACACTTTTCTACAACATGAATGACTACTCTTCCTTTACTACTGCAGAAATACTTTTCTGCTTCCAGCACATAAACAAATCTAAAACCTAAAGAAAATACTTATCAAGCAAATGTTAGTTTACATGGGTTAGCATATTCTCAAATACATATACATACATATATGCGTATATATACTTATACGTATTAACATATATATATATATATAGGGCAGAATAATAATTAGTTCACGCGTGTTAAAAGAAACACGTAATAACAAATATATAAGAATGTTTCAGCAGAAAATTTTAGCTAGCATAATTGCTAAGACGGTAAATATGATAAAAAAATGTGCTACAACAGAAGAATTAATATAGCAAGTAAAGATACCACGGCGGAATAATACATACAGCAGATATAGTAAAAGATGCCATAACAAAACGGCTAATACAACAAATATAAGTTCTAACAAGCGAAAATCAAATGTATTTGCCATCAACATCAGGTGTGGAATCTTTTTTTGAAAAAATGAACCAAGAAGGAACCTGAACTCCAACTTGAACAACTTTGTCATAGGCTTCTGCCATCAAAGTTGTGTATTTTGGAGAATAGGCCTAAATGGCTACTAGCTATTACTTTTGGGGGACTTCAAAGAGTTGGTTTGTTAAAAGTGAGGGGAAAAATGGTCTATTAATGCATGCCCCCAATTCTGCTGTGTTTTCTATCTTCTTTTTACCACTTTCTATCTTTTTTTCCTTTTCTCCGTTCTTTCTTTCTCAGTTTCTTTTTTACTACTATTTTTGCCGTGGGTCTCTCTTCTCTTAATTTTCACTACCTTCTTCCCTTAGGTCCTGCCTCTATCCCTCTTAGGTGCCTCCCTTTTCATCTATGTCTACTGCCCCTCTTTATAATGGGTTGATTCCATGTGATTTCTCCCTTTTACCCCTAAGGCTTCACCAACTGCTTTTGGTTGGTTGTGGACATCCCTTCAAGACTGCCCACCAGCCCATTGGTTGCCTGACCACTACCAGTACTTGGTAAACCCAGTGCATTCTCTTTCTTCCACTACCCATTCCATGACAAAATCTCCCTTTGTTTGTTCTTGCTGTTTACCTCTACCTTTGGGTTCAAATGGATAAGGATCAAGTTACCACACCACCTACCTCTGTGGTATTCATCAGATGGTTCCAACCATCTACTACCTCTTTTGAATAAGCTACCATCCCAGCAGAATATATTCCCAAAAGAAGCCACGGTTGAAAACCAAATATAGACCCATTTTCCCCCTACCACCAAACAACACCCTCTAAGTTCCTTGACTGTAGGCCCACCTCCCTTATATTGGCTGGGTACAGGTTGATGATGCTCCAGTCCTTGTGTGCTTACTCCATTATCTTCTGTTTTTGTCTTCTTTCATTCTCACGCCGTTTCTGCTGTAGCAGATTGGTTTGGTTTCATCCTACTACATGTCTCTTTTGCCCATGTTTGTCCTCTACGAAGGAAGGTATGGGCTTTTGAGCTTGCCTTATTTTCTTTTGTTTTTTCTCTGATTTTGTTTTCTTTCTCATTCACGAATTTTCTGCTACTGGCTTTGTCGTATTTCTTCATGTGTTTCCTGCTATGTTTATCATTTCCTTTGGTTTGGCTTTTTTTTCCTCCACGTAGTTCTTACTATTGACACTTTCTGTTGTTCCTTTTTTTTTTTTCATCGTGTTTCTTCATATTAGTTTTCACTCATATCCTTTTATATAAAAGGATTTGGACCTTTGTAGGCCAAATAGTGTTTACTGGATCAGAGGGTATTAGACCTAATTGGCCTTATTCTACCAAAGTCATTCTGCTCAAGAACTGTATTTTGCAGTAGATCTGTATTTTGCTACAGATCACTTTCCTTGCATTTCTTTCTTAGCCCAGGCATAAGTCTAGGCTTTTGTTTCTTTTCTGTTTTTCTTTGGGTCTTTCTTACTCTTCAGTCTTTTTGGTGGGCATTTGGGCCTTGCTTTTTATTGGGCTTTTTTCCTCATGGGCTTTTGGGTATGGATTTGCAAAAAACGAGCATCAACACATGTCAGCACCATCCTATTAGTCCTTATATTGGATGTGGTCCTTATAAAATTTAAGAACAATCTTAATTTTTACAAAACCTAGCTTTTAGATCTTCTTCAATCTTGATTTTTTTAGTTTTTTATAGTTTGAGAGGAGAGAGATATAAAAAGGTAGCAAAAATACAAATTTACCCTTATTTCTAACAAATGTGGATAACTAGAGACAAACAGAGTTTACCTCAGGTTAGTAAAGTGCCAATTTTTAAATCACAGGTAGGCAAAGTGCTTTTCGGGCAAATCACAGGTGGGCAAAATATAATTTCCCCTTAATAAAATCAGTCATGTGATCTGGGCTTCTTCTTCTTCTTTTTTCTTATTTATTTATTTATTGAAGAAAAAGATAAGAGCTTTTCTTTTTATAGTTTTTTTTTTTTTTGGGTCCTTTTACTTGTTGAATTTATTTATTTTTTCCTTTTTTTGTTCGTTTAGTTGCTCTTCATTTTTTTCCCTTTTGGTTCTATTAGTTGTTTTTGCTTTTATAGTGAATTGTGTGTATATCTTATACACTATGAACAAAAGCAATTCTTTCTAACTT
The DNA here is from genome assembly GCA_030021035.2 of Notholithocarpus densiflorus. Classification (NCBI taxonomy): domain Eukaryota; kingdom Viridiplantae; phylum Streptophyta; class Magnoliopsida; order Fagales; family Fagaceae; genus Notholithocarpus; species Notholithocarpus densiflorus. The sequence continues at coordinate 5,377,089 of JARYZH020000016.1, read as the reverse complement.
TTTCTCCCAAAAAAAGAAAAAGAAGAAAAAAAAACATCTTATGTATCCTCGCTATAAAACACACATTGTGGGAGACTAATTATCCTACCAATTTTCTATTCTCTCAAAAATTTTCATCCTTCCATTTGTCATCTTTCCAATAATTACAATCTATAAGAGAGTCTATGGAAACAATTTTTATGCCACATGTGCAACAGTAAATAATGGAGAAAAAAATAGTAGATTTATATAAAAAATGAAAGTTCCGTAATTGAACATGTCATTAAATTGCAGCGAACTGTGTGGTCCTAAAACAACTTATGCCTCTTGTTAGTTGGTTATTGGGTACTCTTTCACAGCTATTTATAAATAAGCCAGTTGTCATCAAGATACACAAATAGGCCAATAAAGTTATGTAATAAGACAGAGGGTATGAACTGTGGACAATAGCACCTCATTAGTGGATAAGACAAAAGTTAGAAGGCAGATGGAGAACAAAACCTCAAAATCAAAACCAGAAAAAATGTATTGTTAATCTCAAACACCCTCCCCAATAGATCGGCAAGCCATCCTTACATTCCCAGTTAAACACAAAAAACACAAACCACACCCTCTCTCTCTCTCTCTCTCTCTCTCTGTTGGCAAATTGAAATTAGATACTATTAAATATCAGTATTTTTCCCCCCTTCCTCTTGGTGTGTTGTTTACTTGTTTTCCAGCTCAAGTTAAAGAAACCCAAAATCAGGCCATTAGAAAAAGTTGTAAAGCCAATCACCAAAGAGCGAATAAAGCAGGTTGACACCATTCAACCAACAGAACTTGATGGTTGAAGATGCTTCGGCTGAACCCAGAGAATGCAAAAAAGAATTATCCTCCAATAAATCAGACACTGAGAACAGTGGAGAGAGACCCTTTCAGAATGACTCTACAAATGAAGGTACAGATCTAGACCAAGATCACAGTTTAAGGTATATAGAAAATAAGTGCAACGTTTTAATAATGATTATGTTTTCTGGGCTTCTTCTTTTCCCATAGATTTTCCATTACATATTCGTAGAAAACAATGTCATCTCTGCAGTTTATTGACAAGGGGGCATGTCCTTTGTAAGGATATATTAGTAAATTGTCAATTGGGGAGTTACTCTGTATTTGTAATTGTAAATATCGGCATGCATGACACCATATTAAATCATGGTTATTATTTTAAGGGTAAAAGCCAAGTGTCTTTGGCCTACTGATATGTTTCAGATTCAATTAGAACTTTGTCTTCTAGCCAAAAAAGGACAATAGAACATATTTAAGTCTGAACAATGTCCACTGGCCAAAAAAAAAAAAAACCTAAACAAATGATTTTATGTTATAGAGTAGCCTGCTATAGAATGAAACCCAAGCAAATTGGCAAATTGCTAATGGGATTTGTAAATTACCAAGATATTAGAAAATGTGTAGAGAACTTTGCTTAAGGTATCTGTAAAATAGTGTTCTTTGGAATAATGAATTCTCTAAAAGTTGCCTCTAAAAGCGCATTTGAATCTGTTAAAATGGAAATTGTTAAGCTCTTTCTTAATCAGTGTAGGTGCTCCAAAGAAGGGACGGTCAAAATCACAATTGTATGAGATTTGTGCTGCAAACTATTGGAAACCACCTTTATTTGAATGCTGCAAAGAAGAAGGGCCAAGCCATGCAAAAATGTATGTTTAACGTCTGTTACTTGAAAACACAAATCCAAAATCATGCGAGAATGGTTTCAAATTATACTATAATGTGATTAATTCTAGAATTATAGTTTAGTCTTATTTAGCATCAATACTGCCATAAGCAATTCTACTATTGGGAAAATTCATGAAAGAAAGTTTTTACAACGTACTACTTGTCTTAGAAGAAAAAGAAACTAAGAAATGCTAGGAGTTGCAACTAAAATCTAATCTTTAGTAGAAGGGAGCCATTACGTTTCGAAAATGCAGATACATCAAACTAGAAGTTTTTTTTTTTTTTTTTGAGGGGGTTCAAACTAGTAGTAATATCCATAACGGATATGTATCCAATATAGATACTCCAGATACAGCAGATACTTCATTATTTTTTATCTAGTTTTTCTCTCCCTCTCACAAACTCTCTCTATGTGAAGCAAATAGTTTCTTAATTGGTTGTATTGTTAATATATTGTCTTTTATCACCTTTTCTATCTTTTAAAATTTAAATGAGCACAATCTGTATGAGATGACAATTAGTGGTGCTTCGCTGTATAATGTCCTAAATTTTCAAGAATGTCACATGGGTATCTTGTACCCATTGTGGTGCTTCCTAATGAGATGACAATGATTGCTATTAGCCCCTTACATCGAAAGTAGGAGTGAAAGCAGAATTAATTAGCAATAACTGGTATATGATAGAATATTACTTCCAAGGAAGCGTACATTGTTATTGACTAATTTATTGTTCTAAACAGGTTCACCTACAAGGTTATTGTTGAAATAAAAGAAGCCTCAACTACGGTTTTGGAGTGTTTTGGTGCCCCCCGATTGAAAAAGAAAGAAGCAGCAGAGCATGCAGCTGAAGGGGCACTATGGCACTTAAAGCATATTGGTTTCTCTCCAAAGGACAATTAGACTAGCTCCTGATATGTGTGCGCCCTGTCCATTCCCATTACTAAATGGAAATCACATTGTGATTTTAAGCTCTGAAATTTCTAGTTTTGGAATTCCACATTGAAAAGTAGAAAAGTAAAGAGGAATAATGCTTCCTACGTAGTACAAGAAGAGGGTTTATAGTTGAAGCCTTATAGGGTCTAACCAAAATAGAAGTTTTGATATAAATGTTGATTTCCATCTAAGTCCTCCCATATGAGGAATAGTGTAATATTTTTAGGTTGAAATACGCCTACACAAAAATATATGCATAGTTAAGATTTAGGTAGGTTAAAGTTTAGATATAAAATTGGTTATAACTTTAGGCTACAATCTTACTCAATATCTTTTTATTGTGGGTGAATTTTGACAAATTTACATTTTGATTACATTTTCTTCTTATATCCTTCACGCTTGCAAAATTTCTAGAAAATTAAAAATCAATAACTATGTCATCAATAAATTATTTAAATTGCAAATTTTGTAGTTTTTTTTTTTTTTGAGAGACAAGTTTTTGTAGTTTAAAATTATGCATAAAATATAATTTTATAGATCATATAGTAAATAATATTCAATTATCACAAAATCTGACATGTGTATTAAGAGTGTAAAGAATGTGCAATCCAATGATTTGATTTTTGAAATATGTAGTAATGTTAATGATATTGAGTAAGTTTATAACCTAAGGCTACAACCAATTTTGTAGCTAAATTTTGTCCTTTAGGTTAAGTTGTGAGTTTGTAATTGTTTTGTGTGTGTAATGACGGCTCCAAGAATTTTCTCGAGAGTGGTTATTATAAAACTTAAATTATACAAAATCTAATAAAAAGATAATTTCATATATTGACAATATAAACAAAAAAACAAAAAACAAAAAATATGCAAATACAAATAATCTTACAAGTTCATTCTATGAGTTTTCTTATTTTAAAATTATTGTATGATAGTCTTATTATCAATGTTATAAACTACATCTCTTTCAAAATTTTAGTTCAATATAATTTTTCAATGCTATGTCAATTAGAATTCCACATTAAACATTTGATTGAAAATATAACTATTGATTTTTTTATTTTATTGATATTTTGCAAGTATGGAAGATATAAGAAGAAAATGTAATCTAACAATGGATTTGTCAAAATTCACATTCAATAAAATATATATATATTAAGTGGAATTGTAGTTTTAATCTACAACTAAGTTTATTGTCAAACTTTGCATAAAGTTTATTTATGTTGGGCCTATAAAAATTTAGGGTAGGCACAAATTTTTTTTTTTATAGCTAAAAATTCAACAAAAAAAAAACTAAATTTTATATATAATAATAAATAAAAAAATTTCCAAATCAAGGTAGTCCTGTGACCACCCTGGTTTAATGTAGAGCAGCCCTGTGTGTGTGTGTGAATTAATCAAGTTTTTTGTAATTCATGTCATCTTCAGTAGATTTTAGTTAATGTCACATATGAATATGTGTGTGAATTAATCAAGTTTTTGTAATCCATATCAATTCAGTAGATTTTAGTTTAAATTCAATAAGAATTTAGTGTAAAACTATATGTTATCATGATCGAGATTCTACGCGGGATCAGTGAGAGGGTTGGAGGATCGGCAAGAGGGTCATAAGATCCTACTTTCCGTTTAAAAAAATTACTAAAAAATACCTATAATTATAATTCATAATTTATATTAAAGAAATATTGAAAAAAGTAAGTTTTGACACAAATTAGTGAAATTGCTAATAAAATTACTTTTGAACCAAATTTTAAATACATAAATAAAGTTCAAAGTTCAAAAGTTACAACTCACAAATACCAAGTTCTAAGTCAAACAACTCAAAGCATACATAATGTCTCTTATAAACAACTCAAAACAAATAACAATGTTAATACCTAATGTCTCACATAAACAACACAAAACAAATAACAATGTTTCAAACAACACCACAAACACACTCAATCATCAAGACCGAAGTTTTAGTTATCTTGGATGGGTTCCTCAAATTATAGTTGATTATTATAAACAAATTTCTTGTTATTGTTAGCAGAATCACAAAAAAATAAAAATCACCTTCGTCGTCAATGGTCTCTCTCACAGTGGCATCACTGTCAGATTTCTCAACTTCTCGTGCTCGCCATCAACTCTCTAGTAGTCTAGTCTCTTCTCTTCTCTTATGTCTTCTATGATTTTGTTTATTAGGTTAAGGTGGCGATTGATGTGAGCCTTAGAAATTTATTTTTATTCTTTATCAATTTGAGCTAGGGCCACTGGGCTAATCTATTTATTACATTTTTTTTTATCAATTTGGGACCTTTGGGCTCTATTTGAAAGCCTGAAATAAGAAAAAGAAATTTGAATTATCCTTTATAGCACAGGATCTTTAGTATCACTGTGGGATCGAGATTCTATAAGATTCTAAGATCCAGATCGGGATCCCACAAGGATTTCACTTAAATAGGGATCTTAGTGAGATTCATGACGTTTTAGGAATGTAAGATCTTTGGATTTTGAGATCCTAAGATCTAGATCAAAATACTGATGACCAATTATACCTTTCAATAATATTTGGCCACATTAGATTTGTTTAAATCAAACACTAGACACTATCCCACTCAAATCTATTATAGAGTTTAATTAAAATAATAATAATCATATTATTCAAACCCTACGATTTATTAATTATAAAATTTAAAATTTAAAATATTAAAAATAAATAAACCCTTTATAGCTCTTTCAATTTCCTTGTCGACAAAAGCTAAAATCTTCCTCCCTAATTTTAGTGCTGAGACTTAGAAACCAATCTTTATTGATCTTCATTATAGCTCTCTATAATTCTTATACACTTTGTTTGTTTTGAAGTAAAACATTTTATATGTAAAGAATTTTACATGTAAAACATTTTCAAATAAAATATTTTCAACTGTTTGTAATGACAAGTAAAAATTTTCAAGAAAACCACCAAAACCGATGGCTCAACATTGAAGTTGTTGGTGTTAGAGGTCCAGTGATTGGACCGTTGGAACCGACAATTAGAGCGGTGACGCCTGTGACTAGACTGCCAACGATCACTGTTGGAACAATATCTCCGGTGACCGGATCACCAACACCGGTTGACAATATGGCGTCTTTAGTTACCAACCTCCGACACTAGTTGTAGTGCAGCGCCTTCGTCCATCAAACCACCAGCATCGATCGCAAGTAAGGAGTCTCTCGCCACCTAACTGCTTGCACCAGTCACGGAGTAGAGTCATCGTCAACCGAACCATCAGCACCGGTCGCGGAGTGGAGTCATCGGACAACGAACCAACAGCACTGGTTATCGGTCGCTGGAGTAGAGCCTCCGACTACTAGACAACTAGCACTGGATGTTTGAGCAATGTCTTTGGCCACTAGACTAGTGACCTAGCGACTAGATGGGGAAGGGAAGCCTCTGTGTGTTTTTGGAAAATGTTTTACCAAATTTTCAAATGTAAAACATTTAACAGCTTTTTATAAAGAATGTTATTGTCAATGGAAAATATTTTACAAGTTTGACTACGTTTTACCTACAAACATACACATGAAAATAGGATAACATTTTTCGAAAAATATTTTACATCGAAACAAATAGAGCGGTAAAAGCAAAGATGCAAAATTTGCAATGACTCATTTTAACTTAGAAGCAATCCAAAGTAATTTTCTCTTCCATTATTAATCTAAAGTCATGAATTCACTTTATTATCTTTTATTACTCTTAAATTGATATATGTTTAAAATTATATGAAAAAATAAATGTTTAATAATGTGAGGACGAGGATCCCAAATTTGATTTAAACGGGCAATCAAGGTAATTTCTGAGGATGCACCTCGGACCTCGGGAACGAGCACTAGTTATGTGAGGCGCATAAAGTTAAAACATCAAAAAGGAAAGAAGGGTATAGAAGTCATCCCCTCTGCATTAAATACAAGACAACCACTCCTCTGGCCGCATTAATGAGGAAATGACCATGAATAGTGGTGGCATAGCTAAGATTACAAGGTAAAGCTTACTGGTATGCTCCGGATGGGATAGGAGTCCTAGGAGTACAATCTCAGCCCTCCAAGTGTAAGGTTCAAATGATTTGTGGCTGGATATAAAAGGAAAAGGAAGATTCAGATGCAAGGGGAGGAGAAAGAAGCAAGAAAACCATTCTGTAACCAAGAACTTGAATATTTGTACAAGTCTAAGAGAGAGATATATATATAAGAACATTCCATCCTCGGACTTGACCGAGGAGTGTTTTTCCTTTCAATTTGTTTGTCTTAGTCATTCCAGCACCAACTAACCTATTGTGATTTACGTTTTAACTCATTGAACGTTCAATAACAAACCCACTCTCTAACAAATCTATTTTTGTGGGCTTATTGGGTCATTGTCCAAATCTTTTGGTCCGTGGATCGAAACAAGCCCTTATAATTGGCGCCGTCTGTGGGAACTTGAACGCTTTTGAGCTTGTTCAGTCATGGTGGGTTCAAGGCCAAACCGAGAAGAATCTATGGGATCGCAACATCAAGATCATTTTCTTAATCTTGAGCGAAGGAAATATCGTGAAGCTAGTGTGCACACGACTCACACCAGTGGTAGTCATTCTAGAACTAGGAGTCATATTTCGCATGGAGAAGATACCAAGAACTTGCAACTAGAGATAGATCATTTACGTAGGAAGTTACGTCGTAAGCAAAGGAAGGGGTCTCCATCGAGCTCAGGGTCCCAATCTGATGATGATGACAGTAATAGACCTAAATCATAGACCCCTCCTAGTGAGTCTTTCTCTTATAATGAAGAACGCCATCATAGGCAAAGGAGTAGAAGCCTGGCCTATAAGGGCTTAGGGAATGATGCTATGAGCAAGGCTTTACGTCAAATCTCAAAGTCACCGTTTACACGAAGGATTGAGAGGGCAAAGCTTTCTCGGCGGTTCACACAGCCAACGTTTACCATGTATAATGGTAGGACGGACCCAGTGGAGCATGTCAGTCATTTTAACTAGAGAATGGTTGTTCACTTGAGGAATAAGGCCTTGATGTGCAAAGTATTCCCATTTAGTTTGAGGCCAGTTGCAATGAGGTGGTTTGATGGGTTGGAGGAAGGATCGATTAGCTCCTTTCAAGAGCTTACTAGAGCCTTCGGGGCCCGATTCGTCACTTGTAGTAAGGTTTCTTGTCCCCTGGACTCTTTATTATCTATGGCTATGCGAGAGGGCGAGACTCTGAAGACTTACTTGGATAGATACTAGGAGATATTTAATGAGATAGATGGAGATTTTGAGGATGTGGCAATAAGGACGTTTAAGGTCGGCCTACCCACTGAGCACAATTTGAGAAAATCCTTAACTATGAAGCCTGCTCGAAGCATATGCCAACTGATGGATCGAATTGATGAGTATAAATGGATTGAAGAGGATCAGCAGTGAGGGAAGGGGAAGGAGAAGGTAATCCCCCCTGACCAAAGAGACTTTAGGTCGAAAAGATATAATTATAATCGACCCAAAAAAGATTTTGCTAGACATATTGGGCACACTATTACCCAGGTAGTTAACATAGTGTTCAGGGAGCCTGTACACCAAATCCTCGAGAAGATAAAGAATGAACCATATTTCAAGTGGCCGAATAAGATAGGAGGAGACCCCATGAAGCGCAATCAAAGCCTTCATTGCCAATACCATCAGGACCGAGGACACACTACAGAAGATTGTAGAACTTTACGTGACTACCTAGAGCAGTTAGTCAAAATTGGGAAGCTGAAGCAGTTCCTGTACCAACCCTCTAGACAAGGGAGTTAGGTCGGGTTAGCACATCAGAGGGACGCTTCCTCGAGACCGCCCATGGGAACAATTAGTGTTATTCTCACCGCCCCAGGTCGGACTGGCGCATATCTATCAGGGGTTATGTCCATAGCAAAACCATAGACTAATGATTCGATCCTTGAGTCTAAGCGTGGAAGAATGGAAGTTCGACCAGTTTTGAGCTTCTCTGATGAAGATAAAATTGGAACTTATCAACCACATGACAATGCCTTAGTGGTCACCCTTCAAATAGGGGGGGTATGATGTGAGAAGAGTCTTGGTGGATTAAGGCAACGGGGCAGAGATTATGTATCCTGACCTGTACAAGGGACTTAAGTTGAAACTTGAGGATTTGGCCAGCTATGATTCCCCTCTGGTGGGGTTTGATGGGAAAATAGTTCTTCTAGAGGGCCAAATCGGACTGCCTGTTCAAGCAAGGTCAGAAGTTGTTGAAGTAGATTTCATTATGGTTGACGCGTATTCCCCCTATACTGCTATCATGGCAAGACCTTGGCTTCATGCCATGGGGGCTGTCTTTTCAACTTTGCATTTGAAAGTGAAGTATCCCTCAAGAGAGCAGGTTGAGGATTTTATTGGAAGTCAAGCTATGGCCAGGCAATGCCTAGTTGCGGCTATTAGACACCAATCCAAGGGTGAATCCTCGGCCACCCCAGAAAGGGCTTCGTAGCAATAAAAGGAAACAAAAACATCCTCGGACGTTGTAGCTGAAGGAGTGAGGTACGAGGAGCTAGAGAAGGTTATTATAGATACTGATGTCGACAAATATTTTCAAGTGGGAGTTTAGTTGCCTCCTCGGGAGAAGGAGGAGCTGTTGGCTTTCCTTAGAAAGAATGTTGATGTGTTTACTTGGAATGCTTATGAAGCTTCCAGGGTGGACCCGAATTTCATTTGTCATCATCTGAATGTCAATCCATCTGTTACCCCTAAGAAACAACCACCTTGGCGCTCTTCTAAGGAACATTCCAAGGTTGTTAAAGAAAAGGTGGTAAAGCTTAAGCGTGCAGGGGCAATAAAAGAAGTTTTTTACTCAGAATGGTTGGCCAACACGGTGGTGGTGAAGAAGAAAAATGGGAAGTGGCGAGTGTGTGTAGATTTCATGGATTTAAACAAAACTTGCCCCAAGGACCCCTTCCTAATACCCCGAATAGACCAGTTAGTGGACACGACAATTGGTCATCCTCGGATGAGTTTTTTGGATGCCTTTCAGGGGTACCATCAGATACCATTGGCTCTGGCCGACCAGGAGAAGACTGCTTTTTTAACGCCCACTAGGAATTATCATTATAAGGTGATGCCTTTTGGATTGAAGAATGTAAGAACTACTTACCAGAGAATGATGACTAGAATGTTTGTATCCCAACTTGGCAAGAATATTGAGGTCTATATTGATGATATGGTGGTGAAAAGTAAGGTAGTGGCCGAGCATGTGGGTGACCTTGGAAGTGTCTTTGAGGTGTTGAGAAAGTATAAGCTGCACCTTAATGCTTCTAAATGTTCCTTTGGCATTGGCTCAGGCAAGTTTTGGGGCTATATGGTCACCCACCATGGGATTGAAGTTAACCATAATTAGATTAAAGCAATCAATGATTTACAGCCTCCTCAGAATCCCAAAGAAGTGCAAAAATTGACTGGAATGACCGCAGCCTTGAACATATTTATCTCTCGATCCGCAAATAGATGTAGGCCATTTTTCCAACTCTTGTACAAGTGGAAAGGGTTTGAATGGAGTAAAGAATGTGCCCTTACTTTTCAGCAATTGAAGGATTACCTTTATCGACCACCCATAATGTCCAGGCCTGAAGAGGAAGAAGTCCTTTTTGCCTACATTGATGTGGCCTCTCATGCAGTCAGTCTGGTATTGGTGAGGGTGGAAAATGAAGTACAGCGGCCAGTCTATTATGTGAGTAAGTCGCTACACGAAGCTGAAGTTCGTTACTTACCCTTAGAGAAAGCCATTTTGGCTGTGGTGCATGCTACACGAAAACTCCTCCACTACTTCCAAGCCCATACAATTGTGGTTTTAACTCAACTCCCTCTGCAGTTGTTGCTACGAAAAGCTTATTATACGGGGAGAATTTCCAAATAGGGGACGATCTTGGGGGCATTTAACATAAAGTACATGCCTCGTACCTCAATTAAAGGGCAGGTTCTTGCGGATTTGGTGGCAGAGTTTACCTGAGTCTCTAGTAGAGGTAGAAGTTGAGGAACACAAACTAGAGAAAAAGCAAGTTCTGGCAATTTCTCTACAGAGGCCCTCACCCTGGAAGTTATATGTTGATGGTGCGGCAAATCAAAGGGGATCCAGGGTGGGGCTGGTAATAGTGTCCCCAGACAAGATCACCATTGAGAAATCCTTGAGGTTGGGCTTCTCGGCTACGAACAATGAAGCTGAATATGAGGCTCTACTAATAGGGATAACTATGGTTCAGAAGATGGGAGGAAAGGTTGTTGAAGTGTTCTCAGACTCAAGGTTAATCGTAGGACAAGTAAAGGGAGAATTGGAAGCCAAGAATTTGAGAATGCAGGGGTATTTAAGTCAAGCTCGGTGTTTGCAGTCAGGTTTTGAGTTTTTCACCATACAACAAATCCCGAGAAGTAAAAATACACATGTTGACTCTTTGGCAACTCTAGCAACCTCTTTTGGACAAGATCTACCTCGGGTCATACTTGTTAAGGATCTATATAGGCCTATCGAGGAGAAAAAGGAAAAAGTCCAAGTTCACCAGATCAGGGTCGGACCCAGCTGGATAGATCTCTTAGTTCTATTTCTAAAAGAAGATGTTTTGCCTCATGAGAAAGGGGAGGCAGAAAAAATACGGAGGAAAGCTCCTCGTTTTTGGTTGTCCGAGGAGCAAAAGTTGTACAAACGCTCTTTCTTTGGACCATACTTATTTTGTGTTCATCCCAAGGCAATGGAACCACTTTTGAAAGAGTTGCATAAGGGGATATGTGGAAGTCATACAGGGGGCAGATCGTTATCACATAGAGCTCTTACACAAGGGTATTGGTGGCCTAGTATGCAAAAAGAGGCGCAAAAGTTTGTTAAAAAGTGTGATCAATGCCAGAGATTTGCTCCGAATATTCATTAGCCTAGTGGTGTATTCAATCCTCTGTCTAGTCTATGGCCATTTGCTCAATGTGGCCTGGACATTGTGGGACCATTTCCCAAGGCTGTGGGAAACCGAAGATGGCTTCTGGTCGTAATTGATTACTTTACAAAGTGGGTGGAGGCCGAGCCATTATCCAATATTAGGGACATAGATGCAAAAAAGTTTTTTTGGAAGAGTATTGTCACTCAATTTGGGATTCCTCACACCCTCATCTCGGACAAGGGGCTCCAATTTGATAGTAAAGCCTTCAGGAGATATTGCTGTGAACTGGGCATTAGGAACAGGTATTCAACTCCAGCCTGTCCGCAAGGAAATGGGCAAGCTAAAGCAGTCAACAAAATCATAGTGAATAGGCTTAAGAAGAGGTTAGATGAAGCAAAGGGTAGATGGGTGGAAGAGCTACCACATGTTCTTTGGATGTATCGGACCACTCCTCGTCGGTCAACCGGGGAAATACCCTTTTCAATGACATATGGGTCCGAGGCCATGATCCCTCTAGAGTCTGGCTTTCCAACACTAAGGACAAGCTTGTTCACCCCAGACAATAATGATTAGCTATTGGAGAGAAGTTTAGATTTGGTTGATGAATAAAGAGAAGTAGCCATGGTTCAACTGGCGTATTATCAGCAGAAGCTTAAACAAGGGTAGATATAGGTGTGAGGGCAAGGCCATTAGCACCAGGTGACTTGGTGTTAAGAAAAGTAGTGGGTATTGCAAAGAACCCATCGTGGGGAAAGCTAGGGCCCAACTAGGAGGGGCCATATCGCATCACCTCAGTGGCTGGTATAGGCGCCTACTTTTTGGAAGATTTAGATGAAAATGTTATACCACGTCCGTGGAATGTAAATAATCTACGAATGTATTATTATTAATGAAAGGCAGTCCTGCCATTTTCTGTTTCTACTATTATATGTTTTATTCCAATTATTCATTTAAGTGTTAAACAAAACCTCGATCATGTCTGGTTCCTCGGACCACATACTTTGGGTAAATTAATACTTCCACTTAGATTGTTTTTATGTTAAATAGAACCTCGGCTAGGTTCGATTCCTCGGGTCACCTACCCTGGGTAAATTAACACTTAGATTGTTTTTACGTTAAATGGAACCTCGGCTAGGTTCAACTCCTCGGGCCACCTGCCTTGGGTAAGTTAACACTTAATCTGTGTTTGTGGTATTCAATCTAACCTTGGTTAGGTTCGATTTCTCATATCACCTACCTCGGGAAATTAACACATCAGTACAAATACTTAATTATATATAGGCTAGGAAAAAAGGAGTGATAATCTTCCCACCCCTTCTGATGATGAATTTAGAGCCGTTTGATCATGATCTCACCGTAGAACGTGGGAAACAGCAGGCTGCCTGTTGCATTTATTGTGGAGTTGGGGATTCCGAAGCGTCAGGAAAGGGTTACAGTCAGTTGAAAATACGTGCTCACGTGGGAACCTATTTGCGAGTGTGCCATTGTCAACAACTTTTATTCGCCAAAACCTCACTTTTCTAGGTTGGGAACGAAAAATGAGGTTCTAGGGGGCTATTGTGAGGACGAGGATCCCAAATCTGATTTAAACGGGCAGTTAAGGTTATTTCTGAGGATGCACCTCGGACCTCGAGGACGAGCACTAGTTATGTGAGACGCATAAAGTTAAAACATCGAAAAGGAAAAGAAAGCAGACTTGGTACGAAATACGAGAAGGATGAAGAAAGAAGGGTATAGAAGTCATCCCCTTCGTATTAAATACAAGACAACCACCCCTTTGGCCGCAGTATTGAGGAAATGACCATGAATAGTGGTGATACAGCTAAGATTACAGGGTAAAGCTTATTTGGTCTCTATCCAGTACATTATATTTCAATTTGGTCTCTAACCTTTCAATACCGTGTTAATTATTCAATGTCGTTATCTTTTAGAAGAAAATTGTTGATCTGCAAACAACTAAAATAAAAAATTAGTTTATTACCACATCAACGAAAACTTTTTTCTTTTTTTTTTTTGCCCGTTAATCTCGTCACCAATTTTCATCCAAAAAATAATGACAGGGATTGAATTGACATAACACTAAAAAGTTAGAGACCAAATTGAAATATAATGTACTGGATAGAGATCAAATACGTAATTTACCCAAATATATTTAATAATTAATTAATATGCGTATCTCCATCACACTCGTGCCCTAAATTTTCAAATATTTCTATGTCACTATGTTGTACTTGTGCCTATACCTGTACTAGGGCTTCATAGTCTCTACCCCTCTTCAATTATTGTAGCTAGCACTTGTTGTAGCGAAAATTATATTGTGTACCCGGCATAACCTCTATAAAAAGTCATTTGCCATAGAGTCCAGGATGAGTTGGTACCATGTGTACTAAGTGTATGCATAGAGATACTTGTCTGTGGGGTTCACAAGCTGTAAGAGGTTTGCTACAAATAACTGATAGGTTGATACACATGATACTTTTTCCGCCAAGAGTAGAGAGGGCTATAATTACTTTTTAATTATTATTATTATTATATTAATCTGTTAGTAGAATAGAATTTTGTGAGAATGTATGTATTGCTTAATTTAAAGAAATCTTATGTGAAAAAATGTTATTGGAGGTTGTAAACATAGAATTTTACACTGAATCTATATTGAATTTAAACTCTTTTCATTTTCACTTTTGCATCATGTTAAACAAATCAGTAGTGAAAAATGCGTTTAGCAAATCCAGTACACGCATTAAGAGAGCATAGTCTAGCCAAATGAGCTAATGATTGTTGTAACTGGGTTCAACCGAATCCTAACTCTTGCTTACTTGAATCAATGTGCTTTGAAGATGATATGTCTCTTTTTTTTTTTTTTCTTTTTTTTTTTTTATATGTTAAAATAGTGAGGCATTATTCAAAGCATAAGAAAAGCCTCCTTAAGAAAGTTGTGAATGAAAATGTCTCGCGAGCATTAGATTTGTCAAAATTGGACCTGGGCCTATTAACCTACTCAAACTCAAACTCAAAAGGAGATATGGTTATGGATCAGAATTTGAGTAAAATGAGTGAAACAGCTACCCGATCCTTTGAATGTCCAAATCAGGTTGATCCGTTTTTTTTTTTAAGGAAGAGAATTTTTTTTTGTTTTCACTTTTGCTTCTTCTTTGTTTTTCTTGGAATCATCTTCTACGTCTCTGACGCTATGTAATTAATGTGTTTCAAATTACACTTTACATTCACTCACAATAATAGATCTCGATTTGTTGTTTATTTTCCTTCTCACAGAATTTAGACACTACAGAGTCAAGACACAAACTAGCTTCTTCCTAATTTGATCTCTCTTCTTTTGCGGCTGAAAATTGATTACATTAAATATGATATGGGGATATCCGGTTGACTTTTTGTTTGGTCGTATGAAACGGTGGGTTAAATTTGTGGACAAGTTATTTGATTTCACCAGGGGTGGCAATGGGGCGGGGCGGGGCGGGGCGGGTCCGAAGGATGGGGTCTTCGTCCCCACCCCGCATGGTTTTGTTTTCCCCCATCCCCGCCTCTTGGGCCTTGCGAAGCCCCGCCCCATCTCGTAAAACTCTACTTTTTGTTAATTTACCCACAACTATTACAATTGTTTTTAATAAAACTTATTTCGTTAATAAAAATATACTTGAAATTACAAATAAATTTATCTCATCAATTCAAACTAATTTTTAGCAAAAATTGAATAATATAATTAAAGTGTTTAACAAGACAATATCACAACAAAAACAAAAATCTCATAATACAAAATCAATGATTCAATAGTATATAAATTTGTTTATAATAAAGACAAAAGAAAATGTTAAAATTGGTACCTTATTTCCAACCTTCCTAAAGAAAAAAAAAAAAGAGGCAGAAAGCCTTGTTGGGTAAAATAAAATAAGATGATGATATGTTTGTTTAAATAGTAGGGTTATAGGGTATGAAAAATTTACAATTTATCCCTTATCAATGCGGGGTAGGGCGGGGTGAAGCGGGTTGAGTCTAAAAAGTTTAAACCCATCCCCACCCCGCCCTGTGGTGTGGGGCTAAAATCTCACCCCATCCCCAACCCACCACCTTTACGGGGCAGGCAAAACCCGCATGAGGCGAAACGGGGAGGGGCGGGGTGGGGCAAAATTGCCATCCCTAATTTGGTGACCATGGTTTTATTCAATTAATAAATATTTGGATTCAATTATTTTAGGAGTGATATACTACTTACTTGCTGTTTAATTCATAAACTTATATAATAATATACTACCCTCTGAGCATGCGCGTGCTCAAAGGCTCTTTTATTATTTTGGGAAAAAGTTAATAATTTGCATCCATTATAATTTGAAATTACTACATTTTCTAATTACAAAATACCTAGATGTGTGATAAGTATTATGGGGTTGTGGGTGAAATAATTTTTTCATCACACCTATAGGTATTTTGTGATTGGAAAATGTAGTAATCCCAAATTGTAATGGATGCAAATTATTAACTTTTTCCCAAAATAATAAAAGAGTCTTTAAGCACGTGCTCAGATGCTAGTATACATTTGTGTATTTTTTGTTGTGCATATGATTTTTTGTTTGATTTAATTTGTATAGCAATTTATTTAATTGTTTGGTTAGATTAAAATTGATTGGTAGCTGATTTTGAGTGTAATGTAATATATAATTTTCATTGTCTTCCACACCTTCAGATTTAATTTTCACAAAGATGGAAATAGGATTAAGGCTCAGTTAAAGTAAAAGAAAATTTAAGTAGTATTAATTTCTTAAAACACCAAGAATACCGTTTGAGAAGTCCACCTATTCTGTAAGTTTAATATCAAGCAATGTAATTTTTTTTTTTTTTTTTTTTTTTTGAACCCAAGCCCAAAAGTTTAATGAATGAAAATTATTCATTTTGTGATGTGAACTTTGTAATGACATAAAAAGATATATTGGTCATAGAGTGTCACAATTATCATTTTTTATTTAAATGAGAGTTATCAATTTTTTTTTCTTTAAATCCTAAAAGGCAGCCACTTAGTCCTAAAAGGTAGCTAGTTATTGCACATCCATAACAAAATTTTCAAATGCAAAAGACTCTAACGTTGTAAACTCAGAATTTTTTTTTATTCATTTTTTTTTAATGGTAGTTATTTAATCCTAAAAGATAGGCACTTAATACACATCCATAACTAAAGTTTAGGATGCTTAAAAAACTCAAAAAAAAAAAAAAAAAAAAAAAAAAAAAAAAAAAAAACTAAGAAGGGCTGTCAATGTTACCATTGCTTTAATTTTAAGAAAAAATGTATTTTCTTTTTAATGAGAGTTATCAGTTTTTTTTTTTTTTTTTTTTTTTTTTAAATCCTAAAAGTCAGCCACTTAGTTCTAAAAGGTAGCTAGTTGTTACACATCCATAACCATAACAAAAATTTCAAATGCTAAAGACTCTCACATTGTAAACTCAGAATTTTTTTTTATTCAATTTTTTGAACGCACATGTCATGCCCATGTAAACTCTAGGGTACAGAAGCATTGGAGGAGTCAATTCAAACCTAATTTTTTTAATAAAAAAATCTATATTTAAATTAGGGAGGAATATCAAGGGTTGCTTGTTGTTCCAAAGAATTTTCACGGCTGCATTCATACTTGGAATAGTCTTTATTGATAAAATACTATTATGAATTGTATAATTCTAGATTCGTCCAATACAAAAACAATGTATTAATTTATATATATCATGAATCGTGACCATAATCTAAGCGAGGGTGTTTCACTATTTCTCAAATATAAATTCATCCAATGTGACTGCTATGCAATTTAACAAAATTGTTGACATGTCACCCTAAAAAAAATACAAAAAAAAAAAAAAAATAGAGAGTAAGGCTTAAATGTAAGAAAAACAATAGAAAAAAAAAATAATAGGAGGAAAACTGATGAAGCCAAAAATTGACCTCGTCAGTATGGTCCTCGTCAATGTCGATGGACGAGCTCCGGTACCTGTTGTCAAGAAAAGAAAGGCAAATGAAGTTTCACCGGCGTGGCGCCAGTTAAGAATACTCCGATGCTAAAGGCAGCTAAATAGCTCTCAATGAATTCTCTCGCAGGTATATATTTTGTTTTTCACATCTCTTTTACATGAGTTCTATTTACTTTTTATAGTTTGCTTCGGGTCGGTGTAGTTATGTTTGTTAATGCTCCTCTAAGAATTTTTCTCCTGAAAGAAACGCAGCATTAATTGACAATGAAGATTCTATTTAGAGTGTAACGGATGACCGTTGGGCCATCATTGCCTTTGTAACTGATCCGGCGCACTTATTCCTTATCAGCTGTCTTGATGGCCTTTATTTATGCCTTCAATGAATGCGGTCCTGTCTCGTCTATACGGACGGGGTCTTGCCCCTACACTCGTTTCTGATTTAGATGCAGCTATGGTCATCTTTAAGCTAGACGACCTCCACTTGATACTCGTCAGAAATGAAATGAACAACATGTTATTAATCATCATGCATAGGTGTTCTGGAAAAATATCCCAACTCATACAGAAACCTCAATTCAATGACATTTGGCATCGACAAGGTTGACTCTTACGAAACACAACTCAACAGAGACTAAGCTTGTTGGCTTGTCTATGGACAAGAGTTGAAACTTGGACCCATTAGGATTAGGGTTCGGCATAGTACATTTTGGGAATGATACAAGATCGTAGTTTGAAGGGCTTGTGGAATTGATAGATATGTCCCAAGGGACCACCACTCATGGAACAACGGTATTCGATCGCCAAATAGGGCCTCATTGAGCAAACAACATTTTGTACCATATAAAACTCACCCTTCCTAGTTTAATGACACTTGTCATGTCAGGACTGGACTAGAGTAGTAGATTTTGCTTTAAGATTTATCAATGCGTGGTTCATTTCCTTTGGATGGATCTCGACATCAACGATCCATGATAAATAATTCTTGCTCAAGATGTCAAGGGCCACAAATTCAAGTTTTGTAAGGTTCGACATGATCTATATCAAATATATTACATTATTAATTAATTAAATAACAATATATATATATCTTGCAAAGTAAAATGAAGAAATACTATATTCAATTTATATTATTTAAATGTAAATTATAAGAATAAAATAATCTATATAAAACATGGTATAAAAGATATTGTTGGGGCCTTTTTCCCTCTTTTTCACACCCTAGACACGTGTCCTAATACTAGTGGATAGCTTCTTGTATGGGCCTTTACTAAGAAAGGAGTTCGGTCTACTATTACCGCAGAACAGGCTTTGAAGTCCCATCTTGCCGTTGTCAGTCTATGCACAAACTTTAAATCTATAGTCCGAATAGCATTCGCGCAATAAAATCTTGTGCTTTTGACCTTTTGTTCTACTGTGGAACCTTTCTCCACTTTATGCTACTATGAAACTTTTCTCCACTTTCTGTTGTCACAAAAAGAGATTTGTTTTTTCCTCTATTGCTACAACTCTCTATACAAACCCCAAATCACAAAGAAAATATTATTAAGTAAATGTTTGTTCACATTATGATAGGCCAAAAACGAATTGACCCCTTGTGATAAATTAATTGATTAATTAGTCAAGTTTATTAATTAATCAAATTAACATGCAAACGCGTGGTAGCATAAACAAATCACCAATTACTAAAGTATGCAGCAGAAAATAAATTGACACGGTGATTTGTTTACGAATGGGAAAAACCTACACGGCAAAAACTCCACCGGGTGATTTTAAGATCACCACTCCCGAGAATCCACTATTATCACAATAAGCGGTTACAAGTAAAGGAATCCTAATACCTTATACCAACCTACAGTTGAACCCTTACCCCAATACCCAATTGGACTTGTTCTGTAGTGACAATCTCACCAATTACTAAATTTGCTTGAATAAACTTTGCTCAACACTTGTGCAACTTGTGTCATCTTTGACGGCCCTTAAAATAATCCTTTTATATGTTTAGGGTTGTGAGAAAAGAAAGTCCAAACATACAATCACAGATTGGAGTCAAAACAGAATTGAAATTCTGTTTTTCATAAACCTCGACAGATACCCTATCTGTCGAGCTGCTGTCAAGCCACGGGCTGGAACAGCTTTACAGGTCTCGATAGATACTAGTTGTCGAGCTTTAATGAACAACACTTTTTTCACTTGAATCTTGGACAGACTTGCATGGTTTTAACATTTGAACTTGAAACAAGGTTTCTTGAAGTATTAAACACATCCTAAATCTACCAAAATACTGTTGGAAAATCACTCAACTCATATTCACTTGTTGAATATAATAAAATCTATCCTAACACAAACTCTTGAAAAACTTTGCAAGAAGAGAGTCTATGGTAAGAAAGACTTTGACAACCTGTATTTCTGAAACACTTTAAACAAAACTCATCAAGGTATCTTTGTGTGAAACAGAAAATAATAGATTGCATACAAGACATACATCAATATAAAAGGAATATACGTACAATGTATGTCAATAATGGTCACAAGACCAATATACAAGAATAATGTATCTCAAATAGAAAAAAAATAAAAGAAATACATCAAGTCCTCACTACATCCCTCAGTGTCTACTCTCCCCCTAACAAAAATCTCCTATACTAACTCTCCCCCTAACTATGACTACTCTCATAACCAAAACTACTTCCCCTTTTTGTCACGAGTGACAAAGGATAAGAGTGTCAAGTAGACATCTCGTCATCGCTGGGTGAGCTAGCATCTCCATCATCTTCATCATCTGAAGCAGTAGCATCATCATCATCACCGAAGCCATCACTTTCATCTGCAGAGGCCACAGGAGTGGAAGGCATGGTGTAACCGCCTATCTCAGCCTGGCGTCAAGCAATGCGGCCAACACAAGTGTTCACCTGACACAACTCATCACTGAGAGTGTCAAGGCGAGCATCCATGCGCTGAAGTTGCGTCATGATGTCCTCGAGTGTCACACGTCCCGTAGAAGAGGAGGGACTAGATGTGGATGGAGTAGAAGGAGTGGGGGGAGTTACCGTACTAGACCGCCTTGAACAAAACTGCACCTCGCTCCGTTTAACGATAGTGGCGTCAATTGCACACATCACGTGAAAGTGGTCAGAAGTAGGAAAGGGAACAGAAAAATGGCGTAAGATCCTCGTGATAGCGGAAGGAAAGATGAGCTTATCACGGGTCGTCGTATCCCTATAGACATCTATGATAGAAAGAATGAAGTGTGAGAGAAAATCTATAGTGAGATGCTCTAACAAAGAAAGGAAAAATTGAGCACGGGGCTCGGTAATAGAGTTATAATGAGAAAGAAGGTGAAGAACAAAAGTCATAACCATGTTCATGAATCTAGGACCTTTAGCAAAGGTCGAACATGGAGTAAACTGACATTCACAAAAAGCAGAGATCATCTCGTCTTTGGACACAGTCCTCAAACGCTTACAACCGGGGTAGTCAGGATACTCTACCCTCGGGATATGGAGCACATCAGAGACAATCTCCTGTGTGACAGTAATGCGCATACCTCAAACACGAGTAAAGAAATGAGGTATTGAAGAATCAAGTCCATGCATGCTGGAGTAGAACTCCTAAATCAGCACGGAAGGACAGGTGACCGGGACATCACACAGTGACTCCCAACCCCGACTGTGAATGACAGTGGGTAGGTCATGGAGAAGTCCGACAAAATGACTTGGTGTTTCGAATGAACACCTCGTCGAGAAAAGTTCTCCGAGAAGTCCTTTCGGGCATTCTCATCACGAAACCGAACAGAAGAGGGGGTAGGATCAGAAGAAGAAGACGATGCCCTAGAACGCAGAGGGTTCTTGGACGGAGCAGATTTACGCTTTGGTGCCATAACGCACTAACGTAAACTAGAGAGTGAGGGGGAAGAAAGAAACACTCAGAAAAGTCCCAAAAACAGTTCAAATACATAAAAATATATTGAATGTAAAGGACGTATGCATGAAAATGCATGAGCATGTGACGTGCAAAGATAATTGCATCATGGGCTCAGCCCAATCCAAACCTATCAGCACGCAAGCAGTTAACATATATAACACACATCTAAATGCATGAACATATAGTTATAATGCACATGGGATGCAATGCATGAAGATTTTAAAGCATTTTCACAAAAACCAACCCAAAAATTTCACAAAAACTTCATCAATATTGAAAAACCCCAAAAAAATTTCAAAAACCCAAAAACTTAGGTTAAAAAATCATGAAATGCATGAAAATGAGAGATTTGGACACTTACCAAGTGAAGAAGAACTTGATTAAGGCCGAAAATCTCTTTGAGATGAAGTTTGAAGTGTGAGAGAGAAGTTTGGGAGGTGAAAAGGCACAGACAGATCGAGAGAGATCGAGAAAATGAAGACCGGATCGCGTTGAACAAATATATAGAAGTTAAGTAAATCTTGACAATAGAGGTGTCGAGATTTAAAGACTTCGACAGATGCATCGATCGAAAAGGTGTCCAGAGGTGTCCACAGCAAAACAAGCTCGATGGATCGATGAGGTATTGAGGGGACATGAACTTTCTCGATCGATTCACCTAGCTATCGAGAGGTGTCGAGATTGCGATAAAAAGCAACTGAAGAGCTCGACAGATAAGCTAGGTATCGAGAGGTATCGAGGAGCTGTCGAGATTGCTTAAAAACAGTTTTTCAAGAAAAGAAAAACACAGATATAAATGCAATCAACCATGCAACTCAACCAATGATCCAAACAGCATTTTGAACTCTCAAAATCATCTCTCAACCAATGATCCAAACACACACACTAAACACGTCTAACCATTTTTATATTTCAAAAACAAGTTAAGACAGTTTAGTGAGCATACATTAACACATGTAAACCTTGTGATGGCCAAATCATATTGTACCTGCACATGTATCAAGAGTAGCAAAGAATATTGCGTGTTGTGTGTGAAAAACATCGCAAGATTGCATAAGCGTCTACATGTTATGACGATTTGAGATATGAGAAAATCAATTTAACTCACACACAATCATAACTGTTTGATGGGGACTATCACCTTCGAGGTACATCCTATAACTCCCACATCTCCTAGAATACACGCTTGCAATCATATATAAAGCATTTTGATTCTTTTTGCTTTTTATTTTCTTCTTTGCATATTTTTCTTTTTTTTAAAGCAAATCATTTGTGGGCATATAAGAGTTAGAAAATAAATACCCAATTATGTTAAGCAATTGACATTCCAATTTTGTTATGCCGAAGCATACAAATGTCATTTCATGATTGGCGGGCAACAGTGGTGAGATGATTATTTATGCATTTCTCTTAGGATTTTTTAGTCCTTCCCATCAAAAAGAGTGATACGAGTGTTAAGTACAAGAGATTACTTAATCTTACTCATCACAAACACGAGCCACAAATCTCACTTGCTTAGTTGTGCATAGAAATGCTCATCTAAGCTACAATAGATACAAAGTTTAGAAAACTTTGTTTCAATGGCCATCCAAGGTACACAAGTACCAAAGTACACAAAACACACACTGTTTTTATATTTTTTTTTTCTTCTGATTTTTCAATTTTTATTTTATTTTATATGAAAAACAAAATAAACAAAATTGAAACGAAACCAAACAAAAACATGTTAAATAAAGCAAAGCTTAAAACTAGACTGACTCAATACAGTAAAGCAAAACACTCAAGTAATGCAAACAAAAACAAGAAGAGGAAGAGAAAAAAAGTGACATAATCACTTGGAGCCCTTTTCCTTCCACACCTTGGAAGAACCTTTCCTTTGAGTAAACCCTTGAACCGGTGGTGAGGGGGAAGAATTTGAAACCGTTCAAGTTCGAAAGGAACATGAGGGCTTTGAGAAGATCTCCAAGAGGAGCAGAAGAGGATGGGAACTGATTCTGGTTTTTCGATGCTATCATGCCATTACTCTGTTGAGTGGCTAACCACTTATAGCAATTAGGTCGAGTATGACCGGCTGCTCCACAGTGATGACAGAGATGCTGCTTCTTTTGTTTAGGCTTTTGAGAGATAACCTTCTTAGCCCTAGGGTTTTTAGCTTTTTTCTTATCCTGCTTAGGGGGTGCTCCTAAGATAGATTTACCATTGTCTATGTTCTCACTAGCTAATTCATTTTTAACAACATTGTTCTTAATTTCAACATTATTATTAGGAGGAACAAAAACAGTAATACTGGTAGAAGCAATATTAGAAAAAGAGAGACCATACCCTAAACCAGTTCGATCGGAAGCAAATTTCTGAAGATTTAGCTTCTCATCAAGCTTTGCACTTGAAGTCCTCTCCAACTGGGCTCTGACTTGGAACAGTTCTGCCTCAAGCTTCTTAGTCTTCTCAGCCAAAAAGTTGTTCTCAAAACGCAGTGCTCCAATAGTCTGATTGGCTTCATCAAACTTTGTGGAAAGCTCTTCACGATTAAGTTTCACATCACTGAGCTTCTTGGTGGCCAGCCTATAAAGTTTCTTATGCTTCTCAGAAAGCTTGTACAGTTTCTCATAGACTGTATGGATATCATCTTGATCATCCATCTTCTTGAATTTGGACTCCACCAATTCCTCTTCTTCATCCACATCTTCAACAATCCACTCAGTGGGATTGACAGTGGCAGTGAAGGCATTTAGGATTCTGTCATCCTCATTGTTGGAATCATCCTCAGGCTCAGTGTCACTCAAT
The DNA here is from genome assembly GCA_030021035.2 of Notholithocarpus densiflorus. Lineage (NCBI taxonomy): Eukaryota > Viridiplantae > Streptophyta > Magnoliopsida > Fagales > Fagaceae > Notholithocarpus > Notholithocarpus densiflorus. The sequence continues at coordinate 5,352,900 of JARYZH020000016.1, read as the reverse complement.
GTAGCAGCAAGTGTCTTGCTTTTCCCAATAGTCTTAAGATATGTAGGGGCACTCCTGTTTCATATGTCCAAAGCCTTGACATCCAAAGCACTTTGGTCCTGCGGGAACAGTGTACTGACCGCCATCCCTAACATCCTTCTTCCCTTTGTCTTGGCTCTTGAATTGAGAAGAATTAGATTACCTACGGTCCTTGTCGAAGCCCTTCCCATTAGCATTCTTCATGAACTTCTTGAATTGCATTGTAATATAGGACTTCATCTTAGAATCTTTATCCTCAAAAAACTCATCAGTATCACTACTCTTGGCCTTTAATGCCATGCTCTTACTCTTACTCGATTTCCCGATTCTTGTCAAACCGAACTCATAGGTCTGCAGATTTCCAACCAACTCTGTCAAAGGAATTTTGTCAATATCCTTTGATTCCTCAATTGCGGTGATCTTGGCATGGAATCTCTCGGGTAGAGATTTGAGCATTTTTCTCACAATCTTGGGTTCAGGAATGGTTTCCCCAAGATTAAAGGCTGAGTTCACTATGTCCTTGAGCTTGGCATAGAACTCATCAAACGACTCATCCTCCTCCATCTTGATCTCTTCGAAGCTTGTAGTGAGCCTCTGAAACTTCGAATCCTTGACAGCCTTAGTTCCTTTGTAGGTTGTCTGGAGGATAGTCCATGCTTCCTTTACAGTTTTAATGGAGGATATCTTCTTGAACTCCTCATTAGTGACCGCACTGAATAAGGCATTCAATGCCCTGCTGTTGAAGTTTGCTGCCTTGATCTTAGCATCATCCCAATCGGCTAGCGCTTTTGTAGGCTTGGTTCAGCCTATGTCCACAGCTTGCCATACTTTCTCATCTAAAGACTGCAAGAAAACTCTTATGCGTACTTTCTAGTATGCATAGTTAGTGCCATCAAATAAAGGAGGTATAATAAAAGACTGTCCTCTATTCATGAAAAACAGGGGTCAGTGGATCACACAGCAAAGATTAACCCTAATTAGAGTGTGCCCACTCTAATACCACTTGATAGGCCAAAAACGAATTGACCCCTTGTAATAAATTAATTGATTAATTAGCCAAGTTTATTAATTAATCAAATTAACATGCAAATGCGTGATAGCACAAACAAATCACCAATTACTAAAGTATGCAGCGGAAAATAAATTGACACGGTGATTTGTTTACGAATGGGGAAAACCTACACGGCAAAAATCCCACCAGGTGATTTTAAGGTCACCACTCCCGAGAATCCACTATTATCACAACAAGCGGTTACAAGTAAAAGAATCCCAGTACTTTATACCAACCTACAGTTGAACCCTTACCCCAATACCCAATTGGACTTGTTCTGTAGTGACAATCCCTCCTTGTAATACACGGCTCCCAGTACGTGACTAACCAATTTCGCGGATCCTAGTACGCGACTTCAATCACCAATTAGAGAAGGTTGTTGGCTGCAAAGTTTTTCAATTCATCACACGATGAAAATCGAGAAGCTCCTTGGTTTCAAAACTCTACGATGCACAAACACAGCAACTTCTTCACAAGAAAGATGAACTAGGGCAAATTCTTTCTCCGGTCACAATTTGCTTGAACAAACTTTGCTCAACACTTGTGCAACTTGCGTCACCTTTAACGGCCCTTAAAATAATCATTTTATATGTTTAGGGTTGTGAGAAAAGAAAGCCCAAACATACAATCACGGATTGGAGTCAAAATAGAACTGAAACTCTGTTTTTCATAAACCTCGACAGATACCCTATCTGTCGAGCTGCTGTCAAGTCACGGGCTGGAACAGCTCTACAGGTCTCGATAGATGCTAGCTGTCGAGCTAGCTATTGAGCTTTAATGAACAACACTTTTCTCACTTGAATCTTGGACAGACTTGCATGGTTTTAACACTTGAACTTGAAACAAGGTTTCTTGAAGTATTAAACACATCATAGATCTACTCAAATACAAGTAAAGTGCGTTTTGTCAAAGGATTAGCCAATTACATCAAATAGTGACATATGTTCCTAACAAGTGAATCACATATGTCCTAACACATTAGATTAGCATATATACTCTCTCTCTCTCTCTCTCTCTCTCTCTCTCTCTCTATATATATATATATATATATATAGAGAGAGAGAGAGAGAGAGAGAGAGAGAGAGAGAGAATGGATCACAAGGTTTTCGGCCCCAACCCTCACAACCTTATTTCTTTAACCCAATATTGCACAAAACAGTGAGGTTGGGGACTCGAATTAAAGTGGCCTTACTTAAATGCCTCTTTTCAAGAGATTCAGGTGAGGATGGTTAAATGGGAGGGAGGAAGTTATCTTAGTGGTGCATGCTGATAATACTTTACTATAGGGTACTCTATTTCTCTACTAATTCTCTATTGTTCTCGACCGATCCTATCCTTTCTCTTTTCTCCTTAATTTTTCAATTTTTTTACTTTGTGTTGTGTTTTAATGTTGTTTTGAGTGAATGAGATTTTCTCCTTTTATAATTGAATTTGAATGGGTATTTTCCCCTTAATGCCCTTCTTCAATGACTTATTGGTTTTCACTTCGAAGAGCGAGCCCTTCCAACCTGTCCTTAACTCCACAAACCTTTATCTCTTTGGGAAATTAATATCCCAAAGGTTTCTTTGGTTTTACTGTAAATAGAAGGTTCACTTGTTTTTGGGTGGGCATGAGGTTGAGACACAAGTTTTCTTAAGCATAAATGGTGCAAGATCATTAATGCTAGTTGGCTCAATGCAAATTGGTTTTATGACATGCACATTATGATGACTATCACTTTCATCCAACAAAAGTATCCCCTAAATGGCCATGACAAGACACCAAAACTAAAACATTCCTCCCCTCCATCTAAATCCATCTCCTTGAACCTTAACAGTGACGAGTACACCTCCTCTATATGTTTGGGATACAAATAGGTGAACCCATTTGCCTACCTTGCTTTTATCCCCATGTTTTCTCTTCTACAATGCTCGAGACTTGAGAATTCTTTCTTGAAATGTCTTCCTCTTTTTGGGTCTGTTTGAGATCCGCTTATTTTGCTGAAACTGAAAATTTTTTGCTGAAAGTACTGTAGATAAAGGTAAAAGTTAGCTAAAATAGTATAGTAGGACCCATGAATAGTATCAAAAAGTGTAGTAGGACCCATGAATAATAGCAAAAATAAGCTGAATAGTAATATAAGTTAGCAAAAAATAAGCTATCCAAACGCAACCTTCCTAGGCTTTTTTCTATTTACTTAGCTTCCTTTGTACAAATGGATTGGGCCCCTTTTTTGGACCTACTCAGTACTCTTTCACTCATGCAAGGGTCTTGGGCCATCCATGGCCCCACCTGTTACCCCCTGTTACCCCATCCACACGTATTCTATGGAAGGTCATTCTTAGCCTTTTTCTTTACTTCTTTATCTTCTTTATTCGAATGGGCTGGGAAAACTTCCTACAGAGAAATCACATATTCAAAGAAATAGTAGCTAAACCCTTACTTAGCTTAGGTTTTAGATGTAATTGAGATAAAAAGACCTAAGAGAGAGCCTATGCTTTCCTAGCATGTCTTGGTGAGGTTGAGAGCAAAATGAGAATTGCATCCCCTTTGCAAGGCTGGTTGGCCTAGTGGAATTTGGTAGGTGGAACCCCTGGTCCTTATGTGTCCATGCGCCCCAATTGAATTGGTCATTTGGGAGATGTATGTGCTATGCCCTTCCCTTAATGTAAATTTACTACGCTTACATGCTTCTATATACATTAGGCTATGCTTGTGCCCAGGTACAATTTTGCATTCTCTACTCTTAAGGTCCACATTCCCCTTGGGCTTGGGCTTTGTTCATAGTGTTAGAATTATGTGCCCTCAAAAACAATACTATGCATTTTTTATTTGATAATAAAATTTTATTTTCACATACATAATTTTTATGGGGATATTTCATTGTTTAAATGTGGCATGTTATGTCGCATCTGTAGAAAAATCATGTTAATGGTTAAAAAACCAAAGACAGGGAGTAATGATTTTTCATAGATTATTAAATTGTTCTAGGCTGTGGATATTAATTGAATATCAACATTGAAGCCTACAATTGTTGTGCTGCTATATGATAGGATGATTTACTCCATCATTGAGGTATTGACTTTAAGCAGACAAGTGGGTGTAATGTAACAAGTACATACACTGAATCGGATCCGATCAAGAACACCTTATGAAGTGATCACTATTAATTAAAAGGTTGTTCTATCACAATTTTTCTATTGTCCTCAAACATGAGAGGTTTGTGTATATTTATTTATTATGCACATAACTTTGACAATGTCAACTGGTGATGCTTATTTTAAAGGCTATATACAGACACGTTGGGTTATGTGTGTAATGAGTAATATATGTAAATGCTCAACAATGAATCTACCAGTCTCTAAAGAAGATAATATATTCAGTTGATTTTCATATTGAAGTTGGACTCAAAACAAAATCAGCCGGTGACATTTTTCAAAAATGTTTTTCATATATATAATATTGTATATATATATATATATATATATAATTAAAGAGTTTTTTCAAAGATATTTTGGAGTCAAATAGAAATTATGAAATCAAGAAATTAAGGCTTACATAAGCTAGGGACATGACAGTGATATTAATCCAATCCTAGTGGCTTGTGGGAATATAGTGTGGTGGAAGGACATAGATATAAATTTGTAAGTAATGGGACTTCATTTGTAATTCTCTAATCTTCAAGGGTCAATTGCAATGTGTTGATAGACATTATTGCAATATGTAGAAGTTCAAATATTTTCTTGACATGGTTGAGAAAATTAAGGAATAATTTTGAAAGAGTTTCAAGATAAGTCAATAACATTCAAAAAGTTATTGATTAATCCTACAGCTTAAGATTAGGATCCCTAAGGATCCCACGTCCAATCTCTCTCTTGGGTTTTAGAAGTCTTAAATAAAAATAATATTTAAAAAAAAAATCATATTAGTCATTGGCCATCAGAACTACTGAGTGATACTGTAGTCTTTTGAAAACCCAAAAAGAAATAGAGAGAGAGACGTGAATACCTTGGGAGGCAACACACTTAGTTGCTAAGAGAGATACGCAATTTTTTTCTATTTAAAATCCATGGTTGTGTGGTACAATGATCTTTAAATGAAAATATAAATTTTGTTTTATACTGCTTCCGCAAAAACTGTCACATAGACCTATGTCTTTGCGTAAAAAATAGGTGGCAACATATATCTATATGTTATCTTTTATCATTTTGTATACAAATTCAAGAGACTTGTAACGTGTTGTGAGAGAATTAGTTCATGTTTCATGTTAATTTAACTTTTGTAATCTATTGATGTGTAGTAATTTTTTTTTTTTTTTTGAGAAGAGACGTGTAGTCTTCAACTCAAATAGACTTAAAAATTCAACAAATTAGATTTTGAGGTTTCAAACTCTCAGAAAGAGACTTCCAATGAATTGAGAGTGTTCCTGATTTAGTTTTAAAGGAAGAAAAAATAGTTTGTTTTTAAAAAAGAAAAGAAAAAAAAAAACACAATTTTCTTTAGAAATTTGCTAGAGGCGCTTGCTAATATGTGTTCTAAAATAAAAGTATTGAGATAAGATAAAGAAATTTAGAAAGAAGATAATATCTTTAAGTGGTCATCCACACAATAGTTTTGATTCATGAATAAATGTGTATTTGCATTTGTAGTTAGATCACATATTTATTGGAGTTAAAGGTCGTATGGAGGGAATTCTTAATAATGCAACGCCATACATTTCAGGATGTAACTTCATTAATTTATAAATTTAACACAATCTATTTGTAACTTTATGCATTTATGTGCATTTTGATTACTTTAGTTTTCATTAAATATTTTTAAGAAAAAAAATTAACATGTGACAGTTCATGTGAAAGCCAAGGTGGCAAAAAAGAAAAATACATTTTATAGTTTCACTATTAGCCACATAAATTTTTTCCATTCACCACTTAAGGAAAAAGATAGGCAAAAGGAACAAGGATTGCCAAAGCGGAAATATTTTGACATAGTATCAAAAGTTTAGGGTCTAAACAATACGTTTGCAACATTATGGACTATTTTGACAAAATGGTAATTATACTTTTTATTATTATTAAAGTAATGTTAAACTTAAGATATTGGCTCTTTAATGGGTTGGCATATTTTAGACCCTAGATTTATTTAAGTTAAATCTTGGCCTTTACTCAAGGGTATTTTTTTGTCAAAAAAAATATTATTTTACTCGTTCGAATTATCAAAATATTAAGAAACCTATAAATACACCAAAACCTCTAAAATGACACCCTTAAAACTGCCAAAATGACTAAAATGCACCTCGAATGTCGAAAATATCTCAAAACCCTAGAAAATGACCAAAATGCCCCCAAAACAACCACAATACCCCCGAGATCATTAAAAATGACTAAAATAACATTGAAACCTCAAAAACAAGTAAAATACTCTCGAAACCTCTAGAAATGACTAAAATACCCCTAAACTAAGCAAAAATACACTCGATTTTTTAGATTTTGGGGTATTTTTGTCTGTTTAAAGTTGTTTTGCTTATTTAGAGGATGTTAGGGCATTTTGCTCATATTAGCAATGTCGAGCGGTATTGTTTAATCGTTTTAGATGTTTGGGGCATTTTGGTCATTTACGAGATCTCGAGATTTGGCTACTCATTTTTGCCGTTCCAGGGGTATTTTGGCCATTTTGGAGGTTTTAGGGTTATTTTAGTCGTTTTAGAGATTTTGAAGCTATTTTGGTCAATTAAGAGGATTCGGTGTGGTTTTTTTTTGGACATTTTGTGGTTTTTGGAGTAGTTTGGTAATTTTGGGTGTATATTGGCCATTATAATGATTTCAAGTGTATTTTTTTGTCAAAAAAATTTATTTTACCCATGAGAATTACCAAAATATCAAAAAGCCTATAAATACACCAAAACATCTAAAATGACCCCCTTAGAACTGCCAAAATGACTAAAACGCACCGCAAATGTCCAAAATATTCGAAAACCCTAAAAAATCCCCAAAACCCCCCCCAAAGCGACTACAATACCGCCGATAACATTTAAACTAACCAAAATGCCATTGAAGCCTCAAAAATAAGTAAAATACCCTCGAAATCTCTAGAAATGACTAAAATACCCCTAAACTAAGCGAAAATACACTCGATTTTTTAGATTTTGGGGTATTTTAGTCTGTTTCAAATTTTATTGCTCATTTAGATGATTTTAGGGCATTTTACTCATATTAGCAATGTCGAGGGGTATTTTTAATCATTTTAGATGTTTGGGCACTTTGGTCATTTACGAGATCTTGAGATTTGACTGCTCATTTTTGCCGTTTCGGTGGTATTTTGGTAATTTTATAGGTTTTGGGGTAATTTTAGTCGTTTTAGAGATTTTGAGGCTATTTTGGTCAATTAAGAGGATTCGGTGTGGTTCTTTTTGGGACATTTTGTGGTTTTTGGGGTATTTTGGTAATTTTGGGTGTATATTGGTCATTCTAGTGATTTCAAGCGTATGTTTTTGTCAAAAAAAATTATTTCACCCATGAAAATTACCAAAATATCAAAAAGCCTATAAATACACCAAAACATATAAAATGACCCCTTTTGAACTGCCAAAATGACTAAAATTGTAAATGTCCAAAATATCCCAAAACCCTAAAAAATGACCAAAACCACCCCAAAACGATGACAATACCATTGAAACCTCAAAAATAAGCAAAATACCATCGAAACCTCTGAAAATGACCAAAATACCCCTAAACTAAGCCAAAATACACTCGATTCTCTAGATTTTGGGGGTATTTTGTACGGTTTCGAGTTGTTTTGCTCATTCTAGAGTATTTTAGGGCATTTTACTCATTTTAGCAATGTCGAGATGTATTTTTTAATCATTTTAGACGTTTGGGGCATTTTAGTCCTTTACGAAGTATCGAGATTTGACTGCTTATTCTAGCCGATTCAGGGGTATTTTGATCAATTTAGAGGTTTTGAGATTATTTCAGTCGTTTTTAGAGATTTTGAGGTTGTTTTGGTCAATTAAGAGATTTCGAGGGGTTTTTTTTTGACATTTTGTGGTTTTGGGGGTATTTTGATAGTTTTGATGATTTTAGGAGTCTATTGGTTATTCTAGTGATTTCATGGGAATTTTTTTGTCAAAAAAAAAAAAAATTTTACCATGATAATTACCAAAATATCAAAAACCTTGAAATACACCAAAACCTCTAAAATGACCCCTTTAGAATTGCCAAAATGACTAAAACGCACCACAAATGGCCAAAATATCTCAAAACCCTAGAAAACGACCAAAACGTCCCCAAAACGACCATAATACCCCCGAGAACATTTAAAATGACCAAAATACCAATGAAACATCAAAAATAAGCAAAATACGCTCGAAACCTCTGGAAATGACCAGAATACCCCTAAACTAAGCCAAAATGCCCTTGAGTTTTTAGATTTTGGGGGCATTTTCAATGATTTCAAGTTGTTTTCCTCATTCTAGAGGATTTTGGGGCATTTTTCTCATTTACGAGTTATCGAGATTTGACTGCCCATTCTAGCTGTTTCGCGAGAATTTTGGTCATTTTAGAGGGTTTGGGGTTATCTTAGACGTTTTAGAGATTTTGAGGCTATTTTAGTCAATTAAGATGTTTCGGAGGGGTTTTTTTTTTGACATTTTGAGGTTTTGGGGGTGTTTTGGTAGTTTTGGTAATTTTGGGAGTATATTAGCCATTCTAGTGATCTCAAGGGTATTTTTTTGTCAAAAAAAATTATTTTATCCGTGAGAATTACCAAAATATCAGGAAACCTATAAATACACCAAAACCTCTAAAATGACACCCTTAGAACTGCCAAAATGACTAAAATGCACCTTGGATGTAGAATACCCCCGAAACCTCTAGAAATGACCAAAATAACCCTAAACTAAGCGAAAATACACTCGATTTTTTAGATTTTGGGGTATTTTAGTTTGTTTCAAATTTTTTTGCTCATTTAGACGATTTTAGGGCATGTTTCTCATATTAGCAATGTTGAGGGGTATTTTCTAATCATTTTAAATGTTTGGAAATTTTGGTCATTTACGAGGTCTCGAGATTTGACTACTCATTTTAGCCGTTTCGGGGGTATTTTGGTCATTTTATAGGTCTTGGGGTTACTTTAGTCGAAAAAAAAATGAAAACATGGAGTAATGCTTAATTTGAAAATCAACTGGACTTAAACATGAGAGTTAAACATTGCCTATTTTGTAGGCAAGGTTACAGGTGGGAGTTAAAGACATATTTTTACTATATTATTCTCAAGTTTTATCTCTACTTAAACGTAAGGTGTAGAGGTATTTTGGAACCAAAAAATCCGATCCAAAGAGAAGAAGCCTCTTATATAGTAGTATAGACAATTGATTTGAGAAACATTAAGTAAATGAATATTAATTACTACATAATTTTAAAATTCTCATCTAACGTATTGACCATCTTATAATCACATTTGTAATTATTTGTAACAAATTTTTTGCATTGGAATTATAAGAGAAACACTTTGTTTAAATCTGATATAAAATAAATAAATAAAATAAAATAAAAAAACCAAACAAAAACAAAAACAAAAAATTTGCAAAGTCCTACACACACCATGGTTAAATCTAGAATTAGGCTACATAATAAAAAGTAGATCATATTATCATAAATATTAAATACCAGTAAAATAAATTAAAGTATTACCTCCACGGTATAAAAGAGAAAAGTTGTGAATTTTGTCATGATTAGTTTTTAATGATGGTATAACTGCTTGTAAACAATTCATCACGTTTAGAGTTAGAATATCTGAAAATTAATTCAAAATACACAACCCATAGAGATATATCATGCACAAAGTAAGGATGAATAATACTAATAAGATGGTATAATAGTGAAACTCATTCTTTAAATCAACATAAAGTATAAACTCTCATTACCATGTGGTGTGTATAAAATACTTTCTTGAATGGTTCTGATTCACGGATACTGTTTCCTCCGATTCTTTTGAAACCCTTTTTTAAAATATTAGATATAGTATATAAAAACAAAAAGAGATTAATAATTGGAAACAAACCCATGTGGTGGTTTTTGTTTACTGAATAGGTTGTAGGCAACTTTGGGTATGAGTATTGTTGCGAAACCATTGATGCTATGCTTGTAACTGCAATTAAGGGAAGTTTTGGCTTTTTACTCAATCTTTTTCACATGAGCAAATATGAATGATGGGTGTCGTCAATCAAATTTCAATAAATAAAAAATTATACCTCATCTTACTATTTCTTCTCAAACTTGGTTGCTTGGCTTTGCCTTTCCACCTACAAACCCCCCCCCCCCCCAAAAAAAAAAAAAAAACCTTTATTTTTTAATTAATTGCACAGAGTGTAATCAAGATAAAAGATGACCAATCTAGAAAAAAAAAAAAGTATTTTGTTGTAGAAAGGTCCTAGAGGCTAGAGTGTAATCAAAATTGAAAACGAACAATCTTGAAAGCACTGGGAACGTCCTATTAATATTATCTGCATAGCCTTTGCCATCACATTCTCAAACCTCCCATTTCCTTTTCTTTATTTTGCAGTTTAGGGTTTCAACTTTATTTATTTATTTTTGAATAAAAGGTAGAACTTTATTACAAAGAAGTATGACAAGCTTAGAACTGCGAAGTACAAGCAGTATCTAGGCTAAGTTTATGTTGGAAATAGTTTAGTGAATAAACAAGTTTTGATACAATAGATAATAACTCAAATAATTTGCAAGAATATAAAATAAAATAAAAGTTTAAAACAATCTCACAATACTATAGAATTACGCTACAAAAGCTTTGTCCTTAAAGGTTGATCCGTACCACCCTGAATAAAACATAGTGTACCTGGTTTTATTGTTATTTAAACAACTTCCCAGAATTAGACTATAGCGTTAATCTTCGTGATGGACGACGCACTTCCACTCACGAAAGTTCAAGAACAACCTTCAAATATTGCATTTTTATAAAACAAATGAAATTGTAGAAAAATATGTGGGAGAGAAAGAACATAGAGATTTTGTATTCGGAAATATAAAATAATCAAAAACTTAAATTGTGTTGTGATATGGTATTATATAGACTATTCATGACAATAATGGTCTATAGTTATTGGTTACTAATAACACATAAAAGTCCAATAACTAGTTTACCCATTATTGCTCATCGGCTATTTTCCTCATAATTGTTCAATGGCTATTTTCCTCATAATTGTTCAACAGCTATTTTATTCTTTATTGCTCAATAGCTAGAAAATATATAATAATAAAAAAGTTTGGAACACACACCCACACCAGTAGTTTACAAAGAATTGATGCACATAGAAGACCAAGTTTACTCCTTTCTTTCATTTTTTTCAACCAATTTGCAAAGAAAGCTTTACGTTATTGGAATGTCACAATTGAACCACAAATAAACTCTTCATTTCAAAAAGATCAGCCACCTTCCTCATCAACAACAAAAATAATACGGAAGTATTTACATTTGCTAACAGAATGAATAACACAACATAAGAAACAAAGCATTATAATTATCCTAAGTTCTAGCTGGATATAGACATATAGCTTTGACAAAATAGGGAAAATTACACATTACCACCCTAAACTATACACCAGATTACACTTTACACCCTAAACTATTCGAATGCACATTTTGCACCATAAACTAATACATTTGTTATACTTTGCACCTCAATGTTAGTTTTACCATTAAGTTAGACGGAAATTAATAGCATGTGACTGGCATGTGATTTTTGCTTGGGTGGCACATAGTTTAAAGACAAAAATACCCTCTTCACAGACAATTAAAACAAAACACTCTCACATGTGTAGCATCTCCTCCCCCAAATCAAAATCTGTCTAACCCTAAATCCCCAACAGCTCTCACGCAGTTTTGACACCAAAGATTCATGACTATCCGTGGACTGTGACTACAAATTAAATAATAAGTCTTTGGAATTTGATATGTAAGATGGATTATTGTCTTTGGCTAACAAAGAAGAAAATAAATTTAATAATAAGTCCTTGGAATTTGATATATATGATGGATTATTGTCTTTTGCTAACGGAGAAGAAAATATTCAATCATTAGATTCCATGATGGATTTCAATATGGGAGTGCTTTGCTTCCATAAACTTATCGTAAGCTCTTACCTTTCAAACTCATCATGTGTCTTCGAATGTAGCAATGACTATGATGGATTATCGCCCTCTTCAAAAAAATATTTAATATTCTCCGATAGATGTTTAGCAAGATTTGGGGAGAGAAGCAACTGAACAGTGAAAGCTGCTGGCCTAGAAAGAGGGAAGAGATGTTGGCCGAGAGAGAGGGGAAAGTCTGTTGGCCATGCGTGAGAGTTGTTAGGGATTTAGGGTTAGACAGATTTTGATTTGGGGGAGGAGGAGATGTTACTCACGTGAGAGAGAGCTTTTGTTTTGATTGTTTCTGAAGATGGTATTTTTGTCTTTAAACTGTGTACCACCTAAACAAAAATCATATGCAAGTCACATGTTATCAATTTCTATTTAACTTAACAGTAAAATTAACATTGTGGTGCAAAGTGTAACAAATGTGATAATTTAGGGTGCAAAACGTGCATCTAAATAATTTAGGGTGCAAAGTGTAATCTGGTGTATAGTTTAGGGTGGTAAACTGTAATTTCCCTGACAAAATATCTAGTGCAAATGGAGATTAAATGAACTTTTTCTTTTCTTTTCTTTTTTTCAGAGAGAGAGAGAGAGAGAGTAAATGAACTATAGGGAAATAAATATTCTTATTAGTTAAACAATAAAATACTTTGTAGCATGGGGAGGCCTTATGGTTTCCATGCCAATAGAAATATATACCATCTTTTGCCTCCAATTCTGGAAGATGGGTTTCCCTTTTTTTTCTTTTTTCTTAAATAAATTCCAAGACATTTAAATCAAATTTTATTAGCCTAAAAAAAATCATGATATATACATTAAGCATGATAAAAGATGACAAAACTATTTTAAATTAATGGAACGGTCCTAGACTCCCATTTCAACTCTTTCTAAAGAAGAAACCTCAAGTTCTTGTCAGGATTTGGTCCCTATTCAATCAAATGTTAGAAATACTGAATAAGTGTATTGTATCTCTTAAGTAATAGAATATACATGAGTACCTTTATATAAGAGGCAAAGTGTGCAGTACAAGTAAGTGTGCTATACAAGTAAACAAGGTGGGCCTAAGGCCCACATTCCCTAATACACGTTAACAGCCCCCTTCAAACTCAAGGTGGATGTAAGTCCAACTTGAGGTTGTCAACCAAAGTACGAAAGCGTCCCTTAGGATGTGACTTGGTGAAGATATCTGCAAGTTGATCTTTAGAGGATACTAAGATCAGCTTGAGAGCACCATGGACAAGATGATAACGGATAAAATGACAATTGATCTCGATGTGTTTAGTCTGTTCATGGAAGACATCATTGTAAGCAATATGAATGGTACTCTAGTTATCACAATAAAGAGGAGTAGCAGAGAATGTGGACACACCTAAGTCTTTGAGAAGCCATCGTAGCCAAAGGAGCTCAGATATGGTATCAACAAGGGCACGATATTCTGCTTCAGTACTGGAGCAGGCCACATGAGTTTGTTTTTTGCTTCGCCAAGAAATCAGAGAAGAACTAAGAAGAAAGCAATAACCAGTGGTGGACCTGCGATCAGTGGGATCTCCTGCCCAATCAGTATCAGAAAATGCACGGAGAACAAAAGGAGACTGAGTAGAGTAGAAAAGACTATGGAAGAGAGTGCCCTTTAGGTATCGAAGAATGCACAGAATAGCAGCATAGTGAGTCGATCGTGGAGCAGACAGATACTAGCTCACCTGGTGAACAGCATAGGAAATGTCTGGATGAGTGACAGTGAGATAAACTAGGTTTCCAACCAAGCGCTTGTAAAGAGAGGGATTAGAAAATGGTTTCCCCCCTGAGGGAGTTAGATGCGCATTAATCTCAACTGGAGTGTCAACAGTCTTACTATCAGTGAGTCCAGCTCGAGACAAGAGTTCAGAAGCATACTTGACTTGAGTAATATAAAGTTCATTTGTAGAATGAGTGATTTCAAGACCCAAGAAGTAGCTGAGATGTCCAAAATCTTTCATCTCAAACTGCTGTCTGAGAAAATCCTTGAGTTCTTAAATGTCACTGTGGTCATCACCAGTTATGATCATATCATCCACATACAGGAGAAGTAAAATAGTACCTTTGTCAGTGCGATGAAGAAATAAGGCAGAATCATAATGACTAGCCATGTAACCTAAGCGAGAGATGGTAGAGCTGAATTTGGTAAACCAAACTCGAGGAGCTTGTTTAAGGCCATAAAGTGCACGTCGAAGGTGACAAACCTTGTTTGATTCAACAGATAGACCAGGAGGAGGTTGCATATAAACTTCTTCACTTAAAACCCCATTAATGAATGCATTTTTGACATCCATCTGAAAAAGGTCTCATTTACTGGCAGTAGCAGCAGCTAAGAGGGCACGAACAGATGAGATATGAGCAATCGGAGCAAAAGTCTCTTCATAATCAATCCCATACTCCTGTGTAAAACATTTTGCAACAAGATGAGCTTTGTAGTGCTCAATGGACCCATCAGAGTGAGTCTTAATCTTGTAGATCCACTTACAACCAACTACAGATTTCCTAGGGGGGAGAGTCACCAAATCCCAAGTATGGTTTTTAGATAATGCATCAAGTTCCTCTTTCATTGCAATCTTCCATAAAGGGGCAGTGTAACAATAATAGTCAAGTAATTATGCAAGAATGGATCTTACCCGAGTTAAGTGATGAGGTGGAATGTCTTATGCAAGGTCTTCAGGTGGAGCAGGAGCAAGGGACCCAAGCTCAGGGTTGGGTAGCTCGTCTTCAACCTGTTCATTAAAGGGTGAACTAGGAAAGGGATCAAATATATCTGGTGGTTGGACAGAGAAGTCTATAGGAGAATCAGGAGCAACTACAAGAGGATCAGGAGCAGCTACAGAAGGAATATGTGTCTCATCTGGAAAAAGGTCTAAGAAAAAGGAGGAAGATAAAGAGGCATGGAAGTGAGAGAGTTCGACAAAGGAGCGATGTTCCCAAAAGACAACATTGCGGGAGATACGAAGATGATGAGAGACAGGATCATAACACTGATACCCCTTTTGAGTTTCGCCATAACCAAGAAAACAACAAAGCCTTCACCGAGGCTCAAGTTTGTTATGCTCATGTGACTGAAGAAGAACAAAACAGGCAGAACCGAAGGAGTGAAGGTGATGATAATCTGGAGGTGACCCAAAAATGCGCTCATGTGGAGTTTGATTTTGGATGACAGGACTGAGAATATGATTAATAGCATGAACAGCATGAAGTGCGGCTTTACCCTAAAAAGAAGTAGGAACTTTGGCAGAGAGAAGGAGAGCATGAACAGTGTCAAGAATATGACGAAGTTTTCGTTCGGCTCTACCATTTTGCTAAGAGGTACCTGGACAAGTTAGTTGATGAACAGTGCCATAGGAATGCAAAACAGCTTGGAAAGCATATTGAGTGTACTTAAGAGCATTATCAGATCGAAAAATTTTGATACGTTTGGAAAATTGAGTTTCAACTATTTTTGCAAAATTAGAATATACTTGCAATAATTCATAACGATGTTTCATATTAAAAATCCAGCTATAGCGAGAGTAATCATCAACAAAGACAATAAAATATCGAGATCCACCAATACTAGAGACAGAGGAAAGCCCCCAAACATCATAATGAATAAGGTCAAAGATATCAGTGGATATTGATTCACTTAGTATTGAAAGGCAAAGTTGGTTGTTTTCCTAATTGACATGAAACACAATCAAAATTTTCTGTAGACACTGAACCTAACAAACCTCTAGAAGCCAATTGTTGTACCTGAGAGGAAGATGCGTGACCAAGTCAAGCATGCCAAAGTGCAAGGGAATGAATAGAAGAAACTACAACAGCTGCAGCAACAGAAACAAGAGCAATAAGTGGAAGACGAAGGTTGTCCACGGGAAACATACACCCAACTCTGGGACCGGTCCCAACCTTCTGTCCAGTCTTCGAATCCTGCACAATACACCTAGAATAATCAAAGATAATGCGATAACCCAACTCAGCTAATTGTCCCACAAAAAATAAATTGTAAGAAAGGTCAGGAACATTAAAGACCCCAGGAACCAAGAGGTTAGAGGTCGAAATGGAACCTATATTATGACCAGACATTATGGAACCATTTGCTGTGCGAATATTAAGAGGATGTGGTGCAAGTTTAAGTTCAGAAAATAAGAACAAGTGAGGTGTCATGTGATTGCAACAAGCAAAATCCATAAGCCAAGAGAAAGGAGACATACCAAGTAAAGATGAGAGAGAAGAGGAATAAGATGCATTACCAACTATACGAATGACATTAGCAATGATGTTTTTAAGGTCATCTGTGGATATGGTGAAAGTGCGTCCTGAATAATTAGACTGTGCAGAGACAGGAGCCATTGGTTGGACACTCTCAGTGTTAGCAACAGTAGCAGCAGAAATTGAAACAACTGATTTGTTGCGATGATAGCAAGTCCCAATATTGTGGTTAAAATGTTTGCAAAAATTGCAAAAGCGTTTGCTGATTGTCGGCAACGATTATTGCAACAAGAAGAAGACCTATCCTTATTCTTCATTTAGAAGCAAAATATGTAAAAATGGACTGCAAAAAAGAAATCTACGTGAAAAACCGAGTAAGGAGCACCTGGACTGCAAAAAGTCAACTCTGTCAGAAAGTCAACGGTCAAAGTCAAAGATCTGGTCAACGGTCAACTACTGCGGCAATCAACGATGACGTAGGCGGGATGACGTCAGCAAATTGCTAGGGCTGACATCAGTAGATGACATCAGCTAGGGCTGACGTGTCAAGTGATGACGTCCCGGATGACATCAGTAAGATTCCCTGTGGCGCGTGCAGTGCGTGGGCTGGACACGTCAATCTTCAAGTGGTGCGTGAGGGCGCGTGGAGTGTCCGTTGATGCCGATTCTTTCCCAATGTGGTAGATCGAAGGAGGACGATTCAAAAGGTTGCGGCGGCGTCAAGATTGGAGCAACATTGAAGGCGCGTGGATAGTCTTTGCCGAAACTTTGACCGACGCGTGGTCAATCAAATAGGGATGATTTCGGGGGCGTTAAGTAGATTGATTTAGGATCTACAGAATGCTATCTCTGGTGTCGTAATCGGAGGTCACAATAGGCAGACCCGAGAAGGCAGTGGTCTTTTGGCGGCAGAGAGAGTGCTTCTGGCGGTAGAGATTCAACCTTGGGGACCTCTAACGGCGGTGGAGCAGTCGGGAAAGGACGTAGAAAGCTTACTGACCGAAGAAGTTGAGGCAGCGAAGAATACCAACAAAAACAAGACTGAAAGACACAAGAAAATGTTAGAGCAGTGGCTCTGATACCATGTTAGAAATATTGAATAAGTGTATTGTATCTCTCAAGTAATAGAATATACATGAGTGTCTTTATATAGGAGGCAGAGTGTGTAGTATAAGTAGGTGTGCTATACAAGTAAACAAGGTGGGCCTAAGGCCCACATTTCCTAATACACGTTAACAAACCCACAACATATAATACATACACCAATTAATTCTTGAGAGAAGTAAAAAAATAAAAATGCATGCACTAAATTAAAGAACTCATTTGTCGTCTATCCGATCATGGAACTCTCCCCATAAAATTCTGAATGTTCTCAGTTTTCACATATACATCCTATAAAAATGCGAATCTTTTTTTGATAATCTTCTTTTCTTTTTTCTTTTTTTCTTTTTATAAAATGCGAATCTAGATCAAATGTAATATAGATAAAGTGATATACACAAAATATATCACCTAGCTTTTTTCTTGAGTTGAATATTATATCTTGTTCGTAAAAATGAAAATGAGATAAAGTGATAAATATAAAATATATCATCTAGCTTTTTTCTTTTGTTGAATGTTATATCTTGTTCGTAAAAATGATATAAATTAAAGTGATAAACACTAAAAATATCACCTTTTTTTTTAGAATAAAAAATATAACCTAGTTGAATATTATATCTTTTTGATAAACACAAAAGTGAAAGTGATAATAAAAAATTGTTATAATTTGGTACAGCTACTTGGTGCAACCATGACTTCTAAACCTAACTATAATTTGGGTGCAACACGGCTTCTAAACATAACTTTTATTATGTAATATATCATTTGGGATAAATTATGTTTTAAATTCTATAATTCATATTTAGATAATTTCAAATTATATTATTAAATTTAAGAATGCTACAAATTTTTATTTGTTTCAAATCGAATTCTGAACTTTTATTTTTGAAATTTTTTTTTTCTCTTTTCTATATTGAAAGAAAGACAGAGAATATGGTTAAGTTTTATTATTACTATTATTATTATTATGAAAAAGATAGAAAATTCTACTATTGTTGACCTATTTCTCACATGAACCCAGCTAGGTCAAACATAAACCTGATTGAACCGACCGCCAGGTTTGACTACCATATGATTAGAAAATAAACCAGCAAGTACATTTGGAGCATTTCACTTTGTCAGCTACAATTACTGTATATAGGCCAAAATACATTTTAAGGAGTAAAAACGGTCATTTAAAACATTAGAAACAAAACAACAACAACCAAAAAAAAAAAAAACTCAACATGTAAATTTTATGGGCCGATCCTATATGTTTGTATTGCATTTTTTTTTTTTTTTTTTGCTGGATAATTGCAGGGGATAGAACCCCCGAGCTAACGGTTACAAACGGAACCAGATACTACTAGGCTACAAGGCCCGGTGGTTTGTATTGCATATATTATTTGGACGCTAAGGAATGGTTTTTATTTTTATTTTTTTAAGTGTAGCATTAGTGGATCTAAAGCCACTCAAGCAATTTTTCATTATATTCTCTCTTTGATTCCTCTATTCCTAACGGTTTTTATTTTTATTTTTTTAAGTGTAGCATTAGTGGATCTAAAGCCACTCAAGCAATTTTTCATTATATTCTCTCTTTGATTCCCCTATTCCTAATAAAAGTGTTCCTAATCTTGATTAGAGTTGTTTCATGGTAAAGCCTCTTGTTTCCAGGATCAAACGCAATGTTGGTGCAGCTTAAAAAGCAAGTAAATCTTGTGCTGCAATTATAGCAAGGAGGCCAAAGGTGATACCCTGAAAGCTTTTGCAATTCATTTAGCTGTGGAAAGGGGCCATTGATACATGATTGTCTCATGTGCATGGTTTTGAAACCCGGACCGTTCATTAAACCGTAAAAAGGAGAGGTTCAAGGTTTTTGAATTCGAACCGAAGTTGAACCGGGGTCAAACTGTGATGATGTCATAATTAATTAAAGCCTAAATATAGATATTAAATTTATAAAACTAGCAAAATTGACTAATATATCTATATATGTGAGGGAAATTTAATGATTTTCAAGCATATATTTAATAATTAAATAAGAAAGTTAATAAAATAAAATAATAACCATAAAAACATTAAAATTTATGATTAATTTTTGAAGTAAAGTTGAATATCTTTGAAGGATTTTAATTATAATTTTTTTTATTACTTGTAAAAGATGGATAATTTAATTAAGTAGAATAAAATTGTGTTAAGTTGTTTTTATAAATAAATAAATAAATAATTGCTAAGGGGTTGGACCGCACGGTTCTTGCCACCGGTTCTGCATGAACCGTGCACTCCAACCCCGGTTTTAGGGGTTCACGGAATTGCCACATATGCCCGGTTCTCTATGCTTAAAAAACCAAATTTCAATCGGGTTCCCGGTTTTCACGGTTCGACCTCCTGGTTCGGTCTGGGTCTAAAAACAGTGCTCATGTGGCGATTATTGAATGCGATTCCCAATTAGTGATGTTTAGCTTCATTAATCCTTTCAAGAAGGCTGATTGGGAACTAATGCAATTAGAGGAAGTTGGTAATACCATGTTTTTCCACCCATCCTTTGCTAAATGTGGGCTTTTAGCTGTGTTGGCGACCAATCTTTGATTCCTTCAGCATTTCCTCTAAACCTATGTTTACTTGGGGTGAAACGGGAGAGGATGAAAAATAGGGAAAGAAAAATGTAACTTTACATTGTTTAATTAGAGTGAAAAGGGAGATGAAAGAAAATAAGAAGGATAGAGTTTTACACCTAGACTCACTTGTTTCTTTTCTTTTTCTTTTTTTGAGAAAAAAAAAATAGCAATGAGAAGAATAGTACGAAATTAACTCTTCATTTTCATGTGTATACTTTTAATCAAGGATATAATAGTAATTTTCTTTTATCCTTCTACTTTTTTATCCTTTCTATCAAACCTAATGAAAAACACAAATATTTTATATCCTCCAACTTCTCTATTTTTGGGACATTTTATATTTTCCCACTTTTTCATCATTCTAACCAAATAGAGCATAAGAGAGGAGCATAAACTTGGTTGCTAAATTTTGTAAAGTCTCTCTTTTACGAATAATTATTAAGTACTCTCGAAGTATAGAGAATGGTGCTTTCTCCTCTCACATTTATGATGGGGTCCACTCATTAAATTTCTGGTAGGGTCTACCATAAATGTGAGAGGAAAGAAGATCATTTTTCCGTACTCTGAGAGTACCTAAAAATTTTTCCTCTTTTACCGTATATTTCCCATTCACATCTTTCCACAGTACAGCAATTTTGCCGTCACACTAGCAATTTTGATCAAAAATAAAATACGTAATCACATCGCAATTAAAGCTTTAGATTTGGAAATCTAATCAAATAAGAAGCGAATACCTATCTTTTCCTTTTTGCTACAGGAACAAGGTACCTAATTACTTAATGGAAAATCTACTGCGTAGACACATACATTATTGCTAGATTTAGCAAATGAAGTTTGATACTGTCGTGTTACCTTTAATTCAAAATTGAAACTCTTAAATGGCTTTGATTAAAGGGAGCTGTTTCTTAAAAATTACCTGCCAAAGCTTTTTCCTATATTTTTCAGCAGCCACTTCCTTGGCTATAACAACACAACTTTTTCATCATTATTCTCTATAGCTTATACTGTTATACAAACTTAAACTCTCAATCAGCCTATCATGATACAATTTGAGGCTTAAGATGATAAATTTAAGTGAATTTTATATATATATTTAAATTTAAATTAAATAATACAATTTGATGCAAAATGATTGTATGTAGGTTTTGCTAACAACTCTTTTTTAATTGGTGTGGTGATAGCAAATCCACTCTTTTTTTCTTTTCTTTTTTTTGGACAATCCATTCTTGTTGTATTTTGACATTAAAAATTATTAATAGTCTTAATTGGGCTTCAAATAGGTTGGGTTTATATTGGTTCAATATTTTGTGGCCTGTTTGAAATGGTGTCCTGAGGCTTAGGCCTAAATCTAGCCTTGCAGTCTATCATTGAGGGTTTTTATTAATACTAGGGATGGCCAAACCCACCCTGCACCCATTGATACTTCCTCTTCTAATCGTGCAAATACCCCTCAAGCGTCCTCAGGAAGTTTTAGGCTATAAAGCACGGGTGCGTTTCGGGACTCGGGTGCGAGTGCGGGACTCGGCAATTTTTGAAAAAGGTGGGTGCGGGTGCGGCGGGACTCGGCGATTAAAAAATTATTAAAAATATTTTTATTTATATTTTTAATATATTGCTAAGTATATTTTTTCACATTATATAAACATATATCAAATTTAAGACTTAAGAGCAATAGTAAATAATAACTAAAACATGATGTTCATAAATTAAATACAACCCACAAGATTGAAACTAAAACATTCTATGATGTTCGGAAATTAGAATACAACTCACAAGTTTGAAACTAAAACAAAATAAAAGATAATCAACAAGACAATCAACAAGACAATCAAACACCAACATCATCTTCCTCAAGATCAATAGCTTCACTTCGAACTTCACTTTCACTAGTAGTAGCACTAGTGTTAGCATTCCCAATAACCATGGCCTCCAACTCTGGCTCATCAAGTGTAAGGGCTGCATTCTCAAGAATTCCAGCTCCTCCATGTATGTCGCTCTCATTCCAAGAGTCTCCTGCAATATCCCACATCTTTGTTGCTGTATGTATGTACTCCTCATTGCGCCTTGACAAGAGTCGAAGATTAGAATGCACATATACCAAATCCTCAGCACGTGCAGGAGCCATTTTGTTTCTTTTTAAGGAATGAATGAATTTGTATGTGCTCCAATTTCTCTCTGCGCATGAGGATGAACAAGGTTGTCCAAGAAGTTTAAGGGCAAGGGTTTGAAGAGTTGGAAATGCGGAGCCATGGTATTGCCACCAAACCAAAGGTTGTAAGGCCCACCTATCTGTCAAGACATTTGGTGAAGGAAACCTCCCTCCTGAAAATTTAGCAAACTCAAACTTCACCACCGTTAATTCATTCTCATCTTCAAAGTATCGCTCCAAACACTTGCTTCTTTCCATAGAAATTTCATGATCCCGATGTGGAGAGATGCGTTTTGGATTCCCCGAAAGCCATTCAATGAAGTAATACCTAGTTAAAGATTAAAAAACAAATATAGATTAAACGTGTGTTTTACTAAAAGGGTGAACTAAGGAAAATAGAAAATAAATGTACTTACTTAGGATTTAAGGAATGAGCCAAGCAATGTAGTGGTGTACAATTTTTAGTCCATCGATCAATGAGTATATCATACACCACACCCCAAAATGAGCTATACTGATCATCTTCCAAGTCTTCATGCCGATATATTACTGCCTTCACCTTCTCTATCATTGAATCCCACATCTCATACACAAGATGAAGACAAGGCTTATCTGTGTCAACTATTCGTAGCATATCATAAATGGGTGCTGTGAATTCAAGGATATAATCAATATTATCCCACCAAAGATCACTTAGAATCATATCTTTCACCTTTTGAGCTTTTCCAACATCATCCTCCCTATAAGAAGCCCATTGGTCACTAATAGCCATGGCTTGAAGGCATCTTTTTATCAACTTCAACCTTTTCAACATTACAACAACCGAAGCAAATCTAGTATCAGCAACTTGGAGCAATTTTAATGGATAAAATTCATTAAACATTGCCAACCTCATTGAATGGTTCATGATAAAAACACGTATGAAGGATACATCATCAGCAATACGTGTAATCCAACTACATTCCTCATATGTAACTTCATTCTTTTCAGTGTTTTTTGCTGCACAAATATTCTTCAAAGCTAGATTGAGAGTGTGGACAACACAGGGTGTCCAAAATATTTTAGGATACTCACTTTCAATAAGAGCTCCAGCAGACTTCATCACATTAGCATTATCAGTGATGACTTGGACAACTTTTTCATGTCCAATCTCTTTTATAGCATCCTTCAACACTCCAGCAATATAATGTTTGTCTTTGAACTCACCTGACCCATCAATTGCCTTTATAAACACTGGACCCCCATCTGATACAGCCATAATATTAATAAAAGGCCTCCTTTGTGGATCTGACCATCCATCAGAAACTATACTTACACCATTTTCAAGCCAAGAGTCCTTAATTGGTTTCAAAAGTCTTTCAACATGAGCTCTTTCTTTTTGCAGAAGTGTTGTTCTCAAGGCATTGTATCCAGGAGGAAGATAACCTAGAATGCTATGGGTAGCAGCATATGCATAGGAACTATGATAATGTGGGTTCCTTGCAAAGTTAAACGGAAGCCCACCGGTGTAAAACATCCTAGCAATTCTGATATCCA
The DNA here is from genome assembly GCA_030021035.2 of Notholithocarpus densiflorus. NCBI lineage: Eukaryota > Viridiplantae > Streptophyta > Magnoliopsida > Fagales > Fagaceae > Notholithocarpus > Notholithocarpus densiflorus. The sequence goes on along the minus strand of JARYZH020000016.1, from coordinate 5,329,109 downwards.
AATCATGTCTAGCATTATTCTGGAATGCTTTCTCCAAAGTAGAATTCATAGTCACCTTCCTCCTCTTACCATCAACCGGATTTGTACTATCAGTATCACTCCCTTCCTGTCTCCGAAATGGGGAAATAGGTATCCCACAGCCTGGGGGAGGTTGGGGTAAGGGAATTTGACTTCTCCGTTCTCTCTCTAACTTATCATTCTCAACTTGATTATGCATTCGCTGCATTTCTAGCCTATGGCTCTTTGTCACCTTAAGGCATGCTTTAATACCTTTGCCAGAAATTTGTAATAAATGAGCCTTAACCCTAGAATAGGATCCCATGTAAACTATACCACAATAGTTGCACTTAAAGTATGTGTTTCCACCTGATTTAACAGAAGCACCGGGTGGTTTTTCTACTTTAGTCACATACTGCCAAAGAGGAGATTCATCATTTGGCACTTCTTGATTAGATGAAGGTGAAGTTTCTGTGCTAGTAACTTCGTCCATTGTAAATTCAATAGATTCAATTTAACCTACAAATAATAACTATTAACTAAATAAATTAATAATAAATCAAACCCAAGTTCACATATTCACAAATCACAATGAGTAATAACTAATAAGTAATAATTATTAACTAAATAAAACTAAGATTGAAAAGAAACTTTTAGCACACAGAGAGAAATTTCAGATTCACAGCAAGCACACAGCCAAGCACGCAAACTTTCAGATTCACAAATTTTATTAACTAAATAAAACTAAGATTGAAAAGAAACTTTCAGCACACAGAGAGAAATTTCAGATTCACAGCAAGCACACAGCCAAGCACACAAACTTTCAGATTCACAAATCATTTCTAAGCAATTTAAAAGAGAGAAATCGTAAAAGGGTTTTGGTGTGAGAGAGCACACCTGAAGCCGAGCTAGCAGAGAAGAGGAGACTTGAAGCCGAGCTCGCAGAGACCGCACAGCACAGAGAAGAGAGATCGCAGAGACCGCACAGAACAGAGAAGAGAGATGAGGGACGGAGTGAGAGAGAGCGTTTGGACGAAGTGAGAGTCTGTGAGAGAGTCCTAAGTTTTAGGTTAAGTTGAAACGGTGCGTTGTGCACCTTTTTTTTTTTTTTTTTTTTGAATTTCGGCCTGACTCGGGCGTTTCGGCCTGATCGGCAATTTCGGCAGTTTCGCCGATTTCAGCCGATACGGCCCGATTTGAGCCGCGTCGGCGCGAGTCCGGAGATCCACGTGGCAGGACGCGGCACGACGCGGCACCGACGCGCGGTCTGCGGCGTCCCTCCCGCGTCGCCGCGTCCCGCCGCGTCGGACGCGGGTGCGAGAGGCTGGATGCCGAGTCCGTGCATCAGAGGTTTTAGGTCTTTGAAACCTAAGTACTCATTGAAAAAATGCACCAAAGGACTCTAAAATGGTGAAGTCAATCTCTCAGAAAATACAAAAAACAATGCAGTCGATTACAATTTCATCTCTCATATAATAAGCGCACACAATTTATGTGATCATAACAAATTTTAAAACGTTTAGCTAGTCCCCCCTGCGCACGCGGCGCCCCCTCTCCCCTCCCAACAAAAGAATAAAGAAACTCCCAATATCATGTTAGTGATTTCACTTTTAGCACTCAGGTGGAAAAATGTTTATATAAATCAGCACTGATTCTAACAGATGAAACAAATAAATCCATCATGTTATGTATTCAGCGGGGTCAAAGCTAAAGCTCCAATGCTCCATTAGATGTACTTGGTAATTTCATGGTCAGCTGGCCCCTGGTTAGGGCCAAATTGCAATAGTTAACAGGATCTGAAATGAGCATCAAATTGAAGTAATACCTATATATATATATATATTTATGTGCGTGTGTGTGTGTGTGTTCTATGGACTGAAGGGCAAAACATTCGATTTTACTCTATCTATTTTGGCATACTTGGGCTCTCTGTCATAATAAGCTGGAAAGAGAGCCCTTTGACAATTGCATTTTCACTTTGATGATTGAATGTAGAATTTACAAAGAACTTATAGAACTCATACTTGGGCTCTCTCTCATAGATAGGGAAGTAACTATACACTAAAATCATTATATCTTTGCCAATGAACTCCACCTCAAATGACACTATAATGAGCTCTACCTCCCATAGATATAGAGTCTGATTGATTAGGCGTTTTAAGAACTTAAAAGAGTATTTTTAAAATGCAAAATTTTGTTTTGCAATTACAATTCATCGTAGTTTTTCACAAGTGCTCATTTTAAACTCAAAAAGTCGTTGTCCAGCGGTTTATACAAATGCACCCAGTGTTGGTAGACTTATTGCTTTAGCCAAGTAGCCATTGCTCAAATAAGTTTTTTTTTTTTTTTTTTTTTTTTTTTTTTTTTTTTATGGAAAACTGGAAGAAAATTTTCATTTCACACTAAGAGGAGAAACAACAGAGCCCAGATAAGGAAGAGATTACATCAAATCATCCCTAAGAATCTGCAGAATACATGAGGGAGGGGTTCCTTTCCAAACTTTGGATTGGCCAGAAGTTTTTGCTTCTCTAGCCAACGTGTGAGCAGCTCTATTGCCGTCCCGTTTCAAGTGATGGAAGGTGTAGTGACTAAAGGAGCTAGATGCCGACTTGATATCCTCAAGGATGTGGCCAAGCTCGCCACCAGCCTCAAAAGAAGATAAGGCAAGGATAATAGACAACGCATCTGATTCAAAAAAGGCACGACTTATCTGCATCTCCAGCGCAAAAAGCACCCCATGGAGGAGCGCGAATGCTTCAGTGACTTCAGCATTGAGGCTCGCGGGGAGGACTTTACTAAGGGCCCCAATTGCAACCCTAGAGGAGTCCCTAATGATAACACCAATGCAGGAGCAACCACCCCCCTCGTCTGTCGCGCCATGAACATTAATCTTATGAAAACCAGGAGGCAGTGCAGTCCAAAGAAGGCTCGCAGGAGGATGGAAAGGAAGAGGATTTTGCCGAGCAGCATTATAGTCAAGCAAGGCTCTTCTCGCAGAATCCCATACCTGAGATGGCGGGATTGCTGCATCGTTATGAAAGGCCTGCTTCCTATTTCCCCAGATTGACCAAGCAACCATAAAAAATAAGTCTAAGTCATGAAGCTTGCCCAAGTCAATAAACTTGGCTGCAATGTTCATAATATCATCTCTAGTGGAAGACAAGTTTAGAGGGCAGTCCAGCCAAGCAGCCCAGGTATGTTTGGCGTGAGGACAAAGGAGGAGAGCATGTTGGATGGATTCCATTTCCTTGTCACAAAGTGGACAGAACCCAGATGAGTTTAGGCCTCTACACCGGAGAGCAAGCATTGTTGGAAGACCATTTTTGCATACTCACCAAGCAAAGATCCAGACTTTCGGAGGAACGTTAAGACGCCAAATTTTTTTCCAGAAGGGGGATTGAGAATGCTCAGTGGTACTTTCACCATTGCTGTCTGCATCAACAACTCTCATTGCAATATAATAAGCGCTCTTCACGGAGAAGAGCCCCTTTTGTTGCCCAGCCAAATGAGTTGATCATCGGGGAGGTTATAGCTAATAGGGATCTTGAGAATGGAATCTGCTTCAAAAGGCAGGAAGATTGATCTCACCAAATCAGATTTCCACCACTTTGTGTCCTCGTCAATGAGTGAGGAGACCATTGGGAAGTTGTCAAACTCTAAAAGAGGCAAGATCACCTTAAAGGTGGTAGGTGTTGGAAGCCACCTATCATCCCAAATGTGAATCCGCTTACCGTTCCCCACCCTCCATCTAGTGCCTTCTTTAACAATCACCAGACTATTATGAATGCTTCGCCAAGCATAACTAGGATTGCTCCCAATCTTTGCGCTTAGGATATCATCGTAGGGAAAATATTTAGCTTTGTAAACCCGAGCAATCAAGGAGTTTGGATTTGTGAGGATCCTCCACCCTTGTTTCGCAAGCAAGGCAAGGTTGAAGGCATGAAGATTTTGGAAGCCCATGCCACCAAAAAGTTTGGATTTTCACATCTTCTTCCAACTAACCCAAGCAATTTTTGATTCCTGGTTTCTTTGGCCTCACCAAAAGTTCCTCATCATTCTTTCCAAATCGTCACACATGGTTTTTGGAAGAAGGAAGTAGCTCATAGTATATGTGGGCACCGCTTGTGCTACGGCTTTGATAAGGACTTCCCTACCTCCAATGAAAAGAAGCTTCTCCTTCCACCCCGCCAATTTTTTGCTAACTTTTTCCTTGATTTCAGCGAAGACTTGTGACTTTGATTTCCCAATCAAGGAGGGGAGACCAAGGTACTTCTTGTGCCTAGAGTCATGCATCGTACCTAGTATGTTAAGAATCTCCCCCTTTGTAGCCGAGGGGGTATTTGGGCTGAAAAAAACCGAGGACTTATCGGGGTTTATTTTTTGACCCGACGCCATCTTATGTCGCTAAGGATGCGCATCAACTCATTGCACTCCTGGGAGTTGGCTTTGCAAAATAAAAGACTGTCGTCGGCAAAGAAAAGATGCGCAATAGATGGGCAGCCCCTACAAATAGAAACTCCATTGAGAGCTTGATTTCTTGTTGCTTGGTGGAACAATGCCAAAAGACCCTCAGAACACAAGAGGAAAAGGCCCGGAGAGAGAGGGTCGCCTTGGCGAAGGCCCCTAGAAGGGGTAATGCAGCCATAAGCTTCCCCATTGATAATGACAGAGTATGTAACTGTTGAAATGCACTGCATAATGAGAGAAACCCACTTGCTGTTGAAACCCAACTTTTCCATGACACACTTGATGAAGCCCCATTCCACTCTATCAAACGCCTTGCTCATATCCAGCTTGATAGACATCAAACTATCTTTACCCTCCGTTTTATGATTCAGATAATGCATAAGCTCAAAGGCGACTAGAACATTATCAATTATAAGTCTATCCGTTATGAAAGCGCTTTGGTTCTCAGCAATCACAAGAGGAAGGACCGCTTTTAAACGGTTTGCAAGGACTTTAGAGATGAGCTTGTAAACAACATTACATAAGCTGATGGGGCAGAACTCTGTCATTCTAGCAGGGTGTTTTATTTTAGGGATAAGAGCAATATTGGTCTTATTAATTTCAGCCATAGACATATTCGAGTTTAGCACATTCAAGACCATATTAGTGATGTCTCTACCCACTATGTCCCAATATTTGTGAAAGAAAATGGCTAACATACCATCGAGGCCAAGAGATTTGGTGGGGTGGATTTGATGGAGGGCCCTCAGAACTTCTTCACTATTAAACATTTTGGTAAGCTCGGCATTCATATCATCTGTGACCCGAGATGGTATGGCATTGGTGATGTCTTCAGTTCTGCTTGGGAAGCTAATGGTGTAAATCTTTGAGAAATAATCCAGAGCTGTGGTAGCAATACTGTCTCTGTCCTCACACTAGCTTCCTTCATCATTCCACAAACCCAATATAGTGTTTTTCATTCGCCTTTCTGAAGCTCTAGTGTGGAAAAATTTTGTATTCCTGTCACCCTCCTTATACCAGTGGATTTTGCTTCTCTGATGCCACAGTGTTTCCTCACTATCTAAGAGTTCGTTTAGCTCTTTCCTCAACTCATCAATTGCGCCACTGTACGAGCCATCACCGTCCAACTCTGTGAGAGTGTGCAGCGCTCTCCTTTTTTCCTGAATCCTTTTTGGAATGTTTCCGAAGAGCTCTTTACTCCAACTGGATAATTCAGAAGCACAAAGATGAAGGTTAGCTGCAATATCACCCAGAGTGTTGGACGGGCTACCCCTATTCCAAGCTACCTCCACAATACCATAGCAATCCTCCCTTTTAGTCCATAAGGCCTCCAAATGAAAGCGGCGCTTCCTAGATGGGGCCGGAGCCCTTGAGTCTGTGATTCTCAAGATGCAATGATCTGAAGTGGAGTCAACAACATGGTGAACTCTGCAATTTTGGAACGCGTTAAGCCAATCAGAGTTTGCAAAAGCCCTGTCAAGTCGGAGGTAAACACGGTCATTACCCTCGCGCATGTTACACCAGGTGAACTTGGGCCTTGAAAAACCAAGATCCTGAAAACCACAAACATTCACCGTGTCCCGAAAACCCTCCATTTGATGCTAGGTTCTACAGGGGCCACCTGATTTTTCAGACAAAGAGAGAATTTCATTAAAATCGCCATAACAGAACCAAGGCAAAGAGAATTGAGAGTTAAGATAGGATAGGAGTTTCCAGGAATCTTTCCTTAAGTGAGATTTTTGATGTCCGTAAAAACCTATAACCTCCAGGTGAAGTTTCTATCATGCTCTATGATGATTGCGTCTATGTGGTGCTGGGAGTAGGATTTTGTTTCTATCTTGATATCTTTTGACCATAGAAGAGCAAGTCCCCCACTTTTTCCCTAGCTGGGAACAATTAGGCCGTTAGAAAAACCCAGCTTAAATTTTACTTTCACCATGCGTTTTTGTTTAGCTTTGGTCTCCACTAGGAAGACTAAGTAGGGAGTCCACCGCCGCACATAATCACGTAGCGAATAAATTGACCGGGGATTCCCAATACCCCTGCAATTCCAACATATAGAGTTCATTGCTCCCTGCGGTGAGACCTTAGCATTTTTTCCATACCAAACCCTGTACAAAGCATATTCAACAAGGAATAAAAGGACCCAGAGAAACAAGCAGAACATCCAAACAGAACCAAATACAAGGGGCAAAACCCAAATTCAGACCCCTAAACAGCAATAAGGAAATACAAATCATATAAACTACTCGCTGCCCCTAGCCAAATCACGCCTATTTCAGAATTGCCCTCATATGCCGAAGATTCGCCCCACAAAGGAACTCCACTGCAGCTGCAATTGACAGAAAGCCACCGAGTAGCTCTACGGTTGTGAACATTCAGGACCAATTGTTTAGGGGAGAACCTTTGCGCATCGGTGAGAAAGATAAGCTCAAAGCTGAACGCCGAAGATTGGGTAGATCAGATGGTTGAGTTCATTCACCGGTGATGTTTGACCGAAGCCAGCAGACTAAAATAAAGGTTAAATGAGAAGATATGAGACGATAGATGGTTGGTATGTAGCTGAGTTTTTGGGGTTAGATTTAGGGATTTTCAGGGAATTAGTAAAGTGCTCACAATAACAGTAGGTAGAGATGACCCACACGTTGATGGTGGAAAAATAGCCACACGGGGGTGGAGAAACCCACCTAGAGATGGTGGAGAGGGCCACACGGAGGTGGAGGAAGAACCCACAAGGAAGTGTGAGAGAGAGACGCTCCTACTTGGGAGAGATGATGCAATACAAGGTGCATTCAATCTCCATTGCTCAAACAAGTTACTATTAAAGTTCACAACCAATCTAATAATGTCTATATGTTTTTTTTTTTTTGAAGTTAGTATTCAGAGAGATAAGAGTAACATTAATTACATTGTTTTAGCAGAGAGAAGACAAAGCCTTTATCAAGCCTTGAACACCAGCCTCCGCCTCATCACGAACCCGCTTGCTCTTTTCGATGGCCGTTTGCTTCTCCTCCATTTGCTCAGCCAACTCTTTATCTTCCTTCTTAATAGCCAAGTGAGACTCAAGGCATTGGTTCCATTCTCTTTTCCGATCAACAAGCAACACCTCTTCCCACGCCGATTCATGCTCAAGCTTTTTCAGCACCTCTCGGATCTCAGAAACCCGACTCTTCAGACCACTAACACGCTCTATGGCTTTCCAATAATCGACTTTGGATCTAGCCACCGCTTCTTTCAACCGAGCTTGAATAGACGAAACGGCGTCAGATTCTTCGTTCTGGTGGGTTCGGAGATTGGACTCAACAGAGGAGATTTGATTGCGGCGAGAGAGGACAGCCCTAATGGCGTCGTAGAACTTGGTGTCTTCTGGCTGAAGCCAATCCAAGGTTTTGAAAGTCTTGTTCACTGATGCCACCACCGTTTCCACGTCCCCAGACCACGACGAAAGCTCCAAAACTATCAGCTTCTTCAACGACTCTGCCATCTTCACGTAGTGTTCACGCGTCGTCAGAGCAAGTTGGTTGAGATTGCTATTGGCAGAGAAATTGTTTGGAAACTTCCAGAGTAGTGAGAATGGGCCGGTACTTCTCCGGACATGTCACCGGTGGTGGTCCCCACTGCCACTGTAACAACAACGTCGTCGTTGTTGTTGTTGTTACTGTTAGTCTCCTCTTCGTCTTCGTCTTCGTTTTCCACTTCCTCTTCTTGTTTCTGTTTCTGTTTCTTTCTCTTGTACAGATTTAATTTTGATTTTCTTGTTCTTGTACGAGAGGGAGGGTATTTGGTTTTGGTTTTGATATTGGTATTGAGTTTAACTCTCACTGCTTGTAGGAGTGGTGGTGGATTATACAGACTCTAACCCGCTTTCAGACAACCCATTGCTCCGCCACCGAAAGAGTTGTGTTTTTTGAGCTCTTTTTCTCTGAATAATAATGAAGTATTGATTTGATTTACGAGGTAAGCGAAACCATCATATGTTTTCCTGAGAAACTCTAAAGATAAAATAATAATAATTTTTAAAAAAAGTGACACGTAGGTAAAAAAAATAAAAAATAACTCTTACCTTAAAAAAGTGGTGTTCCTTTGAGTTAAATACTCATTGACTATACTTGTGTTTGTTTCTCAGTGTTTTAGGGAAAATTATTGTATATTTCTAGAGTATTATATAAATGTGTACTATAAATGTGTATTTCTTCTTCTCACATAAATGATAGGTCTCACTAATTAAATTTATAGTATGACTCACCATTTATATGAGAAGAGCGAGAAGAGCAAGTATGCATTTATGGTACTCCGAGAGTACCTAATAATTTTTCGTGTTTTAGAATATAAATAAAATTAATGGGTTATCAATTTAACAAAGTAAGTTTTTTTTTTCTAAAATAAATGAATTGCATGCAGTATCAATTTTAACCTTTATGTATTGGCACAGCAAGTTGAATTCACATTCTTTTAAACAATAAGAGCATGAACATATATATCTTATTTATCGGCAAGTAATATTAATGTTATCACAACTATGTAAGAGCTATTCAATGCGGACAAATTACGAACAAAAGACAAAAATACATTAAATAAAATAAAATAAAATAAAAACTCATTAAAAAAAAATAATCTTAACCAGTCAACTAATTAAAACAAAATTTAGATGAGAAAAGCCAAGAAACAGATAGGAGAAAGAGAGATCGAAGAGAAACTTTCTTTAAGGAGAGCTTTTTTGTGATCTTCAAAGGGATGGAAGAGGGTATGAGGATTCTTGGAGGGGTCCTTTCCGTACCTACAAAGTATCTATACATCTATATAAATGAAAAAACTGATTTGAGCGGTGGTATTGATAATTGAATGCTATGGCAGTACAATCTATACAGGAAGGAATCGTGATTTTTTTTTTTTTTTTTTTCTTTCTAAACCCTATCAGCAAGGTAATCCAGGTGATAAACTTGGGAGAAAAAATTGACTTATGTGTCCATATGGATAAGTAAAAAAACATGTATGGCGGTAAAAACTAGAGAATAAGCAATCATGATTCCCATTTTTTTCTCTCTCAACCCTAACAGCGAGCTAATCCAGGTGATAAACTTGAGAGGAAAAATTGACTTCTTTGTGCATATGGATAAACCAAAAAAAAAAAAAAAAATTGTGAGCAAAAAGGAAAAACACCTTCCTGACAACAAAGAGATAAATTAAAGTACAGTTCTGAATGCTGCAAATTAAAATTTAAAAGACAAAAATACCCATTGATGGTGTATTAGAAAATAGACCAACTCCAACCAACTCCAAGTTCGTCCATAAAGGCCGTCCAGGGCAAGAATATAAAAAACGGACTTTGAATGGAGAACTCATCCATGACAAGGTCGTCCATCCATAAAAATGTTTGGACGACCTTTATACGTCCCAACTCTACACAAGTTTTAGACAACCTCCACATTCTTATTTCGAAGCACAAGTAAAAATTGAGGTTGACTACTACGAAACGCTACCAATGACGGTTATAGAAAATAAGATCAAACAATGTAACTTCCAAGGCAGTTATGGAAGTTAATTCCGAATCTCCCGACCTCCTCAATGATAGGGGAAGTTATCAGACAAGTAACCGCCCTGTGTACTATATAAACACTCCTCTACGTAAAAATAAAGTAAGTTTTTTCCTGTTACACACTTCCCAAAAATTTGAAGTTTGAAGAGAGAAACTAACTTCATCATCGGAGGGTTTGTGGCCGGTCAATCCCAGTCTCCCTTGATTCTTTGTTTTTCTTTTTCAGGCCTTTCAAATCATTCAAGCCTAAAGCATCCAGCCTACTGATTTTCAGAGCTTTATCAGCCATCAACATTAACTAACAACTTTTCAAGGACAAAAAAGTCATTACGTTTGACACAAATATCTGCACTTTCTTTTATATATATACGCATAGGAAAAAAAACAAAACAAACCCTCAAAACTATCTAGCCTACTCGTATACTAAGGGTACAAAGGATATTGCACTAATTAAACAAACAATAAACACCAAATGAATTTTTTAAAGCAGAGCAAGCAAGGCGTTTGACAAAGCACTGTTCACAGGCTCATTCGCGCTTTTTATATAGGTAATAGATCTACCCTAGTTGCCCGTCTTTTCTAGCTGTGTTTGTTCTTGTTGACCTGAAAACTTTGTAGTTCCTTAATTAATTCCTATGAAGTACGAATACTACAAAATCCATAGCATTTCCACGTCGAACGGTAGGAATGGACATAACAGCATAGGAGATACCTTCTTGATGAACAAGAACACATTAGGGACACTTTGCATATGTGTCCACATTGCATGAAGAGGAAAAAAAATATAAATTTTTACTTAAATAATCCTTTAATTTTAGATATGTTTTTATTATAATTTTTTATTTTTATAATTGTAATGTATATATGGAAAATTTGTTTATTTAAAAATACTATATTAATTTTAGAAATTATTACCTCTGCTACTGAATAACTATTACAACTCTTTTAGAGAGGAATAGTTACTTCTCATTTTAAAGAATTATTATTCCTTATAATAAAAACATAATCAAACTAAAAAATAACTAAACTAAAAAATAACTAAACTATAGGAATAACTACTACATTTTGATTTCTATTACAATCTACTAAACATGCCTTAGTGCCTAATTAATGAGGTACCAACTTACCTAAGGTGGTGTTGATACTTAGGCCTGTCCACAGGTCGAGTCGGGTTGGTTTTGGACCCAACCCGAACTCGACCCGCTAGCGTCAGGTGGAGGGTGAAGGAACCCAAAACCAACCACTGGCATCAATTGGTCGAGTTGATTTCGGGTTCGAGTGTGATTCGGTCGGTTGCTAGAATCTGCAAAACGTCGCCAGAAACTACAAAGCTATGCCGAAAACTGCATTTTTTCGCCAAAATCTACAAATTTCGCATATAGCTCCAGTTGGGTTCAGTTTCTTGGGTTTTGGAGAAGCAAACCCGCCACTCGACCCGCAGGTGTCGGTTCTTGGAATCAAATACCCGTCGCCGACCAACTGGAGCTTCGGTTTGGGTTGGAATCGAGTTGATGTCAAGCAGTTTGGTCGGTTTTTCAAGCTCCGATCGGATCTGGACACCCCTATTGATACTTGAGTTTTGGCAGAAGTGAAGAGGGAATGAAATTGACAGTGCTATGTATAAACTTGACCTAGATTTGGCCAAGGAGTGCAATCAATGGTTGTGACTTGTGATTGACATGTCAATGTAAATCCGCAGGCTCATATTTTTTTTCTCCAAGAATATTTAACCAATAAAATAGAAACGTAACTTACTTGTCACTGGCATAACATTGCAAGTCTTAATTCTGTACACCTAGTGACACCAAAGTGAAGCACAAGCCACTCTATAGGAGTTACTGTCAATACTATTTCAGATAAACATTTTTAAGATTACGTTACGGTTTTCAAAGAAAATTTCACTTCATCTCACTATCTCCGTAATCACAAATAGTAAAAATGTTTTTCCTAGAAGTTATCCAAGAGAATGGTGCAAAACATCAAACTGAAGCAAATTGACATTTATAAGATAGTTAAAGCCAAAAGTGCTGTGTCCCAAGTCCACATTTCAGCTTGCCGCAGCCAAGCCATATTCCAGCAGCAACCCCATAAGCTCAGCTTAAAGGATAACTGATGCCTCCAGCAGCTCAACTAACAGACAACTGATGCCGCATCACTTAGTTCGTTAATTTGAATTCAATAAGCAATTCCTATTATGTAGGAGAGCAGATAAGAAGATTAGGCTGGTTATCATGGATTGAGATCTGGTGCAAATTGTATTTTGCATTGGATGTAACTGCTATCAGAAGATTAATTTAAATAGAGAAAGGGATGAATAAAGCGCAGACGAATAGTTCCCCCCCAAAAACACACCTTTCCTCTCTCTTATTCTTGGAGATTAGTCATCTCAAATTTGACTATTTATTCATTTTCATAACAGGGTTGTATAAAAAAGCCATCCATTTAATGTGACAAATGTGGGAAGACAAGAAAATACGTATATATTTTCTTGAAGAGTGACATTGGGAGATGGAATCACATATTAATCCCTTTCAAAAGAAAAGATACCACAGTTAGCTGATAAGACGTAAACTAGCTTGAACTGATGCATCACATACTGCCCATTAGTAAGGCAATTAGGCACAAAACCCTGATTAAATAAAAAAATTTGTTCAACTATGTGTCTCAGTGTCTGTCTGTGTATGCCTGCATGTGCATGAGAGAGGGAGAAAGGAAGAAATTATCATTGAAAATGAAGGAAAACATATTTCATACTAAGTTAGTTGCAGACTAGTATTCCTAATCTCTTTTCCAACCTTGGATTGTCTTGGACAATCTCATTGTTGGATTATTCTAAACCTTTGTGTCCTACAAGATCATATAAGAAAAGGACAAAGGATAAGCACAGAATTCTTATTCCTAGTTGTCACTTCTCTGTCCCACCTCTCTTGCCAAAAATGCTTTCGTTACTCAAACAGTGTAGTGTTGCTGAATGGTTTCAATATCAAGTCCCTTCAATTTCACAACAGACTCAACATGCCCCTTAAGTGTGTGGAGCTCCCTCAACCTGGAAACCAAATAGAAAGAACATAAATCAAGATACATTGATATTCAATTGTTAACATAGTATCAGCTTCCCTGAACAGTACCTGGCAACTTCGGCTCGCCTCTTGGCCTGTTCAGCAATTTCAGACAACTCCCTATGACTGTTCTTATCATTGAAGAGTTCCGATGATTCTGGAGGCTGCAGTCCATGCAGAGTACGTTGAGCTGCAGCCCATTGTGCCTCCCTCTCTCCCCTTCCATAATCCTTCTTTGTTGTGAAAGCAGTCTGGACAACATTGTGCAATAAAACGAAGGGTCAAAGACTGGTAAAAAATATTTGCCCAAATCTCCCAACATTCCTTGTAATAAAGGAAAAATCAATTACCTTATTTTGGAGTAGATTATCCCAGGCTTTGCCACTCAATGCATATCGTATCATGAATTTAAGAATATCCAGAGGGATGTAAAAGATGATGCTGTAGAGCCAAATAACACCAGCCCATCCCCAACCAATTCCACGCATCCTTGCAAAGCCCCAATTTCCATACACAGCAATGATAGTAGCCACCTTAAAAAATCAATCAGAAAATAAGTAGTTAGATCATTTGTGTTATGTGCAAGAGAACCATATCATCAACCAGAAACTAGATTTTCCTAATACTCACCAACTGTGCTATAAGAAAAGCAACCATAAGCAAGAGACCAGGGCGTTCAACATAAGACCAGCTTCGAGACCGAGTAACAAAGATTAGTGCCTGACTTACAATACTCACTTGAAGATAGACAGCTGCTGTAAGCTCGTAATTGTTGTTCCTGATAGGTCTTACACCAAACTTATCCTGCCAATTTATTTAGGTATAATTAAATTTGCAATTGGATTGATTTCACGATAGGGAACAAATAGTGAGAAAATATTTCCAAAGTCCAAGCAACTGCCATAAAATTTGTATTGTAATCAATTTATTAGCTGGGTTAATGATTTTCTTACTGAGAAGAAGTCAGTTTTGTGAGCAGCCCAGAAGAAAACAAGAGTCATAACAGCTAGATAGGTGCCAAGGACAATGCCAGTAGCAAAGATCTCTTTAAGTTTCCATGAGTCCGGAAGAGGAGAAGGCTTCACCCTGTCTTTTGAAATGGTCATAATAGTCCCATCGTTGAGAATGGCAATTATCAGAACCATGAACGGTGAGAAATCGAATTTCCATATCAGCGCCAGTAGCATAAAACCCAGAACAATACGAATAGTTATGGAAACTGCATAGATGGTGTAGTTCTTCATTCTCTGGAAAATGGCTCTGCTAGTCAATACAGCACTAATAATTACACTCAATCCTGGCTCTGTCAGGACTATGTCCGATGCACCCCGGGCTGCATCTGTTGCATCAGCTACTGCAATTCCAATATCTGCCTTCTTTAGAGCTGGGGCATCATTCACACCATCTCCAGTCATCCCACATATATGCTTCTTCTCTTGCAGCCTCCTCACAATTTCATATTTATGCTCTGCAGGCTTCCAGTTAGTTAGTTCCATTTGAGAAATCTCACAATCATTCAACTAAACTTTGAATCATCCCAAAATGAAACATATTCAAACATTCAAGAAATAAAATCTCACACTGATTTTCCTTGATTTTTGAATTTTCTAGAATTGTTTACATATTTTATCAATTCATTCCCAAAAATAGAATCTTGTACAGAATGGTTTAAAATGTTACAATGGCTAACAGTGAAAACCTCATAAATTTCATTCAATATAAAGCATTTAGTAAAATTACCCGGGAAGACACCAGCAAAACCATCAGCCTTCTCAATAAGCTCATCAACGGGAATGGCAGCAATGGACTCATCCTTGTGCTCCCCTAGTAGGGTGGAAGAAGGATACATGTTTGTTCCCATGCCAAGCCTGCGACCAGTCTCCTTCCCAATGGCTAGCTGGTCACCAGTGATCATCTTAACATTGACACCAAGATTGAGGGCACGGCGAATGGTCTCTGCACTGTCATGCCTTGGAGGATCAAAAAGAGGCAATAGACCCACAAACTGCCATGGTCCTCCTGCGCTCTCTTTTGTTTTTTCTGGCACGGTCTGATAGTAATAGACAATGAATGACATATAAGTTTGGTTATCTGAACCATAGCTTTATCATCCAAGTAGAATTCTGAGGAAAATAAAACACAAACTCACTTGTCTAGCAACAGCAAGAGAGCGAAGACCACGATCAGCAAACTTATCGATGATTGCATGAGCTCTCTGTCTTGCATCAGCCCGGAGGTTGCATAGCTCTATGATCTGGTAGAGATTTCAAATACTTAGCTATAGAGATAACAAGAAAAATATTTTGAAGAAGGTAAAACAAAGGAAAAAATTCAGTAGTGTAAGTCAGATAATCTATCACCTGCTCTGGTGCTCCTTTGCTAACTCGGTGCCAGTTGCCTTCAGTGTCTTTGTATGTTATCGCTGTACGCTTATCAACTGGGTTAAAGGGCAAGAAATGTACCTCAGTGATACCTTCTCTGGCCTGCCATGCAAAAAACGCAAAACAAGATATGGATTTTTATTATTCAACTATAGAATGGTTTCCCAATGCTTAAAATGCTCTGTGAAAAAACTGCCCTAGTTAACATAAAGCCGGTTCAAAACTGTCCGACAAAGTGCATTGGAACTAACCTTCTTATCTATACTAAGGAAAGAAATTAATTGAAAAACACTTCCAATAATCCACTGTTAAATTTTGAGTACATTATCATTTAGCAATGCATATTAACGATTTAAAAATACTCCAAAATCTTCCCAGTTCTTTGTATTTCTACAACAGTTTTGCATTAAATGTTAACCTAGAGGCTCCATCTGGATTGACAAGGAAACCAATATATATTTATATGGCATCTTATCTATATTTGATAGGTAAATTTATTTATTTATAATGATTCTAATACACCAGAACCATACTAGAGTTATCCCTTGATGCATCTTATCCTAAGCACTTTCAATCATTTTCCTTTCCTTAGCTCCACCCCCCCCCCCCCCTGTTCTTTTTCTAGATGAGTGTCTGCATTCCCTTACATACCAACAATCCAAACAGAAATTATTTTTTCCTATGATAATCTAAAATATATTTAGGTTTAGTGCTAATAAGAAACAGCTTACAAATCCCTTGAATGTTCAAAAGACATTAAACCAACCAGCTTGTCAAGGAATTTTTTAATAGATAGTATGGTGCTACATTGTATGTGGGGTGGGGGGGATTATAATGACAGCAAGATCTTAAAAGCCTGAGCAGATCCCACAGCCATAGAAAAGAACATGACTTTCAAACAAAATGAATAAGGGAAATATCACATAGATTAAATTTTTCTTGTATACATACCTCCTTGGGGTCACCCAACATACCAACAATACAAGCATCAATAGCATCCTGATTCTCAACCCTAGAAGCCCTAGCCCCAAGTAAAATCAAAGTGTCCTGGTTCACATCCTTCACAAATACCTGTTAATTAACCAAATACTTCCATGATTAATGAATCACTGAGTATCAAAATTGTTGATTTTCTCAAAAATAAGATCATAGTCCAAGTTCTTATGTAAGTCCTTTTTGTTTTAACTCATCTATTTTTAGTTTTATGTTAGATACAAACTCATCTATAATTCAATCACAAACCTCAACCATGGACCTGTCAACTGTAAGCTTGTTGAGAGTAAGAGTCCCAGTCTTGTCACTACATAGGACGTCCATTCCAGCCATCTCTTCAATGGCTGTCATCCTCTTGGTGATAGCCCCTTGTTGTGACAGCCTGTGGGAACCAATAGCCATTGTCACAGACAATACAGTTGGCATTGCTATTGGGATACCTCCAATGAGAAGTACCAAGAGATTGTCAATCCCATCCCTGTATGCACGGTGCTGAATTGGGTACATTACAATTATCTCCACTGCCATCCCCACAGCAATCGAGCATATGCAGAAGTTTCCAATTGCAGTCAAAACCTGATCAAACAATCACCATCCAGTGCACATTAGTGAAAACAAATAAAACATTTAATTGGAAGGTCTAATTGTTCAAACTTAATGCCATCAATGTAGCACTGATTTCAGTACATAGAAACATTTGTCAACTTCATTGAAAATTTTAGAAGCCTGACCTTTACCAAATTCTGTATAGCAATATTCCAACATAATGAGGTTTTCAGTAATTATTTAGTAAGCCGATTAATTATAAGGAAATTATATCACAATTTCATAAAGTATCCCCCCTCCCTACCCTCTCATTCATGAGTCTTTCTCAGATTCTTTCACTATATTTTGCACTTGGCTGTAGAGATGATACCTTTTGGAAGTGTCCTACTTGGTTAGTGCTGTCGACCAAGTGAGCAGCCTTGCCGAAGAAAGTGTGCACACCAGTGGCAATCACAACAGCCTCAATCTCACCTTGCTTGACAGTGGACCCAGAGAAGACTTCAACACCCGGATGTTTTGTAACTGGCAAAGACTCACCGGTTAGGGAAGACTGGTCAATCTTAAGCGGGTCTCCCTCCAAGAGACGAGCATCAGCTGGGATGATATCTCCTAACTTGACACTAATCACGTCTCCTGGTACCAAGATTGCAGCATCTTGCTCTGTCCATCTTTCATCTCTCAGAACCTACAGGCAATCAAGCAAGCATATGAATAATTTACTACTTCACACAAGGAGAGTGTATTTCTTATGGATATTATTGTAGCCACATTATCATGTACAATAATTACCTTGGTTTTTGGTGCAAGACCTGCCATAAGTGCTGCTGCAGCATTGCCTGCATTGTTTTCTTCTATGAAGCTTATGGTGGAGTTAATAATAAGCAATGCCACTATCCCCACAAAATCCTGCCAGTCTGGTGGGTGCCCCTGCATTAGATCATTAAAAAAAGAAAAAAAGAATAATGTTACATATGATACAGAGAATTTGTTATTATATGAGTGTGAGATAGAGAGAGAGAGAGAGAGAAAGATGTTACCCCTCCATTTGCCAAAGCTATGGCCATGATAGCAGCAGCCTCCATCACCCATGATAGAGGATTCCACATAAAACCCAAGAATTTCAGAAACTTATTTTCCTGTTTCAGTATTGTTTTTAACAGATCAGTTTATTATTGCCTTTAAAACTAGATGTGAACAGAAGAAAATACACACAAAAGTAACATTAACATTGCCTTCTTTTCTTCTAGCTTGTTTTGGCCAAAGATTTGGATCCTCTTTTGGCCTTCCTCGGTTGACAAACCCGCTCTTGTGCATTGCAACTGTTCAAATACTTCCTGAATTGGTATGCGCTCCTGTATGTATACACATAACATCATGAATAATTCAATAACTTAGCACCTTCAATTTTCAAATTCAGAAACATATTTTCGTTAATTTTTTTTTTTCCCCAGTTGCTAAAATGAGACTTTAAAAGTTAAAACCATTCCTTCTAATTAAAGTCCATTTCGACAAATCAAAAAATATGATACAATTATCTAATCCATATATGCACCATAATGGGAAAAAATAATACTAAAACTGGCCATAATAGGTAGAATTATTTTTTTTACTTTGTTCCGTGTACTGGGTAACAGTGAAGTGATTTAAGATTTTGATTTGTTCAATTTTCACACATTTTCTCAACCACCAAACAGAGACCAAAAATGTCAATGACTAACACAGAAACAGCTTCTGTACCCATCAACTTTTTTAGAGTTCTGATTCTTAACAAAAATACAAACTTTTAGGGTTCTGCGTTATTATTTATTTATTTATTTATTTATTATTATTATTGCAATAAAATAAACAACACATTGACCTTAACTTATTAAAAGACATTAGACATTTAGAACAATTATTGAGTACTCCAAGAGTAACTCAATGTTTTCTCCGCTTACATAATAGCGTGTCTCATTAATTAAATATATAATAGTCCAACCATTCATGCGTTTATGTTTGTCATACAAACAAAAGGAATCTTAAAGTGATTTATTATATTCCTGCTTCAAGCACAGTGCTTTAACAAAGACATATCAATACCAAAAACACAAAAAGGAGACGCAGAAAACACTTTTTAAGAACAAAAAAACAGATTTTACAAAAACACTTTTCTCATCAAACACATTAACAAAAAAACAAAAACATTGTGTGACCAAAAAAAAAAAAAAAAAAGTATAATGAAAACTACAAAAAAGAAGGAATAAAAACATACAAGATCTACGCTCTCCTTCTTTATCTCTTCCAAGCTTAAGCCTTTGTTCTCAGCCATTTTGTTTTTTCCGTAAGCTCTCTCACTCTCAAAGGAAACCTATATGAATGAGAATGAGAATGAGAATGAATCCTTCTCTCTCTCTCTCTCTCACACACACACACTCTCTTTTTTTCTATATCACACTCTGTGGGGGCCACTAGTTCGTTGCGGAAAATAGAAAGAGGATCCCTATATATTTTTTTCTCAACAAACAAGAGTAATGTTGTATAAACACTACATATTTTTTATCACAAATTTCACACACGTTTAGTTGGCATGCTATAACTTATAAACTTTTTTTTTCCTTTGACAGAGTTTGAGTTTGAATAGGTGAGTAATTATTATTAAGGATAAACTTAAATACAGTGCCTTATGTGCATTTATTAAGTTCTCTAATACTTACAATGTTATAAATAAAAAAAAAAAGTTTCTTAATACTTAGTACAGTATTTGAATTCAGTCGGGAAACCTAATGCAATGTATTTAAGGTTTACCTAGGGGTGTCAATTCGGATTAGCGTGTCGGGTTCGTGTCGTGTCGAGGTAGGGGTATTCGACTAAATGGCTCAACCCTAACCCGACCCATTTAATAATCGTGTCATGATCCTTCAACCCTAACCCGACCTGTTAATAAGGCGGGTTGACCTGACCCAACCCATTTGACACGTTTAATAAACGAGTCGGGTTGGGTTGACACGAATGTAACACAACCCATTTCAACCTGCATAATATTAAATATAACATCCATCTAGAAATAATTTTTTTTACATCCCAAAAAGCAGTGCATACACTTCAAGTCTTCAACCCACATTCAAAATAATATAGTTCAACAAAAATATAATATTCATCTAGAAAATAAGTTTTTTACACTCCAAAAGAAGTGTATACACTTCAACCCAAATTCAAAATAACAAAGTTTAACAAAAATAAAATAACATAGTTCAACAAAAATATAATATCCTTGAAACTCGCCAAATGCTAAGTATCAATATTGAAATAATTTAAGTAAACAGTAGACTAATCCTAACTATGATCACGATTATCATCCATAGATTCTTTGTTGATGTCCAAATTCATAACATCTTCCACAAGCTCATCCAATTTCATTTGTGCAAGTTCTATGCCAAAAAAAAAAAAAAAGTATTAGTAGTTCTAGGGTCTGTAAAGTTTCAATTTCCGATTATATACCTTGTAAATTTTTGTAATTACTCACTTTTTTTTTAAAATTTAAAATATATGTTGGATATAAAAGGTATTTGACAAATCTAAAATAAAATAAATATTTATTTGTTATACGAGTTAATCGGGTTGTGTTAAATGGGTCATTTCGAGTTGACACAAATAAATTGGCGTGTCAAACGTGTCTATTGCGGGTTACACGGGTTGACCCGCTTATGACACGTTTCTTATCGTGTCGCTTTCGAGTTGACCCATTTATGACCCAAACCCATTAAGGTCCAACCCTAACCCGAAAAAACCCGTGTCGGGTTCGTGTCGTGTTCGCGGGTTGGGTTGAACATTGACACCCCTAGGTTTACCCTATTAGCAATTACTAGTTAATATAATAATAATAATAATAATTAATTAATTGAATTATTAAGATTAAAAAGAAATAATAAAGAGAGTAGTGAGTAGTGAGGTGAGGTGTTTAATTAAGAAAGTTGAGAGGTGATATGAGAGAATTAAGGAGCGAGAGTGTTGGTGGTCCCTTTGGCCCAGGTCATACGCCTTAGAATTCCATTTTGCTATGCTCACCTCACCCTCACCCTCACCCTCACCCGCACCCTGCTTTTTGCCTCAACCTCCAATACAGAATCTCACTGTTCCTTCTGTTGTGGTGTGCTGCTGTGAGTGTGGCCACGTGGAAAGCATTTGAAGACTAGAGAGCGAGAGCAGTAATATATATAATTTAAGTTTAGGTGTTATTCTTTAGGTTCTCCTCTTAAGGTTCAGTCATGTAACTACTTAATTAAAAAATACATTTTCATGAAAAAAAATTTACATGGCAAAATCTTAAAAGAAAAATCTAAGGAACAACATCTAAATACTGTATCTAACTCTTGCTAGTATATTATTATCTTAATGTATAGACTATAGTGGAACAGATTAGTCATTAAGGTGGTTTATACATTTCTTTTTCTTTTTCTTTTTTAATCCGTAGTTCCAACTTTTTTCCCTCTATACAAAGCCCTCCAATTTTTTTTTTTTGGTTTATCCTTTTCCTACTACGACATTAGCCATTAGGGTCATGATTTATTATTTTATACAAAATTGTTTTTGAGGGCGAAAAATAAAAGTACGGATTGAGTTACACTTACACTTCGAAAATATTCACTTTTTTAATTTCAATCTTGGGAGATTTTTTTTTTATTATTATTTTTTTTTGGTCAAAATTTTATTATTATTTTTATCCGTATAGCTTTTACTTCTCACATCACATCAACACGATAATTATACGCTACATTGAATCCAAATCCAAAAGTACTTCTAGAACTCATCAAAAAAAAAAAAATTACTTCTAGAACATTTATTGGAGTTGCGGCAAAGTGAATGGGTCACATAATAGTCACATAGTAAACCTAAACCACGTGGCATAAAATTGTGTTTGTTACATTTTCACAATCATGTAAGTCATCTGAAATTATATATTTTTTTCCAATAAGTGTACTAGTTTACTCTTAGAATTTTAAGGAGGTGTTTGGTATATGCACTTAAAAATATGTATTTTGTTTTTTGAAAACATATGTGAAAATATGTGTGAGTGAAAAAGTGTATGAAAATACGTGTAATGTTGTTTAAAAACTAAAAACATGTGTTTGAGTGGGTGTACCAAATGGGGCCTAATTTTATGAGAGTTGGTCCACTAATTTTTTGCATTGTATTAATTAATTAATTTAATTGTTAGTATTCACATTCAAGATTTCCCTTAAAAAAAAACATTCAACCTAAAAATTTAGGATTTAGCTCATTCTCAAAAAAAAAATTTAGGATTTAGCTACTAGCACCCAAAAATACCTTAGCTAATAATGCACCATACATCTTATTTCCTATTTTAACATACAACCCATTAAAATAATCATTTTCCTCTCCTTTATGTATGTGTGTTTGTTTCTAAAAAAAAAAGGGTAATTGTCTAGTATTGTTTAAGAGAGTGTACTGTGTGTAATATAATCTACTCCATCCTCCCTTAAAAGTTACCATAACTTTTGAGTGAAGTTTATTGTTTTTAATTATCTCTCTCTCATACCTTGCCACTGCCACCTCCATGTTTGAGATCGACATGGGTTGTGATGGAGATTAGCGTGAGAAGCAGTTATGGGTTATGGAGATCGGTGAGCACCCAAATGTGAATGCTCATAAGTGATTAATTTATTATACCTATAACTATTATTACTAGTGTACAACCCGTGCATATATACGGTACAATTAAAAAGTAAAAACAATTACAATTACAAACATATGGGTTCAAATTATATCTAGTGTAATAGTTACAACTTTTTTAAGCCATAGATATATACATGAGTTTTAATCTTTTTTTTCTTTTTTTTCCAGATATACATGAGTTTACTCTTTCTTCTTTTTTTGTTTATTGGGTTTTCGATGGTTTATTTATATTAAACTCTTTTTTTTTTTGAACAACATTAACTCAGAACAAAAATTTTTAAAAACTTAGATAGGACACGTGGCGCAAAATTAAACAACAATTGAAATCCAATTGGACTCTCTCTCTCTCTCTCTCTCTCTCTCTCTCTCTCTCTCTCTCTCTGGTAAAGTCTCTTACGGTTAAATAAAATAAATAACTATCATTAGGGGTGATGCGTTGAAACTCTAAAATATATACATATATATATATATATATTCACTTATAATTATTAAAAAAAAAGTTAAAAATGCAAACTTTTAATCGTAAGGTTGCAATTTACAAATGCAACACGTGGCAATTGATTCCCAATCCTTCAGTTTGATTCTTGACTCATGTCACGGGGGGGGGGGGGGGGAATTTCATAAGGACTTGTAGCCATTGACTATAATTCCACTCAATATCTTTTTATTGGATGTGAATTTTGACAAATCTATTATTGTATTACATTTTTTTTCTTATAACCTTCATGCTTACAAAATTTCTAAAAGATCAAAGACTAATAACTATGTCATCAATTAATTGTTTAAATTTTAAGTTTTTGTGATTTAAAATTATGTATAAAAAATAAGTTTATGAATCAAATAATAAATAATATTTAATTGGCATGAAATTTGACATATATGTTCAAAACATAAATAACATGTAATTCAACGGTTAGATTTTTAAAATATGTCATCATATAATTTTATTAGTTACAACTAAGTTTGTAGCCAAACTTTGTCATTTTCGTCATTTTTATTTATTTTATTTATTAAATGGATTTACCTCATCTTTATTTCAAAACACAAGGGACAGTTAAAAGCTTTACCTAGATAATGTTAATCATCAAGTAAATATAATTTAAATATAATTTTAAGGATTCGGTATGCAACCTCATCTCATCAATAATCATTGGTTTGAAGGTTTCAATTAGAATTTTTTGTTTTTTTAAGTGAGGGTTTCAATTAGCTCAATTAGAAAAGTTTAAAGTGTGGGTTTCAATTAACTCAATTAGAAAAGTCTCAATAATCATTAGATGTTATAGATTAAAATTCTATCTTATCTATTAAATTTATAAAAATAAATAAATAAATAAAAAACAAATATTTATATCACTTCCTCTCTTTTCTTTGATCCAAACTTACCAACGTAGCGCACAGCTCTAGACATATATACTGCGTAACTTTCAGTTAATTTGATTTTATTCAAAGTTTTTCTTTCGAGTTGGAAGGCCTATTGAAATTATCATTGGGAAAACTTGTGTCTTGCACTTACACGTAATATTGATATTGATTCGTGAGTTGTGACAGATTTTGCTGCATATAATTGTAGGATTATCTTTTCCATTAGGGTTGGATTCAAGTTTTACATTGTATAACTCTAAGTAATATTATACTACCTAATAAATTTTTATTGGATTAATATTTAAAAAATTTCCCTGTTGAATGACATAGCTATTAATCTCAAGGATGGAGGCATAGTATATATATACATTAAATTTAGCAATTTTGTTCTATAAAATTACATTTTGCCCCGTTAACAACATCTTTGATTCTTTTTAGAGTAATATTACAGTTACAAATTTATCTACAATATTTTTATATACTGTTGAGTTACAAATTCTTATTGGTTCGCATATGAACTTATCACTTACATCACTTTTTTACTTACCAATAATCACTCACTATATCAACAATATACCTCTAGCACTTTCCTCATTTTAAAGGCCATTAAAAATTTTATAGATCTAAAATTTAAAACAACATATACTAGCCCAAAACATTTGTGCAACAACAAAAATCACCAATAGCAAAGCTAAAAATAATTAAGTCCAATTAACCAATTTTATTCAAACAAACAACTAGCCCTTTAAAAAGTTTTAACTAAAATAATTTTGTCTTTACCCAACAGGCGCACACATCAAAAACTCATTAAAAAAAAAAAAAAAAAAAACTCAGCGGCTAAGAAGCCGCTGAGCTAGAGGTTAGAGTCGCCCCCCTTAACTTAAGTCCTGGCTCCGCCCCTGATTAATCTCATGTCATGTTGAAATTTTACAAGCATGTAAAGTATAAGAAGAAAATCTAATCCAATGATAGATTTGTTAAAATTCGCATCCAATAAAAAAAAAAATTAAGTGACATAACATAGCTTAAAGTTTCAAGAAACACCACACAATTAATTATAGATATTATTTTCATTTACTTCATGCATCTATTATCTATCTATCTATCTATCTATCTAGTATCTATTATCCCCTCATAAAAAAAAAAATATATTTATATATATATATATATATATATGGGTTGGGTTTAAGTCACATCTGGTATAACTTTAAGCAATATTACACTATTCAATATTTTTTAATTGGATGCGAATTTTGACAAATCCACCGTTAGTTTACATTATCTTCGTATATTCTCTATGCTTGCAAATTTTCATAGTGATCAAAGATTAATAGTCATCTTATCAATCAATTGTTTAAATTCAAATTTTTATAGTTTAAAATAATGTGTAAAATATGAGCTTATGGATCGAATAGTAAATGACATCCAATTGACATGAAAATTGGCAAGAATGTTAGAAACATATAAAACATGTAATTGAACGGTGAGATTTTCAAAATTTGAATTTTATAACAAGTTATTAGGTGATATAACATTGCTTAGAGTTATATCAAGTATAAACCCAACCCTATATATATATATATAAATATATATATAATCTATTATATTCTATTAGGTATTACCTATTATATACCTGTTATGGATATCACAAAATTTTATAACAATATCACAATATTATCAACCTAGACAGCTAGTCCACCGCCTCCGTTTAAGAATATTATTTATATTATTACTGTTTTATAAATAAAATTAATTAAACGTAATTTCACACATATATAATTAGACATATAGGTTTTATTAATGTGAGTAGTACCCATCTATATATCTATATATATAATAATAGGTAAAACTGAGAGAAAATCCAATTAGATTTCAAATTGGAATTCAATTAGAGTCTAATTTTGCGCCACATGTCCCAACTAATCTAAGTTTTTTAATTTTAGTGTCAAGTGAGTTAATTTAATGTAAAAATTGGATTTAAATTTGAGTTAAATTTTGCGACATGTGTCCCATCTAATCTAAGTTTTTTAATTTTTGTGTCAAATGAATTAATTTAGTGTAAAAAAACGAGGAGTCTAATATAAGTAAACCATAAAAAATATAATTTTTGAATGATTTATATTTATGAGCCTTTTTTTTTGTAGAACTAAAAACAATTCAAGTTTATAAGTCATATATATATATATATATATATTAATAGGTAAAGTTGAGAGAAAATTCAATTAGATTTCAAATTGGAATTCAATTAGAGTCTAATTTTGCACCACGTGTCCCATCTAATCAAAATTTTTAAATTTTGTGCCAAGTTTGTTAATTCAGTGTAAAAATTAGATTTCAATTAGAACTTAATTTTACGTCACTTGTCTTATCTAATCAAAGTTTTTTTTTTTTTTTTTTTTTTAAATTTTTGTGCCAAATGAGTTAATTTAGTGTAGAAAACGAGTAGTCCAATCTAAATAAATCATAAAAAACATAATCATATATTTAACACTATATATAAAATTAGAGGAAGAGAGAGTTTGAATGATTTTATATTTATGAGCCATTTTTTTGTATAACTAAAAGAAATTCAAATTTTATAAGTCATTATATATATATATATATATTAATAGGTAAAAATTATAGAAAATCCAATTAGATTATACAATTGAAGTCCAATTTTGCACTATATGTCCTAAAATATTTATATTTAAAGAGAGTCTTATTTCTTAATTTTGAATTAAATGTGGGACCATATCATAAATATTCATTTAAGTGAGTTATTGTTTATAAAAATCAAAGACTCTAGAATTAATGAACATAAAAATATTTAAAAAATTGACAATTTACACTTTCTGCCTTTTTTTTTTTTTTGTTGAGAATATTAAGTATTTTTAATACACACACACAGGGACTAGGAGAGGGGATAAGGTTTTTTAAAGAAATTTACAGTAGTATATATCCAAAAGGGCTTAACTCTTAGATACACAGCACAGGCTTATTTACATTTTCTGCCTAATAACATTATTACAAGACTTTTTAAAGAGTTAAAAAAAAAACTATAAAAATGACTATCAATAATATTTAAATTATATATGTAAGAATTATATTATGTATCTTTTAAGTATATCCATGTATATGCATAAGATTACAAGCTAGTTTAAGATAATGTATCTCTTAAGATTCTTTGATTCCATTCCAGCCATGATGTCTTAGTACATAACTTGATTTTTGTGTTTAAGGTAATATACTAATATATATATATATGTGTGTGTGTGTTTTTATTTATTTTTGGCTAGCTGCACCTAAATAATGCATTTTGGTTGTCTACCTACCCTTGGCAGGGATCAAGCCCTTAAGTAGAAGGTTTTATTACTTTTAATTACAGTCCTCGTATTTGTATTTGTCCACTTTTAAGGACTTTTATTTAAAAATTGGACATTTTAAGTCAAATACTTGGTGCTTAACCAATATTTTTATTTAGTTTTATTTTTGGGTGACATAATTTATTTAATCTCAAAGATGAGTCAAGAAGTCATGCTTTTTGTGGAAATTTGGCCAAAAGCTTTCTTCTCAAGAAATTAAATGTCCAAACAAATGTCATTTCCTTCGTTTGCTTCTTTGTAGGAACTTTAACAAATAATCATATTTTTATGTTAGGAATTGGAGATTCCAAATTTAATTGAGGGATTGAAAATTCATTTGAACAAAATATTTTTTATGATAATTTTTTGCGGAATTGGAAATTTCTTTTCAATGAATTTTATAATCATTTTTGGGAGTTAGAAATTCCAAATTTGATTGAGGAATTAGAAATTCCATCGATATTAATTTGAGGAGTTGAAGATGAGAATTACCTAATCAATCCTATGAAATTGTTTAGACCCTCAAAAACCAATTTTATGGCTAAGTAAAATGTAAGTGATTAGCCAATTGAACTAATCATGGATAATAAGCATTGCATGGATAATCTAAATAAGCAATAATAGTAAATAAAAAAGAGAAGTAAACCCAAGATAACACCAAATGTGTTATCAAAGAAGACAACCTGAGAACCGGACAGAAAAACATCTTTGTGTCTAGCTAGTTGCTGAAATGATCCACTAAAAATAGATAGTTTCAGTACAAATTGACACACACAAGCCTTAAGTAGTACTGCAATCTTGTACTCGAGCCCTCGAAGCTCTTACTTGCAACCGACTTTGCCAAATCCTTCCTCTATCTTAATCACCAAATCCAAAACCAAGAATCAATTGCATCTTCAAGCCACCGTGGCTGAAATTGGAAAACTCTATTACGTTCACAACACTCAAGGATGGTGATGATTGTAATTGGGATAATCACCTCTCAAATATATGGCTATGGTGAGAATTGATGGTGTTTGGCTCTCACAATGATGGGTATGATTCTCTCAACTCTCAGGTGGGTGATTAGGGTAAAATTCATGAAAAATGATAAGTATATATGGTAAGAAGGTTCTAGTCCAGTAGGTGATCTGTATAACTAATTTTCCTTAGGTTTTGAGCAATTTGCAAGTGCGAATGTCCCGCAAATTTGAATCACATGCCTGTTTCATAGGTGCCTAGGACCTATGATTGTCCTGCAAAATTGAAACGTCAACAGCATCACTTGGACAATCCTAAGCCATTCCAAATACAAAAAATACCCACAATTGACATTTTTATTTTGAAAAGGACATTTTTTTTTGTCCTCGAATAATTCACAAAAAAAAAAAAAAAAAAAAAAATTCCAAACCATTTATGCTTTGATAAATCTTTCTTGGATGGTGCACTCACAAACCCTACTTTTACAATGTTTGCTTCAAACTATGAGTTTGCATTTACTTCAAGCACTCCAATTGCAACCTCAATTGGAGAAGATGCTTCAAGCAGGGATGGTTATGGACCAGGGTTGGGTTGGGTTGGGTTTTATCCATGGATACCCAGTTCCCAATATCTATTAAGAATCCATACATAATTCCTACCCAGAATTTTACTCAAGGATACCTAAACTTGACCTGAACCTGGTTTTTTGGGCATTTAAAATAATTTTTTAAAGTTTTTTTTAATTAAAAAATTATGATAAAATGGACGGGGGGATGAAAATTATGAAGAATGATGCATTATGGCAAATATCCAAAATCGCTATGGATTTGAGTAAAAAGAGATGCATCCAATGTAACAACAGATGAAGATATTATTGAATTCAATTAAGACCATGCAACAAACAAAAATTATTGAAATCTACGTAACTACACAATAGCGAAATATAAGATAGAAATAAATTGTGTGTGTGTTTGTTTATAAGAAGTGAATCTTTGTATTATATTTCGCTATTGTGTGTGTGTGTTTGTTTCTCAAAAAAAAGTAAATAGCTTCACCAAAATTAAGAAAATTGGATGGGACACATGATAGAAAATTAGACTCAAATTTGAAATCTAATTGGATTTCCTCTCAGCTTTGGCTTTATATATATAACTAGTCGTAATCTCGTGCTATGCACAGGTTCCTACCTGTTTGTGCGATAGACTAAAATAATTTTATAAAATCTTAAATTGATCATGAAACTACAACATTCCATGAATCGCTCATGTTTGATTTTAATTTGTGTTGCAATTTGATAGTTATATTGCAAAAACAATGAACCCAAAAACACAGACATTAAAAATTACAAAAGGCAAAAACATTAAAGAATCAAAGGATTTAAAGCCTAAAAATTATAGAAAGAAAAAAAAAAGTTATACAACATAGAAATATAAGAAAAAGATGTGTTATCCATAATGGAATAATTTGTGGCTATAGTCATTGAAATATGCTGATAGTTTAACATATTGCAAAAAATAACTTAAAAATTAAGATGTTAAGGGGGTGTTTGGTAAAGTAGTTTGAGTAATGTTGTTTGTAATTTTTTGAAATACGTGTGGGTGAAAAAGTGTGTAATGTTGTTTAAAATGTGAAAATATGAGTTTGAGCTTGCCTACCAAACAGACCCTAAAACTTCCAAAAGGTCAAAGAATATTAAAGAATACGAAGATTCACTTCTTATAAATTATTGAAACAAAACAAAATATATATGAATACACAATAGCGTAATATAAGAGAAAAATAAATTACTTTCAAAAGAATAATACATGGTATAGTTATTGAAATCTACCAAATAGGTTCAGATTTTGCAAAAACTAAAGCAAAAATTTAGATGTTAAAACTTTCAAAATGCCAAAAAAAAAAAAAAAAAAAATTAAAGAACCATTAAATTCAGAGCCTATAAGTTATTGAAACAATTCAAAAAAATATATGATTACTCAAAAGAGAAATATAAGTAAAAGGAAAAAGTACATGAACTCATAAAACAATAAGTTTTAATAGGCCTAAATTTTAAACAATGAAAAAAAAAAAAAGAATCATAAAAAATCATAGGCGTAGGGTTTAAAAAATAAAATATATTATTATGAAGTATAAATTTGTGAGGTTTGCAAAGCTGATGTGTTAAAATTTTAAAAGGTCAACAAAAAGTTAAAAGCTTCCATTTTATATTATATATAGATATATAGATTATGAAGCTAATAAATTCTTAACTAATTTGAACTAATTCTTTTTATAGTATTGTTTGAGAGCATAAACTAATTCTAATGAATTAGCTCTGCCGCCGCTGCCAAAAAAAAAAAAAAAAAAAAAAAATCAACAGGACATTCAAGGTACAAATCAACTAATGAGAGTGAGAAAATAAGAACCAAATGAAGTGCACAAATAATTTAGAAATATCAGACAATAGAACTCACTTGATATTATAATTACAATAGAACACAAATTGAAATCGGTAAAGATTAGATTACAATTACTCATACTTCTAAAAGTTAAGTTACAAGCCTACTCCTAGATAATTCATGTGAGGCGATGTGCACTTGCAAACATGAAGTTATCTATACTGCTACTATTTAAGAGACTTCCCCTGTTTAGATTCCTCAATTTTGATGCCCAAAATACCCTTAATTTATTCTCTTACAAGTTTTTCAACTAACAGGATAAATACGTAAAAACAAAAAAACAGCCAGTTGAATTCCACTTTCCATGTTTTACTCCTAAAAAAGTGCTTTTAGTTTTAATATGCCAATAACGTTTGAGAAATGATATGTCTACAATATTTTTACAACAAATCCTAAGTGGCAGGTTGTTATTGTTGGGGCAAAAAAGTAATCTTAGTATTAATTTCAAATTTGAACCAATAACAACTAACCACCTATGATTTGTTGTAAAAATGTTGTAGACGTAGCATCTCTCAGTTTCCCACTTTTTCAATTACCAAATTCTTTTTTTTTTTTTCTTTCACAACCGAATATATTTAAATGAGAAATGATATGTCTACAACATTTTTACAACAAATCCTAAGTGGCAGGTTGTTACTGGTTGTTATTGTTGGGGCAAAAAAGTAATCTTAGTGTTAGTTTCAAATTTGAACCAATAACAACTAACCACCTGTGATTTGTAGTAAAAATGTTGTAAAATTGTTGTAGACGTAGCATCTCTCTATTTAAATTTCACTTCCCATGTTTTACTCCTAAAAAAATGCTTTTAAAAAAATGCTTTACCGCAACAAAAATAAATAAAACTATTAGACTTAAAAAAATATATATATATTTATAGTTATCCTCATCCACGATTTCACCCATGTACAAACCCAGATACAAATTTAAAGATTAAACTCCCCATTATCATCAACCAGTTAGCAAAAAATTAGAAAAAAGGCAGAGACGGAGTGCCAAAAAAAAAAAAAAAAAAGTGCCACCGCTCAAAATAGAATTTAAAAGGTAGGTACTCTAATCTCTCTCTATATTTTGTTATTGACATTTGAGTTTTTGTGTTGTGATCCCCAATTTTGGTTTTTATGGGTTGTAATTTATTTATTTAAATTTGGTGCTGTGTAGGTGGGAATTTATTGACAAAGATCTGATACAGTATTTTAACTATATGCTAAGCATCCCTATCTCTCTTTCACATTCTTTTTAAGTTTTTTGTTTTTTGTTTACTGGGTTCTGTTTGCCAAAATATTCGAAGACCATGATAGCATTTCTTCTGCATGCCTAGAACTTTATTACGCCCAAATCTTTTAATTTTAATTTTTCTTTTTAGATTTTAGAATTTCTTATATAATTCTATCAGCAAATTATAGCATGTTAATTTTGTCGGTTGATTTTAGAATTTCATGACCATGTCTAACTTATTCTTTGAAATTCTTTTTTTTTTCCCTTTACTTTTTAGATTTAAGAATTTCTTATACAATTTCTTTAGCAAATTATGGCTCCAAAAAACCGTGAATGGGAATATGTCTAAACTCTTACAAATCAAAGTAAATTTCAAATTCATGTATAGTACGAGTGGCATGCTCTGATCTCCCACTCACAAAAGTAAGAAAGTCTCTACACGCATGCATTCAAAACTTTTAAAAATATCATAGCTTTGCAAGATATACAAATCATTTACCTTTCAAGGCATTTCTTTTTCCTCCATTTTTTTCTCATTTGAATTTAGATTCTATAAAAATTGCAAAGTTCTCCGTAATGATTTTTATTCTCTCCTCCGAATGTAAAAAAAAAAAAAATTAAAAAAAAAAAAATTTAAGAATACTTTAGTTTAAGTTTTTTTTTTTTTAAATATTTTAGTTGAAGTTTAGTCTTAATTTTGTATCGTATTAATCATGACACTAATACGAAGTATTGTTACTTGAATAGCAAAGGCTTTGTTGGCTTTAAAGTGGTCAAAAAATTATGAATATTTTAATAGTCAATTCTAGATGTTTACATAATTCTTTTAAGATGTTGGGATTAATTATACACTAATTTTTGGTAATTTTTTCTTTATAAATCAAGTAAAGGTAGGAAGAGATGAATCCATTGACAAAAGTTTGTTCTTTTTGTATCTTATCATTATAATTACAATTTGTATATTAATGGAAAAAAATTAAGATAAAGAAAGTATTGACATTTAAAAAATAGAAAAGTCTCTAAACATGCATAAAAGGCTATTATGTACATTGTAGCTCATATATGTTATTGGACATAAGCATTAGTTTGAGGAGCATTCAAATTGGGTAATGTTTCTAAAACTAATTTTCTAATGATATAAACAATTTGACAATCACATTAGAAGAAACTAGCCTTTTTGCATGTTCTTGGAGACTTCTTTTTTATTTTTACTTTTCTCTAAGGGACTACTTTTCATTTATCATAATTTAGGACTGATTCATTTTTCAATCATGAAAATATCTAGAGATGTGATTAGATTTATGTATTTCCAAATGTGTTTATAGTATGTGCTACATGTCATCACACTCCTAGGGATTTTTGTGACTGAAAAATACATCAACTTTGAAAAGATTTTTCCTTTAAAAAAAAATAGAAGAGCTTCTAAGCACGCACAATGCGTGTGCAAAGACACTAGAGGTGTGATGAAAATTATGACATTAAATAAAAAAAAACCTAGGGGTGTAATGAGTATTATGCCTTTATCACACCCCTAGATTTTTTTGTAATTGAAAAATGTAGTAATCCCAAATTATAATGAATGCTCTAAATTAACCCTTATCCAAAAAATAGAAGAGCCTCTGAGCACGCGCGTGAGCGCGTGTTCAGAGGCTAGTGCTTCTATTAATTGGGAATGGTCACTCTTGATAGACAATTACATTGTTGGTGGGGACTGTTTGCTTGTAGATTTCTATCTTTCACTAATAGGCAATAAGTGGTGGTTATTTTCGGTCAATAACTACCCCACAAATCAAGGAGGGGGTGGTTTATACGTAGGAAATAACTATCACTTACAAGTGTCATATTTTTGCCAATTTATTTACTACATGGCTTAAGTGACTACAACTTTTGTTTAATTAATTTTATTTTAAATAAAAATTATTATGATTTATTTTTTTGAGAAAGTATAGTATTATGAAAATGGTTTCACGTGTATATAGAAATCATATAAAACGATATGATTTTTGTTTCACTTTTTCTTATTAGAGACATAATATATAGAAATGTAGGGGGAATGAATATTGAATAAATCATATTGTTAACTATGTTTCACCTTTTGCTTTCTATATGGAATTATTATTGTCAAAGGTTCTTCGTAATGGTTAGAGACTTAGAGGTACATTTAAAAGTTTTTTCCTTTTATTTTCCTTCTTTTCCTTTTTGTTTCGTATAATTTGTTAAAATATTAATGGAACACTCTGGTTCATTATACTCTTTCTTATTCTTAAATTGAAATCGAAATTATTAAAAAGATTTTGTTACCAAAATCAAATTCAGTTAATGCAAAATTTAAACATTTGTGACAAGTATCAAATAAATGTCAATAACATACCATTAGCCATGTAGGTATTTTTCGTTAATGAGTTAACGGTAAAGACCAAATTAACTGCAAGTTGAAAATAACAAGGACTATATTGACTATTACAAAAATGTAGGGACCAAATTGACTATGAATCCAAAATATAGAAACCAAAATGGTATTTTTGTCTTAAATCATATTCAGCAAGAGAAAGGTCATGGGTTGTCAAGAAGATAGGAAGAAAAAATTTTAAAAAGAAAAAAAATTGAAGAAAATATAGCAAAAAATTTTTGTGAAAATTTCAGTGGTTTAGTGTTTTTAAAAAAAACCTTAAGATATATATATATATATATATATTAAATCATAAATAAAAAAATATTCCAATTGAAGAACTTAGTTATATAAAAAAAGGTCATATTCATTCTTTCTAAAATGTATATAATGCTTACTAAAATATATTAATAACACCAATTACAATTGCTTATTATACAAAAAGAAGTTTTTCAAAATTAAAATTAATAAAATCTTATCTAACATTAACTATGTTACAAGAATTATATATATTAATCATATCATCAATTGAAAATGAGATTCTAACAGAAGTTGAATACAAGAACTTCATTAGTAGTTTTGCATCTCAAAAAGTTATAAGATGGATTTTAAATTAAAGAATTTAAAACACATAATAATAATATTTTTTTTTGAGCGAAATACGATAGAAATTTCATTAAAGATAAAGATAAAGTAGTATACAAGTATAACTAGATAACTCTAGTTTTGGGGGACAACAACAAGTATGGAAACTGTGATGTCCCAGTAAAGTAAGAATGACCAATACCATGCACAGTACCAGGAAAACTCATTCCCTCACACTTTACGCTGCACTTAGGCGTTGATACTCCTCCAATAAGCCCATTGCGCTGTCAAAGATATACCTCAGGTGTAGTTGTGTTTGCTCAAAATAGAATCTATTCCTGGCATTCCATATCATCCAAGTTGTGATTGTCCACTTTTCCAACTCAGAAGCGCAAAGCTTCTGCTGCAACATTTTGAACAGAAGGAAGAAGTCACCTGCTTCATTGCTGCACTTTTGGATTGTCCCTTTAAACAGAGCCCATACATAATAATAATAATAATATTATTATTATTATGTGAAAAGATCTTACTTAAAATTATCTTATTAGATCTCAAATTAGATCTATCGATCATGTTTTAAAAATATTACTGAAACCATTTTTTGGTATAAATATTTCATCAAATATTTTTCATCAAAAAGTGGTTTTAGATATTATTAACACATTTAGTGATTTAGTTCTCGGTAATCTCATAAGATTCCCAAGCATTCTAATGTTTAGTTGGAAACAAAGAAAAGAATCTAGCTAGATGCTTGTATTCCCATTTTGGTGGTTGAGGATTCCTTCTAAAAATAGTGAGTATCCAAATTTTTATAACTTAGGAAATCTCTCTCTCTCTCTCTCTCTCTCTCTCTCTCTATATATATTAATATATATGTATGTATGTATTGTGGTTCTATTCATCATTAGGGATTAGTTTTTACTTTAATTTTTTATACTATTGATAGGATTTTGTTTTAGATAGTGGGTTATGGGGAAGTGGGGTTCGAATCATACAAATGAGGCACCACGAATAGGATCGAGATCCTCTAAAGTTGCTATAGAGGATCATAATCCTCACAAATGATATCATTACCACTAAAATATCACTTGAACCTCTATCTTAAAATTGTATATTTTAATCTTTTAAGAAAATAAATAATTTTGATTGACAAGTCATGATATTCTAAAAAACCATTAAAAGAAATTGAAACAAATATTTTGGTTTTTTTTTTTTTTTGAGAATACTAAGTATTTAACACACACGGAAAAAAAAAAAAAAGTCTTAAAGAAACTGACAGTAATATATATCTAAAATGGCCTAATATTTTGGTATTGTATGTGCTAATGTTGTTGTTGTTGTTTCTTTTTTTTGGTAAAAGCACGTGTATTAATGTTGCCCTATATTATTTTATGAGGTTTGACTTAATTCATAGTTCATATTTTTTTTTTCGAAATGTATATAGAAGTAATGAATAATACATTGAACATTATCACACATTACAATTATAAACTTAAGAATATATTGGGAAGAATGAATAATTGCTATAAGATTCATAAGAATAACCAAATATGGGGATCTCATATTGCTAGATTTCTAATCAATTGAAGCATAAGCATGGTTACATTCCTAAGTACCACATTTCTTAGAATTTGGACGTGAAGGTAATCATAGATTCCCCGAACCAAATGCAATGTTATAATTTTTTCTTTCATACTCCCACACGGTGTTAATGAGTTTCGAGCTTATAAGGGATTGGTCATCAACATCAAAACTATTTAATGTTTTATTTATTTATTTCTTGAATGGAAAAAAAAATGGAGGACTTGCACTTTACAATCACTTTTCATCTCATTTCCAAGGACATTTGTTTCGTGTTCGAAGCCTTCAGACTTGATGCAATTTTCTTTTTCACGCCCAAATTTTCATGCTTAATTACTTACCAATCCGATTCTAAAATTGAAAAAAAAAAAAAAAAAACTTACCAATCCAACCCATTTTCTAACTCTCAAAAAATATTTTTAAAAGAATCAAATTCCTAAATTACAAGGGTAAATTAGGCCCAAGCCCATGTTTAGACATATCAGCAGGCTCAATAGCTTTCTATTGGGCTTCCAAGCATCATCTATTGATCACCTCTTTTTTCTTTTTTCTTTTTTTTTTTTTTTTTTTTTTTTTTTTTTTTTGAGGAATAATCTATTTTTTTTTTTTGAGAATGATCTATTGATCACCTAGTTTGCCCTTATTAGGATCGGGCAACTTTGTTATAGGTGATTTGGGTTTTTGATAACCCCAAAAGACACAATAAAAATGAATTCTTATTTATGTTAGGTTTAGCTAATGGGTGTCTTTATGGCATTTGTTATTAGATTATTTTTTTAAAAATTCGATATCATTTTTATGGGAAAAATATAAAAAAACTGTTAAAAAGTCAACTACTTTTTTCTTTTCTATAACAAGTTTCTAAGAATATTTATTTAATTAATACCTTTAATATATTCATTAACTTTTTCTTTTATGCTATTTTGATAAAACTTTGGGTGTGTCCATTCATTTTCCCCACCAATTTCCCAAAAATCAAATCCAACAGGCCCAGTCACAGTCACTGAGGGTCTGTTTGGATACCGCTTATTGCTGAAAACTGAAAACACTGTAGCAAAATAATTTTTAAATATGTGAATAGTGCCGTGGAACCCGATTTTAAAGAAAAATTTGTTAGAATCCGTACTTGTGGGTCCCGTGAACAGTGCACGGGACCCACACAAAAAACGCAGCCGCCAGCACAAACGCAAACGCGTTGCTATACAAACTAACACTAAATGTATGAATGGAGTAAGTTCCATCAGACTTAATAAATGTATACTACAATCATACTTTTTTAATTAATGAAAAATTAGTTACTCTTTTCTAATAAAAAATTTAATTATAACAAATTGAAGAAATTTACACTTTTGGAGACCCACACACACACGTATATTTTGTAAATAGAAAAAAGCTGGGAGAGTTACAACTGACAACCCCAATGCAACTAGGGTAACATAGAAGGAGACAAGTACTAACATGCTCACTTGTGGGATCAAAAGGGCTCGAACCCAATATGTAAAATCAATTTTATTTTATTTTAATTTTTTATGTAGCGAATGCCCACAGGAAAGGACCTACAAGTTTGTCCTTGAAAAGTGGAGCTGACCCGTTCTAGCCCATGTCCGCTGAATCTAGTAGATCTAATATTTGGGCCCTCTAATTCATCCCAATCCAGCTAACTACTCCCCCAATAAAAGAGAAGAAAAAAAAAAGTGAGGAGAAAAAGGATGATTGTGATACTTTTTATTTTAAATAAATTGATATTTGGGGTAAGCGGGAATTGAATCTTAGATGTTTCCTTTAAAAATACCAAGATATGCCAGTTGAGTTAAAAGACTATTAAATAAATAATTTGGCTAAAGGATGTGTGATTTTTTTTTTTTTTTTTTTGCTAAATTGAAAATTACACCCCTAAAATTTTAGTGATTGGATTTTACCCCCTAAAGTTTGGGGTTGTTTGGATTTTACATCTTGAAATTTCAGAATTTGAATTTTACCCCCTAAAGTTTGGGGGTGTTTGGATTTTACACTCTTAAATTTTGAAATTTCAAGATGTAAAATCCAAACACCCCCAAACTTTAGGGAGAAAATTTTAAATGCCCCTAAAATTTATGAGATAAAATTCAAATTCTGAAACATTAGGGTGTAAAATCCAAACAATACTCAACTTTAGAGAGTAAAATCTAAACACCCCTAAAGTTTATAGGGTAAAATTCAAATACTACCAAACTTCTGGGGGTAAAATTCAAACGCTCCCAAACTTTAGGGTTGTAATTTACAATTTATCATTTTTTTTTTTAAATAAGTCAAAAAAGGATAAGAGTCACTTAGATCTATTAAAATAATCTTCAACTAATCTAAAAAACATTATCTAAATTAACTGTTTTAGAAAATACTTTTTATTTACTTTTTTTTAGATAGATAAATAGTGAGGGAGAGGAAGGCTGGATCTCGAACTAACTCCGTTTATTTCGATGAAAAACCTTGTATGAATATAGTTTTCTATGTTTTTTAATGTTTATTAGTATCTAAAAAATTTAGTTAAGGGTAAACTATATTTGGTCAACATAAAATGTATGACTTATTTTTTAGAGATTATTTTCCACTAAACTTTTTTGGGAAAACAACTCTATCTCATGGCAAGTTAAATAAAAGAAGTTAGGAGATCATTTTTCAGCACATTTAAAGTTGGTATTAAATATACGAAAATGAGATAGTTTTATAGAATATAATTTTTTTTTTAAATAACTCATTTTTTGAGAAAAGTTTAACATTGAAACAAACACAACGTTGGGTTACTATAATAAGACAACACAAATGGTACCATTACTGTAACCCCACTTCTCTCTCTCTCTTTTTGTTTTGTGTTTTTTTTTTTTTAAACTGGCCACAATTTTTCTTGCCCTCATTTTAGAACAAGATCATATAATTTAGTTGTTTCACATTTTATTCATGCAGTGTTGAAATTCAAGTTATTTACAACAGCCTCAGTTGGGTACTGGTCCTACATTCCTACTGAGTGTCTGATTATTATGAATTAATGTACCTAGTCATGACTCATGGCCAATTAATGTATCTAGTCCCGAACTTTTCCAACCAAGAAACGAAGACAAGACATGTTGTCTTGACATTATAACTAACCAGCAAGCCATTATTAGCAATTCCTTTACAAAGATGATAGGTACTAAAATACTGATGATGAATTATTCAAATTAGTCGTTGTTCTATTTAGACAATAATATTGTCCTTTATCCCATATAGTTTTATATTATATTTGGATCAACATATGGAGAAAAACAAATCTAAAATCTTTTTTTTTTTTTTTTTTTTACTGTATCAAAGAGAATTCACATTTGGGTTCTTTTTTTTAAGTCAAATTTTAGCTAATCCAAAAACATGGTTCATCGAGCTAGATTGTGGCTAGCTAAAAGTCTTGAATGGTACATACAAATATAATAATGCCTCGTGTGTTGGCAATGCGTGCAAGTGTGAACCAAAACGGTGAGATTCATAGTTGTCAATATCGTACGATACACGATACGTATCGTACGATACGTATCATATCGTGTGTAAAAAGTTTCGTATCGTATCGGTATATCGTAAGTGCTCATGAATCGTACGATACAGTGTGCGTATTATATGAATCGTATCGTATTGTAAAATTGTACGTATCGTACGATACATAGAAAAATGCTTTAAAATGAGAGTTTTTGTTAAAATTTGTACTTTTATTTGAATCTAACAAGTTGTTAGACTTGTTTTTAACACAAAATTATTAGTTTACTTAATTTGGCCTAATAAAATAACATATTCATAAGTTTTTTTCCCCTCTATTTTTTCTATAAAATTTATACTATGCAGTACACACTTATACTTCACTTTAATATTTGCAAATTTATTTTCTATATTATGAATAAGATATTAATTGATAATATAATTATTTTTTTATTTTTGTCATTATTGTTATAAGTCCAAGAAACTAGAATGCCAAGAAGATTTTTTTTTTTAATTATTAAAATAAAAAGAACAAGGAGAGATATTAAATGTTAATGACGATGAAGAAAATTTTAATGAAGAAATAAGTTTGCAAAATGATAAACATGATGACAGCATTGACTTAGATGGGGTTTATTAGGCAATATGATGAAAATAAATTATTATTTTTTGATCATTTGTAATATATTATCACTTTTAAATTTAAACCATTTGAATGTGTATGTTATAAACACATGCTAGGTTGATTTATTTAGTTAGCTTGTTAAATATTATTACATAAGTGCTGAATAAATTAGTCATTAGTTGAATATATTTAAAATTTATATTGAATATACAATTTATATATGTATTTCTATAATTTTTTATAAATTTTATTAAGTGTTTGTGTATCTTACGATACACGATACGATACGATACACGATACAGAAAAATCAAAAATCGATTCACGATACGATTCATGTTTTGACAACTATGGTGAGATTGATGTTGACAGTTTTATACCAGGGGGTTTCTATGTTCTAATTAAGAGAATTTGCATCACCCTCTTCTCTTCTCTTGGTGCTATTTTAGTCAAATTTGATTTCAAAAACTATTTTAACTCATTCATTTATAAATCTCAAATGAAAAAAAAATTAAAATTTAACTTATTTGTAAATACTCCTACATTAATATATATTTTTTCTCTATTTTACTTAAATATAATTTTTTTTTTTTTTAAATTTCTCTCCAACCTATGCCACCTTTCTCCATTTTTGGCCTAATTCTGGCTCTAGCTACCACAAACACTGCTCATTCAAACCACCCAATCTACACATCATCACAAGCCACCTAATTGGAAAACCACCACTACATGTGGCGAAGGCTGACAAAATCGAAGGTTACGTTGTTGACTACGGAAATCGAAGGTCGTTGACGAAAACCAACTACCACAATGTGTGGCAATTGTTGTTAATCTATGCGCGCGGATTGCCGCTGATCTGTGTAGATTGGTGAGTTTGCCGCAGATTCTAGATTGTGTATGAGAGTGGAAGACTAAAAATAGAAGAGAGAGTGAGAGACGAGTCAGAGAAAAAATAAAAAAGTTACTTTTTTATTTTAGCTTTGGCAATGAACAAAAACTCAATAACAGTATTGAGGTACGTACTATTCATTGTTAAAAATTTATTTTTGCTAGTTTGGGAGCTAGCCTGATATGGGGTATGGACTTGGTCGACAATTGTGCATAGTGTGAGCTCATAGAGATGATGAACAAAGACAAAGACCCTGCTGATCAACAATTCAACCTTCAGTTACAAATACTAGTGATCACACACACAACACAAGACTGGAAAAAAACTTTACTCTTCGGTGATTAACCGCGGGTTTGAAATTTGTGGAGAGAGAGATATTATGGAGAGAGAAAAAAAAAAATTAAAAAAAAAAAACATTCAAATAGAATTAGAAAAATAAATCAATGATAAAAAGTATAATATAAAGTATATGTGAGTTATCCATTAAAAAAAGAGTAGTGTTTTAGTTGTAATTTAGTTAAGGGGTAATGATTTTCTTACCTAACTTTTTTGTTTTTGTTTTTTTTTTTTTTGAGAAAACAGTATTACTTATTAAAACACATAAACATGAAAGTAATATATAGAATTTTTTAAAAAAACTTATAATACATTACATTTTTATGTTTTATAATGTACATCAAGTCAACATATTTAATTCTGGATATTATATGTACGAGTGTATAAAAAATAAAAAAAGAGTGAGAATATTTACATTTTAGCTAAAGTTGTATATGTATAGCCCCAGGCTCACCATTTGCTGGTAGCAGAAAATATTGAGTAGGTCGGTATTCTTCATGCATTAAAATTCGATTGCTCCACTTATATTATTGATTTGATAGACGTACACCCGCCGCCATGTAAAATAAGGAGAGAGGTGGTGCCATTAATTAAAACCTTGAAGTTATGATTTTGATGTTCATGATTCTTTCAATGCATGCTTCGATTCAGTTCATCAAAAGGTTGACCGACTTGGTGAAAACAAAATTGATTGCAATTT
The DNA here is from genome assembly GCA_030021035.2 of Notholithocarpus densiflorus. Lineage (NCBI taxonomy): Eukaryota > Viridiplantae > Streptophyta > Magnoliopsida > Fagales > Fagaceae > Notholithocarpus > Notholithocarpus densiflorus. The sequence continues at coordinate 5,286,559 of JARYZH020000016.1, read as the reverse complement.
CCTGATTTTGATTTGGAGTTGTTGTGTAACCATAGAAATATGATTTTAGTTGCATGTGGATCATATGGACACTGATATTTTCCTCGGCTAATGAAAAGTTGTGAAACACGAGTCTCACAAATTATTGAGATTTGAGTGTTATTCTATAAATTAGCCGCGAACCCGCGCGTGCGCGTGATAATTATTTTTATGGTGGTTTTATTAATTTTTTTTTTTTTTTTTACAATTTAAACTAATCTAATAATGAGTAATGTATTTCATAATTATATTTTTATTTATTATAAGAACAATCATAAATATAATATAGGAACAATCCAAAACACCAAAAATACGTAAACTAAAAAAAATAATAAAACTTAACAATGATTAATTGAACCAGTATTAGGATAAAATTTTGTTTTTGATAATCTATTAAGATTATTTTCTTTGTAGAAATTATAATTTCGGCCACCCATAACATATTATCAAATAAAAAATTATTAGCAAAATCTAAGAATTAAATTTCTATGCATGCATTGCTATAAAATAATAATAATCAAAATAAAATTGCAAAAGTTAAAATTTGTCACCTATCTGATTATTTTCGTTTGGCTAACCTTTACATTTCTTTAAATGAATGACATTATAGAGTACTTCTAATACAACTATTAAGAGTATTTTGTCCACCACAAAGGATTAGAAAATAAACAAAAATTAGTAAAGTCTCATAATTTAACATCTAAATTGAGCACTATAAAAAATCATGATATGTAACAAAATAAATACCAAATTATCCAAATCATGCTATGTAATAGAATAATATTATATTTTTATATGCTATATTTAATTCTTTAGAACGCAATAGGATAACATTTAACAATCAAAGGGAATACAAAATAAAAAAATAAAAAAAATAACAACAATTTAAAAAACAAAACTAAATCGCATTAACCCAAAATAAAGTTTTAAAGAATATAAAATATTATCAACCTAAAGTAGAGATGTAAGAAAAATAAAAAAAAATTCACCAAAAAATTTAGAGAGAGAGAGGGAGAGAGAGAGTACCATTTTTTTTTTTTTTTTTTTTTTTGTGTGGGAAAACTATGCATAGAATAGAAGAGATAGTGACAAATTTATAATAAGAGTGTGTGAATAAGAAGAGACAAAAATAAAGGAAGATGAAGGAAAAGAGGAAGAATGATATTAATGTAGAGGGTAGTGGGGAGATGAAAAGGTAAGAGAGGGAGAAAGATTGAAGAAGTAGTGGGGAGATGAAATGGTAAGGGATAGAGAGAGGTTGAAGAAGTGTAAATATTAAAAAAATAAATGCTAAAAACAATTATAGGAAAATTGGAAAGAAAAAAAAAAGCCCTAAAGCTTGAAAGGCTTCAACATTTTTTTTCCCTTCTTTTAAGCTGAAAAGGCTCACGCAAAACCCTAAAACTGAACTGAAAAGGCTTTGGGTTGGGTTTGATAGTGGAACTATATAAATAAGAGGTGAGTTGGATTAATTATACAGATTTATTATAGGGTGATAGTGGAAATAAATAAATAAGTAGTGAGCTGGATTTATTATAGGGTGAGAGTGGAAATAAATAAATAAGTAGTGGGTTGCATTTATAGGGTTGAAAATTGTAAAAACCATTTTAAAATTGTAGGACAAATTATATATATATTTTAAAAATGACATGACAGCTAATGTGGCGCAACATGAGAGCAGCAGCATTAAACGCTACGCTTCAACTTTTAGTAATATATAGATTAACATTGTCATTCTAATTAATCTGTCAAATCTCATTAGATTCTAACTCCCATTCCTTGAAAATATATAACTGAAAGACAGCAGCAAGAGACGGTTCTATCCAATTCTCTCTATATGAATCTGATTCATAAGAACTTGAACATGAAAACGATCACATGGTAATGTTTGGTGTCCATGTGATGCGAAGGAATATGGGGGAGAAAATTAAATTGAACTGAAGAAGAAGGAAGGAAAATTAAGCTAGTCAAATCCAAGATAAGGAGAGCTATAGTACTCGTCATATTTTTCATTTTATTTGGTGGATGGTAGCTAATCGACCATGTGCATGCATGCTAACACGCATCTATAGCTATGTGGGGGCCCTTTATTTGAGGCAACATGCTTATGTCCATGTGAAGGGATGGGTAAGGTGGACGAAAAATATAAATAAGGAAAATATACGTTACATCAATAAGTTTAGTATCAACATTTTTCATGATGATTAATTAACATTACCTATTATGATTGATACATCATAAAAATGGGTTCAATGTCCTTTAAAAACACTTGAGTGATGAGTTTAATAAATTTGAAGGACATGTCATAAATTTAGACATTCCAAGTTTCATTCACCAAACTATCAATTTGTAGGGTTTTCAAGGTATCTCATGTATAGAAAATTGAATAGTCTACTTAAAGGCTAAGAAACTACTTCCTTAAAATAAAAAATTGTGTTAATGATAGATCCAAATAAAAGTGATGTGCTCAGTTCATAATAAACCATGTTAACAGTTATAAAACAAGAAAAAAAAAAAATGAAATATGTTATATCCCTAGCTATATTCCTCATGTAACATAATCCATATTTTGTGTGTTTGTTAGTGTGTGGGGGCTTGTGTTTATGTCTCTTTGTGTGATAGAGAGAGCATGGTTTCTTGTCTTGTCTTGTCTAGAAGCTCATTCTACGGACATAAATGCCACGCACAAACCTTACTCTCGTTCGATCCAATATTCTTGAATAAGAAGATAAAATCACAAAGTGCTTTAGATTTTTGGATTTGGTCTCCAATCTGCGCTTGGGAAAAGAGAAAAAGCCTTCTAGCTGTTCTTTACATATGAGTACTGATCGCTCAGCTCTAGTCCTGGTATCTGAATCAAATGATATACAGATCCAGACAATAATATAAGATCGAAACAATTATAAGTAAAGGCCTACATAATACTATGCCATATGATTCTCTCCTTCCATCATTTGGACATAAAATTCCATGTATCATGATTAATTTTAACTGATATCATAATAATAATTTAATGAGAACCCTAATTTTTCCATCCTATATATTATATAACTATGCGAATTAAAACTTCCTCTGTTGACGTATATAGGTCCATTGGTCTCTAACTAGGTCTAATTTTCTTGACTTGCACTATACACATACTACACTCATATTTCTTGTATATAAAGACACTCGATCTTGTACAGTTTATTGGTGTGATGAAATACAATTCAATATTATTCTACAATTAATTTTCTTTTGGTTCTCTTTTATTTTAATTTGGTTATTCTAGTTTTCTTATATAATGACTTCTTAAACATCCCGATGTAGTGATGCTTCTCATTCTATATGGATTGAAACGGCAACTATCTTTCTAACATACTTTGTTGTAGGAAAGAATTTGTATTGCATACCAGCTATCGAAAATTTAAAAAGCAACAATAGTTATAAGTAAATCATCACACTTTCTTGTGAGTATTACAACAATAAACGTGGTTAGCACACGTTAAGGAATAATTAACGACAATGATGTTACCAATTTTGGTTTTGAACGGTCGTGGGAGACAAAATCAATTAATTCCCATCCTGATATATAATCATGAGGCATGAGTTTAGAATAGAGAAATAGACCCCACCATCTTTTCAAGGATTAAAAATGAATCGTTAAATCTTTTTGTAGGTACAAGATGAGAGCTGGAGTAGAGTTGTAGTCCTGCACAAACCATCAACGTTCTTTTCCATATATTTGACATGCACAAAAGGTTGATTGGTGAAACAAATACCGATGCAGCAGTAGTTTGTGCGTAGTTTTTAGTTAAGAGTTTTATAGTTGAATGAGTACTTTTTAGTATAACTCGTTATTGTCAAATTATATTTCTTTCTCGTTAATGAAAATGGTGCTTCCATTGATATTAAAGAACAAATGAATTTTGTTTTTTTTTTTTTTTAAAGAAATGGGTAACGGGATCATGATCGAGCAGAGCTCAATATCTTTTGTGAGTGCATGAGATTTACATTACATATCAAAACGGAGAAAGGAAGGTTTTGGATTCAATGTACGTAAGATAAGAGACTTCTTTATTCCATAAATTTAGCTCCACTTACAATGAATTAAGCGAACAAACTCCTCTTTAGGAAAAAGAGAAATACCACTAGATTACACATCATTACTGAACTCGTTGTTACATGACTATTGTCAAAGTTAACATACTAGTACGTGAATGCGTGTTTGACATTTTGTTTTTTCACCTTAGTTAGCTTCTTTAATTTGGTTAGTTACAGCTTTTTTAAATCTAATTATTTTCTTTGGTAAACTTATGATTTAGGCCAAATTAATCAATGGAGATTTAATTGTATATTAACATCCTCATGCATTCTTTCTTTTTCCTATTAAATTAACTTATTACACCAGAAAATGATCAAAATTTCTACAAACTCAACATGTGGTTCTGAGACTTGATCTAAAAATGCCTCTTTAATCAATGAAATGTTACTCAAATCACTAGAAGTGGATGAGATTCACTCATGCTCAAATTAAGTTAATTGATTATATATTGTGGCATAGAGAATAAGATGAAAGATTAAGACTAAAGATTATAAATTTCAAAAGATTATGATTGATAATGATATATAATCACTAGCTACAATGTTTGACAGAATGGACCTCTCTAATCAAACAGCCTAATCTGCATTGATGTAAGCGGATCTATGTTGCGTGACTTTAACATGGTAAAGGGCATTAATAGAGTGACATGTGGGCCCAGCCTGTTTGGATGCACTAGGCCTTTCTATATATAACAACTATTGAGTGAGGGATATACACCATACAACACATTTAAAGTAGGTGAGAGTGAGACTCCCAATTCAAAAGTGAAAAAAGAAAGTGCATTTTCATCATACGACTAGTAGTCTGTGAGTATATTATATAGCTATAGCTTCCAAAAAGAAAATGCTTTACTTATAGAAGAATTATGCTCTAAAAATTTAATTTTAAAGGCATTATTTAAAAATAGCATACATACCAACAAAGGTGATTAAAGAATATTTGCAATTGATGGGATGATAGTAACCATTTATCAGTGTAATGTCTTCACTAACGACATTCTATCAATTTGATATTAAAATTTAAAACAGATTGTTTGTTTGTGTGATATTACTAAATTAATTACTACCTATATGTGATTGCAGAATGTAAACAATTTGCAAAGAATGTGGCATGGAGTAGGGACGAAGGTAGAGCTTGGAATTAGGGGGTGGTTTTGTTGTTGGTTGTGTGCTTCGACCTCTAACTCTGCTGCTTAACCACTGAGGTTTTTCTTTTTTTCTTTTTTCTTTTTCTTGTGTGTGTCTTTGTTGCGTGCAAGATGGATAAGGAAAAAATTATTTTTTTTTTAATATTTTAAATGGTCGGGTTGTTTGTTTTGGATAAAATAGGTTGATTAGACTTAATTTTTTTTAGTTTTACTATTGATAATTTTTTCGTTGGACTAATTTTTTTGAGCTTGTGAATGTGTGTGTATATATTATAGAATTAGATCTATTAATTTTTTTATGGCTTTTAAAAAGATGAAAATAATAGAGTTACAAAAATTATTGATGGTATTACTCTTAAAAGAATAAATTATATTATTAAGGGGAGGGCAGGTATGCCCCTAAGAATAGATGATATTGCTTCCAAATTGGATCAAGTAAAAAAAATTGAGAAAAAACCTCCTACTATGAATTGAAGTATTAAATATTAAGCCAAAATTCATTATTTGAAGGAGTTTTAGAGTAAAAAAATTATGTTTATTAAACAAGTTGCATTCATGTGTGAGAAGGTATAAGGTATCTCTCAGATCAGATCTCACGTCAGCTTGATTGGTACTAAGACATATTGTCCCTTACTTGTGTCTAGATGGAAACTGGATAAAGTGCAATTGGGTTTAAAATTCGATCTGTATCCAACAAGAAAGGAGGAAAAACGAGAGCATATGGTTAAGTCTTGGATTGTAACATGAGCGTGTCTATTTTTCCGTGAATCAAAATGAGTACGTGGGTCAAAAGTAGTTCTAGCTTTTGAAGATATCAAAGGATCTAAGCTGGAAGGATAACAAAGCTGTCTAGTCCATTGTCAGCCGAGAAAAAAGCAGGTGAGAAAACAATTAGGATTTGTCTACTATACAGTACTATGAAAGGAAATTCATCATCATCATCATCATCATTTTTAAATGCAAGTTCTTGTACCCGACAAAATTGATTGTAATATTAGATTGGATCATTTTTCCAAGGTTGCTTGTCCTCTTGCCACACACCCCTTGACACTTGTTACTTCACTATCTAGTGTACTACATTAATATGAGCACAACCATGAATGATTGCAGGGAGAGAGATTAATCCAAATAGGACAGAGTTTACCTTCAAAGACTAATTTAAAAAAGATAATTTTTTCCAATGATATTCATAAAATCATCCACTCGTGCACTACATTAATATAAGCACAATCATGATTATAGCGAAAGAGGATTCAAATTGCACAACTTTACTTCAAACTAAGTTTGGAAGAAAATTCTTCCAATAACATTTATAATATCATCCACTTGATTAATATGTTTATAGCAAGAAAGAATCTTAATGGAATAGAATTCATTTTCAAACTGATCAGTTTGAAAGAAAATTCTTCCAATGACATTTATAAAATTATCCACTTGTATTTTTAATTATATGATCTAATTAATGAGTCTTGTGATTAAATACAAGTGTATGTTTCTATAATTCAGCACATAGTAAGTTGAAAATATTTTCTTTATACCTTTAAAGGAAAACTTTGTTCATCCCAATATATTATTAGACCACAATGGCATGGAATCTCAAATCAAAGAGCATTAATAATTGATACTTGATAGTTTATATATCTACTTAATACACACAAATTAATATATACATGTATATACTCACCAATAAAGATTAAGTTTTTATAAATTTAAAGACATGTCATTTAAAATCGTTATCACATTGTTTAATATAAAATATATATTTTTCCTTGTTGAGTGAAATAATATTTTGATTGCCATAATACCGTTATACTTTTATATCCTTGAAAAATTAATTCGTTTATAATAAAATAGATTATCTAAATCTCAAAGAAACTCAGAAAAAAAAAAAAATCTAAATCCCAAAGAAAAAGAAGAAAATCCCATTAGAAATACGGCGTTGAAACAAAAACCACTCCAAAATTCCTTTGCTACAATCTGGGAATCATAAAAAACAAAAGACATTGAACCATTCAAATTACAATGACTTCGAAAACGTTTGGATAGGGCTGAAATGTGTTTTTAGTTGCGTTGTATATTTTTTAGTGGGTCTCGTGTACTGTTTACGAGATTTACAAGTACTTTATTCAGCAAAAAAAACTTTAAAACTACGTCTCATAATACTATTCACACATTTAAAAATTATTTTATTACAATATTTTCAATTTTCAATAATATGTGGTATCCAAACAAGCTGCAATAGACATTGACCGATGGGTGATATACCTTTAATCTACCTTTACGTGTGATCCTTTTCTTTTCTTTTTTTGATAGGTTTACATGTGATCCATGTTTAAACATTCATGTATATGGAGCATTGTTTAGCTGTTTGGTACTGTATCTTATATGAGATTAAATTAAATAAATATAAAGATTTGATGTAAAAGTCTTTGTTTACAGCCTCCGATAAAATAGTGTCATATTCGATTTTTAAAAATAAAAAATAAAAAATAAAAGGAGCTAACACACATAATCTTTATTCCATTAAAGCCATATTCAACCAAGATATTTTAAACTAGCTTTGTCACACGCACTTTGTGTGTGCAATGAGGTTTTTTTTTTTTTTTTTTTTTTTTTTTTTTTTTTTTTGTCTAGTGTCATAATTTTCCTTTTAAAAAAAAATAAAATTTGGATAAATTTGTTTTGAAGGCATGAATTAGTAAGAGGGTGTTTTATTTTGTAGGCATTTTAAGTGGAGTTGGAGATATATATTTACCAGGTTGTCCTCAAGTTTTTTCCATATTAAACATAAGGTTTAAGGGTATTTCTGAACTACATAAAAGTTCAGTTCACATAGGGGATCCTCTAATTGATAGTATAGATAATAATAATAAAAAATAAAAACAACAATTAAAAAACAAACAAACAAACAAAGCAAATCAAAACTTCTTTGGTAACTAAGAGGAGCTGTCAGAGATGCTACAATCAACTAGGACAAGCCAAAGGGACATGGACGATCCAAAACTCTCCATACTACTTTGGTGCTTTTAAGTTCTTACTAGGTAAAATTTTAGATATGCAATTCTAATAGTTACTGTCCCTAAAAAATGTATAATTTCAATAATCTTAAAATAAATTATGCCATTATTATGGCAATAAGTTTATAGATACAAAAAATTCACAAACAAATCTTTAATTATCGAGGTAGCAAGTTGTTATTAGTAAGTGAAAAAATGATATCAGTGGTGAGACTATATGAGAACCAATAAAAGATTGTCAATTTAACTGTTGTGAAAATTATTGTGCACATAGCATTGCATTTATTATGACCTCTAAGCCATTTCTTATCATTTCCCTTAGAAATTATTTTAATAACAAAAGAAATATAACCAAAAATCCATTTGGCCACAATGAATAAATTCTTTTTTTTTCTTGATAGAAAAATGAGATTTATTTATTAATATTAAGGAGCACTATTACAAGTATAGTCCATAGGGCACTCCCAAAGAGTGCCTAGTTGCAAACACTAAACAAATTCTAGTCATTTGCTTTGCTATAGGTATTTGTCAATTTAAGAAAGATGAACAATAGGAGTCATCTAGATGGAAATCTAAGATTAAAGGGTATGACAACGAATCAAACTAATGTGGAGAGTTTTGGACAACATTTTCTTTAACTTTGTTAAGTCAGTAGGATTAGATTAGCAAATCGTTATCTCTTGTAGCACTTAGAATCTTAGTTATTCTTGGTTATATTGAAAAAATAAACAAGTGCAAGACTAATCAACATTCAAGCTATAAAAGACCCCAAAAACTCATAAACTAAACTGCATTGAACTAGAATTTGATTCGAGCTTGATCTGTTGAGATCTACCTAACTCGACTGATCGAAGCTAAAATCTCAGCCGATTAAGATTTGTACAGAATTGATTTAGATGTGATTTTTTGTCAGCAGTTTGATCTAGGGTTTCGTGGATTACAAGACAAGTATAAAAGCAACCCTAAAGGATAGTTTTCGAGACTTTTCGAGAGCCATGTTATTGTACATAGATCTAGAAGTTTTCTAGCTCTCTTGAAGCAACAACCAGAGATTTACTTCCATATTGAAGATACGATAATTGAAGTGAAGTTGTTGCAATTTAGTTTACCTTAAAGTTGCTGGTCTAAAATTTGAAGTGGCTTCTTGGAGTCCTGAGTGGATATTCACATACAACAAGATTCAGAATAGAAGAGTTTATGGATTCAGAGCTACATGTGATCACGTCAATAAGTAAGTACTACATGAAGTAGCGATAGATTTATGGTTACGTCTATTGTATAAACTTTCGTTCTATTTTAGTGGATTTTGTTTAACTTGGAATTGTAAGGTTAAATCCCTCAAGGGTCTTTACTATGAAATGATTTGTTTCATTAGTTTTCCCTGAGTCATCATATTGTTGTCTTTGTGTAATATGTGATGTTTACCAATTGAGATCTATAGCATAACTGAACTAGTTAACTACTTGGTTAAAATTGGTTTATATTGTCATTTGTCACAACTAGGGCCTAAAACCCTAACAAAAGCTTAATTGTCCCAGTCAATTGTAGCATCTCCTGTAACACCTTCCAGTCTCCAACAGTGTCTTCCATTATTTCTCCGCTCTAGTGCTCTTTCAGCTCAGACAGCTTCGGCAATTTTGTTTGTTTTTGTTTTTTATTTTTTAATATTTTGAATATATTGATTAAATAGAGTTAAAAAACTTAAAATGGTATTTTAATTATGCGTGTTAGGTCGTATTCTTTTAATCGAAAAAATATATAATATGATATTGTTTTATTTGAAGGTGTAAAGTTGGTAGTTTTGTGTTGAATTCTTATTAAATTTAAACTCATACATATACATAGGTGGGATTGGATAATTTGGGTGCATGCAAGGTTTTCAACAATTTCTAGTCCTGTAGAAGATCACCGACATTATAATTGTCTTCTTTTCATGTTGTACTCAATTTTCTTTCATATTTTTCTTGGTATAATCCAAAATAGTAAATTTTGTGTTCTTTCTCACTTCCAAATTATGAAAGATTCTTCCATCATGAGTATGCACAAAAGACGCGTTATTTTTCTACCCTTAAGGATTACAAATAATTTCCAAGAAAAGTAAAGCCATTCAATTTCGAGGAATGACCCACATCAAACTTCTGTTCATATATATGGGTCTTTGTATTGAACGGCCTTCTAATACCCCAAGTTATATATAGGCCTTCAGAATTTGGTCTATTATCTCACAAAGAAAATTAAGAAAAAAAAAGGGGAGGAGTTTTGAATTATGTCTTTCATGTTTGTTTGTTTTTTTTTTTTTTTTTTTTTTGAGGGAGATGTCTTTCATGTTTTTAATTCTATTTAAAAAAAAAAAACTGCTTCATTTGGCATTTACTAGATATATGGTGTATTTTTGTGGGCAATTGGCATATATGCTACAAATACTAGTTTAATTAATTAATATAGTAACTGGAAGTCCTATTACATTATTACAAGGTAATCTAGCATAGATAACAAAAAGTTGGCTCTAGCAATAACAAATGGAAGATGCCACATTTTAATTTTAGAGCCCTCTCCTATGTTGGCACATTAACATTGCAAACCTCAATAGAGCCATAATAAAGTAACTCCTCAATCATTTGCTCTATATGGTCATCTTCAAGAGGCATAAATTGCTGATTATCAGTACTAGTCTCCACTTGACCCTCTACAAAACCAGTTTGGCCACTACTTTGATGGGAACTCATAGTAAACTGTGGCTCTTTCTGTACAGGTTTTTTGGCCGTTTGGAGAGAAGCCAAATGACACTTGTGTAGCTTGGCTGTCAAAGTTGCTGAAAGAAGCTTGTTGAGAGGCGCATTGGGATTGTATGGGAAATTGGTACGTGCTTTTGGCCCACACATCAGCCTTGCTGCTTCATCATATGCTCTTGCTGCATCCTCTGCCGTCTCAAACGTTCCTAGCCATATTCTCGTCTTCCTGACAATTATAAAATGCAAACGCAAATGAAATATGAGAACACGAAATATTTCTTTCAAAAAATCATTGAAAATGTATCTCTTACTCTTACTCTTACTACCCAAATCCAAAAAAAAAAAACACAAAAAACAACGTTTTTTTTTAAAAAAAAGAAAGGAATAGAATCGAAACGTTTCGTGGATACAAAAAAAAGAAGAAGAAACGTTTCAGAAGTGATTAGAGAAGGGAATTACAATAGAGGATGGCGAATTTCGGAGACCCAAGAGCCCCAATGCCTTTGGCGGACACCTCGGTATCGCTGTTGTGCTCTAGCCATGGTGGACAGTAAGAGAAACGTTTCAAGAGGTTTTTTCGTTTGATTTTCGGGATTCAAAAGCTTTGGAGAGCTAAACGTGGTGGCGTTAACTTATTATTATGTAGAAGTGTGAGTGAAGTGGTAGAGCAAAGGAGGGTTTATATACGCTACTTTTGCGGCCTTCTAGCTAGCTAGCGATCAGTTTTAGCCCTGGTGGTCCCCACTGCTAATTTTAGTCGTCTTTTCCTTTCTTTTATGTTTCATGTTTTTTTTGGTTCATCTTTTGACGTGATTAATAAAATACAATTTTGTATAAGCATTGCCAGCTATACTAATACATACAAACTACTTTTCTATTACTACTTCAATTTCTACCTCTTTGCGTATTTGATTAATTTTCCAACTTTTTTAGTCCTCTTCACATATGCTAGACCATTGTTGAAAAAAAAAAAAAAAAAAAAAAAAAAAAAAAAAAAAAAATCTCTAAGAGTATCTAAACTAAAAAAAGGACTATATCAAACTTAGATTCTTATGTTTATGACAAATTCACATGTCATACCTCGTATGATATTCATTGAAATTGAATATTAAAGAAAAGATAATTATGTGATAATTTTCTTGTCATTGAATAAGATATCTGAAGTTTGAAATCCTCGTTTACACCAAAAATTAATTTGTATCTTAGCCTGATGATAAGAACAATTATCATGGAGAATACACCATAAGTTGAAATTCGATTGTATTAATAAAAACAAATTGTGTCAATGTAGCCCAATTAAGTTGAGCTAGTAAGATAATTTCCTTAAGTTAATTAATTAAACATAAAATGTGTTATTGATTGGTTTTTCTAGTGAAGGTTAATTGCATGAGGTCAAAAGTTTAGATTCATAAGTGAAACACATTATAAATACAATTATCATATCAATTTCAACTTTTTTTATTAAAGTTTTGGCTAGTTGATAAGGCAATCATCCAATCTTTAGTACCACAAGATTGTGACAAAGAATGATATGAAATAAAAAAAATAAAAAAATAAAAAAAATTGTAAGACGGCAATGACGAATTCAAATGGATATTTCTAGTTTTTTAGGTATATCAAATCATTCACGTAGTAGTGGAGTTTGTATGTATTGTAGTAGTTAGTGGACAAGGGTACGTGGCTCACATCACTGTTTCTAAACATAGGAAACCTACCCATATGCCATAATGTAAAGTGAAGACACAGCCCATGTTTGATGTAATTTTCACGCCCATGGTCTCTCTCTATCTCTGTGGCTTAGAATTGTAGCGGTTTTATTTGACCCTATATTCCTTTTTGATGCAGTAAGCAATCTATATGAGTCTGCAATAGCGAAAATTATATTGTGTACCCGGCATATATGTCGGGTCACTCACAGACTGGTGGGCCCCACGGTGTGTGGGACCCGCCAGCCTGTGAGCGACCCAGCATATATGCCGGGTACACCACATACTTTCTCCTCCTACAATAGATATAGATAACATCAAAATTGCACACCAATTTTTTTTTTTTTTTTTTGGGTTTCCTTTATTCACTCCATGATTAGGTCACTTTCACATGCCATACCTTTGTAGGTATTGTAAGTAAGTGTAACTACCACTTCAATTGCCCAAACATCAATGCGTATCTACTGACTAAAATGCTTGTTGTGTGATTTTTCTTGTTTAAAATATTATTTCTGTCATTAAATTTTATATGAATTTTTTTTTTACACCTAAACTTTTAAAAGTACATTTTTCACTTTTATAATATTGAATGTTATATTTTTCTATTCTTAAACTTTGTAAAATGATCTTTTTTTTCATCCCTAAATTATTGAAACAAGTCCTTTTTTTTGTCTCTATTTTATTTGTACTTAAATTATTGAAAAAAGCTTTTTAAAAAGTTTAGGGATGATAAATACACCTTTAAAAGATTAGAGACGAAAAATGAAATTCATGCAAAGTTTAGTGATAGAAATAATATTTTAGTTGTTTTTTCTTTTTTTTTTGGATAAATATGTTGTTTGAAATTTGAGCTAAGCTGCTTATTTAATTATGTTACATCATGTCCCTTAGCTAATAATAAATAAATAAATAAAAGTTACAACATGTCCCGTGGTAACTCGAGTGGGATGGGTGATCTCTATGCACGCTCGGAGCTTTGATGACTATATATATATATATATATATATATATATATTTTTATATTGATGAGGAATATTTTGACTAACCCCATAGAAACCCTTCGGGAAGGTGCTACTCTTCCCAAATAAGTTGGTCTTTCGAAGAGCACCTACTCACCAGAAGTGGAAGACCAAACGCGACCAACATGTACACATGGCATGGCTAAAAGCTGACGAGTACAACCTGATGGTGTACCAAAAGTGCACGTCACACTTCGTCCAAGAAGGGCGTCCATGAGAAGAGTGAAGATTAGATGTATGAAACATACTCGTCCTCAATCACCTCATCCGTTCTTGATAAAGGACGGACGAGCATGTTAAAGCCATCAAGCGCAATCCATACTCGTCCTCAGCCACTGCAATCGGGCGTATTGCGGGATCCGGATAGCTAGACAAGACACGGTTCTGAGAAGCCTTGTTGGAGTAGGAGCTTGGAGGGCTTAGGTGCATCGGGTAGATTAGGCTTGGAGGGTCTCTTGCTAACCCATGTATCCCTATTGATTGTCTAGTGGATCGATTATCGCTTGGAGGGCGGCAGAGAGGTTTTACGCCAAGTACTTCGGTTTCCTCTTCGATAACACTCCATATACACTATATAAGGATTCTCTTACGAGTAGGTAAGGCATTCAGACACTTTTTCTCAAAAACTATTTCCGTTTTACTAGGAATTACAAATCCACTGACTTCATCATTAGAGGACTTTTGGCCGGTCCCTACCGGTCCCCTCTGACTTAGTTTTTATTTTTAGGATCAAGCCCTAAGATCATTAGCGCCCGAGACTTATCAACCTACTGATTTCCGAGAACCTATCAGTTGCCTGAGCATGTTAAAGCCATCAAGCGCAATCCATACTCGTCCTCAGCCACCTCGCCCGTTCTTGATAAAGGATGGACGAGCATATTGAACCATTGACGAGCATGATCCTGGTCAAAAGCGTAAGGAACAAATTATACCCTTACGATCCAAGGCCTCTACTAATCGTTATGAAACATTGGTTCAAATAAAGTAACTTCCATGGCGGTTGTGGAAGTTACCTCGAAATGTTTTGAACTCCTCGACAATAGGAACGGTTATTGAGATATATAACCGTTCCATATACACTATATAAGGATTCTCTTACGAGTAGGTAAGGCATTCGGAAACTTTTTCTCAGAAACTATTTTCGTTTTACTAGGAATTACAAATCCACTGACTTCATCATCGGAGGACTTTTGGCCGGTCCCTACCGGTCCCCTCTAACTTAGTTTTTATTTTCAGGATCAAGCCCTAAGATCATCAGCGCCCGAGACTTATCAACCTACTGATTTCTGAGAACCTATCAGTTGGCGCCGTCTGTGGGAAGTCAAGATTGTTTTGCAGTTTTCCTTTCCGTGACCAAAGGTTGATGGTTCGGACCAGATCAAGGGCTACTAGCCCAGGCCATCAGGGAAGCAGAAACGCTTCAAGCAACCCTTATCGCGATCGCCAATCTGCACTGGTCATGCAGACATCCTCTATCCAACATGTACAATCTATGGCAGCCGCAATGGCGGAGTTGACTCGCCAAAACCAAGAGTTAAGAATGGAGATTAATCTGAGAAGGCAGACGCGTGAAGAACGTGAAGGAGGAGGACAAACACAGAGTCATGATGATAGAGAAAATACTGAAATTAGAAGTCAGTTAAGAGGCACCACTTCATGAACGGTACCACACTTGAAAGAAGAAATGGACCAAATGAAGAAAGTCATGGAAGAGATGAAAGAGAACATGAGAAAGGCGAATCCTATAGAAGATTTGGTTCACAGAACCGATTCCCCCTTCACGGCTTCCATCAACGGCCACCCTCTACCATCGAAATTCAAGTTGCCTTCTCTGGATTTGTATGATGGAACGCGAGACCTATTTGATCACATTGCAACTTTTAAGACAACAATGCACCTTCAAGGGGTCCCTGATGAAATCATGTGTAGAGCCTTCCCTACCACCCTTAAAGGTCCGGCACGAGTCTGGTTCAGCAAAATACCCCCAAATTCTGTAAGTTCTTTTGAAGAGTTGAGCAAATTGTTTGTTAATAATTTTATTGGGGGACAAAAACACAAGCGTTCCTCGTCCAGCCTGTTGACCATAGAGCAAGGGGAGAATGAGAGCCTACGGTCATTCATCACTCGTTTCAACAGAGAAGCCTTGAGTGTGGACGAGGTAGATGACAAGCTTTTGTTGGCGGCCTTCCATAATGGGGTGAACTCGGACTTATTTATACACAAACTCTATGAAAAAGAACCTCAGTCCATGGCCGAACTCGTCCATTCGGCCCAAAATTTTATGAATGCAGAAGACGCGATTATTGCTAAGAAGAGGAAGAGATCTGAGAGAATAGAAGCGAACCCCAGTCGTCATTCTGAGCAAGGCTCTCGTCCAAAGAAGGGACGGACGGAAGAAAGGAAAGACCGAGATAATAAGAAGCTAGGCTCTTCAACAAGAAATCAGCAATATACCCCTTTGAACATGCCGCTTGAGCAAGTCCTTATGCAAATCAAGGATGAACCTTCCTTGAAATGGCTAGAGAAAATGAAAGGAGATCCTAATAAGCGCAATAGGAATAAGTATTGTCACTTCCATAGGGATTATGGTCATTATACAGACGAGTGTTTTGATTTAAAGCAGCAAATTGAAAATCTCATAAGGCAAGGGAAGTTGAAGAATTTCCTTGGACAAGACCACAAAGACGAAAAACTGAAGGGGAAGATGGAGGAGTCATCGCGACCACCGCTCGGAGAAATAAGAGTTATCATAAGGGGGAGTTCGACAGGCCATTCATCCAAGTCCAAGAAAGCGTACTTGAAGGTAGTGCAGAGCGTCCAACTTTTTGGACGATCACCAAGAGCGAGGTCCACGGATGAGCAAGCAATCACTTTCACGGATGAAGACGCTGAGAGAGTTCATCACCCACATGATGATGCTATTGTCATCACCTTACTTATTGCTGACTACACAACTAGAAGAGTGCTAGTGGACAACGGAAGCTTGGCAGACATTTTATATTATTCAGCTTTTCAGCAGATAAGGTTAGGACGAGACCAGCTACGCCCAGTAAACTCCCCCCTAGTAGGTTTTGGTGGAATGAAGGTCCAGCCTGTAGGTACTATTTCATTATCAGTCGTAGTGGGGGTATACTCACGACAAATCACCAAGGATGTGAACTTCCTTGTGGTAGATTGTTCATCCTCCTACAACGCCATAATTGGAAGGCCAACGTTAAATAGTTGGAAGGCTGTTACATCTAACTACTACTTATCAGTCAAGTTTCCAACAGAACACGGAGTGGGACAAGTACAAGGAGACCAACTAGTAGTGAGAGAATGTTACTTGGCCATGTTGGCCATGGATGAACAGTTTCAGACTATGAATATCGAAGAAAAGAGAATTGTAGCAGAGCTTACTAAAGTGTTGGAAGATATTCCCTTAGATGAAAATGATCCTGAGAGGTGTACCAGGGTTGGAGCAGATCTAGAGGAGAAGGTTAAGAAGGACCTCGTCCATTTTTTGAAGAAAAATATTGATGTGTTTGCGTGGAGTCATGACGACATGCCAGGTATAGATCCTAATGTCATTACCCACCGTCTGAATGTGTGTCCTTCCTCCAAGCCAATGCGACAGAAGAAAAGGGTGTTTGCCCCTGAGAGAGATAGCGCTATCAAAGACGAAGTCCAAAAGTTAACTGCGGTGAAGTTCATTCGAGAAGTGTACTATCCAGATTGGTTGGCCAATGTAGTGATGGTCAAGAAGGCAAATGGCAAGTGAAGAATGTCTGTAGACTTCATCGATCTAAACAAGGCTTGCCCAAAGGATAGTTACCCGCTACCACGCATTGACCAGTTGGTAGATTCTACGGCGGGGCACAAGTTGCTTAGCTTCATGGATGCTTTCTCTGGATACAATCAGATAAGGATGGATGAGGTAGACCAAGAGAAGACGTCCTTTGTCACCAGTCAAGGCTTGTTTTGTTATAAGGTGATGCCCTTTGGCTTAAAGAATGCAGGTGCGACATACCAGAGATTGGTCAACCACATGTTTCGTCCATAGATTGGGCGAAATGTGGAAGTCTATGTA
Source organism: Notholithocarpus densiflorus (assembly GCA_030021035.2). Classification (NCBI taxonomy): domain Eukaryota; kingdom Viridiplantae; phylum Streptophyta; class Magnoliopsida; order Fagales; family Fagaceae; genus Notholithocarpus; species Notholithocarpus densiflorus. The sequence continues at coordinate 5,268,767 of JARYZH020000016.1, read as the reverse complement.
GATGATATGCTGGTGAAGAGTCAGGACGAGAGAAGGCATCTAGACGACCTACAAGAGACATTTGACACACTAAGACAGTACCATATGAAGCTGAACCCCAGCAAATGTGCTTTTGGGGTATCATCAGGGAAATTCCTTGGATTTATGGTCTCCTACAGGGGAATTGAAGTGAACCCTGATAAAATTCAAGCAATATTGGACATGAAGCCTCCGCAAAATACCAAAGAAGTCCAATCCCTTACTGGACGAGTCGTTGCATTTAACAGGTTTGTCTCTAAAACTATTGACAAATGTTTGCCATTTTTTAAGGTTCTTAGAAAAACATTCGAATGGACCGATGAGTGTTAGAAAGTTTTCAAGGATCTGAAGGCGTACCTTACTACGGCTCCGCTGCTGAGTCCGTCCATGATGGGAGAAGAGTTGTTTTTATACCTGGTAGTAACCCCGCATGCCATAAGCTCAGCATTGATAAGAGAGGAAGGAAAAGTACAAAAGCCAGTGTATTATACTAGCAGGGCATTGAGGGGAGCGGAATGACAATATCCGCTAATAGAAAAGCTAGCTTTCGCACTTATCACGGCTTCCTGGAAGTTGAGGCATTATTTCCAAGCCCATGTAATCAATGTTATGACGAACCACCCGCTTAAGAAAGCCATGAGCAAGTTGGAAGCCGCGGGACGACTGGTCCAATGGGCTGTTGAACTCAGTGAGTTTGACATCAGATACCAATCAAGGCATGTTATAAAGGCTCAGGCCCTGGCAGACTTTATTGCGGAATTCACACCAATCTGCGATAACATAGAAGGACTGGAAGACAGTAAAAAATGGGTTGTCCGTGTGGATGGTTCATCCACGCAACATGCAGGAGGAATAGGAGTGGTTTTGCAATCTCCTGAAGGAGATAAGTTGAAGTATAAGATTCGTTTGCAATACGAAGCAACCAACAATGAAGTTGAGTATGAAGCCCTTCTTAAAGGATTGGAACTGGCTAAGTCTGTGGACGTGGAATCAATACTCGTCTTAGGAGATTCCCAGTTAGTCATGGGACAAATAAATGGGACGTATGAGGCAAAGGAAGGACGAATGAAAAAATACTTAGAAAAAGTGTTACGCCTTGTGAAGAAATTCAAGCAAGCTAACTTTGTTCAAATCCCAAGGGAGGAGAATGAGGAAGCAGATACTTTAGCGAAGGAAGCCTCAGCGATTGGAGCCATGGACGAATTCGATGAAATTCAGTATGTCCCAAGTATAGATCTCCTAGAAGTGCAGCAAATAGAGAATGAAGAAAATTGAATGACCCCAATAGTATCATACTTGAAGGATGGGAAGCTTCCTGAAGGGAAGGATGAGGCCAGAAAAATTAGGGTCAGAGCAGCCAAGTATGTCCTTATGGATGAAGTTCTGTACAAGAGAGGCTTCTCTCAACCTTATCTCAGGTGTCTGGCACCGAACGAGGCGAACTATGTTTTATGGGAAGTTCATGAAGGAGCTTGTGGAAATCATTCGAGAGCCAGATCACTTATCCACAAGGTCGTCCGTGTAGGGTACTATTGGCCAACTATTCAAGCAGATGCGAAAGCTTATGTCAAGGTATGTGACCAATGCCAACGATTTAGTAATGTCCCTAGGCAGCCATCAGAGTATCTCACCCCGATGATGGCACCGTGGCCCTTTGCACAATGGGGACTAGACATTTTGGGTCCCTTCCCACTGGGCACAAGGCAGATGAAGTTTCTAGTGGTGGGCATTGATTATTTCACCAAATAGGTAGAAGCTGAACCGTTAGCAAATATCACACAACAGAATGTTAAGAATTTCATGTGGAAGAACATTGTGTGCAGGTTTGGAGTGCCCAAAGTGTTGGTATCTGACAATGGACGACAATTTGACAATGCACCCTTCAGGGACTTCTGTGCACACTTCAGAATTCAAAATCATTATTCCTCACCCGCCCATCCCCAAGCAAACGGTCAGGCTGAAGTTGCAAACTGATCCTTGTTGAAAATCATCAAGACTTGGCTTGAGGGGGCAAAGGGAGTATGGCCAGATGAGTTACCTGGCGTCCTATGGGCTTACAGGACGACAGTAAGAACCCCTACGGGGGAAACTCCTTTCAAGCTAGCCTACGGGAGCGAAGTAGTCATACCTGCAGAGGTGCATATGGCCAATTACAGGGTGATGGCGTATCAAGATAAGGATAATGAGGAGCAACTCCGTTTGAACCTTGATCTAATAGACGAGGTAAGGACAGATGCTGAGCACAGAACAGCAAGATACAAAAACCTCATGGCCAGGCAATATGATGCAATGGTGAAGCCAAGGCGATTCAACATAGGAGATCTCGTCCTGAAAAAGGTCTCTTTGGCAACCAAAAACCCAGCTCATGGGAAATTGGGCCCTAATTGGGAGGGACCCTACAGAGTTATCAACTGTAAAAGACAAGGATCTTACTACTTGGAGGCCCTGGACGGGAGGAAATTGGAGCATCCTTGGAATGTGGAGCACCTGAGGAGGTATATCAGTAAAAGTAAGCCTGGACGAGTACTACTATAGATGAGCGTGGAACTTGTCTGTATTTTCGTTCTACTTATGTTTGATGCTGTGTATTTAATACTACTACTTTATTATTTATGTTGTACCGTAATTATGGACGAAGTTATGGAGTTTGTACTTATTAAATAAAAAGGCATTAGTATGTATATGCCTTATCTATAAACGATATTTATGTTATGTACAAAATGTTGTGTGAATCTCAAATCTCCAAGCTATTTTTGTTCAAGCTAACCCACAAGGGGGCTAAAACAATTTTTTAAGACGAATAAATTCTCTGGACGCAGAGATGTGACGTCTAAAGCTTTCCTAAGATAAAGCAAAATTAAGGCACCCTCGTCCATAGAAAAGGACGAGGTAAAGCCTATACCTTGAGCAAACCAGTGAGCCAAGGCATATTCGTCCACACAATGGACGAAGTAAAGCATAATGCATATCCAGACCATGGACGAGGAAATGCATAGATGAGTGTTTTGAACTTGTTAAAGCACCTGCTAAAACAATCCAGTCCATGGACGAGCAGAACGCAGGGACTTATCCTCATTAAACGTGAAAATCAGCCCAGTTCAAGGACGAGTAATGCTGAAAATTACCATTTCACAAGCAAATTACATTTGGTGAAATTCCAGTAAAAATGGTAGAAGTATATGTATGAAGTATGGACGAGTCAAGCATGAAGTCTCATATATAGAAATGAAAAGTCTCGTCCATGCATATACTTTAAAAAATAATAATAATAATAAAAAATAATAATAATAAAAATAAATAAATATAATAAATAAATATACATATATATATATGTATATATATAAACTTTCATTCTTTAACTAAAGGGTGGATATCCTACGTCCAAAAACCCTTGTTAAATAAAAATAAACTGAAGTAATTGTTTAAGACCTCGTCCTAAAACCATGGACGAGGAAAATGTCTTTTGGTTACATAAAAAGGTCCAAAAACAAAGGACCAAATAAAAACCAAAATATAAAAGAAAAAAAAGAAATACAAACAACACTCTTAAGTGTAAAAGTTACGTTTTTAAGTAGAGGGGGCATTCACTTTGGGGTCGTCCTTAGGAGGCAAAGTTGTAGCATCGTCTTCAACATTGACGTCCTCAAAGCTGCCTTAAAGCAGAGAGCTAGTAGCAGCAGTCAGGTTAAGCTTAATGGAGCTAAAATCCACTTCAGGGAAATTTTCTATAGCTTCCATTCTAAAATCCTCAAAGCCTGCTGCATAATTGGCGTCCAGAAGGTTGGTATATTCCTTGGACGACTTGAACTTGGTCACTGCATTTGCTTTTGCATTGGAAAGAAGAGTACTCAGCTCGTCATTCTTTTTTTGTAAGTAATCAAGACGAGAATCTTTTTCCACTACATCAGCTTTCAGCTCCTCAATCAAGTTTAGCAGCTCCTTTCCTTTCTCCTTAGCAGTAGCAGCTACCTTAGCCCATTTTTTAGATTCATCCTTCAACTCCTGAATCTTCGTCTCCAATAAAATCCTCGTCTTGTCCAATCCTGTGGCCTGTCTAGACGCCGCTATAAACTTTGACATACCCTACAAAAAGGGGAAAAGTAAATGGTCAGAATCAAAAAGAAGAAAAGGAAAAATAAAAAATAGCAAAGACGAGGCAAAGACAGTTACCTTGAAAAGATCATGAACACCAGAATGTTCAAAATCCTTTAAGGACATGTCATAACAGACGTTTATATGTAACAGCTTTCTGAAAACGCTCCCAAGCCAAATTTTCATTTTCAATAATATTTGAAGGGACATGCTGAGAAGGCTGAGATATTGCAGACATAGTCATCTTGGACGAAGGAGTCTTAGACGGCGTAGTTTCAGTCGGAATGGACGAGTCTACATCATGAATCTTAATGGACAGTTGACCTAGAGGAAGGTTGGGCTTGGTTGTCTGGGACGACCCATTCTTAAGCTTTTTACCTCGTCGGCTAGGAAGATTTCCAATGTCTAAGTTTTTAGGCAAAGGCTTCCTTTTATCCCCAGCCGACGGACGAACCTGGGATTGAGTCTCAGGACGACTCTCCTCACCGATAACTTCTTTCTCTTTATTTTCCTTCATTGTTGACATTCCTAAGGTAAGAAACAGTAAATGATAAGTAATGTATTATAAGTAAATCGAGAAGTATAACAGGATGTCCAAATGACCAACTAAATGAAAACTTACTTCTTCGCACTGTAACCTAATGAGCAATGGCCTCGTCTGAAGGTTCAGGGCCAAGTCCCCACTTGGCAAGACGTCGAAGGGTAACCAAAGAATGAAAATCCCTATCGACGTGAAGACGAGCCCTGTGGATGCGGTCATGGTGGAACTTGCTTAAAGATGGTCGTTTGACACCTGTAAAGCAAATGATATGCAAAGGTTAGGAATAAACACAATAAAATAAAAGAGAAAGAAAGAAGAACAAGAGGAGGGATGTACCTTCAGGACGAAGGTTCCCTAAGTCCCCAGAGTAAGGGGCGAATGGGTCCCTGCCAATGTCCACAGGGTTCCCTGCCCAAAAACCAGAGACAAAGATAAACTTTGTCTTCCAATTCCTGTCAGATGAGGCCAGGGACTTGATTAATCTACAATCTTTACTCCTGGCTGTGAATTGATAAAAGCCAAGGGATTGATTTATTTTTGAGGGCTAGTAACAAAAAAGGAACTCGTCCACAGTGAGAGGACGATTCCTCCCAGATACTTCCCTCCACAAAATTTGCATAGAGATAATTAATCTCCATGCATTGGGGTTGAATTGGCATATACCTAAACCTAACCTAACCAATAACTCTCTAGCGAATGCATTCAAAGGCAACCTAAAACCTCCTAAGAGATAAGCCTCATAGATACCTATTCCAAAACGAGGATTATAGCACCATTCTCCACGGATGCGCAACCTGGGGTTAAACTCGTCCGGGATCTGGTACCATGTCCTAAGATTGCTAAGCCTTTGTTCATTCGTTTTGGAATGAATACCAACTGCGCAACTATAGACGATCTCTTCTTCGTCCAAAGGACTCGACGGAGGAGCACTGGACGAGATGCTAGCTTGAGAGCCGGAGGCTTTCCTAAGTTGTTCTTGGACGACTTCCAAAGGAAGCCCAGGGACACTAGAGGTATACCCCTCGTCCGAAGAACTCCCCTCCTCACTACCCTGACTACTGTTATCGGAACTATTATCACTGGTGGAATCGTAGTACTCGTCTATAGCTTTTTCTGTACTATCACTAGACGAGGGAACAACAATTTCAGACATTTCTGAAACTAAAAACCTAAAGACGAGAAGGAAGAGAATACCTGGATCTAGACGGAAGAAGACTATGGACGCAGAGACTTCTAGACGAGGCTCTAGACGAGGAGGGTCAGGAAGGAAATTTCAGAAATGTAGAGGGTAACGGAGGAATTCCACTATATATAGGCAGCTAACCTGGGCATACAAAGCGAGATAAACCAATCAAGAAGTGACACGTGGCGTTCACCTCGAAAAATCTGATCGACGGGACTAGCAGCCAGTTAAATTGCGACACGTGACATAAAAAAAAAAAAAAAAAAAAAATTCATTGACATCCAATTACTCCTTCCCATGAACGACCCTTATGGACAAGGAGGCAACTGATGGTGTACCAAAAGTGCACGTCACACTTCGTCCAAGAAGGGCGTCCATGAGAAGAGTGAAGATTAGACGTATAAAACATACTCGTCCTTAATCACCTCGTCCGTTCTTGATAAAGGACGGACGAGCATGTTAAAGCCATCAAGCGCAATCCATACTCGTCCTCAGCCACCTCGCTTGTTCTTGATAAAGGACGGATGAGCATATTGAACCGTTGACGAGCATGATCCTGGTCAAAAGCGTAAGGAACAAATTATACCCTTACGATCCAAGGCCTCTACTAATCGTTATGAAACATCGGTTCAAATAAAGTAACTTCCATGGCGGTTGTGGAAGTTACCTCGAAATGTTCTGAACTCCTCGACAATAGGAACGGTTATTGAGATATATAACCGTTCCATATACACTATATAAGGATTCTCTTACGAGTAGGTAAGGCATTTAGACACTTTTTCTCAGAAACTATTTCCGTTTTACTAGGAATTACAAATCCACTGACTTCATCATTGGAGGACTTTTGGCCGGTCCCCACTGGTGCCCTCTGACTTAGTTTTTATTTTCAGGATCAAGCCCTAAGATCATCAGCGCCCGAGACTTATCAACCTACTAATTTCCGAGAACCTATCACAACCAAACACCCAACTCATATTGCAATGCCTACATTGATTAAGACTCTCCCACATGCACACGGCTGCTGGTGATAGGATAAACTTTATCTCCTACAAAACAGCTGAGGGTAACTCCTCACTCATTGTAAATCATCTATGGGATAGTTCCCAACTCTTACACATTAGCTAGGGGATAACTCCATATCCCTACAATTCAGCTAATATGATTATCCAAAAGCTCCTATATAAACATTGAGGCACTCCAATCCCAAGGTACGCAAAAAATACTTCTTAGAAACTCCTCTCCAAGAAAGTTCATTATCAGTTTCTGACTTGACATTCGGAGGGTCTTAGGCCGGCACCACATCGATGCACTTTAAAGGTGTCTTTATTTTTTGCAGGTTCACTACTCTTCACCCCTCATGGAAGACAACGAGTTTGGGTGATAGACCTACTGAAGATTTAGAGCATCATTAGTTGGCACCGTCTATGGGAAACAAGTGATTAGCCATCGCTTTATCCCTAAGACAGAAGGTCTTATGGTCTGAACTCGATCAATGGCATCAGTCAACCTTGAAACTGGAAATTCCCCTACTGCTGTAGAGAGGCAACTGTAAACACTTTCGGCTGTAGTTGAACGACTTACGCAGCAGAATGAAGCCTTAATGCAGCAAAACCAAGCGCTGGAAATACAAGTTGAACAATTGCGAGAGCAACAGCTCGAACCCAATAATCATCAAGAGCGCAGCAACAATCACCAGATAGGAAATGACCTGCTGCGAAGAGGGCAAGGTAGAGAGTAATGCGCCTAGTAGACAAACTAGAAGAGAAGACGCACCGCCTTGAGGACCCGACGTAGGCAACACATGATGGGAAGACGAGATGAAGGCGATGAAGGACAGGATGGACCTCATGATGAACGCTATGAAGGGACGAGCGGCCACACTGGATGACTTGGTACACCACACTGATTCCCCTTTCACAGTGCAGATTACATCCTGCCCTTTACCACCAAAGTTCCGGATGCCAACTTTAGAATCTTACGATGGGGTAAAAGATCTACTTGACCATCTTAAATCTTTCAAGACACTCATGCACCTCCAAGGCGTCCCTGACGAGATAATGTGTAGGGCTTTCCCTACTACCCTCAAAGGGTTAGCACGAGTTTGGTTCAGCAAGATCAAGCCAAACTCTATATCGACCTTCAAAGAGTTGAGCAATAGCTTCGTCACCCACTTTATCGAGGGACAAAGGCACAAACGCTTGACGCACGCATTGATGCAGATCAGGCAGAGAGAAGACGAGAGCCTAAGATCATATGTCACCCAATTTAACAAAGAAGCCTTGCTGATAGACGAAACAGATGAGATGGTCCTTGTGACTACTTTCTCTAGCAGGCTCAACGAAGGAGAGTTCCTCTTCTCGGTGCTGAAGAATGAGCCAAAGACTATGGCTGATATGCTTTTTAAAGAAATAAAGTACATGAATGCAGAAGATGCGCTTATTGCCCGAAAGGACGGAAAGGGTAAGAGGAAGAGAGACAACACGGAGGATGCCCGATCTGATGCTAGGAAGAGGACCTCCCACTACGAAGGGAGGAAGGATGATAGCAGGACGAAGCCTCCCTCTGGACAAATTATTAACTTCACTCCCTTGAACACTCCCCTGGATCAGGTGTTGATGCAAATTGGAGATGATCCTGCGCTTAGATGGCTAGAAAAGTTGAAGGGAGACCAAGCAAGAGGTCCAAGGATAAGTACTGTCGCTTCCACCGTGATCATGGTCATGATACCTCCAACTGCTATGAGTTAAAGAGTCAGATCAAAGCCATCATCAGGAAAGGAAAACTACAACGGTTTGTCAGAGGCAAGACAGATGAGCAACCACCTCAAGGAGTGGAACACCTAAGGAGAGTAGATGAGCGACCTAGAGCACCTCTAGGAGAGATAAAAGTAATTGTAGGAGGCTCGACATCAGGTGGAACTTCTAAGGCGTCAAGGAAAGCATACTTGTAGATGGTATAGAGTGTTCAAATTACTGGACAACCTTCCAAGCAATGTAGGATGGAGGACTCTCCCATCACTTTTATCGAAGAAGATGCCAAACGGCTCCATCACCCGCATGACAATGTCTTGGTAATCACCCTGATGATAGCTGATTACACCACCAGGCGAGTCTTGGTAGACAACGAGAGTTCCGCAGACATCCTTTATTATCCAGCATTTCAACAAATGAAGATTGATAAGGAGTTGCTCAAGCTAGAAGATACCCCGTTAGTGGGCTTTGGAGAGACGAAAGTGCACCCAATTGGAACAGTCACCCTACCCATCACCATTGGCACGTACCCAAGACAGCAAACTAAGAACGTCGACTTTCTGGTAGTCAACTGCTCTTCGGCCTATAATGCCATAATTGGAAGACCAACTCTTAACACATTGAGAGTCGCCACTTCAACATATCACCTCTTGGTTAAGTTTCCTACGGAGTACGGTGTAGGAGAAGCAAAATGAGATCAGGCCACCGCAAGGGAATGCTACGTAGCCATGCTCGACATGGAAGAACAACTGTCCACCATGAGCATTGAAGACCGATGATTAGTGGTAGAGCCAATAGAGAAACTGGAAGAAGTTACTCTGGACAATGATCACCCTGAAAAGGTCATACGTGTAGGAACTCATGCACCGGACACAACTTGTCAGGAGTTGGTACTCTTCCTAAAGAGTAACATCGATGGGTTCGCATGGGGTCATGAGGACATGCTAGGAATTGATCCTAGAATAATGGTTCACAATCTTAACGTGTCGCCATCTTTCCCTCCAATTCGACAAAAGAGGCGTGTCTTCGCCCCCGAAAGGAATAAAGCCATAGCTGAAGAAGTGCAGAAACTACTAGACGCGGGGTTTATCAGAGAGGTCCACTATTCGGACTGGCTCTCCAATGTGGTGATGGTCAAGAAAGCTAATGGTAAGTGGAGGATGTGCGTAGATTTTACTAATCTAAACAAAGCATGCTCGAAAGACAGTTACCCCCTTCCTCATATAGATCAACTGGTAGATTCTACAGTTGGTCATCAACTCTTAAGCTTCATGGACGCTTTCTCGGGGTACAACCAGATTAAGATGCATGAGTTTGATCAAGAGAAGACGTCCTTCGTCACCAACCAAGGGTTGTTCTGCTACAAAGTCATGTCATTTGGCCTGAAGAACGCCGAGGCTACCTACCAATGGCTAGTGAACAAGATGTTTCAACCCCAAATAGGAAGGAATGTGGAAGTGTATGTAGACGATATGCTAGTGAAGAGCAAGGAAGAGAGTCAGCACCTGGACAACCTACAAGAAACATTCGAAACGCTTCGACGTTATAACATGAAGCTCAACCCAAACAAGTGTGCATTTGGGGTCTCGTCGGGTAAATTTCTAGGTTTCATGGTTTCACAACAGGGCATTGAAGCTAATATGGAAAAAATCCGAGCCATTTTGGATATGGAACCTCAACAGGATGGAAGAATGGAAGAACATCGGCCCTCAACAGGTTCGTGTCAAGAGCAACAGATAAATGCTTACCATTTTTCAAAACGTTGAAGAAAGCCTTCGAATGGACTGACGGCTGTCAAAGGGCCTTCGAGGAGCTGAAGACTTACTTGTTGTCTCCCCCCTTACCCAGCCCTTCAAAACCGAATGAGGAGCTTTTCCTCTATTTGGCAGTATCACCTACTGCCGTCAACTCAGCATTGATTAGAGAAGAAGAAAGGGTACAGATGCCTATGTACTACACCAATAAAGCTTTGAGGGGAGCCGAAGAGAGATACCCCCTATTGAGAAAATGGCTCTCGCCCTGGTTACAGCTGCTCGCAAGCTCAGGCCTTACTTTCAAGCTCATACCATAATTGTCTTGACAAATAGACCACTAAAGAAAGCCATGAATAGCCTTGACGCAGCAGGAAGAATGGTCTTTTGGGCCATCAAACTAAGAGTTTAATGTGCAGTATTGGCTAAGAACAACCATCAAAGCACAAGCTTTGGCAGACTTCGTGGCAGAATTCACACCTACGGACGACGGGGAAGGCGAGGAATGGGGGGTAGCACCATGGGTCATCAGTATTGACGGCTTGTCCAACAAGCACGCCGGTGGAGTCGATGTCATTTTGAAATCGCCAGAGGGTAACGTGATAAAGTGTGCTGTGAGGCTTGAATTTCAGACGACAAATAACGAGGCCGAATACGAGGCACTCCTCGCTGGTCTCGACTTGGCCAGAGCTGTCGGGGCATCTTCAATGGTCATCCGCTGTGACTCCCAAGTGATCACTGGACAAGTCAATGGAGACTATGAGGCAAGAGGAGAGTGCATAAGGAAATACTTGAGCCTAGTGAAGTAGCGCGTGAGTCATAACTCAGACATAAGATTCGTGCAAATCCAAAGGGAAGAAAATGCAGATGCTGACCGTCTAGCCAAGGCCGCTTCAGCTGAGGGCGTGATACTAGACGAAGGAGTGCTCTCATTTGTACAATATGCACCTGCCACGAATCAGATTGAAGTGCAGGCAATTCCACCAGGGAACGACTGGATGGTCCTCATCATCTTATACCTAAAAAAGGGACGACTTCTCGATGACCATCTCAGTGCAAGAAAGCTGAAGATTCAAGCATCTCGTTTCATCTTGATAGGAGACATACTCTACAAAAGGAGTTTCACTCTTCCATACTTGAGGTGCTTAGCCCTAGACAAAGCAAATTACGTAATAAGAGAAGTACATAAGGGTATTTGTGGTAATCATGCAGGGGCCCGCTCCCTTATTCAGAAGCTCATACGGGCCGGATACTACTGGCCTACTATACAGAAGGATGCCTAGTCCTATGTCAGAGCATGTGATAAATGCCAATGCTTCGGTAGCATCCCTCAATTGCTGCCAGAACAGCTTACTCCTATGACATCTCCATGGCCCTTTGCGCAGTAGGGACTAGACATAATGGGTCCATTCCCAACAGTAGCGCGGCAACTCAAGTTCCTTGTAGTTGGCATCAACTACTTTACGAAATAGGTAGAGGTTGAGCCTTTAGCCACCATCAGGGAAAGGAATATTAGGAATTTCGTATGGAAAAACATTGTTTGCCACTTTGGAATACCGAGAGTGCTAGTCTCTGACAACGGAAAGCAGTTTGACAATGAGGCATTTCGAGACTTTTGTCAGCAGCTGTCGATCAAGAATCACTACTCTTCACCAGCACATCCTCAAGCTAATGGACAAGTAGAAGTGGCGAACTAATCCGTACTCAAACTAATCAAGACTCGCCTCGAGCAAGCAAAAGGAATATGGCCGGACGAACTCCCTAGTGTCCTCTAGGTATACCGCACAACAACACAGACTCCAACTAGAAAGACCCCATTCAAGCTTGCGTTTGGCACCGACACGGTGATACCAGTAGAGGTAGGGTTCACCAACCTCAGAGTGGATCACTACCACAAGGAAACCAACAGCAAAAAACTGCGCATCAACCTGGACCTTCTAGACAAAGTCAGAACAGCTGCGGAGCAGAGGCTGGCTCGGTATCAGAACCTCATGACCATGCACTACAACAAGAGGGTAAAGCCCAGACACTTAAATAAAGGAGAACTAGTCCTGAGAAGAGTAACCCTCGCCACCAGAGACCCAGTTCAAGGAAAGCTGAGCCCAAATTGGGAAGGACTTTATAAGGTCGTCGACTGCTTTAGAAGAGGCACTTACCACCTGGAGACACTAGACGGGCGAAAGCTACCTCACCCATGGAATGTCGAGCATCTAAGGAAGTATTATCAATAGGACGTCTCCTACAGTTGTCGTCATTCTGTTCTTTTGTTTTTTTCCTTTTTTTTTCATACACTACTCATGAATGTTAGGATTTGATATAGCCTATAGTTTGGAGATACTCATTTATTTTTGAGATTTGATTTTATTTCAACATGAGCCTGTCCTTTGAACATAATTATTTTTTGCCCTTCATGACGTATGAAAGCGGTCGACCAAAGTCGCCAACAGGTGGACGGTCTACACTAAGTCGCCTACGGGTGGACAGAAGACCAAAGTCTCCCACGAGTGGACGGTCTACATTAAGTCGCCTACGGGTGGACAAACAACCAAAGTCGCCCATCGGTGGACGGTCTACACTAAGTCGCCGATGGGTGGACAAACGACCAGCAAAGCTGAAGAGTAAAAAGACTTGCTCTTAGTCACCACCAAAAGGTGACGACCAACAAAGTTGAAGAGTAAAAAGGCTTGCTCCTAGTCACCACCAAAAGGTGATGACCAGAAGAGCTGAAGAGTAAAAAGACTTGCTCCTAAAACCCTAATAAAACCTAGCAAGCAACAAAAGTGCATGAGCAAGAAAACTTGCCTACTCCTAAGTGTTGAAAAAAAAAAAATCTGACGAGTAAAAAGGGACGAGTAGGAAAGTTGTCTACTCTCGAGCCCCACAAGGCATGACGAGTAACACCAACTATGCTAGTCATACCAAGACCACCAAAGACAAGAAGAAGCAAATTGAAAAATTAACGAAAGTTCATACATTCAATAAAGTTAAACAAGTCCAAAAATCAAGGACCCATTGTCTCAGATAAAAGTATCCAACATGAAAGTATGAAAATGAAAATGCAAGAAAATAAATTAAGTCTACTGGCCAGCCTGGCCGTCTCCTTTGTCCTCTCTAGCAGCACCATCAACTTCTTGGTCAGTACCATCACTCATCATAGTAGCAATAGAACCCTCTTCAGCACGGATTTCAATCTTGGAAAAATTTAAGTCCTTGAAGGTTGTAGAAGCTTGTGCTCGAAAGTGTGAATGCCCAAATCATTAAGGTACTCTTATGAGGAAGAATACTTGGCAATGGCATTTGATTCAGTGTTGCTTAACTCCCCTCGAAGTTTTTCTAACTCCTTAGAGAGACGTATCTTTCCTCCTCGGCAGTAACAAAGAGGTCAGCCTGAGAAAGGCATCGCTCTTCGAGCTCCTTCACTTTACCTCCCAAAAAAGCAACTTTTTCCTTCAAGGGGGTAACAAACCCCTCCAGCTCTTTGATGACTTCGTTATTATTTTTCACACGCTTTCGAAGGTTGACCATCTAGTCCTCGTAGTCCCCGCACCTTAACTCAAGAGTCTTCATTCTCACAATGGATTGAAAAATAGACGAATAGACGAGTAAGAAAAAGACGAGTGAGGAGATGAATAAGTAGGGGACGAGCAGCTAAAGTTGAAAAAAAAAAAGGAAGATGAAGTGGGAATACCTTAGCAAGGTCATGCAACCCAGACTCCCCAATAGCTGCAAAAGCATACTCGTCACAGTCATCAATGTCCTCCTCCTTGATAATGGACATGACTTGCTCCACAGCATAGGTAGCATTATTCATGAGCAAGGGAGGTTTGGGAGGAGTAAGAGGACCTTTTCCTTGATCAAGCGCTCTTAGACACTCAACCGAAGCCGAATGACCAGGAGTCACGGAAGGATGAGTAGGAGTCTCCTTCGGACGAGTGATGGTACTAAAGGGTTTTGGGGATGTATCCACACCAAACTTCCTTTTGTCACCAGGCTTAGGAAGTTGGAGCTTCCCCTTTTTAATTGCTGCTACAGCAAGAGCAGCTGCCTCTTGAACCCTTTTGTTTTTCTTGGCTACACCTGCCTTTATCTCTACAAAATGGATGTTAGTGCATACTCTAAAAAGGAAATGAACAAGTCAAGTCAGAACACTTACGCCTTTGAGAATTGTTCTCGCGATGACGAGCTGCAGCAGAGGGAATAGGTCCTGAGCAGTATCTATGAAGGTTGTCTACTATAATCAAAGTCCTCCAATTGCACTCTACAATTGAGAAGCTTGTTGCCCTCTCTATTCTTCCTAGCTACTCTACAGTCAGCCTTGGCAAAACCTGAGCTGAAAAATGAAAGGTGAGTTAGTAAATCAAGAGCGAGTCAGCAAAGCGGACGAGTAAGCTAAATAGGAAACTCACCAAACTTTGGCAATATCCCCCAAGTACAGTCTACTGGCTCTGCAGTAGCAACCTCATCGGGTCTACATACCCAATCTGACCCAAGCACAAAGAAAAATTTCTCTTTCCAGTCTCTATTAGACAAAGGAATCTTAGTGACTAACTGACGCTCCTTCTTTCTACATTTAAAATAATACATCCCTTCAGCCTTAGGAACGCGAAGGGGTTTGTAACAGTACAAAAATTCATCTAAGGAAAGAACCTCTCGACCCTCACTTATAATCCCCTAGAGGATTTGAGCCCCCATAATAGCACGCTAGGAGTTAGGTGCTAGTTGGGATATGGCAATGCACAACTTCCTGAGCAACTTCCTAGTAAGCTCATTAAGTGGAAGTCTTAGCCCACTTATGAAGGACAACTCATAAAGTCCAAAACCCTCACCATCATGGGAATAACATCTCTCACCAACTTCAGCTATCCTAGTAGGCACGTTATGAGGAATTTGAAATTCGGACCTTAACTTAGTCAACCTTTGGTAAAAAAGAGAGGAACAATACTTGTTCACCTCCCATTCATCAGGTAGGATAAAGGGACGATCAAGGCCCTCAGGTGCAGGAGTACCATCATCCCCACTCACTGAAGCATAGCCTGACGACCCGACTTCACTACTAAATTCAGAAGACTTAGAACCAGAAGAGCCTTCTCAAAGCACATCTCCAGATGGACCTGTGTGTGATGACTCTAAGGATAGCACATCATCAAGAGAATCCGTACTAACACTTCGTGGCAACCCATGGTCATCCAATTTCCTACATTTGGACGATAAGGGGCTATTGGTAGACCCGAACTCACTCATTCTCACACCTACAATGACAAGATAAAACTAAGTCCACTATAGTCATCTAAATCTTCTTATCTAATAAGGGCGACAAAAAGAAAAAAGGGTGGAATAACTTACAAAAAAAGCAGCCGACCACAAGCGCGTGACCTTGAGAGATTCGGACAACCACCAGAGGGACGACTATGCATACACAAGCCTAGGAAAGCCTGACGACCACGAAAGCGGACGACCACAAAAGCGGATAACCATGACTGGTGGGACTCAAAAGTTTCGGACAAGTAGAGCTCAGACGAGTTGGGAACGGACAAGTACAAAGCGGACGACCAAACGAGTATGAAGTTTTAGATGAAAATTTTGAAAGTAAAAGAGGTCTGAAAGGGAAATTCCCTATTTATAGGAAAAAGTCTCGAGAATGTCAAACGACATGACTGTTGGTCTATCTTGGGCCGCCACGTGTCGCGCAAAAAAAAGGGGTAAGGATAAAAAATAAATAAAGAATTTCGTGGCTCGCCCACAGAAGGGACGAACACGGAATGGGGGGCAACTGATGAGGAATATTTTGACTAACCCTATAGCAACCCTTCGGGAAGGTGCTACTCTTCCCAAATAAGTTGGTCTTCCAAAGAGTACCTACTCACCAGAAGTGGAAGACCAAACGTGATTAACATGTACACATGGCATGGCTAAAAGCTTACAAGTACAACTTGTTGATACTGTATTTTGTCCGCCCTCGATTTGCATGTCGGACCTCAAAAAATCCAAAAATATTATTTTCTCTCCATGAAGCTGCGAGAACATCCAGAATGATTTGGCGCAACCCGTTCGGACACCAGAGCAACCAAAGTGCCTTTTTTAGCTAAAATGACCAAAATGCCCCTCGTTAACCCTAGGTTTGACCGAAGGTCAAACGAAGACAAAACTCTCACAAAACAACACTTTTCATAATTTTACATCAAACCTGAGCTTCTCAGATATTTTTGGCCACTTTGACCAAGTTTGAACAAGTTTGACCCGAAGTTGATCCTAGGTGGGCCCAAAAACTCTAATTTTGATTCGGTTGTTAGAACAGGTTGAAACCAATGCCATTACAAAGATTATAAAATTCTCATTCCAACGACTATTCATGGGTCAAAATCGGAGTTAGAATGGGCGAGATATCATGAAAACTGGGATAACGCACCGATCGATGCACCACTAACTTCCGAGAGCCATAACTTTTGATCCGATCGTTGGATTTTCAAGATCCATACCTTTTTAAAAATAGGAATTCAAAATATTTCCAGGGGTGTCAAGATCAACCCAATCCATGGCCTTTTGGAGGTGGTGGCCCTTGAAGGGCTGCCGCCTCGAAAAGCGTGCCAGGGCTATAAAAAGCCCCAGGCACCCTTCAGATCAGAAAAAAGAGGTCTCCCTGGTTCCTGTGCTCTGCCTGGACGCTTTCTGCTTATTTTTCTTCTCTTTCAAAAAAAAAAAAAAAAAAAAAACACACACAAAAAACACATCAAAGTCTTTTTATTTTTCCTTCTTCACCAAAAATACAAGGTATTGTTCTTATACCCAATCTTCCTCTCCTTGATTCTACACTTTGGATTTGGGGTTTAGGGGTGTGGATGTAGCTTTTTAGCTACTATCCACAGTCCTAACCTTCGAAACCTTTTTTCTAGTATTTATTTTGCTTTTATGCCTTAATAACATGATTTATTGCTTTCCTAGCATGTTGCTTGCTTTATTTGTGTTTCTAGCCTAAATCTCCATGCTTTTTATGCTTTTTGCCATGTTTCATGCTTAGATCTACATCCTTACATGCTTATATGTTTAGATCTACATTCTTTGTACCCTATGCCATGTTTTCTTATGCTTTGTTCCTCTTTTTGTTCTAGGTTGATGTTAGAGTTACATGCTCACATGCTTGTATGATGTTGTTGGCTATGCCTTGCTTGGATATATGTGTTTATGTGTTTATTTCCATGTTATATGGTTAGATACATGTCTTCACATGCTTGTATGCTTCGATCCATTTTCTTCCATGTCTATGTGCTAGGCTTTTACATGCCTACATGTATATTTCCATGCTTATGTGTGTAGATCGATGTGTTTACATGCTTAGATCAATGTTCTCTACATGCTTTATGCCATCATCTATGTGCTTGCGTGCTTCACGCCTTGTTTATGTGCATAGGCCTAGACCTTGTTTGTCATGCCATGTGCTATTGTAGCCCTTTTGACGCTTTGTCTTTCTTTCTTGTGTTTTGGCCTAATGGTTAGGACCCGATCTAGACCTTATGGTCTTTGTGATCGTCCATACACTAGGGCCCACCTAAAAGGGTTTGGATCACCCTTGTTTGCATGTCTATGCTTGCTTACTTTTATGCTTTATGCTTGTGTTAGCCTTTCTAGTTCTAGGCTTTGCCACGCTTGACGCCCTTAGCGGGTTTGTGGTTGTGTGGTTACATCCGCCACCCATGGGGCCTTGTTTGGATGTAGCCATTTGTGATGTATTGCCATGATGTCGATTGCTTCGTGCATACCTTTTCCCTTTTTCGCTTCGTGCAATGATATGCTTGCCATGCTTGCTTGTGCCACCCGTTGGCTTTCTATGCATCTTTACACGCTTGCTTACATGTTCATGCATGAGTTTTGCTTGCTAGTGTGTCATCCATGCTTCAACACAATGAAGTTATGGACATTTGATCCAAACATACATTTGTCCCTCGCGGACACCACCTTTTGTTTGCTTTCTTGCTTGTTTATCTTCTTGCTTGTTTGCTTGCTTTCTTCTTTCTTTGCTTGCCATGTCTATCATGCTTATCTGCTTTATGCCTCCTTCATATGCACTTTGCATCTTTTCCTTCCATTGCTTGTCTGTTGGTTTCTTGTCTTTGCCTTTGCATGTATACATATGCAAAGGCAAAGACAAGAAACCATGGAGCGAGGACGCTTGGAGCTAAGGCATAATCTCCCAGGTGCAAGCAAAAAGGGCGGATGCGAGCATGTCAATATAAGCCAAGTGGCTGTGTTCAGTAGGTTTAGGGGTCTAGCTTTTCCCATTTAGTTTTGTACTCTTTAAACCCCCCCTTCCTTCCTCCTCCCTTTCTCTTATAGATGGGTTGTATTAGGTATATCATGACATGTACCATTCGTCCTCATCTCTAGAGTATGGCGACCCCTGTTTACTTTCCTGCACCTATATTTTGGGCCACGCTCTAGGGATGCAGACATTTACTTTCCCGCTCTGTGTGCTTGCATTATGCATGATGTATATATACATGTACCTACTTGCCCCTTCCAGTGTGATTGTCACAGTCCATGTCACCCAAGGCCAAGCGATGCCTAATTTTCGCTGTGAAAGTAAGGTGACATGTCGCCGGATTTTCGCCGTGGAAATCTGGCACTTTGCTCAAAAGCCTTAGAAAAGCATGGATTGTGACCGCACCCATTTAAAAGCCAAACCTCAAATCCCCCATGCATGCAAAGCCCCGAAAGCCAATGCCAAAATCATGTTTTTACTGCTAATCTCCGAAAATTAAGGTTTTATCAAAACAAAGGACTGTCCTTGGACAGGCGTTGTGAGGTGCCTAACACCTTCCCCACACATAACCAAACTTCCGAACCTAAGAATCAAGATTTTTTGCCATCCATATTAGATTAGGAAAAATGCAATTTTTCTTAGCCTAGGGTTGGTAATAAAATCAACTAGAAACAGGTGACCAATCACACCTTAGAAAAACCTAATGATTGGTGGCGACTCCACTTACCTTTGGTAAATCTCATAAAATTTGACCCAGATTCCTACCACCACACCGAAGGTAGACCTACGTTCCTCCACCGAGAGAAAGAAAGAGCACCCGAAGCCCCACGCGAACCACGCCACACGCACTGTTACACACGCGCACACCCATCATCATCATCCAAGAAAGGGGCTTCTAACGAGCCCCCTTGCGTGCGCGGGAGCGTCGCCATGGTGGGTGGTCGAACGAAGGCCCACGTCGACGGCGGTTGTTTTTCTGCTACCACTTTTCGAGGCCGGGCGTCGACAAAACCAAACACCCAACTCATGTTCCAATGCCTACATTGCTTAAGACTCTCCCAGATGCACACAGCTGCCGGTGATAGGATAAACTTTATCTCTTACAAAACAGCTAAGGGTAACTCCTCACTCCTTGTGGATCATCTACGGGATAGTTCCTAACTCCTACACGTTAGCTAGGGGATAACTCCATATCCCTACAATTCAGCTAATGTGATTATCCAAAAGCTCTTATATAAACACTGAGGCACTCCAATCCCAAGGTACGCAAAAAAATACTTCTCAGAAACTCCTTTCCAAGAAAGTTCATTATCAGTTTCCGACCTGACCTTTGGAGGGTCTTAGGCCGGCACCACACCGGTGCACTTCAAAGGTGTCTTTATTTTTTGTAGGTTCACTACTCTTCACCCCTCATGGAAGACAACGAGTTTGGGCGATATCATGCAGTGTGTATGTCTATATATATATAGACACACACACACAAACATATGATCCCTTCACATCCTTCAGCGGCTGCTTGGTATTAGTCAAAATGACTCACATTGAACTCCTTGTCATCTATTGCAATGTGTATGTGATTTTTCTATTTCTTTAGAAAATTATCTTGTGAGTTTAGTGGTAAGATACAAAGTAGATATTAGTATGAGTAAAAAATCCTATTAGGGTATGTTCATATCATGCGGAAATTGGGATTAGAATAATTAATTTCAGAAAATTCATGAAAATATGATTATTCGTTTTGACATAATTATCGAGAATCAAAATTTCTATCACATGTAAAAAACTTAGCTCACATTTTCATTAAGAAGGATAAAGTCTTGCATAAGAGTAAATAGTGTGATACTTACATTTAGTTCTTTAATTTATTATTTTTCCTTTAAAATTGACAACTTACTAACTTAGAGTTATATTAAGAAAAAAAATTATCTAAATAAAAATGCTTATCAATGTTAAGGCCTCAAGGGTATTATTATATACATTTAAAAGTTATTGATAATGGTCAATGTGGGGAGTGGAAGAGTCCCCATCCAGGCCTCAAGCCCAAGAAATGATTGGGCCACGGGGAACGAACTGGGCCATGCATATATACTCGAAGGAAGGCCCGGGGGCTGTGTGGTATGGAAGAAAGGTAACAGGATCATCTCGAGTACCTAAAGGAGGAGAGCAACACGGGAAAATAGTTCCCATGAAAAAGGTAAGAAGCTAACCTTACCCAGGGTGAGGTGCACGGATGATCCACGTATGGTTTCTAGAAAATGCTTGGAACCACAAGAAACTTCCAGAACACACAAGAAGATTGAATATCTTCACCTCTGCATTAATGAGGGGGTTCTCACCTAACCTCTATTGCATTGAATGTATATAAGACAACTTGAACAGTACAAACACCCCCCAAAAGTCAGAATTTCAGGATAAGGGAAGGGAAGAAACTGATAAAGTAGAGGAAAATATCCCTAAAAATTTGGCTGGCAACAGAATAACTGTAGAGATAAGAACAAGAATGTATCTATAAAAAAAGGGAGACAGACAAATATTGGGAGGTGGAAAAAACAGATTATGTTGGACCTTACAACTGAAATATGTGTGGTTAATGAAATCAACTGTTTGAGTTTCCCATTTTGGAGTGTTTATTCCCTATTGCTCATTTACAAATAGATTGTGTTGGACCTTACAACTGTAATCCATAGATTTCACCACGGGCTAGTTTTTGTCGCCCACAATTGGCGTCGTCTATGGGAAAACTCTAGGCAGTAAGCTCAAGAGTTTATTTTTCTTTGTTTTTTTCCATGGCAAATCTATCCCGAAGCAGTCCCACCTATCTGTCTCACCTAAGTATTTCTGAAGAATCCATCCATGTAGATCAACATTTGTGATCTAAAGTTCACAAAGAGACTCAAAAACAACCCGACCCACATCTGCAGGAGGAGAGGTCTGCTACGAATACAGAAGGCCCTTCCTACTCCAATAGGGATAGGGAAGTAGAAAAGTTGAGGGAGCAAGTGGCGATGCTGCGGCAGGAAGCTAGGAGAAATGAAGAGCTCATTCAAAAGAAGGACGAAGAACTTTTTCATCAAAGAGGACCGAGTCCTGTGCCATGTCACTCTTGAGGAGATGAGTGCAATGTGGGAGACAGGTATAGGAGGCGGGACAGAAAACAACCTCCTCCCCGTGGGGAAAGGAAGCAATCTACCCACAAGGAAAGGACAATCTCTCCCCCTCACAAGAGGAACAAGAGGGAAGAACAAAATAGGGAAAAGTCTAAAGGGCCAATCCCTCAGCGTTCAACATTTCCTGGTCCTCGAGATCCTGTCACACCTCAAGCCTCTGGATCAGATGCCTTGAGTAAAGCCTTGTAGCAAATATGTGAATCCTCGTTCTCAGAGGAAATTGAAAAGATAGATCTGCCACGGAGATTTACATAGCCGACCTTCACAATATATGATGGCAAGTCCGAACCTGTGAAGCATGTCAGCCATTACAATCAAAGCATGGCCATATATTCGAGGAATGAGGCCTTGATGTGTACGATATTCCCTTCTAGCTTGGGACCAACTACTCTGAGATGGTTTAATGGATTGGAGAAGGAATCCATCCGAGGATAGGACGAGTTGATCAAGGTGTTTGGAACACGTTTTGTAACATGTAGTAGAACCCTAAAGCCATTTAACTCACTCCTCACTATGTCTATGAAGGAAAGGGAAACCCTCTGGGCCTATTCGGATCATTACTGGGAGTTATATAATGAAATCGGGGGAGACAATGGAGGAATTGCAGCTAGCACGTTTAAAGTGGGGCTCCCCATCGATTCTAACTTAAGAGCTTTATTAGCTTTGAAGGCAACTATGGATATTTATGTGCATTGATAATAGCTTAATTTTGCATATTTATATCATTATTAGAAAACATTATCATACTTATTCTGAGTTAATTCATGCATTTTATATTTGGTTTTGGAATAATACTGAATAATCAATTTTGTGCTTAATTGAATTTTATTGCGTGAATTTGACTTTTGTAGGAAAATAAAATTAAATAAGTTGATTTGTGCAAAGAAGAAAGATAGTGGAATTTACTTTTTCAAGGGACATGATGAAGTTAAAGAAAGCCAACCCAATTAAATTTAAGTCCAATTGGAGCAAGGAATCAAAGGAAACTTGCACTGAACTCAAGTCCAAATCGGATTAGGATTCCAGCCTGCGCATTAGTTAGTATATTAACTTTCGGCTGAGATGTCCAATCGCGATGATTCAAGTTGGGCTAGAAAGTTAACTTAAAGAGCTAAAACTTTTTAGTTTACCAAAAGCCTTTATTCTGATGTTAAAAGGGCCAAAATTGTCGGTTAAGTGAAGCCTAAAAATATGAGATTTTCTCTGAACGGGAATTCAACTTGTAATAGGATTCCTTGACCTATTTAAAGGCTCTTTAGGGCAAAATTCAGAGGAGGCTAGTGCTAGGGCCGGGATGCAAAATAGAAAATTGGAGATAGAGGCAATGCTGCATGTGGCTCCTTTGTGGCTTTTCTTTAGTATTGTGACTTTCTTTCTCAATTTTATTTGTCTAGTTTAATGTTTAGTATTTTATTTTTTTGTTTTATTTCAATTACCATGAGTAGCTAAATTTATAATTGAGGATGAGGATGAAACCTTGTTAAGGATAATCAGTATTATTTATGTGATTTGATTTTTCCCACAATATTTGTTCTTTAATGATTTAAATTGTTCTTGCTTCATATCAATTGACTAAGATGGGATTCTAGATATGAGTTCAATCATGTTTTTCTCATGATTTAGGATTTGTCTTAATTAATTGAATGCTTGGTTTATTATTTCTTGATTTTAAAATTGGATTTCTCTTGTGATTTGTTTGGCTACAGATACAATTGATGATTTGATTTTATACCTAGGAAGCGAAGAAAAGCATGCTTTGATATTTAAATAGAAGTTTTAATGATAATATTTTCCATGGTAGCAAGATTGATTTCTAGATTATCATGTAGTGGTTGGGAAAAATTAATGATTGTAAATATATGTTGATATGAATTAACAAGGCGGATTCCAAAACCTTAATTCATTTCTCTTGATTGTTTACATCTCTTTACTGCTTTATATTATATCTTTGTTTAGTTTAATTATTTGCTTAGTATATTTAATTGCAAACAACCAATTTTTATCAAACTAGATTAGGATTAATTTGATTAATATTTGATTAATTTTCCTACGTTCATTCAAATCCCTGTGGGTTCGACCTCGTTCTTGTCAAACTATACTTCGGTACAGTTCGTACACTTGCGAGTACTTTAAAATTTCACAAGAAGTTTTTGGCGCCGTTGCTAGGGACTTAGTTAGGAAAATAAATTAGGTCTTAATTGAATTTTTCCTTCTACTAGTTGTAGTTAAAATTTATTTATTTTTAAATAAATTTTTTTTTCTTTGTGCTTGGTGTATGAGAACTTGGATACGTGATAAAAAAAATCGTCTTGTTAGTTTTGATTATCCATCCACAATGGGAGAAACAGGAGATGATTCAAAAAATCTTAGAGAGTTGTTCTCACCTATTACCACCAATCCTCCATCTTGCATAGTATTGCCTGCAACCACTGCTGCACATTTTGAGTTGAAGCCACAGATAATCCACCTTCTTCCTACTTTTAATGGATTGGATAGAGAAGATCCTTATATGCATGTAAAGGATTTTCTTGAGATTTGTGCTATTTGTAAGTTCCAAAATTTCACTAATGACTCTGTTCGCTTGAGTTTATTCCCTTTTTCCTTGAAGGATAAGGCAAAAGCATAGCTTAATTCTTTGTCACCTGGATCTATCACTTAGGAATTGTTGGTCACAAAATTCGTCTCTGAATTTTTCCCAATGGCCAAGACCAATGCTTTGAGGAGAGAAATTGCAGATTTTTATCAGGATGAACAAGAGAAATTTTGTGCGAGTTGAGAGAGATTTAAGGACTTGATCTTAAAGTGTCCTCACCATGGTTTTGAAACATGGAGACTAGTACAATATTTTTATAATGGTTTGACTCAGATAAATCATAACATGATTGAGTCCATGAATGGTGGTGGAGTTTTGAGTCTTATGGATGATGAGGCATTCAAATTTCTTGAGAATTTATCAGAAAGCTCACAGCAATAGGATTTTTCCAATCATAGAGAGAGATCTGCCCCTACAATTAAGAAAGGAGGATTGTATGAATTCAGTGAAGATTTAGACATAAAAGCTAGGTTGGACAATCTCACTCGTAATGTTAAAGCTTTAGCTTTAGGTACAGGGATGAATTCTGTCAATCAAGTTCAAAGTGAAACATGCTCTATTTGTGCAAGTCATATGCATACAACACAAATGTGTCCTTCCACATCTGGTTACCTTGAATACTATACTGAGCAAGCAAATGCACTAAATAATTATGGAAGGCCACTTGCTAGTCCATTTTCAGAGACATACAATCGAAATTGGCAAAATCATCCTAATTTCTCTTGGAGGCAGAACCATTCCCCAACAAATACAGGTGGACAACAAGTGCATCAACAAAGTCAATTTCGTCCACCTACCCAAGCATATCCTCTCATTCCTTAATCAACTCCTCAGTTTATGGCACCACCAAGACAACAATCATCTTTGGAGGAGTCTCTCAAAATTTTCATGCAATCAACTAGCCAAGCCATTCAAGAGATGAAAAGTTCCAATCATTTAAATACTTAAGCTATTTCAAAGTTGGAAAATCAAGTTGCCCAGTTAGCAACCCAAGTTGGAGAGAGTGAAAAAGGAAAATTTCATAGTCAGCCTATACCCAACCTAAAAGGGCAGTATGCCATCAATGGTTCTTCTAGTTCTACTCATGCACATGAATCTGTTCAGTCTATTACTACCCTTAGGTCCAGAAGACAAGTTGATAATCAAGTGAAAATGCCAGAAGTGGAGGATAATGAAAACACTGTGTTAGAGGAAAAAGGAGTTCACAGTTCGCAGGATGATCATAGAGAAAAGAATGGCAACTCAACCTCAATTCCAATTTAGGATCTTAGTTCTTCCCCTCTTGATAAGAAGTTTGTTCCTAAAGCTCCATTTCCTCAAAGTATAATCAGTCCTTAGAAAAGTGCACAATTTGAAGATATTTTAGAGGTTTTTAAGCAAGTGCAAATAAACATTCCATTTCTTGATGCAATTCAACAAGTTCTTGCTTATGCCAAGTTTCTAAAAGATCTTGTGACAATGAAGAGAAAGACAAATGTCCCTAAAATGGCATTTTGGACAGAGCAAGTCAGCTCAATCATTCAGAATAGATATCCAGTGAAATGTAAGGACCTTGGATCTCCTACAATTTCATGAAAGATTGGGGATCATCTCATTGAGCGAGCTTTGCTAGATTTGGGGACAAGTGTGAATCTAATGCCATATTCAGTTTATTTACAGCTAGGTTTGGGGGAGCTGAAACCCACAACCATGATACTTTAGTTAGCCTACAGATATGTGAAAATTCCTAGAGGTATTGTTGAGGATGTGTTGATTAAGGTGGATGCATTCTATTTTCTTAGTTGATTTTGTTGTGTTAGACACTGAGCCTGCTCTAAATGCCAGTACACAAATCCATGTCATTTTGGGTTGCCCTTTCTTAGCCACATCCAATGCTTTGATCAATTGTCGAAGTGGTGTGATGAAGATTTCTTTTGGGAATATGACTGTTGAGCTTAATATCTTTGACATAAGTAAGCAAGTACTAGACAATGAAGATATATGCGAAGTTAACATGATTGAGGGCCTAGTCCATGATACTTTCGTACAATTAAGTTGTGAGGATCCCTTAAAGGCTTACTTAAACCTTTTTTATTGTAATTTGGATATTGAAAAATCAATTGAGGAGGTCAATGCATTGTTGGATTTTGTTCCTCTCTTAAGTACTAATAGTTGGCAACCAAAAGTAGTCCCTCTTCCATTTTCTTCATCCCCACTCCCATCTACTGTAAAACCACCAAAGTTAAATGACGTTTGGGAACATCAATTGGTAAGTATACTTCAAGAGCATAAGGAAGCTCTAGGTTGGACAATTGCTGATATTAAGGGTATTAGTCCTTTTGTGGTTATGCATAGAATTCACTGGGAAGAGATTGCTAAAGCCTCCCAACATGTTTTTGACCCAGGTAAGTTACAATCTCATTGGACTAGTCCATTCATAATATGCATTATTTATCTCTATGGTGTTGTTGAGGTTTGGATGGTTCTGTTTATCAGGATTGATCTCCAGTTGTGTTAAATCTTTTTGCAAAAAAAAAAAAAAAAAAAAAAAAAAAATCTTTTTCTTGTTTATTTTCTTCTTTTAGATTAATATTTGTGTTTATTTTCTTGTTTAGTTTTATATTCTTTTGTTCTAGCTAATATTTGACAGAAATTAAAATTTATAACAATCAGCTTGATCAAGGTACATCTCTCCCTTCTCCTTACCTTACTTGTTTCTACTTGGTTCTCATGTTGCATATTAATATTTTTCTCTCTTTTCATTCAAGACATATATTTGAGAGTCTCATTTTTAACATTGAGGACAATGTTTGGTTCAGGTTTGGGGGGATGTACATAGATTTCTATCTTTCTGTTGTGTTTTGTTTAGTACCCAAAAAAAAAAAAAAAAAAAAAAAATCTTTTGCCTAGCTTGAGGTTTATGTTTTGAGATCGTTATACTACTCTTGCTTAAAGAATTTCATTGCTTTCATGCTCAATTCATTGCACATGCACGTAGCCACTCAGACACAACTTGTTGTTGAAGGATAAAAGTGATTAGAAAATCTTGAAGATAACAATGTGGAGACTGTAACCCTTGTGAGTTTTGAGCCAATCATTATATTTGGAGGGTTTTTATTTTTATTTTTATTTATTTATTTTTTTTCTAATCTTAAAGTTCATTTGGAAGTGTGTAACATATTTCCCTTATTGTAGTCTCGTTGTTCTTTCTTTTGGCCAAGAAATTTTTTTTTAATTTTATGCCACACTTGAATCTTTTGAAGTTATTGATGTTGAATGAACTATACTAGTCTTTGAGAGATGAGATTAGGCCATTTTTGTCTACTTTGAGCCATATATGTGTTTTTCTTTTTCTTTCTTGATACATTATCGCTAGTCACCCCGTTGAGCCTTTTAATTAGCCTTTCTTTCTTAAAGCCCTTATCCATAGTGTTTCAAGATGGAATTTGATTAGTTTGTTTCAATGTGGTGGTTTGTGCGAGAATTCAAATAAAAAAAAAGAATTCAAAAAAAAAAGAAAGAAAGAGGAAAAGTGTCAAAAAGAAGAAAATAAAAAGGGTTCTTATCAAATTTTGAGAAGTGAAATGTAAGGAAGGACATCTGCTTTGAAGAAGAAGAGTTAAAAAAAAATGTTGAATGGAAATTTCAAAAAGAGTTGACATTCCAACAAATCTTGAAAACACTTCTTATTATTTACCTACACCCATTTTTATTTCATTCCCTTTGCTTTTACCCTACATTACGTCTTAATAAAGTCCTTATTTGATCTTGAAGATTGTGTAGTTCAGATATTGATATAACTGAATATAAAGTGTGGTATAAATTCTTTTTGGCATCCTTTCATGAGACTACTTGTTCTTTCTTGATTAAGCATTTTTTTATGTGATTTATATGTGAGGTGTTTGATTTTGCTTACATTATTCCACTCATTTCAGAGTGATTTAATTTGTTGAGTGATAACACCAAAAAGATTTGAGTTGAAGCATACTTTCAAATAGAGATTCGAGTCAAGTTTATTCTAAAACTAAGAGTATGTTTGGGTTGGCTACCACTTTTCACTCACATTGAGTTTAGATGGCATGAGAAATTGCTTTAGCATTTGTAGTGTTTTTGAACTTGAACTACTCCTCTTTGCAAAAGACTAATGAAAAAAAAAAAAAATTGTTTGATTTTCTTTGTTTTGTTTTAATATTTGTTCTCAGAATTTTGTGGGTATATTCACTGCAAACCCTCACGAGACTACAACTCATCCACTAGTATAAGCTAGGGGTTTAAAAGCTTGTTGCATATGCTAAATGCAATCGAAAATTCCAGCAAAAGTGGATTAGTTAGGATTTCATTTTTCTTTGTTTTGCTTTTTTAAATTTCTTTGTTTTGTTTTACTCTTTATCTGTTTCGCTCGAGGACTAGCAAAATATAGGTTTGGGGGTATTTGATGTGTATTGATAATAGCTTAATTTTGCATATTTATATCATTATTAGAAAGCATTATCATACTTATTTTGAGTTAATTCATGAATTTTATATTTGGTTTTGGAATAATGATGAATAATCAATCTTGTGCTTAATTGAATTTTATTGCATGAATTGGTCTTTTGTAGGAAAATGGAATTAAATAAGCTGATTTGTGCAAAGAAGAAAGCTAGCGGACTTTACTTTTACAAGGGCCATGATGAAGTTAAAGAAGGCCAACCCAATTAAATTTAAGTCCAATTGGAGCAAGAAATCAAAGGAAATTTGCACCGAATTCAAGTCCAATTCGGATTAGGATTCCAGCCTGCACATCAGTTAGTAATTTTGACATAACTTTCGGCTCAGATGTCCAATCATAATGATTCAAGTTGTAGTGGAAAGTTAACTTAAAGAGCTACAACTTTTTAGTTTACCAAAAGTCTGAATTCTGATGTTAAATGGGCCAAAATCATCGGTTAAGTGAAGCCTAAACATTTGTGATTTTCTCCAAACGGGAATTCAACTTGTAATAGGATTCCTTGACCTATTTAAAGGCTCTTTAGGGCAAAATTCAGAGGAGGCTTGTGCTAGGGCTGGGATGCAAAATAGAAAATTGGAGATAGAGGAAATGCCGCATGTGGCTTCTCTGTGGCTTTTCTCTAGTATTGTGACTATTTCTTTCTCTATTTTATTTGTCTAGTTTAATGTTTAGTATTTTATTTTTGTGTTTTATTTCAATTACCATGAGTAGCTAAATTTATAATTGAGGTTGAGGATGAAACCTTGTTAAGGATTATCAGTATTATTTATGTGATTTGATTTTTCCCACAATATTTGTTCTTTAATGATTTAAATTGTTCTTGCTTCATATCAATTGACTAGGATGGGATTCTAGATATGAGTTCAATCATGTTTTTCTCATGATTTAGGATTTGTCTTATTTAATTGAATGCTTGGTTTATTATTTCTTGATTTTAAAGTTGGATATCTCTTGTGATTTGTTTGGCTACGAAAACAATTAATGATTTGATTTTATACCTAGGAAGCGAAGAAGAGCATGCTTTAAATATTTAAATAGAAGTTTTAATGATAATATTTTCCATGGTAGCAAGATTGATTTCTAGATTATCATGTTGTGGTTGGGAAAAATTAATGATCATAAATATATGCTGATATGAATTAACAAGGCGAATTACAAAACCTTAATTCCTTTCTCTAGATTGTTTACATATCTTTACTACTTTATATTATATCTTTGCTTAGTTTAATTATTTTCTTAGTATATTTAATTGCAAACAACCAATTTTTATTAAACTAGATTAGGATTAATTTGGTTAAGATTTGATAAATTTTCCTACGTTCATTCAAGTCCCTGTGGGTTCGACCTTGTTCTTGTCAAACTATACTTCGATATGGTTCGTATACTTGCAAGTACTTTAAAATTTCACAACAGATATGAATAAGTTAATGGAGCGGGTAGAGTAGTACAAGAGATTAGAAATTGATCAGCTGCAGGATAGGGCCAAGGCTAAAGCACTTGCCATGGAGAAGAAGGATGTTAAGGCAGATCAAGATCCCCGACCCTAAAGGGACTTTTTCCCTCAGACTCAAAAGCTAAGATCTGAGATAGTGAGTTCCCTATACAAAGAGCCCGTGTAGAAAATTGTGGAGAAGATAAAGAATGAGCCCTATTTTCATTGGCCGAACAAGATGAGTGGAGATGTTACTAGAAGGAACCAAAGTCTTTATTGTTCGTATCATCGGGATCGGGGGCACACCACCGAGGACTACCGAACCCTAAAGAATCATTTGAACTAGCTCAAGAAAGCAGGATACTTGAAAGAATTTATGGTCCAGGATGATTCTCGGCCGCAAGATCTTAAGGGGGCTAGCACCTCAAGAACTTTGGCTCTAACCAGGGGACTTATAGGGGTAATACACACGGCTAAGAAGCGGGTTGAAATCACAAAAAGTTCACCACGAGTCTTAGTCATGGCTTCAGGGTCAGACTTAGAAGTGGATTTTCCTGCCCACAAAAAGGGACAGTGGGAAGATGATAGCATTGACTTTGCCGGGTAAGACCTTGAAGGCACTGTTCAACCCCATGAAGATGCATTAGTGGTGACACTATGGATTGGGGGTTTCAATGTTAGAAGGGTTATGATAGACCAAGGAAGTGGGGCGAAGATAATGTATCTTGATTTGTATAAAGGGTTGGGCCTTACTTCTGACGATTTGACCAGGTATGACCGCCCCTTGGTAGCCTTTGACGGGACCATTGTCACACCAGCAGGACAAGTGACATTGCCCATGGAGGTAGGAGGAAGAAAAGAGTTGGTTGACTTTATAGTGGTATATTCTTATTCCCCTTATACAGCCATCCTCGGACACCCTTGGATTCATTCCATGGGAGCAGTACCTTCATATTTGCATTAGAAGGTAAAATTTCCAACTGAGCAGGGCATTGCAGAAATCCGTGGAGATCAGATTATGGCGCAAAAATGCCAGGTAGCTGCCATGAGGCATGAATAGAAAGAGGGGATCAAGTTGACGAACCCTTTGTAGCAGCTACAGTCCCTACCTGTGGACATCTATGAGCTATTAGAGAAGGTATTCAACGACCTCAAGGATAAGTACTTCTAGGTAGGGGCAAGCCTCCCTATCTCAGAAAAAGCAGAGCTAATTTTTTTTTTAATCAACAATCTAGACGTATTCGTGTAGAGTCCGTATGAGGCGCTCGGAGCAGATCTAGAATTCATATTTCATCAGTTTAACGTCAACCTTTACTGCTCCCCGATGAAGCAGAGACCTCGTAGGTCCTTGGATATTCATGCTGAAGCAGTAAAAGAAGAAGTAGATAGACTTAAAGAAGCTGGAGCAATCAAGGAGATCAATTATCCCGAATGGTTAGCAAATACGGTAGTGGTGAAGAAGAAGAATGGGAAGTGGCGAGTATGTATTGATTTCACGGATCTAAAAAAGGCATGTCTAAAGGATCCTTTTCTAGTACCTAAGATAGACCAACTTGTTGATGCAACTTTCGGACATCCTAGGATGAGTTTTCTTGATGCTTTCCAGGGATACTATCAGATAGCATTGGCTCCCGAGGACCAGGAGAAAACTTCTTTTATCACTCCTACAAGTAATTTTCATTACAAAGTCATGCCCTTCAGGTTGAAGAACGCGAGGTCTACCTATCAAAGAATGGTTACTAAGATGTTCAAGAAGCAGCTGAGAAGGAATATGGAGGCTTACATAAATGATATGGTGGTGAAGAGTAAGGCCGTGGAAGATCATCTTTCTGACCTTGCAAAAACCTTCCAGACTCTACAGGAGCACCGATTGAAGTTGAACGCCTCCAAATGCGCCTTTGGAGTTAGCTCGGGCTTGTTTTTGGGGTATTTGGTTACTCACCGAGGGATTGAAGTTAACCTGGACCAGATAGTAGCGTTGCAAAATCTAAGGCCCCCAAGGAATCCCAAGAGGTCCAATGACTTACTGGAATGACTGTAGCTCTCAACTGGTTTATTTCACAATCCACGAATAAATGCCATCCTTTCTTCCAGTTATTGAAGAAGTGGAAGTACTTTCAATGGACGGATGAGTGCCAGCAAGTGTTTGATGAGCTTAAGCTATATTTATCTCGGGTACCAATCTTGTCAAGATTGGTGCCTGAAGAGACACTGTATATGTACTTAGCTGTGACGGATCATGCGATAAATGCTGTTTTGTTAAGGTTAGATCATGGAGTTCAAAAGTCAATCTTTTATGTTAGTAAAACTCTCGTGGAAGCTGAAACACATTACCTCCTATTAACACCCAATTTTGCAACCCGCATTTAACCTCACATGGAGAGTAAAAGGGTAATTTCACCTTGGAAATAGGCATCTTAATTCTGGCCATTAGATCATTAATCTCATTTCATCAAAATAATCTTAATGTTGTAATGATCAAATTGACTAGTCATAAGCCTTAATTGGACCATCAGATTGAAAGTTATCATCAAATCAAATTTTAAAGGCCGAGATGCACTATCACAAATTGAGTCCGACTATATATAATTATGAACAATTGAGATTAATGATGTGTCATAATTTGATTGGCTTGGTCTACATCTTATGGTAAGGTTGCACACACTTGATTAATTAGATAATCAAACATTAATTATTCAATGAGTAATTTGTGTAATTATCTTTTTAATTAGGGTAAATTTGGAACTGATTAAATCTGAAATAGGAGTGATTGGATCCTATTAATGTTAATTGGAAACTAATTTGGGACCTATTAATGTTAATTGTACTGAAATTAGTATCTAACAAATGAACTCTGCTCACCATTTCATTGATATCTCTCAGAATATTTTGAATCTGTGAATGAGATTAATTTTCCTAGAAATTAGACATCTAGGGCTTCAATTTGAGCACAAGAATGAGATAATTCCAGTTAGAATTGAGTAAGATATGATTTTTTGAATTTGGCTCTGCAGGTTGTTACAGTAGCTACGGAAAAACTGAATTTTGCTTGCTCATCACTCTCACCAATCTCTACATTTAATGCACCAGATTTCCCCAAAGTCTAAAATAAGGTCTAGGTTCATTTAATGAGATAATTCTCTACATTTGTCAACCCTCATTAAATGACCTCTCGTTCATATTTTCTCCACACCACTACTATATAAACCTCCTCTCTCCTCCTTTCCAAAGCACATACAAAAACACCCTCTCTTCTCCTCTTTTGAGTTCTAGTGAAGTTGAGTAGTCTTGTCATATTTTAGTCTTCATGAGACTCAAGGTATTGAGTGATACTTACTCTCCCTCTCCTAGTTCTTCTTTTCTACTCCACCCTTAGGACTTCCACCAAGAGCCTCTTCTTCTACCGTATGGATCTTGCATGCAAGTATAATCTTTATCCTTAACTTGTTTTTCACGTTGCTATAATGTTAATTTAAGATTAGAGCATGCTAGTGTTTATTTAAATTCCTTGAATATGTTTGAATGTTTTTAAATGTTCTTATGTGTTCTTTACATGTTCTTGGTTGTTCATTACATGTCCATGCATAACACTAGCTTTGATTTTAAATCCACATCAAAAATATGAAAAAGATGTTTTTTTCACAATTCTTTCAAATCCTTGAATCTAGGATATCACTATCCACACACATTCACTAGAATTTATTTTTCAATCTAAATGCAATGTTTAATAATTGAATTAGGGTTTATCATATGTACACACATTAAATTCAACACGCAAATATTATGATAACATATTGGATGATATGATATGAATGTTGGCCACCATAGTCTAGAAGACTGGTTTCACCGGGCAAGGTGGGTGCCTAATACCTTCCCACATTGTAACATAGCCTCCGAGCTTAGATCATGGGTTGATAGATCAATGCTTATCCTTGTAATTTTCAATTTCTAGATTGTAACTGATGGTGAACTGAAAATTCCACCTCCAATTCGTCCATGAGGGTCATCCAAGCCAAGAAGACAAGAATGGCTATACCTAGCAAAACGGTCGTCCAAAGGCATATAGGTCGTCCATGAGGCAAGCGCCTGGACGACCCCCAACACTTGGAAAATTCCATAGAGATTTATCTACAAGAGCTAGTAAATTGAACCACATGTTATTATTTCAAGGCATGAGTAAAATCCTGGTTCTTCGCTATAACTTCCTACTTAGTACTTAACTTCCAACGACAGTTATAGAAAAAGATCAAATATTCTAACTCCTATAGCAGTTGTGGAAGTTAACCTTGAACCCTCTGACCTCCTTAAATATAGGGGAAGTTACGAGACAAGTAACCGTTTCAAGAGCACACTATATAAACACTCATTCACATCAAATGAAGGGAAGTTTTAGACAATTCCCAAAAAGTTGGAACTCTAGAATTTAAGAGAGAAACAAACTTAAGCATCAGAGGGTTCTTGGCCGATTAGCCCCGGTCTCCTTTGATCGTTTGTTTTTTTCTTTTCAGGCTTTTCAAGCAATTATTAGATCATTGAAGTCCGAAGCATTCAGCCTACTGATTTTTTCTGCATCATCAGTTGGCGCCATCTGTGGGAAAGGATTATTTTTGTGTTTTGCAATTTATCTTTCTCCGACAAAAGGCTGCATGGTTCGAAAAAGATCAAGGGCCACTAGTCCAGGCCACCAAGAGAGTAGGGATGCCTCTAGTAATCCCTACCGTGATCGACAGTCAGCGCCTATCACACAACCGCCTTCCATCCAACATGTATAGTCCATGGCAACCGCCATGGCGGAATTAACCCGTCAGAATCAAAAGTTGACTAAGGAGATTAGTCTAAGGAGGCAACACTATGAAAGATATGCGGAAAGACAAGCCCAAAGTCAAGAAGATAGAGGAGGAAATGCTAAGCCCGAAAACCAGTCAAGGGGTACCGCTTCACGAAGGGTGCCACACTTGAAGTGGGAGATGGATTAGATGAGGAAGTTCATGGACGAGATGAGGGAGAACATGAGAAGGGCGAATCCCGTAGATGATTTAGTTCATCAAACAGACTCCCTTTTCACGGCTTCCATCAACAGTCACCCCTTGCCTCTTAAGTTCAAGATGCCTTCCTTGGACTCATATGATGGAACGCGCGACCCTTTTGATCATATTGCTACTTTCAAGATTACGATGCACCTTCAAGGGGTTCCAGACGAGATTATGTGCAGGGCCTTCCCTACCACCCTCAAAGGGCCAGCACGAGTATGGTTCAACAAGATACCTCCAAATACTGTGAGTTCTTTCGAAGAATTGAGTAAGCTATTTGTCAACAATTTTATCGGAAGACAAAGGCATAAACGTTCCTTGTCTAGCTTGTTAACCATAGAGTAAAGGGAAAATGAAAGCTTTCGGTCCTTCATTACTCGTTTCAATAGGGAAGCCTTGACAGTGGACGAGATGGACAACAAGTTGTTATTGGCGGCCTTCCATAATAGAGTTAACTCTGATTTATTCATCCATAAGCTTTATGAGCAAGAGCCTGAAACCATGGCTAAACTCGTCCATTCGGCCTAAAACTTCATGAATGCAGAAGACGCAATTATAGCCAAGAATAGGAAGAGAGCTAAGTGAATGGAAACAGATCTCTCGCGCCATCCTGAGCAAGGTCTTCGTTCAAAGAAGGCACGGATGGGAGAGAAGAAAGATTGAGACAACAAGAAGGCAAGCTCTTCGGCACGGAGTCAGCAATACACGCCCTTGAACATGCCGCTTGAACAAGTGCTTATGCAAATCAAGGATGATCATTCCTTGAAGTGGCCGGAAAAATTGAAGGGAGATCCCAACAAGCGCAATAGGAACAAGTATTGCTACTTCCACAAAGACCATGGGAATGACACGGACAAGTGTTTTGATTTGAAGCAGCAGATAGAAAATCTCATCAGGCAAGGAAAATTGAGAAATTTCCTTGGACAAGATCACAAAGACGAGAAGTTGAAAGGAAAGCTAGAAGAGCCGTCACGACTCCCACTTGGAGAAATAAGAGTCATCATAGGAGGGACCTCAACAGGACAATCTTCCAAGTCAAGGAAGACGTACCAGAAGGTAGTGCAAAACGTCCAACTTTTAGGACGATCCCCAAGGACGAGGGTAACGGACGAGCAAGCCGTTACGTTCACGGACGAGGATGCTGAAATGGTTCACCACCCACATGACGACGCAATCGTCATCACTTTGCTTATTGTTGATTATATGACCAAAAGGGTGTTGGTGGACAATAGGAGTTCGACGGACATCTTATATTACCCTGCTTTCCAGCAAATGAGGCTTGGACGAGATCAACTTTGTCCAGTGAATTCACCCTTGGTAGGATTTGGAAGGATGAAAGTGCAGTCCGTGGGTACCATTACATTACCTGTGGTGGTAGGAGCATATCCACAACAGATAATCAAAGAAGTAAACTTTCTTGTCGTGGACTGTTCATCGTCATACAACGCTATCATTGGAAGACCGACTTTAAACAGACGGAAGGCAGTAACATCTACTTACCATTTGTCTGTGAAATTCCTAACAGATTACGGAGTGGGTTAAGTGCAAGGAGACCAATTAACCGCCAGAGAATGCTATCTAGCCATGTTGTCCATGGACAAGCACGTGCAGACGATGAGCATAGACGAGAGAAGGGTTACCACGGAAGCGTTGGAAGATGTTCCTTTGGACAAAAGTAACCCCGAGAAGTTCACAAGGATTGGAACAAGCATGGAAATGAAGACGAAGCAAGACCTTGTCCATTTTTTAAAGAAGAGCATGGATGTATTCACATGGAGTCACGAGGACATGCCGGGTATTGACCCAAGTGTAATCACTCACCGTCTTAACATGTATCCTTCCTCCAAGCCTGTGCGTCAAAAGAAGAGGGTTTTTGCTCCCATACGAGATAATGCTATTAAAGAGAAAGTCTAGAAGTTAACCATGGCGAAATTTATCCGGGAAGTTTATTACCCGGACTAGTTAGCCAATGTGGTGATGGTCAAGAAAGCTAATGGTAAGTGGAGGATGTGCGTAGATTTCACCGATTTGAACAAAGCTTGCCCAAAGGATAGCTATCTGTTGCCACGCATTGACCAGCTAGTGGACTCAACCGCGGGTCATAAATTGCTAAGTTTTATGGACGCCTTCTCAGGATATAATCAAATAAGGATGGACGAGGTAGACCAAGAGAAGACATCTTTTGTTACCAGCCAAGGTTTGTTTTGCTACAAGGTGATGCCCTTCAATTTAAAGAATGCAGGAGCAACTTATCAAAGGCTGGTAAACCATATGTTTCATCCATAGATTGGATGGAATGTGGAAGTTTACGTAGATGATATGCTGGTAAAAATTTTAGATGAGGAAAAGCATCTGGATGACTTTCAAGAGACCTTTGATACGCTTAGACGATATAACATGAAGTTAAATCCAAGAAAGTGTGCTTTCAGAGTCTCATCTGGTAAGTTTCTTGGGTTCATGGTTTCACATAGGGGAATTGAGGTGAATCCCAAAAAAATCCAAGCAATACTGAATATAGAGCCACTAAGGAACATCAAAGAAGTCCAATCCCTCACCGGACGAGTTGCTGCTCTTAACAGGTTCATCTCTAAAGCTACTAAAAAGTGCTGGCCATTTTTTAAGGTTCTTAAGAAGGCATTTGAATGGACAGACGAGTGTCAAAAGGCCTTTCCAGACCTTAAGGCCTAACTCACAATAGCTCCTCTGCTAAGCTCATCTATACCAGGTGAAGAATTATATTTGTATTTAGCGGTGTCCATGCATACGGTGAGCTCAACGTTGATTAGAGAAGAAGGGAAGATACAGAAGCCAGTTTATTATACAAGCCGAGCGCTAAGAGGGGTGGAAGGACGATACCCAATGATGGAAAAGCTAGCCTTTGCTTTGGTCATGACTTCTAGGAAGTTAAGGCATTACTTTCAGGCTTATGTCATAAATGTCTTGACAGATCATCCACTAAAGAAGGCAATGAACAAGTTAGAAGCCGGAAGACGACTAATCCAATGGGCCATAAAACTCAGCGAGTTTGGTATTAGGTACCAACCAAGGAGCGCGATAAAAGTACAGGTATTGGCGGATTTCATTGTAGAGTTCACTCCCAACCAAGGTGAGCAAAATGGGGTGGACGAAGCTCAGAGGTGGGTCGTCAATGTGGATGGCTCGTCCACGTTATATGCTGAAGGAATTGGAGTTATACTCAAATCCCCGGAAGGAGATAAGTTGAAATATGCAGCCCATCTACAATACAAAACTACCAATAATGAAGAAGAATATGAAACTCTCCTTAAAGGATTGGAATTGGCTAAGTCCTTAGGGGCGGAGTCAGTAGTCGTCCAAGGGGATTCACAATTGATTATCAATCAAGTGAATGGAATATGTAAAGCTAAGGAAGATCGGATGAAGAAGTATCTAAGCAGGGTGAAGCAGCTTGTCAAAAAATTTAAAGAAGCCAGTTTTGTTCAGCTCTCGAAGGAGGAAAACATGGAAGCAGACATTTTGGCAAAAGCAGCTTCGGCAGGAGGAGCCATGGACGAGTATGACAAAGTCCAATACATGCTGAGCATAGATCTTCCAGAGATACAGCAGGTTGAAGGTGAAGAAAATTGGATGACTCCAATATTAATTTATCTCAAAGATGGTAGACTTCCGGAGGACAAGGATGAGGCCAGAAGATTGAGGATCAAAGCTGCCAAGTACGTCCTCATAGACGAAGTACTATATAAAAGGGGCTTCTCTCAACCTTACTTAAGGTGCTTAGTTTCGGACGAATCAAACTATGTGTTGAGGGAAGTTCATGAAAGAGCATGTGGAAACCACTCAGGAGCAAGAGCACTAGTCCATAAAGTCATCCGTGCAAGTTACTACTGGCCAACTATTCAAGCAGATGCAAAGGCTTACATCAAGGTGTGTGACCAATGTCAACGCTTTAGCAATGTCCCCAGGCAGCCATCAGAGTATCTCACCCCGATGATGGCCCCATGGCCCTTTGCACAATGGGGATTATATATCTTGGGCCCCTTTTCACTTGGAACCAAGCAGATGAAGTTTTTAGTAGTAGGGATTTATTACTTCACTAAATGGGTGGAAGCAGAACCCCTAACAAAGATCACAGCAGAATGTCAAGAACTTCGTCTAGAAGAACATTGTGTGCAGGTTTGGGACGCCTAGGGTATTGATATCAGACAATGGACGGCAATTTGACAACACGCTTTTAAGAGACTTCTGCGAGCACTTTGGAATCAAGAATCATTATTCCTCACCCTCCCACCCGCAAGCAAATGGTTAAGCAGAAGTGGCAAACTAATCCTTGTTGAAAATCATCAAGACTCGGCTTGAGAGGGCAAAGGGAGTATGGCCAGACGAGCTACCAGGAGTTTTATAGGCTTATAAGACGACTGTGAGGACCCCTCCAGGGGAAACTCCTTTCAAACTAGCCTATGAAAGTGAAGTAGTGATACCTGCAGAAGTGCACATGGTAAACCACAGGGTGATGAAGTATCAGGACGAGGATAACGAGGAGCAACTTCGCCTTAACCTTGATCTGATAGATGAAGTAAGGGTGAACGCAAAGCAAAGGACTGCGAGGTATAAAAACCTCATGGCTTGACAATATGATGCAATGGTTAAACCCAAGCGCTTCAACATTGGAGACCTCATCCTAAAAAGGGTTTCCTTGACGACCAGAAATCCAGCCCATGGGAAACTGGGACCTAATTGGGAGGGACCCTACAGGGTTATTAATTGCAAAAGGCAAAGATCATATTACTTGGAAGCCCTGGACGGGAGAAAGCTAGAGCACCCCTAGAATGTCGAGCATTTAAGAAGATATTATCAATAAGGGGTCAGCCTGGACGAGCATCATGGACAAAATGATTCTAGACGTTGACACTCTGGACGAAATAAAGTTTGTTGCTTTCTGTTACGTGTTTGCTTTCTGTTACATGTGTTCTTTATTAGCACTATGTGTTGTTTTTTAATTCCCTAAAGGTGTGTTAGTTTTTAAACTATGCGCTATGGACGGAGTCCTAGACGATCCATATGTATTCTTAATTCCCTAAAAGGCACTAGCTTTTAAAGCATGTGCCATGCTTGTGGACGGTGTTTATGTTACATATATACAGTTTGGATTTCCAATATATGTGATGTATGAATTTCTAATTTTCATGATTTCATTCATAAGAAGGCTAAAGGCCTAAGACGGGCAAAATCTCTAGACCCAGGGAGGTAACGTCTATTAAGCTTTCCTTAAAATAGGGATAAAGCAAAGAATAAAGGCACACTCATCTAAACAATGGACGAGGTAAAGCCTGAATCATATTCGTCCAACTAATGGACGTGGAAATGCACGCCCGTAAGAATATTCAAAGTCCATGGATAAGTAACCAGCTAAAAAAATCCAATCTTTGGACTAGTAAAAAGTTGGAAACATCTTGCCTAAAAGATGAGTCCCATGGACAAAAATAGAACCAGCTATCAAGTCTTTGGATGATTAAAGCTGGCAAAACCAATGCCATTTGTAAGACGAGTTATACTTGCAAAAATTTAAAGAATGGTAAAGATGTTAAATGTGAGGAAATTCTTGTCATGGACGAGACAAATGCCTTCATAAGTGGACGGACCACACTTGAAACCAATATAATGAATGATGTAAATAAAGAAAAGTTCATCCATACAATAGCACGTTCAATAGTAAATGAAAAAGTGATGGAAATAAACATTCATTCATTAAAGTTTAGAAAAGGGTAGACGACCACCGTCCAAAAACCCTTATAAAATAAAGCCTAAAAGACAACTGTTTGGAAGCTCGTCCTAAGTATTATGGACGAGTGAAATGTACTTGTTCAACTTCAAATTGGTCCAAAACAACGGACTTCATAGAAATAAAAAATAAAAAATAAAAAGAGAGAAAGGTAAGCTAAGACATTAAAATTTAACATTTTCACTGTGGGGGGGGGGGTCATCTCCATCATTAGGCTCGTCCTGGGGAGGCTGGGTAGTGACATCATCTTCGATATAACATCTTCAAAGCTCGTCTGGAGGAGAGAGCTTGCAGCACCAAGGTTGAGCTTGATGGAGCTAAAGTCCACTTTAGGGAAGTTTTCCATAGCGTCCATGCAAAAGTCTTCAAGCCCAGCCGCGTAGTTGGTGTCCAGCAGATCAGTAAACTATTTAGAAGCTCTGAACTCCACTACCACGTCTTATTTGGCCTTGTTAAGAAGGGTACTCAACTCGTCATTCCTCTTTTGAAGGTAGTTAAGACAAGTATCCTTCTCAACAATGTCAGCTTTGAGCTCTTCAACCAGGTTCTGCGGCTTCTTGGCCTCGTCTTTAGCCTTAGCTGCCACCTCAGCCTAGCCCTTGTAATCATCCTTAACCTCTTGGATCCTCGTCTCAAGCAGGATCCTTGTCTTGTCCATCTTCGTGGCCTACCTGGACGTAGCTATGAACTTTGACATGGCCTACACAAGTGATTAAAAATTCTGTTAAAATATATATATATATATATATACATTTACATATTACTATGACAAGACGAGGTAAAAGTGATTACCTTGAAAAGATCATGAACACCAGAATGCTCAAATTCTTTCAAGGACATGTCATAGCACGTTGCCACATCCTCACCAATTATAGCCTTCTCAAACCTTTCCCAAGCTAAGTCCTCATTTTCCAAAAGGTTCATAGGAACCCTCTAAGAAGGCTGAGATGAGGTGGGAGCAGTGGTCTTGGCCGGAGTGACTTCAATGGGAATGGACGAGTCAACATCAAAAATTTGGATAGACGGTTAAGAGGTGGGAAGACTAGGCTTGACAACCCCAGGCCTAGATGACCCATGCTTCTCCTTCTTCCCTCGACGACTGGGAAGGTTTCCCAAGTCCAGCGTCTTGGGTAAAGTTTTTCTTTTGTCCCCAATGGAAGGACGAGGCTGGGATTGAGCCTCAGGCCTGGTTGCCTTGTCCACCACATCCTTTCCCTTATTCTCCTTCATGGTTGCCATCCCTAAAAGAAAAACATAAAGTATTAGCTAAAGAGTATAACTCAAATAGTACTAAGGTAATTTCTAAGTAAAAAGAAAACTCATGTCTACGGACAGTGAGCTTGTGAGCAAGAGCTTTGGCAGATGGCTCAGGACCGAGTCCCCACATAGCAAGATGTTGAAGGGTCACCAACGAATGAAAACTCCTATCAGCGTGTAGACGAGCTCTATGGACGCAGTCACGGTAGAATTTGCTTAAAGAAGGTCGTCCAACAGCTATAAAAAGAAAAAGAGAGAAGGGTTAGACGATTATAAGCAAAAGATAAAAACACTTAAAAAAAAAAAAAAAAAAAAAAAACAACAAAACAAAACAAAACATACCATCAGGACGAAAGTTCCCTAACTCTCTAGTATAAAGGGCAAATGGATCCTTGCCAACCTCAACAGGGTGCCCAGACCAGAAACTAGAGGCGAAGAAAAACTCAGTCTTCCAGTTTCTGTCAGACGTTACCAAAGACTTGATTAATCTACAATCTTTACCCCTGGCTGTGAATTGATAAAAGCCAAGGGATTGGTTAATTTCTGAGGGTTTGTAGCAGAAAAGGAACTCGTCCATAGTGAGAGAATAATCCCCTTCAAACACCTCCCTCCACAAAACTTGCATAGAGACAACCAATCTCCATGCGTTGGGGTTAAATTGACACAGTCCTAAACCTAGCCTAGTGAGTAATTCCCTAGCAAAAGCATTAAGGGGTAATCTAAGTCCCCCCAAAACGTAAGCTTCATAAATGCCTATCCCAAAACGAGGGTTACAACACCACTCCCCACGGACAACTAACCTAGTATTAAGATCATTTGGGATCTGGTACCAACTCCTAAATGCAGTAAGCCTCCTTTCATCTGTTTTAAAAGGGATGCCTATAGCATAATTGTACACAGTCTCTACTTCGTCTAAAGGAAGGGATGAAGGAATGCTCGTCGAGGTGCAAGATCGAGACCCTGAAGCTGCCCTCGTCCTAAGGTGCTCCTGGAAAACCTCTAGAGGAACCCCAGGAACACCAAAGGTGTATTCCTCGTCCGTGGTATTCCTACTACTACTACTACTACTGCTACTGGAACCACTATAGTTGGTTGAATCATGGTACTCGTCTATGGCCTTATCTACACTATTACTAGACGAAGAGACAACAACTTCAGACATGTTGAAATTTGAAGGAAAACCTAAGAATGGGGGTGAGGAGAGTACCTGGCTCTAGACGAATGAAGACTAGGGACGCGGAAATACTTCTAGACGACGCACTGGACGAGGAATGTCAAGGGAGAGAATTTAAGAAATGTGAAGGGTAGGAGAGGAATTCTGCTATTTATAGGCAGTAATTTTTGGCATCTGAAATGACACAACCAACCAGAGAATGACACGTGGCATGTTCCTCGAAAAGGTAAATCGACGCGACCAGTCACCAATGAGGTCATGACACGTGGCACGATATATAACAACTAATGTGAAGGCATGTCCAAAGGACAGCGGTAAATTTTACAATGCTCTGGAC
Organism: Notholithocarpus densiflorus; assembly: GCA_030021035.2. Classification (NCBI taxonomy): domain Eukaryota; kingdom Viridiplantae; phylum Streptophyta; class Magnoliopsida; order Fagales; family Fagaceae; genus Notholithocarpus; species Notholithocarpus densiflorus. The sequence goes on along the minus strand of JARYZH020000016.1, from coordinate 5,224,959 downwards.
GACCCTTGGACAAGGGAGCAACTGATGGTGAACTGAAAATTCCACCTTCAATTCGTCCATAAGGGTCGTTTAAGCCAAGAAGACAAGAATGGCTATACCTAGCAAAACGGTCGTCCTTGAGGCAAGCGCCTGGACGACCCCTGACACTTGGAAAATTCCATAGAGATTTATCTACAAGAGCTAGTAAATTGAACCACATGTTATTATTTCAAGGCATGAGTAAAATCCTGGTTCATCGCTATAACTTCCTATTTAGTACTTAACTTCCAACGACAATTATAGAAAAAGATCAAATATTCTAACTCCTATAGCGGTTGTGGAAGTTAACCTTGAACCCTCTGACCTCCTCAAATATAGGGGAAGTTACGAGACAAGTAACCGCTTCAAGAGCACACTATATAAACACTCATCCACATTAAATGAAGGGAAGTTTTAGACAACTCCCAAAAAGTTGGAACTCCAGAATTTAAGAGAGAAACTAACTTAAGCATCAGAGGGTTCTTGGCCAGTTAGCCCCAGTCTCCTTTAATCGTTTTTTTTTTCTTTTTTCTTTTCAGGCCTTTCAACCAATTATTAGATCATTGAAGCCCAGAGCATTCAGCCTACTGATTTTTTGTGCATCATCAGTAACTAAGAAACAAAGCCATGTACTTTGTCTTAGATTGTATCTAGGACCAAAGCCATGTAATTTCTTATGATCAATGTAAATTCAATTTCAAATTAATAAAATAAAGAGTTTTTCAATTTTGGTTTTCTTATTTATTCCAATAATTAAATAAGTGACGACTCCATTGTAAAACCCTTAATCTAAAGGGGAAAATATAATCAGTCGAACCTCCATTTTGAGAGGTAATAACACGACTCTACCCATTCATGTGGGTTTGGCCCAACATCCAAAAAACGGGCCAGGGGCGCGATCTCTCACACCTCCCCCTGGAAAAATCCATGCTACTCAGAAACTGCCTCATTACTTTTAAGCCCATACGGTAGTCGTTTTGATCGAGCATCCCTTGCAAGCATTGCTCAGAAGATTGGACTTCTCGGGGAGGATAGCTAAATAGGGAGCCTTTTTGGAAGCCTTTGATATTTAGTATAAGCCCCGAACTTCCATTAAAGGGTGGGTCTTGGCAAATTTTGTTGCGGAATTCACCCCTAGACATCCAGAAATCCTGCAAGTGAAAGGAGGTAAATCGTGTGAACCCTGGGAAAACACGTGGCAGGTATATGTAGATGGAGCATTGAACTGCCAAGGAGCAGGAGTTGGTATTATCTTGATCTCTCTGGAAGGAATTAGATTGGAGAAATCGTTTAGACTGGGATTCCTGGCATCAAACAACGATGTAGAGTATGAAGCTCTTCTTGCGGGGCTCCAGATGTCTAAGCAAGTGGGAGTAGAAAGGATACAGATGCACTGTGACTCTCGACTAGTTATAAGTTTGGTTAATGGTGAGTTTGAAGCTAAGGATCAAAGGATGGTAAGCTATTTAAAAGAGGTTGGAATCCTAAAGCATCAGTTTAAGGAGGTGGAGATTTCACAAATCTCTCGAGGAAGTAATAGCCACGCTGATTCTCTAGCTACTTCATTCGTGGCTGATCCACTCTCGAGGATCGTTTCAGTTGAGCTTTTTCCTTTCTCTAGTGTTTCCCCCTCCGGTATAGCCTTAATCTTAAGTATTCACCCATCCGCTAGTTGGATAAATCCTCTCGTACCTTACCTCCGAAGTGGGATTCTACCTGAGGAAAAGAAGGAGGCTGATCGGATTAGACATAGGTCTCCCAGGTATTGGGTATCTGAAGAAGGGAAATTGTACAAAAGGTCATACTCGGGACCCTACCTACTATGCGTGCATCCCGAGGCAGTCGAGGTGCTTCTAGAAGAGCTACATGAAGGAATATATGGAAGTCATATAGGAGGAAGATCATTAGCTCACAGGGCCCTTACTCAGAGGTATTAGTGGCTGAACACGTAGAAGCAAGCATAAGAATTCTCCAAAAAGTGTGATCAGTGCCAAAGGTTTGCTCCTAGTACCCATCAGCCCGGAGGTCTACTCAACCTAATATCCAGCCCGTGGCCATTTGCCCAGTGGGGGCTAGACATAGTAGGGCCTTTCCCTAAGGCGACCAGTGGCAGAAGATGGCTCTTGGTAGGAACAAACTATTTTACTAAGTGCGTTGTGGCCGAGCCCCTAGCTAATATTCGAGACACTGATGTAAAAGATTCGTGTGGATAAATCTCGTGACACAGTTTGGCATACCAAAAGTTCTCATATCAGACAATGGATTGCAGTTTGATAGCAAGGCTTTCGGCGATATTGCTTAGAGTTGGGTATTATCAATAGGTATTCTACCCCGCCTTACCCCCAAGGCAATGGTCAAGCTGAAGCGACTAACAAATCCATTGTGAATGGCTTAAAGAAAAGACTTGATGACTCAAAGGGGAGATGGGCAGAAGAGCTTTCGAGTGTGCTATGGGCATACCGGACCACTACGCGGCGATCAACAAGTGAAACTCCTTTCTCAATGACTTACGGGATAGAAGCCGTGATACTTGTGGAGGCTAGACTACCTACTTCTCGGACTGATGTATTTGAGGTAGGAAAGAATGATTAGCTACTTTGTAAACATTTGGATCTCATGGAAGAAAACTGAGATGTTGCTTCAGTAAGGTTAGCTAATTACCAACAAAAGATCAGTCGAGGATACAACAAAGGCATCAAAAATAGGGAGTTCATACCAAGAGATTTGGTGCTAAGAAAAGTTTTGGGAAATACCTGAGACCCTGCTATAGGAAAGCTAGGCCCAACTTGGGACATACCTTACAGGGTCACTTCCATTGCTGGAGTTGGGGCCTATCGACTAGAGGACTTAGATGAAAGACCTGTAGCTATGCCATGGACTGTGTTTAATTTGAAGAAGTACTACTTTTGATTATTATATAAGAAAATATGCATTATTCATACTTCTATTTCTTATAAATTCAATGAACAGCGACAAATTCTCTGAGAGCCTGACTTGGAACGCTGAAATTAAAAGAAGGAAATAAACCCCGTGGTACTAGACCTTGTCTTTCCCTCAGGTAGGTTTTAAGCTAAGTTTTCTGCCTTAGCCTGACTTCAGAGTCACTAACAGAAAACAAAATTAAAACTTTACAAAAAGAAGGAAATAAACCCCATGGTACTAGACCCTGTCTTTGTCTCAGGTAGGTTTTAAGCTGAGTTTTCTGCCTTAGCCTGACTATAGAGTCACTAACTAAAAATCAAAATTAAAACTTCACAAAAAGAAGGAAATAAACCCCGTGGTACTAGACCCTGTCTTTGTCTCGAGTAGGTTTTAAGCTGAGTTTTCTACCTTAGCTTGACTTCAGAGTCACTAACAGAAAAAAATAAATAAATTAAAACTTCACAAAAAGAAGGAAACAAACCCCGTGGTACAAGACCCTGTCTTTATCTCGGGTAGGTTTTAAACTGAGTTTTCTTAGGCAAACTTCAGAGTCACAAATAGAAAACAAAATTAAGAATTCACACAAAGAAAGAAACGAGCCCTATGGCACTGGACCCTGTTTTTGCCATGGATGAATTTTAGATTGAGTTTTCTATTTAGCTTGACTACAGGGGCACTAATGGAAAGCAAAGTTAAAACCTGACAATACATGAGAGATGAGCTCCATGATAAAAGTTTCTGCAGATATCCTAGGTAAGTGATTAAATAAACTTCTTGTTTTAGTTTGATCTAAGAGTCAACTAGCAAATGTTATCAAAACCTAGCAAATTATATATTTGTATCCTGAAGAAATAACAACGTTTCTCCCATGGGAGAAACCATGAAAGATAATCATCAAACGTCCAAGAAACTCGAGAAGTGTAAGTATGAAGCATAGATGGATATAAAAACCTAGAAATATTTTTAAGCATAAGAGTTTATAGTACTTAAAGAAATTAAATACAAAACAAAAGCCCCCAAAACCGAGCAAACTATAGAAATGTTTTTAAAGTAACATAAAATAAAAGTAAATTAAACACGGGGCGGCTCCTTAATGGTAGATACTGCAACGGAGCTAGTCACCTCTCCTCCCGACACAGTAACAGGACTAGTCCCTCCAACCTCGTGGACAGGGGATTCAAAGTTGATAATGGCATGAATCTCGGGATTCGGATTTAATGACTAGCTCCTGGGGAATAGGAATGTTACTCTCCAACCTCAAGGGAGATGAAGCCTCCACCTGTAGTTTATCCAAAGCTACAACTCATCCTTTAGAGAAGTAGACTTGCAGGTTTTGTTGCACCTCCGATTTCACGGTGGCAATGTAGTCATACTAGCCTTGGTAATTAGCCTCTTGACTTTTAGCGTCATCAACTGCCACGTAGCCTTTTAGCGCGGCATCCTTCTCCGCAAGATTCTTCTTCACCTCTTGCAACTCTTTCTCTAAGGCATCCTTTCTCTCAGTAATGGCCTTAGTGTTCTCCTTGGCCTCAGATCAGAGCCTTTCGAATTTAGAAACCTTGCTCATAACATTTAAGTTCTTTTTTAGAAGGTCCTCGTTGTCATTGCTTAGCTCCTCGACTTTGGCCGTAGCAACTAAAAACCTTTCTTCGATCACCACGGAACATTGGTAACCCTACCAAAAGATATGTAAAAAGAAAAGTCGTCAGGCATGAAAGTAAAAAGAAAAAGTGAAGGAAATGTAAAGGGATGGTCTATTACCATGATGGCCTCCCTCTTCATGTTGAGTAGCAAGGATTCATCATCCCATTTTGCCCAATGCTTCATATCCTCGGGAAGGAGGAGAGCCTTGCCTACACATTCAGCAACTTTAGCTCCACGACCTTCCCTCCAAGGCCTAACCCTGTCCGTGGCAAAAAGTGCCTCCCCGTCCACCATAAAAGCCTTAATGTAGGCAGGAGCACCCATAGCATCAACGTGGGTGTCACCTAGGTCGGGAGGGGAATTTTTAGAGTTAGGGAATGTCAAGGGTTGGTCGGAGCTCGACCCCTTAGAATGCTTTCGCCCAGCCTAGTTTCATGGGCAGGAGTAACAGTTATCGTAGTAATTGGAGGAGCAGGAGGAGCAACAGAAGTTGTGGCAGCTTAAGTGGGAAGAGCCTGACCTTTGGGCACAATAGGAGTAGCTTGGAGTTGGCTGAGAGTCACTCGTCCTCTCTAGAACGACATCTCGGCAGGAGTTTTTTCTTGTAGGATAGCGGTTTGGATTACGGGTTCTTCAAGGATTCTTGATGGACTGCGAAAGGGAACGTTGCCCATCTTCTTCTTTCTGCAGTGCCGGGGACGATCGACCGGGGTTAGGACAGCAATAGTAACTCCCAAGTCTACCAAGGTAAAAGAAGGAGGAGAACTGCTTCTGTATCTCCCTTCTTCTCTCCGAGCACGTTCAAAGGGAGATAAAATGTACCCCTTGCACCTAACATCAATAAAGGTGAGTAACGGATGATTCTGGGTGATGGATTTTCCTACGGCTTGAAAGCTCCGATATATAGAAGAATAGCCGAGGATGAGATATACTGCCCGAAGTTGACTGTCAAATTGAGGATAGATCGGGGACCGCAATAGACTATTCAGGTCGGTAGAATTAATTAGCTGCCTTCTCTTTTTGAAAGCGTGATCCTCTACAAACAAAACAAAACAAATGAAGATTAGTTAATCAGAGTGTATGTGATAGCTCAGGAATAAATATATATATATCTATAATAATAAATTAATAAAGAAGTTCCAATTAGATCTACCCACCTGCTTTACCCGCACCTGTGGGGCAGTGGATTCTGCTGGGATACCAATTCCCCGAGATGATCAGGTAATCTCCTTCTGTCTCTTTGTCTGAATTCGAAAGGCTTAAGATAAGCCTCACCTCCCTGTGCTGTATTTTAAAGTAAAACCCAGAGGTTTTACTATCTTGGAAACTATAAATATAGTTGATATCATGCTAGGTAAGCTTTAAGCCGAGCCTTTTGTTAAGAGTATCTACACTACTAACTACTCTAAATACATTAGGGGTACACTAGTCGGGACAAACTTTAAAATGCCGTAGAAAATTGGTAAGAAGATCACTCATAGGGATTCTAACTCCCCCTTCTACAATGGCCACCAATGGAATTACCACACTGCCCTCCGTTCTTGAGAGTATTACCTTGGATTCCGAGCAATACCTCACCTCAACATCATCAGGGATGTTGTACCTTCTCCAAAACTCAACTAATCTTTTAGGGGTATCGACCATAGATCTAAACTTTCCCATTATCAACAAACTTCTATGATTAAAAAAAAAAAAAAAAAAAAAAAAAAAAGGAAAGGAAGAAGAAACGAACTAAGAAAAAAGATGAAAAGATGAAACTAATCTTAAGAAAGAAACAGACTTACAATAAGAAGAAAAAGCAGAAAATGAAGCACTGATCGCCTAAAGGTTGTTGGAAAAGATGGCAATTGAGAGGAAATTTTTTTCTTTTGAAGTTTTGGTGAAAGATCAAATGAGAAAGGAACCCTGAAGCAGGTCTGGGACCTTCCTTATATAGAGAAAAATGAAGGATAGGAAGAGACGGAAGAAACCCTTCCTTTCCCACCCATTTTTCGTTTTCCAAAAAACCTATCTCATCGTCCATCTTATCTGATAATCGTGTGGCGGGAAGCTCGGGTGTGTCCGTGGCATTTATTGCCTGACGCTGCCACTGTTCATAAATGCCAGTTAATGATTGCTCTATTTTTCTCGAACCACTATCCTCACTTCAATGATAATGACCTGGAGATTGTGGGGGGCCTATTGTGGGGAGTGGAAGAGTCCCCATCCAAGCCTCAAGCCCAAGAAAAAATTGGGCCACAGGGAACGAATTGGGCCAAGCACATATACTTGAAGGAAGGCCCAGGGGGCTATGAGGTATGGAAGAAAGGTAACAAGATCATCCTGAGTACCTAAAAGGAGGAGAGCAACACGGGAAAATAGTTCCCATGAAAAAGGTAAGAAGCTAACCCTACCCGGGGTAAGGTGCACGGATGATCCACGTATGGTTTCTAGAAGATGCCTGGAACCACGAGAAACTTCCAGAACACACAAGAAGATTGAAGATCTTCACCTCCACATTAATGAGGGGGTTCTCACCTAACCTATGCCGCATTGAATGCATGGAGACAACCTGAACAATACAAACACCCCCCAAAAGTCAGAATTCCAGGGTAAGGGAAGGGAGGAAATCGATAAAGTAAAGGAAAATATCCCTGAAAATTTGGCTGGCAACAGGATAGCTGTAGAGATAAGAACAATGAACGAATCTAGAAAAAGAGGGAGACAGGCAAATATTGGGAGAGATTTGGGAGGTGGAAAAAACAATGAAAAGAGGTGAGAGAAGGAAGAAAAGTGAGCGGTCTGAGAAAAAGAGAGTGTAACACCACGGGAACAATAAAATTTCCTGTTGTAACACTTTAGCTTCATCTGAAATATGTGTGGTCAATGAAATCAACTATTTGAGTTTCCCATTGTGGAGTGTTTATTCCCTATTACTCATTTACAAATAGATTGTGTTGGACCTTACAACTATAATCCGCGGATTTCACCACGGGCTAGTTTTTGTCGCCCATAGTCAAATTATTAACTTTTTAGTATAAGATTATGTATAAGATTATTTTAAACAATTAAAATTTATATAAAGGAATTTAAATATAGTCTTATCTAAAATATGGTATAAATTCAAATACTAGCTAGGTATATCTGAACAATATAAATATGAATTCTTAAGAAGCTCATTTTTTTTTTTAATATATAGTTTAAACGTTCCAAATTAAATTTAGAATTCTTGAAATTAGAAAATTTATAAAATAAGCTTAATAGTGGGTTATTTGGGAATTTATATTTGATTAGGGCAGGGTGAAGGTCACGTGAACATCAATCCTTTTCAAAAGAATTAAAAAGAAATGGTTGAAAGGGCAATTTCTCAAAATTAATTTTGCGAGAGACTCATAGACGTAAAGAGTAAAGACGAAGTCTCTCCATGCAGAATGAGGGGACATGTGGCAGATTAGCCAAAAGAACAAGGACATGCGATAGATATTTAATGTAGCCAAATTGACAATACGAGGGCTCTTATTTTGCAAGTTCATAATTAAGGTAATAATTAGTACGAACTATGAAGTTTGCTGATGAGGTCAAATTAAAGTAGAATGGCAAGAGCAAATGGCCCATAATCACCCTTTTATATTAATGCATACATAGTATATAAAAAGTTAGGACAAAATTGGCCTTTGCCCTTTTTAAAAAAATAATCCAGCATTTTGTCCTATTTCCCAAACTAATTAGGGAAACGTCTCTTTTTTGAAACTCGACTTTCTAAAAATCGAGTTTTAAAAAAAAAAATCTGGAGGCCTATAGTAGCGTTTTAAGGAGCTTATAGTGACGTTTTAAGGACCTATAGTGGCATTTTGAAACTCAATCTTCATGAACTCAAGTTCAATGCAAGTTTTTCTTTTTTCTTACCTATAACTCGAGTTCATGGAGCTCGAGTTACAAAACGCCACTATAGACTCATTAAAACGTCATTATAGGCTCCTTAAAACACCACTATAGGGCTTAACTCGATTTTAAGAAATTCGAGTTTCAAAAGAATGACATTTCCCTAATTAGTTTGAGAAAGTTGGCAAAATGCTGGATTGTTTTTAAAAAAAAGGCAAAGGCCAATTTTTTCCTAAAAAGTTAGGTAGGACTTGATAGAATGTTATTAGAGTCTTAGAATAGAATGTTATTAGAGTCTTAGAAAGCTAGCATCATTAGAATTAATTTAAGTTTTTCATGATTATCAATCACCATCGCAGACTATATTACTATCTCTTTTATTTTTGGATGATATATGTATATGAAGTTAATACCAGTACATTATGAGCTAGAGATTCTTCTGTAAAACTAGGATTTTCCTCAATTCACGTTACGCAATCAGAAATGCCTTTAAAATGTTGAGCTAATAAGTGAGCAGGTTTATTTCCTTGCCATCCCACATGTGAAAAAGTTTATTAATTATCAAAATTGAATTCAAAAAATTACAAAACAGCTACAATTTTTCATAGTTATGCTCTTAACTTAGCATGGAACCAAAAGAAATTCCTAAATAAATAATAATAATAATAATAAATTCTACTTCAGAAGTTGTCATCTCAAGTCTTAACTCAGCACATTCTCAAAAAAAAAAAAAAAAAAAAAAAAAAAAAAAAAAAAAACTCAGCAGGCGAAAAGACTGTTCATATAATTAATGATATTCTAGCCGGAAAATGAAAATGATGTTTAAATGAGTAACATCGGTCGGCCAGAATTGTAACTAGAAATATCTCTAAACTATTTTATGTTATATAGAGCCAAGTCCTAATTAAGTTTGGTCTATATTTCCAACTCATGAGTAACTCGATCGGCACGCAACAAAAATGTAAAATTTTCATTTGTTTATTTGCAGGCTCAATTCATCAATTCCATATATCCCTAGTGAATATGAGATCACAATCTCGTTTGAGTGTGTGATCTACTTCACATAAAATAATTATTAAAAGTGTAAAATCTTTAGATTTTATTTCTTTCTCTAACCTTTCATGTGTTTGTTTATATAAATATATATATATATATTTATATATATATATATATATATAATGGAAAAAGAGATTCGAATCTTGGATTATCCTAAAAGTCATTGGTCTTTGATGTGCTGGTTGTAGATTTTTTTTTGAACAAGTCATAATTTCACGTAATTCTCTTTGTCTTATCATACAAATTTATATCCTCAATTTTCATGCGAGTAACATTAAACCTCATTTTCCCTTTAACACAAAGTTATCTCCTGGTCGAAAGAAACTAGTCATGTACCCATTGAAGCTTTGATATCTAATCTAACATAGGGTTTTTATATTAACCTTTTTCCTTTATTTTTCCCTCTTTTCACGTAATGCTGAGAGAAGTATAATTCTTTTCCCTTGACTAATATTTTTAATTCTTTATATTTCTATTTGAATGTCTTTGGATAATGTAAAAACAAATGAAAATTATTTAATTTAATTATTTGATCATGAAATTATTTCTTGACTTAATGAAGCCTTTTTCTTTTTTTCTTTTTTTTTTGTTTCAGATTAGAGACAAGAACCATTGAGAAAAATTTTTGTTAGTATAACTTTTGTTTTATGAAAGCAGATTTTAAAAACAATTTTGCAAAAACAGAATTTAAATAATAATAAAAAGTCTTTGGGAGAGATTACTTAATTCGTACCAATCTGATGTTATAGATTAGTTAGAGAACTAACGTTTCTGCGTGTAACTCTATTCCCAGTTTGAATAGGGAGATTTCAGATTTGTCAGGGCAGATGCCCTTGTTTTGTTGTAGCGGATCAGCTATTTAGTATTTTGATCCAGTGTTTCAAGTTCTCAGGTTTTGATCCAGTGATTCGAGTTTTCTGCTTTATATTGGGTTGTTTCTTAATCAATAAACTTTTCTGAAATTTTAAATTAAAAAATAAATTAAAAAAAAAAAAAACCACAATAAAACAGGTCCATAGTTTTTACGACCTTGTAAGTCAAAAATAACAATAGTATTGTTAGACATATTAGTTGAAGCAGCACAAATCAATTGTAGGTTCATGTACCCATAGAATATACAAATTAATCTTGAGTTAGTTTATGGTTAGCTTACAATTAGTCAAGTATTCCTTAGCATATAAACTCTACATTGGATTCACTGTAAACACACAAAAAAAAGAGGAGGAAAAAAACTTAATAGTAAATAAGAAAAGTTAACTGGACCTATATATAGTAAATATTATGAGTGGCAATTGGTGTTCATGTGTCGGGTTTGTGTCGTGTCAACTCATAAGTATTCGACTATATGGGTCAACATTAGCTCCACATGTTTATTAAACAGATCAAGATTTCTCAACCCTAACACAACCTGTTTATTAAATGAGTCAATTATGTTAACTCGTTTATCAAATTCATCAAAGAAAAAAAAAATTAATATTAACCAAATTGATCTAAACTATGAAAAACTAAACAAATAATTTTTTTTAATATAAAATTTAGAACTAACGATTAACTGTATCATAAATAATTATTCAAAACAAAAAAAATATCTTAATATAAAAAATAACCAATCCCAATATGTAAAAATAAATAAATAAATAAAACCGTTAAGTCTCAACCCATAACTAATCAATTTATATGCCTAGGGTTTGAAAGATATATTGGTAAAATGTCATTTAAATGGCATTTTTACCAATATAACACAAACCCGTTAAGTCTCAACCCATAACTTACTAATTTTGTGTCGTGTCGTGTTAGATTTACAGATTGTGTTGAATTTTGTCACTCCTAATAAATATGCAGTTGGTAAAGACTTTTAACCGACATAAATATTTGTGTTTATCCCCACTTTCATGCTTCAGCTAATGATTCAATCACACAACTTTAACAAGTATCATGTAAACATTTATGGACAATATTGACTTTGTTTTAACACCACTACAAGAAAAACGGATTATTGTGGTGGGCCAAAAGCTCCGCTAAAGCCCAAAAAAGTGCCGCTAAAGATACATTCGACCTTTAGCGGCGGTTCCTCCCACCACTATTGCGGTGCCACTATAGATCTATTACGGTGGTAACAAAAAATGCCACAATAGATCTATCATTTAGCAGCGGTTTTGGTCTATTGCGGCGAGCAGAAAACCGCCGCCATATGAGGTTAGAATTTGGGTCAATTGACCTTTTAGCAACGGGCAATAAGCGCCGCTATAGGGCTTCATGTACAACCGACCATATGCACCTTTTAGCGACGGTTACACCCACCACTGTATGTGTGAAGCTTTAGTGGCGAGCTATAAATGCCGCTATAAGGCTTCAATTATAACATAATTTTAGACCTTTAGCGGCACGTTTTGCCTGCCACTATAGGTTAAATTTTTTCCCCCCTAGGTTTAAAACCACAGTCCCATTACAAACAACCTATAATAATTTTAGTTCTACTGAAACAATATCACAAATGTAACTAATTAACAACACCACAAATGTCTCCAAACTAACATTATATTAACATAGAAATATATTATCAAATACATAACATTTTCTATAATCATCAGCAAAGTTTCAAGCTAATACCATAATCAAAGTTCCAAAGTGTTTAAAAATATCTCCAACACTTGCAAAAAATGCGATTGTAGCAATGAAGTTCTTTGTACACAAAAGAGTCCTCGAACACAAAGATAAAATCTATAAGCTTCTTTGGTGATGGGATGCAGCTGATGATTTTTGGATAGGTGGAGATTGTTGGACTGTAGGAACATCCTACATTTATGATTACTCAATAAGTGCATGTAAATGGAATAGAATGACAAGAAAATATTACCAAGGCAAAAAATGGGAACAAGTTCAAATAGTGTCCTATATATATATATATATATATATATATATATGATCTAACTGATTTGGATGGAATTGTAGTGCTACTTAACTGAGGGCTCTTGCAAAAGTCATATCAGCTAATAGCTAGCATCAAATCTATTTTCAGCATTGCACAAAAATTTTGATTTCAAATGGCTAACTAAAGAAATAAAGTGCACCTGGTAAATAAATATCAAATGGCTAACTAAAGAAATTAGCATAGTGAAAAATATAGTCAATAAACTAGAGGGGCATGCTGTGAGAGACCTCGACGAAAAGCGTCCCTCAAAAAAGAGATTCGGGTACCTTTTAGGGCACCTCTCTTTTTGGGTAAGTGGTATGGAGTCGCCACTTATTTTTCTTTATACAAAAAAATAAGAAAAAATACTAATTACAAAATATATGACTGAATAGTTCCATTCATTGATTGAATAAAATTACATATCTGAAAAATTGAAAAGTTACATAGCTTTGGGTCCTAGTTACAATCTACCAAATATTTACATGGCTTTTGTCCTAGTTACATTTTACCCAAAACAAGCAAAGACAAGGCTAGATCTTCTAAACCAAAGATCTAAATCCGGAGGCTAGGTTACGGAATGGGAAGGTGTTGGGCACCCATTCTGCCCAGACAGAGTCTGGTCTTCTAGACTCTTGTGACCAATGTACTATGTTATGCATGTCATGAATGATATGTTAAACATGTGAAATAAAAATCAAATCACACAAATTTATTTAGGAATGAAATCTCTTCTTTTATTTTAAAAAATTCAGATCTGTTTTAGTGATTAAAAAATTGATTTTGATTTGTCAAAATACCAGATCTATTTTTGTAGTATGAAAAAAAAAAAGTGGTTTTTGGAGATGAAAATTTAGATATGTTTTTATTACATAAAATAAAGTCTTTTGATTTAAAAAAACATCATATCTGTTTTTAGGAGCTAAAAACAGTGTTTTTTATAACAGAAAAATCAGATATGTTTTATGATGAAATAAAAAAAGGGTTTTTGACAATAGAAAAACTAGATCCGTTTTTTATATGTTTTAAAAGAATGAAAAAGGTTTTTTTTTTTTTAAAGAAGAGAGTTTCACTCATAATTTAAATTTATGCAATCATGAATTAAATAGACAAAAGCAAACATAATCATGTTTAATCTCTTTCTTTACTTCAAAAATCTGCATTAAAAAAAAAAAAAATCAAACTTGTATCTATGAAAGATACAAATCAGTTTTTTATTTAAGAAAAATTCAGATCTGCATCTAATGAAGATGCAGATCCATTTTTTGATTAAAAAAAATTTAGATCTACATCTAAGAAAGATGCAGATCCGTTTTTTATTAAGAAAAATTCAGATCTACATCTAAGAAAGAAGCAGATCCGTTTTTTATTAAGAAAAATTCAGATCTACATCTAAGAAAGATGTAGATCTGTTTTTTTTTTTTAAGAAAAATTCAGATATACATCTAAGAAAGATGCAGGTTCGTTTTTTATTAAGAAAAATTCAGATCTACATCTAAGAAAGATGTAAATATGTATTATTTTTTTTTAAAGAAAAATTCAGATCTACATCTAAAAAAAAATGCATATCCATTTTTGATTAAGAAAAATTCAGATCTACATCTAAGAAAGATGTAGATCTGTTTTTTGTTTTAAGAAAAATTCAGATCTACATCTAAGAAAGATGTAGATCTGTCTTTAATTTCAAGAAAAATAATTGGTTATATGCAGATAATTGGAATTAAGAAAGAGAACATAACAATTACATAAACAAAATCAAGATCATGCTTTAACAAGACAATGATTAACAACTCATGTTATGGATAAAGGAAAACATGCATTATCATAAACATGAAACATAAGAGAGAATAAGGTCATTGAAAACAACCTCGAGTATGAGCACTCCTTGTTCTTGAGAGAATGTTTTAGGGTTCAAAGAAACTTGTTCAGCTATCTTTGAAACCTAAAAACCCTAATTCTTGTAGCAAATTCAGAGAGAGGATCAGAAAATATGGGCAACTTGAAAGCATAAAATGTATGCCTCTTAGAGCGTAGAAAAAAGGTGCTGAATTATGAGGTTCAGTCTCTATTTATAGAGGCCAGAAGACTCTAAAAAATAGGTACGGACGATTAGGGTTTGAATTCGGACGCATCCTTTTGCGAAAAGGTCGAAAAGGGTGTGCCTTATCATCACCCAAAGGTCGTTGGGCCAAAGCCCATCACATGAAAATTCAGCCCTTTTACAGTGCCAAATTGGCCTTATGGCTTTGAACACTCTTTCGTGTTCAGGTGCCGTTTGGACTCCTCTTCTAGGGTTTTTTGGCTGGCCCTTATACCTAAATGCATTTTCATCCTCCGTCTATGATTTTTCATCTCTTTTCAGGATAATTCAGGCTATTTAAGAACAATTATCTTAAAGATAAATACCTTAAAATAAATCTTGATAAAGTTTAGATTATCCACAATTTTATTGTTATCCAACCATCCCTTTTATTCTCATGCATGCATCCCTATTTTAAACTCTAATTATCAACCAATCACAGAATTATCTAATCAATTTTGAATTAATTTAAACTAATCGTGTGTGGTCGACCTTACCTAGACACAATGCATGTTAACCGTGCAAACTTGATCATGCAATATCTTTCGATCCGATGGTCCGATTTGAAAACCGGAAACGTCATTGCGACCATTAGAATCTCAAGATTATTTTCATGATATGCAATGAATGAATTAATGCATGTAATGCAATGACAAAATGATGCATGTAATGTAAGAACAAATTGATGCATGTAATGCAATTATGATTTTTGGGGTACATGGATTGGTCATTCAAGTCATTCTCCTTGATTAAATTATGGGTGGAAAATTGAGTGTCTACACATGCGTAAAAAATAAACAAGTACAACCATCATAAAAATTGAATACTGAGACATGCTAAGGTCTCTATTGTGGAAAATAGAGTTCCACCATTTCTAAGAATAAAATTACTTTTAATAAGTGTTTAAAGTAAATGTTGGAAGGTCCAACAGTTGGGGCATGTTACTATGTGAAACTGGAAATCTCAAACCAATTAAAGTTGTGTTTTGCAAACTAAAATGGCATGACTAGCTGCTTGGTTTCAGAACAATTTGAAATGGGATAAATGCTACTAGCCAACTACATTCCATACATGCTAGCTGCTATAATTAGGGTGGAATGCAACTTATCAAAATAAAATAGGGTGTTCTAAAGACAAAAAAGCAAAGAACCGTACTATAAACTGCTACTATCATTTAATAGCATCCAAAACTGTAAACATACTATAAGGATGTCCATCACATGCCAAAGTAGGCTAAAGAGAGTAGTATCATATCTATGCTGGCCTAATTGACTAGTCAAGTGACCCAACAACCAACTATATTCCTAAGAAAATAATGAATTTAAATGCATACAAAAGTTATCAACACATTTGGTAACTATAACATCATTACTAGCAATATTCTTTAGGAATGGACATCTCTTCAAATATCTCATTTCATTTTAGTGTTCCTCATGTGTGAAAAAGATAGAGAGAAGCCCTTAAAATGAATTAATCGAATAAAAACAACTCAACAAGAATCATTCAATATTACATAAAACAGTCAACAATCCCAATATCATCTAAAACCATCTTATATCTCCATGAAAGCCACCTGCTTGCCCCAATTCAACAGCCCACCACAAACACACACACACACACAGAGAGAGAGAGAGAGAGAGAGAGAGAGAGAGAGAGAGAGAGAGAGAGAGAGTACCTTAAGTCTAACACAAACAAGTTCACTTGCTTTGTTCACACGAACTTGTAATGCCTCTTCTTTTTGCAATCTGCCAACAAGGAAACAAGTTCATTTGTAATGTCCTTTTCTTCCTCTACTTTAAGTGAGAACTAAACCTACAATCTTTCCTTAGTCTCTTACCACCTTAGCCGATGCCTAAGGCCTGTCTAGAGATAAGTTTTCCCAGAGTCCCAAAAACAACCCCAATATCATATTGGAAAATTACACAACTTATAAACATAAAGTGGTTTCTTATAATAATACTGATAAACTGCAAGTGATTAAATCAACTAAAATCTTGTTGAATGTATTGAAACAATTGAAAATCAATAATTAAATCAACTAAAATCTTGTTGACTGTAGTGAATCAATTGAAAAATCAGAAGCACTTTTAATGTATATATGTCCAAACCCAAATTACAACATAAAAGCACTTTTAATGTATACATGTCCAAAAAAAAAAAAAACCAAGCACTCATTATACATACTTGAGCACCAAACATACAAAGAAAAGAATGGCAATGTAGGAACTAAATACAGAGTTAGCTCACAAGCCTGTATGCTAGTGCACCTAAACTTATCATCTATAGAAAAGATTCTAGCTTCATTGCCTGTTAACTGTACTAGTGCTACAGGTCATTATTACCATATAAAAAGCATATGGAACTTAAAGCTACAGAGAGCATGAACGCTTACTTTTATAAGAAGAGTGCCATATTCTGTTTCCAAACCAACAATGCCCTACAAGAAAAGTCAATATATATAAAACTAAGAGACACCACTAGGCCAAGACTTGTTTTTTACTATACATTAAAAAAAAAAAAAAAAAAAAATCATGCTATACATTCTTCAAGCTTAGCAAATAACAAAAAGCAACTTTATATGTTTTTCAAATTTTTAATAATATTAAACTAAAAAAATTTCTCAGGATAACACCCTTTGTGCCCGCCACTCATTTTATTAATTTGCTCTTTTTGTTTACTTTTAGCGTCGTTGGCAAGCAGCTTCTAATTCCTAGCCAACAAAAATTAGCTGGGCTCTTAAATTGTAATATTCAAAGGTAAATAAAGGGGAATAGAAGAAAGAAATCTAATGAAAGCATGAATAACTTTTAAAGCAATTACTTATCCTCTTTTGATTAATCACAATTGCCAAAATAAAAAACTAAGAATAATTGACAAAGCACCTACAACAGAGCCACCATGAATTGGAAATGTAAAGCAACAGAGCACATTAAGAGAAGTAAAATAAGACAAAGCAAACACCTCTTTACAAGGTCATTTCCCAGTATCATCCACAATAAAATTATATTTGTTTTGCTTTAAATGTAGATTATAAGTGGTTTAAATGTAGATAAAATGCATTAAGACACTTTATATATATATATATATATATATATATAAATAAGTAAAACTATCAGCAGAAGACAATTTTTGGAAAATTTTGGGTGGGAAAAATAAAAGAAGACAGATTTATTTTGCGGAAAAAATAAAAATAAAAGAAGACAATTTTAATTAACTACCATTTTTTACTAGCAATTACCATTTTGTAATGCATTTTGTAATTGTACATGAATCAAACACATCTATATATCTAAGTGAGTTAATGAGTGCAAAATATTAAGAATCTAATATTAATGAGCTATGAAATAAAATTTAAAAACAAAAAACAATCACATATACTCAATAAAAATCACCACACAACTTTCTCAAAAAAAAAAAAAAAAATACCACAACAAAAATTATCACATGTTCTATCTTATTAAAAATTAAAAAAAAAAATGATCATAGCGATTATTAAATTTATGTAAGAATATTAATATGTGACTAACTACGTTTACTTAAAAAAAAAAAAAATATGACTAATTGGATGGTCAGATTAAGAGAACATAACCATACAAGTATACAACACATGTCCATCACGCACCATACTTAGATTTGAAATCTAACCGTTGGATTTGAAGAGTGTAATGAAAGGTTAATTCTGGTAAATTATGGTCACAATCAAACGGTTGGATTTAGAGAAAGGTGCAGTCAAAGTTGGTCAAACCCAGTCAAACTTAATAAATGGTCCTGAGACCACTGGACTTGGTGAAATTCATATTCAAATCTTGATCAATAATGAAAGCTCGAAAATGTGTTAAAAACACAAGAGCTGTTTAGACCCCCAATTAAAAGATTACGACTTAATAGATTTTACACTAACTAACTACAAGTGCGGAATAGTGTAAAAATGAGCGGATAACCAAGCAAGCTACTCTAATCCATATTATAAGCAACACAGCAGTATAATGGAAATATAAAGAGTAGGGAAGAGAGATGCAAACACAAGATAACACGCCAATGTGTTATCGAAGAGGAAACCGAAGAACTCGGCGAAAAAGCTCTCTGCCGCCCTCTAAACAGTAATCGATCCACTAGACAATTAGTTGGGATACATGGGTTAGCAAGAGACCCTCCAAGCCTAATCTACCCGATGTACCTAAGCCCTCCAACCTCCTACTCTAACAAGGCTTCTCGGAACCGTGTCTTGTCTAGCTCTCCGGATCCCGCAACAAGCTCCATGTTGCATCTGCCATCCTTAACTTCTTCCAATGCTTCCCAGCAGCACCAAAACCTCACTTAACACTCTCAAAGGGTGTGGTAAGTATTTGGGCTATTAACCTTTCAATGGTATGGATATGGAGAGGTAGGAGATGAGGAAATTCCCAAAACAAATGTGTAGAGAATTGTAGGTATGACAATCTCTAACTCTCAAGTTGTTTGGCTAGGGTTTTCTCTTAGAGGCTCTCCTTATCATTTGTGGGTAATGTGGGTATATATAGTGTGGGCACAGAAAGTATGTATTAGACTGGACAGGCTGGCAGAACAGAATGTCTCGCGGGTGTCTCGCGGAAAGGCCTTACCCGCGAGATACTCGTGAGACACAGCTGTCTCCATCTAGCCTGACTCTTCGCATTCCAGTCATGTGCAAGGCACATGCTTCCTTTCGCGGGATGCTTAGTCGCGAGATACCCGCCAAAATTCTTCAGACTTCAGATGCTTGAGTTTTCACACTCTTTCTCTCTAATACACAACCCTTACAATGAAATCCCACAGCAAATACAAGGTACAAAAGATTGAATACAATTACAATCAAATTTGACACGGAATAAAAGCCAACAAAATACATATTGAAAAATCACAACTTTACAATCTCCTCCTTTGGCTATTCCGTGACAAAACCCCTAAAACAGACTCTAGACTTAAACGTGAGTTTGGGAACAATGGAAAAACTCACACACATCTAATCTAGAAACTGTGAAGCACTTGCAGTTTATACCTATAACCTGAAACACTCGCACACAAACAAAACTTTCATTAAGCTTATGACAAGTTGAACATAAGGTATGAACATGAGCAAGCAAAGTGCGATCAAGTATGTAAACATTAGATATCATGTACTTGATCAAACAAGTTCAGTCATTAAAGAATGGCTACAATGAACATTTAGCAAGTAAGTGTTCATCTGGACATACAAACAAAAAGCAATCACTAATGATCACTTGTATGTCCAACACACAACCAATGCAAAATACACGAAGTATATGCATCTAGAAACAATCCTACTAGGGCACAAGTGTGAAGTACTCAAGACATATTAGCAATATATAAAAGTACACAAAAAATGCTACAAAAGCATTGAGATAGTCACAAATCTAAATATAAACTGAAATATAAAATAGAGGTCTCAAAGCTTTAAACAAAAGCAGTAAAAACATAGATATGAACCAGCAGTTATAAAAGCTAAAAATAAACAAAGGTAAACCAATAACCAATAAAACCAATGTTTCTAAGCCTGAACTATGCTCCCCCTAACACTGTGCAAGCTCCCCCTCAAAATTTTCTTCCCCTTTTTGACCGGAATGGCCAAAGAGGCTAGAACTGGTCAGACTCGGAGTCCGAACCATGCGCCATGGACATATCCTCAATCTAAGAGGGCAATGCAGTGATCTGTCCCTGGATATACGCAAACTAGGTCGCTGTGTGCTGCACATGGGAATCTAGCATAGTGTACATCTGCTCTACTCTGTCAAGAAGACGGTCGAGTCTGTCTGGTCCTCGTGCTGGTGCTGAGGATGATGGCTGAGCTGATGTTTCTGGAGCAGAAGTGAATCTATCAATCTCCTCCTCAGTATCACCCCCTTCGTCTTCAACTCGATCCCGTGGCATCGTATGCACACCTGTTTTAGATCCCTTGATATGAGTTGTGCTCCTGGTGACTGTGTGTGCACCAATGGGATAGTCTCTCTGGACTACTGTCAGACCATTCGGGAGTTTCAGTTTTGCCTTAGCAATCAATCCCATAATGAGAGTAGGAAAGGGCATGATAGTCCTGGAGTTCTGCTTTGTAATGCTCTTTGTCAGTACATGGAAAATGTGTCCACAAATGTCAATTTCTTTGTGGGTGAAGAGATCGTATAGAAACTTTGTCCTTGGAGCTGATAGTGTAGTGAGGTTAGTGACTGGGTACAAGTTATGAATCATCACATATGCCAATGTCCTCATTTTCGGTGAAAATGGTATTGTGTTCATGGATGGCTTCTTCGGTGTACCCCCAAGTAATTTCACCATTTCCTCAGTCGATCCCAATCTGTCTTCATATTGGACTGAGAATTGCTGAGAGGGAGGACGAATCTCCAAAAATTCTTGAATGCTATCCCTTGTGATCACAAATTCTTTGTGCCTCACCCATCAGTCTATGCGATCTCCGACTACAGCAGAATTGGAGAAAAACTCCTTTATGATCTCTGAATATACAATCCCAACCGGATTCAATAGCTTAGTCCAAGTCCTTTCTTTGAACACCTCAGGGATGAAGGTGTCCTCAAGAGATTCCAACTGAACTACCCGTTCCATGACAATGGTGGCTTTGTCGTAACAGTCATTGTATTTCATATCAGCTTCAGCAGACTTGAATCGATCAGAATCAGTGCGTGCATGTTTGGAAGTCGACTTCTTGGTGGCTGCATGCTTAGTAGGAGCCATCTGTGCAAAGGAACACACAAACAGAAAAGATCCAAGTATGGAAACACAAAACAGAACAGAAAACTTAATTAGATTCAAGTTAGTTCAAAGATTACAAGTAAAAACAACCTAAAACAGAGCATAACCAACTCAAAACAGAGTAAATAGACTCAAACAGCATTGTAAAGGTATTAACCAATTAAGCAAAAGCATAATGCATAAACTGAGTAATTATGCATGTGTGTGTTTGTGCTGAGTATGTGCTAATGCATGTGTGTGCAGCATGTGATGCATTGGGGGGGGGGGGGGCTAGAGATGCCTAAAGTGTGCACAGTGTGTGCAAGGCATGGCATTGAGGCACAAAATGGGCAAAGTGTGAAAAACACAACCAAAGCATGTGAAACAAGTGCAATCAAAGTAAAGGAACTCATTTGAGTCCAATACAACCAACGGATGTCACTTGGACATTCTGACAAACACCTAACATGCAACAGTGAACAACACAAATGAACAATGCATGAACATAAGGAAAAATGCCTCAATACATGCTCAAACTGCCACAAGGGGCCAACACAGATGCACAAATAGCAAATGGGACTCAACCCAATCAAGATTTTGGAAAAATTTTCACAAAATTTAGAATCCCAACCCAAATTTCGAAAAAAAACCCCAATTTTCAAAACCCTAAGCACAGATTCTGCATAATCCGAAAATAAAAGATGAGAATAGTGTAAGAAACACATGCCTTGAAAGGATTTTGTAGAGATTTTGCTTAAAAATGATGGGATTTGAAAGAAATAAAGATTTGGGTTGAAAAGGGTTCGAAGAGAGTTAGTGCGAGGGAAGTTATGAGTTTTGAAAAGATGTCACATCTGCTACATAAAAACTGAAAACACGCATTTTTCGTAGGTTAGGCAGTAGCGAAGAAGTCGCGAGGTAGTCGTGAGAAAGACCACTGAAGCACAAAAACTTTCGCGAGAAGCTTTAAGTCGCGAGACAGTAGCGATACAGTCGCGAAACTCTCTGTGTGATTTTGTGAAAAAATCCAGTTTTTGCCTAAAAATCATTTTGCAAGAAGAGTTTAGTCGTGAAATACTCGCGAGGCAGTAGCGAGAGTTTTTGTATGAAAATGTGACTTTTTAATTTCTCTTAAACACTTTTCGCAGGAAGCTCTAAGTCGCGAGCTTCTCGCGAAACAACCTCTGAACCAGTTTTTGAAAAAAAACACAAAAATGCATTTTGAACAAAAACTAAAAACACGAAAGTATCACTTTCAAAAACAAATAAAACACTCAAAAATCTTTTTGGGTTTGATCACCAACTATTTGAGCATACACATCACATTTGAACATGTACAATCACACAAATGAGATAAACATTGTCTGAACAAAGTCTTGTGTGTTGTGTGTGAGTATCAAATGAGGAATAGTCCATAGACGAGAGTGAAGCTTCAATGATCAATTCAATCAAGTCATACACAACTAGTACTAAGTCAAGTGGACAATCTCAATTATAGAGATGAACATATATGACCTCCCACAAGAGAATGATTACAAAACTTAGAAGCTTTTCATTTGGCTTTTGCACAAATCATAACATTTAATCCTTTTTGGACAATACATCTCTTTTTGAGATCGGTGCTTGAAATTTTTTGATATTTCAACAATGAGAGTTAGCCTTTGGCTTTTTGAGCACCATACATTTCAATATAAAAGTCGCTTTCCCTTTTTCCTAGTCAAATACTAGTATGTGCGACAGGCTTTTGCAGCTCATAATCTCTTTTTCATTTTGAGATTTACATTTGGTGAGCTCTAATGCAAAAACATAAAATAAAGGTGGGAAGATATATAGGCACAAATCTATGCAAGTATCAAGATCAACAAGACTATTGACCAATCATTCATGACAAGCTTGAAGATCTATTTACAACAATCACACATAGTTTTCAAGATTTCTCCCACAAAGATATATGTGCATATAGAACAAGCTACGCTCGTAAATGCACTACGCCATTAGTACGAAGGTACTAGGCTAAACTCCCATGTGATATACACAATACAAGTGATCAAACTTTTTGAAAATTTTTCAATTTTTATGGGTTTTTGAATTTTTTGAACACACTCAAAAACAGAACAAGTAAAGTAAGATCAACAAACACAAGTATAAAACAAAAAACTTGTAAAATAAATACATGCTTTAAGCAAAAAGCAATGCATAATATGATGCATGAACCTATGATCCTAAACATTGGAAGTATTGATGCATGGACATAGGAGGTGATCATGCATGAGTACCCTTCTTCACCCACACGTCACGTGCATTTGGGGTGATATCCCTATAGGATTGGGTACGAGTGTTAGGACTTTCAAACCTTCTTATGAAGCTTTCCAAGCAGTTGGTAAATGCACCAATCATCTTCATTACGTCCATCATTCCAGGATCACCATTTCGACCTCTTGATGACTCAACAGCCCAAGTGCTCTTCTCATTTCTTGGTCCTCTTGACCTTTGATCACTAACATTCCTTAATGCTCTCAACTTATGACAATTGAGTCGGGTGTGCCCTTGAAGTCCACAGTGATGACACACATGATTCGTTCTAGAACCTCTTTGCAATCGAGGATGAAATTTTGCTCTGGCATCAGACTTGACCACAGATTGATTAAGGGGCTTGTTCAACACCCTTTGCTCAGCCATATTCTTCTTCTTCTCCACATTGGCTTTCTTAATAGTAGGGACAACTTCTTTTGGTTCTTTTGCCGTCACAAAGTTTACTTCCTTGGTTACCTTGATACTCGAACTACGTTCTCCAGTATATCCCAACCCAATTTTGTCGGAGAAAGATTTTTGTGAAGAGATGACATCATCAAGCTTCTTGGTAGAGACTCGGTCTACTCTGGCATTTGCTTGAACCACTTCAAGCTCAAGAAATTTCACCTTTGTGTAGGCCTCGGTTAACTCACCATTCAGCGTCTCAATCTCACACTTGGCCTCCTTATATCTTACTAGGAGACTTCTATAGTCCTCCTCTGCTTTCTTCATCTTTTTCACAACCGCCTTGGCCACCCTTGTATATTCTCCCGACTTCTCAAGAAGAGAGTTGTAATTCTCTTGAAGACCGGCTGTATCTTCATCTGCTTCAACATCTGATTCTTCAATAATTCCCATTGATTCCTCATCACTATGCTCCCCAAGTTCTTGCACAAGAAAATTTAAGTCCTCCGAAGACTCAACATGAGCAATAGTCATAAATGCTGAGAAATTTTCTTCTTCATCACAGCTTGCTTCCGAATCAGAATTGGAAGAATCAGAATCACTAAGGGTTGTGGCATATGCCTTGCCCTTCCCTCTCAAATAGTTAGGACACTCCTTCTTGAGATGCCTATAACCAATGCATTCGAAACACACAATTCCTTGAGAAGACTGTGAATCATTTCCATCTTTCTTCTTAAACTCCTTCCTATCACCTTTGGAGGATGAAAACTTCCCTCTGTTGAACAGTTTCCCACTGTCCTTCATCTTCAGAAATTTTCGGAAGTTCTTTGCAAGAAATGCTACATCCTTTTCCACTCCATCTTCTTCGGAGGAATCACCCATTCTTTCGGTGATGGTTTTAAGAGCAAGAGATTTACTCGACTTATGAGAAGGCAACCCAAGCTCATACGTTTGGAGGGACCCAATGAGCTCTTGAATCTTAATTTCATCCAAGTCTTTACTTTCCTCTATAGCTGTGACTTTCGCTTGGAAGCTTTCCAGAAAAGAGCTCAAAATTTTTCTTACCACCTTAGCATCCTCAATCTTCTAGCCAAGATTGAGCTTCGTAATCACAATTTCGTTGAGCTTTCCATAGAATGAATCAAAGGACTCATCATCTCCCATCTTAAGCTCTTCAAATTTGGTGGTTAACATCTGAAGTTTTGTGTCCTTAACTTTCTTTGTTCCTTTATAAGTGGTCTCCAATATCTCCCAAGCTTCCTTGGCTGCTATTATGTGGGAAATCCTGTGAAATTCATCTGGAGAAACACTACAAAAAATTGCATTCAAAGCTTTACTGTTAGCGTTAGCTGCTGCAAGTGCTGCCTTATCCCAAGTGGATTTAGCAGCCTCCGGTCTAGTCCATCCTACTTCTACCACATCCCAAAAATTATCATCAATAGAACACAAGAAAGTCCTCATCCGGACTTTCCAGAAAGCATAGTTGTTACCATCAAAATATGGTGGAACATTTAAAGATTAAGACCGGTCCATCTCAATACGAGGTCAAGGATCGCACTAAGGTGTTTAAACCACAAAGAGTGCACCCGCTCTGATACCAATTGAAAGCTCGAAAATGTGTTAAAAACACAAGAGCTGTTTAGACCCCCAATAAAAAATTACGGCTCAATAGATTTTACACTAACTTACTACAAGTGCGGAATAGTGTAAAAATGAGTGGATAACCAAGCAAGCTACTCTAATCCATATTATAAGCAACACAGCAGTACAATGGAAATATAAAAGAGTAGGGAAGAGAGATGCAAACACAAGATAACACGCCGATGTGTTATCAAAGAGGAAACCGAAGAACTTGGCGAAAAACCTCTCCGCCGCCCTCCAAGCGGTAATCGATCCACTAGACAATTAGTTGGGATACATGGGTTAGCAAGAGACCCTCCAAGCCTAATCTACCCGATGTACCTAAGCCCTCCAAGCTCCTACTCCAACAAGGCTTCTCAGAATCGTGTCTTGTCTAGCTCTCCGGATCCCGCAACAAGCTCCATGTTGCATCTGCCATCCTTGGCTTCTTCCAATGCTTCGTAGCAGCACCAAAACCTCACTTAACACTCTCAAAGGGTGTGGTAAGTATTTGAGCTATTAACCTCTCAATGGTATGGATATGGAGAGGTAGTAGATGAGGAAATTCCCAAAACAAATATGTAGAGAATTGTAGGTATGACAATCTTTAACTCTCAAGTTGTTTGGCTAGGGTTTTCTCTCAGAGGCTCTCCTTATCATTTGTGGGTAATGTGGGTATATATAGTGTGGGCACAGAAAGTGTGTATCAGACTGGACAGGCTGGCAGAACAGAATGTCTTGCGGGTGTCTTGCGGGAAGGCCTTACCCGCGAGATACTCGCAAGACACAGCTGTCTCCATCTGGCCTGACTCTTCGCATTCCAGTCATGTGCAAGGCACATGCTTTCTTTCGCGGGATGCTTAGTCGCAAGATACCCGCAAAACTTCTTCAGACTTCAGATGCTTGAGTCTTCACACTCTTTCTCTCTAACACACAACCCTTACAATGAAATCCCACAGCAAATACAGGGTACAAAAGATTGAATACAATTACAATCAAATTTGGCACGGAATAAAAGCCAACAAAATACATATTGGAAAATCACAACTTTATAAATAAGATTGAAGAGTATGGTGACATACTGGTGTTGGTGAAATTTGAGACCAATTGGATAATCAGATTGAGTAAACATAACCATACAAGTACACCGCTAGGGGTGGCAATTCGTGTTCGTGTGTCGGGTTCGTGTCGTGTTAACTCATGAGTATCCAACTATATGGGTCAACACTAACCCGACATGTTTATTAAACGGGTCAGGATTCCTCAACCCTAACACGACTCATTTATTAAACGGGTCAGTCGTGTCGACCTATTTATTAAATATTTTCAAAATTAAAAGAAAAAAAATTATGAAAAAACAAACAAAAAAATATTTTTAACATAAAATTCAGAACTAACGAGTAATTGCATCACAAATAGTCATTCAAAACTAAAACATATCTCAATATCACAAATAATCAATCACTATATGTCAAAGAAAATAAATCACAACAACTAATAAGTTTATATATCTAGGGTTTCAAAGGTATATTAGTAAAATATCATTTAATTAAACAGGTTAAACAGGTCAAACGGGTTCCATATGTTGAACATTAACCCAACCCATTTATTAAACGGGTCAGTCATGTCAACCCAAATATGACACGAACCCATTAAGACTCAACCCATAACTTGCTAATTTCGTGTCATGTTGGGTTCGCGGGTCATGTCTAATTTTGCCACCCCTATACACCGCACATGTCCATCATGCGCCATACTTAGATTTGAAATCTAACCGTTAGATTTGAAGAATATAATGAAAGGTTAATTATAGTAAATTATGGTCACAATCAAACGATTGGATTTAGAGAAATGCGTGGTCAAAGTTGGTCAAACCCGATCAAACCTAATAGATGGTCCCAATACCACTGGACTTGGTGAAATTCATATTCAAATCTTGATCATTAGGATTGAAGAGTATGGTAACATATTCATGTTGGTGAAATTTGAGACCAATTGGACGGTCAGATTGGGAGAATATATATAGCCATATAGGTACACAACACATGTCCATCACATGCCACACTTAGATTTAAAATCTAACCGTTGGATTTGAAGAGTGTAATGAAAGGTTCATTCTAGTAAATTATGGTCACAATTAAACGGTTGGATTTAGAGAAATGTGCAGTCAAAGTTTAGTCAAAATTGGTCAAACCCGATCAAACTTAATAGTGGTCCCGATACCGCTGGACTTGATGAAATTCATATTCAAATCTTGATCATTAGGATTGAAGAGTATGGTGACATATTGGTGTTCGTAAAATTTTAGACCAATTGGATGGTCAAATTAAAAGAATATATATAGTCATATAGGTACACAACACATGTCCATCACGTGTCATTCTTAGATTTGAAATCTAACCGTTGGATTTGAAGAGTGTAATGAAAGGTTAATTCTGGTAAATTATGGTCACAATTAAACGGTTGGATTTAGAGAAAGGCACAGTCAAAGTTTAGTCAAAGTTGGTCAAACCCAATCAAACTTAATAGATGGTCCCGATACTACTGGACTTGGTGAAATTCATATTCAAATTTTGATCATTAGGATTGAAGAGTATGGTGACATATGTGTGTTGGTAAAATTTGAGACCAATTGGATGGTCAGTTTGAGAGAACACATGTCCATCACGTGCCATTCTTAGATTTGAAATCTAACCGTTGGATTTGAAGAGTATAATGAAAGGTTAATTCTGGTAAATTATGGTCACAATTAAACGGTTGGATTTAGAGAAATGCGTAGTCAAAGTTTAGTCAAAGTTGGTCAAACCCAATCAAACTTAATAGATGGTCCCGATACTACTGGACTTGGTGAAATTCATATTCAAATCTTGATCATTAAGATTGAAGAGTATGGTGACATATGTGTGTTGGTAAAATTTGAGACCAATTGGATGATCAGTTTGAGAGAACATAGTCATCTAGGTACCCAACACATGTCTATCACGCGCCATATTTAGATTTGAAATCTAACCGTTGGATTTGAAGAATGTAATGAAAGGTTAATTTTGGTAAATTATGGTCACAATTAAACGATTGGATTTAGAGAAAGGCACAATCAAAGTTTAGTCAAAGTTGGTCAAACCCAGTCAAACCCAATCAAACTTAATAAATGGTCTCGAGACCACTGGACTTGGTGAAAATCATATTCAAATCTTGATCATTGGGATTGAAGAGTATGGTGACATATTACTGTTGGTGAAATTTGAGACCAATTGGATAGTCAGATTGAGAAAACATAACCATACAAGTACATAGCACATGTCTATCACATGCCAGACTTAGATTTGAAATCTAACCGTTAGATCTGAAGAGTGCAATGAGAAGTTAATTTTGGTAAATTATAGTCACAATCAAACGGTTGGATTTAGAGAAAGGCGTGGTCAAAGTTTAGTTTAAGTTGGTCAAACCCGGTCAAACTTCATAGATAGTCCCGATACCACTAAACTTTGTGAAATTAATATTCAAATATTGATCATTGGGGGCTTCAATCGACTAGCGGTGGCGGTGAGTGCTAATAGAGAGAGACCCAATCTAGGGTTTGAGAGTGAGAATGCATGGTGGTGGTGGGAAGATCGATCTTTGGGTATTGAGATCAACGATGTGAGATTTTAATTTGAGAGTGTGAGAGAGAGAGAGAGAGAGAGAGTGTGTGTGTGTGTGTGTGTTTTTTTTTTTTTAGAGGGATACAATCGGATGAGAAATGAAAAGGTTAGGGTCTAAATTGATAGATTTAGGTGGGGGGGGGGAAGGGGAAAAAATTGGACTAATTATGGGCAATTCAAAGGTCTATTGTGGCGGTCACAAAATCGCCGCTATAGACTGAAACAGACGTCAGTAAATCTTAGCTATAGCGGGGGGTTTATGGGGCACCACTATAGCTAGGTATAACGCCGCTAAAACATACATATTGCGGCGCTCCATCAACCCGCTGTTGTAGTACGCTGCAAAAGACCAGATTTATAGCGGTGGTCCACTTGAACGCCGCAATAGAGCTGATGTATAGCAGCGGTCCGCAAAAACACTGCAATAGGTAACATATAGCGGCATTTTTCGCACCCGCCACAAAAAGTCCGCCACAATAAATCAATTTTCTTGTAGTGACACGTGGATATATAACTGTAGCAATAATACACTTTGACATTGTCAAGTTCTCATGCGATTCACATTGCAAAAGAAAAAAAAAATGTATTTTAGAAGTCAATACTTTTTTTTTTTATAGAGTTTTAATCTATGGTATTCGTTTCTGATGATTGTGTTTTTTATCATCAAATCAAGACACTAATCGATTTTTTGTGTAAGTAAGGAATTAACCTCAAATCTCTTATTCAACTATTAAAATTTTTACTAGTTGAGCTGACTAAAACTTACAAAAGTCAATACGATGGAATTTTACTATCAATTATACTCTTAACTTAGTTTTAGTCCTTTAGAAAATCCAAAGAGCTAGATATTGCATACTGCTTCTACGAAATAATTATCACCTACACAACCTGTCTTTATGGTGTCCAAAAGTCAGAAATGAGAAAACCCATAAAATTAAATTCTACCTTAAACTCTTTTTTTTTTTTTTTTTTTTTTTGAAAACTTCAAAACCTAAATCTTTAGTTATTGTTGCTTTTACAGAATTTTCTAAATGACTAGGATTAGAGTAAGTTACCCTTTTCGATCAATAATTTATTCTTTCATACATAAAATACTAAATAATCAATATTGAATTTTTAAGTTTTAATGGTCCATGAATTATACTCCCCCACCAATTAAATATTTTTAATAATTATAAACTATCAAATATCTTTTAGTGAGTCGAAACATTGTAAGATGGTCCATCTTTCTATATGTAAACACAAAATTTCAAATTTGGAAATCAAACTATAGAAATAGATTCGTAAATGTAAATTTATATTGATGATGCACGGTACAATTCTTTATATTTATTAATTTTATTACAAAAGAATAGTCCTTTGATTTATTCTCCCTGAAAATTCTTCATCCCATGAATTGTGCCACTACAATGTTGATTGGAACACAAAATATCATCCACTTTGATTGGAGAGCAAATCGAAAAGTCTTTATGACAAAATTGCTACGAATTTCTGATTGAGCACTTATTAGAGATTCTTTGGCCTTCACAGTCTTTGTGTACTCTTCAAATTTGAGGTGGATTAGAGTTCTTGAAATTTCTTGAGGCTTTTGAACTTGATTCCAATAGCACTCTAAAGCATGAAAGGATGATTTGAATAAATATTCCTTAAATGTTTTTAATATTTGAAGGTTTTGATGTAGAAATTATTTATGGCTTTGGAGCTTAAATCTGATAAAGCTTTGGAGTGAAATTTTTTGAAAGCTTTAGAGCTTGATTTGGGTAAAATTTCAAAATTTTTGAGAGAGTCCCCCAAGACTAATGAGTACCTTTATATATAGGAGTCTTGAGGAGGTTGAATGACACATGATTAATTTTGATTAGCGACATGTGCCATAATTCAACTAAAGGGACTTTAAGTCTTGTTCTCCAAAGGACACGTGATATCATTTGATAGTGTCTTGATTTTAAGTAACACATGTGGACACCCTCGGGTGGAGGGAATGTTGTGGTGAGTTATTTGGTTTTCTAGCAATAATCATAGTTTTTCCACATTGGGTACTGGACGACGTGATGCGTGTGTGTATGTGTTACTAAAGTGAGATGTGTGTGAGTCTCTTTAATTATTTTATTTTAAAGTGTCGCCACCAACCATTGATATTTACTTTATGTGTGATTGATCAACTATTTGTCTAATTTATTTTAATTACCTAATTAACTAAAAAACCAATTTCAAGGGTTCTTAAATTAATTATGGTAACTAAACTCTTGAACCAAAGATTCTTGGATTCGAAAATTCGGTTATGGGTGGAGAAGGTGTTAGGCACTCCACACCGCTTATTCAAAGGATAATACCTCATTTCAATTTAATCACAACATTCACATTTTAGGAAAATAAATTAGATAATTGGCATTTTTTTTGAAAGAGTTTTTGTACAAATAATACATATACATAACATGTGAATATCTTATTTACACATGTAAGTAGAATGTGATATTATTTACAAAGGATATGTACAAGAAGCATGTGAATATACATAAATGTCATGTGGGTTCTAATTAGCTCAACTGGTAAAGTTTCTGATGGTTGAATAAGAGATCTGGGATTCAATCTCCGTTTATACCAAAAACCGATTAGTGTCTTGGTCTGATGATAAAGAGCTATCATCAGGAGTGCACGTCATAGGTTAAAACTCTTAAAAAAAAAAAAAAAAAAAATGCACTTTAAAGCAATTAGTATATTAATTCTCCAAGTATCATCCTCATGCATAAACACAACAAACCAAAATGGTTAGTGTAGAGGGAGGAGGATATGTTAGCTTGATTGTAGGCCGTTATTTCACTTGAAATGAATTATAGAAACGTCGTAACCTTTTAAAAATTGTGCTATTAAAGGAATTTAATTGAAATAAATTTTATTTATGTAGAAAGGTGAAAAATGCTTCTTATATATCTTTAAAAAGAACATAATTTATTTACATTTGAAAAGATGATTTCTCTTTGAAAAGCTCATGACCTTTGGAAAGGCTAATTTTGAAGAAAAAAGGCCAAGAACTTTTTTTTTTTTTTTTTTAAATTGAAAAAGGCTATTTCTTGAGTTTTTATAAAAGAAAAAATATGTTTTATGGGTGGGAATACATAAAGGAAGAGCAATTCTATTTTAAGGAAATGAATTTTTATGCACCTTGGGCAAACAATTTTTCAAGATTAAAACTAAGCTATTTAAAGATAGGGAATTATTTTAAGAAAATGGTTTCTGTAGTTTTTTTGTGAAAAAAAAGGGTGTTGGACGTGAAAATCCATGGTTTTGTTTAACGTTTTAAAGAAAAGTTCAAACTTTGCTTATTTTAGAAAGAGCGTTATGAAAAAGTATTTTGAAAATGGCATCAATTGAAGATTTAAAACTGCCCCATTGGAAGGCTTTTTATTTAAGGATAGACTTGAAAATTTTTCATTTTTATTTGGAAGAACCCATTATTGAAAAGGGATGGCCGTTGGAGCGTTTTTCCAAAACTTCATTTTTAACAACACATTTTTTAAAGAGCGTTTGCTTGAATCAAGCTTCTCATTGTATGATGGTTTAGAGTTCATGGAGCTAGCTAGAACTTTTGAACCCTTGCACCCGTGATAAGACAAGAAGGGGAATAATTAGGACTTAAAATAATAAAGGAATGTACAGGCAAGAGCAAGATATATATTGTAAAGTTGTGATTTCCAAATATGTATTTTGTTGGCTTTTATTCCGTGCCAAATCTGATTGTAAATTTATTCAATCTTATGTACCCTGTATTTGTTGTGGGAATTTATTGTAAGGGTTGTGTGATAGTAAGAGAGAGTGTGAAAACTCAAGCAATTGAAGCAAAGAAAGCTTTCGCGGGTATCTTGCAACTAAGCTTCCCGCGAGAAGATGCATGTGCCCTCCACATGACTGGAATGCGAAGAGTCAGTACAAATGGAGACAGCTGTGTCTCGCGAGTATCCCACGAGTAAAGCCTTCCCGCGACACACCCGCAAGACATTCTGTTCTGCCAGATTGTACTATCTGATACACACTTTCTGCACCCACACTATACATACCCTCATTACCCACAAATGAGAAGGAGAGCCTCTGAGAGAAAACCCTAGTAAAAACACTTGAGAGTTAGAAATTGTTATACCAACAATTCTCTACACATTTATTTGTGGAATTTCCTCATCTCCTACCTCTCCATTTCTATACCATTGAGAGGTTGATAGCCCAAACACTTATCACACCCTTTGAGAGTGTCAATTGAAGTTTTGGTGCTGCTGGGAAGCATTGGAAGAAGCCTAGAATGGCAGATGCAACATGGAGCTTGTTGCGGGATCCGGAGAGGTAGACAAGACACGGTTCCGAGAAGCCTTGTTGGAGTAGGAGCTTGGAGGGCTTAGGTACATCGGGTAGATTAGGCTTGGAGGGTCTCTTGCTAACCCATGTATCCCAACTGATTGTCTAGTGGATCGATTACTGCTTGGAGGGCGGCAGAGAGGTTTTACGCCGAGTACTTCGGTTTCCTCTTCAATAACACGTCTCGATGTTATTTGTGTTTACATCTTTCTTCCCTACTCTTGTTCATTTCATTTTTACTGCTGTGTTGCTTTAAATATGGATTAGAGTAGTTGTCTTGCTTATACGCTTGTGTTTACACTATTCCGCACTTAGTATTAAGTTAGTGTAAAATCAACCAAGCCGTAACTTTAATTTGGGGGTCTAAACAGCTCTTGTGTTTCCAACACATTTTCGAGCTTTCATATATCTATATGTAATTTAAAGACAAGATATGAATTTAAAGACATAAAGTAAATGAAATCTTCCTTGAATAAACATCGATACCCATAGAAAATCAAATATAATGGTGCACAAGGATAAACCTCCACTCACCATATTGATTTAGGGTATGAGCTTAGACTAGAAATACCCATCTTAGTTAAATCTTCATACCCATAGTAAACCAAAAATGATGGTGTACAAGGATAAACCTTCACTCACCATATTGATTTAGAATATAAAGATTCACCAAGATCGTTGTTTTTTCCTTTAAATTCTTGGGATTTAGTATGTCTATGTGCAATAGAAGGTGGAAACCTTCCCAAATAGCATATACATAATCATGTATAAAGGAAACACAAACTTCAAACCAAAAAAATAAAGACAATAATTTAAATGACAAGAAAAGTAAATAGCAAGGAAAATGACTCATATGAATGTAAAAGGCAAGAAAAGTAATGAGCAAGGAAAGTAAAGAGCATATATGTTAGAGCAAGAATAATAAAAGAGCATGAAAAAAAAATGAACTTCATAGATTTAGAAAGTAAATACAAGAAAGAAAAAAAAGGAAAGAGAAAGGGAGACAATTGAATATGTTTCACAAGTGTAAATTTGTATTGATGAATTTGTAGGTACAATTTTCTATATTTAGATTCTAATACAATAAAATAATCCTCTGATTTGATCTCCTTAGAAAAGTCTTCAATTCAAGTATTGTGTCGATGTAGTCTTAACTCGAACATAAGATGTCCTGCACTTGGATTGGAAAGGGGATTGAAAGATCTTTAGAATGAAATTGCGATGAATCTCTAGCTTTGTGTTTATTAGAGATTTCTTGTTCTTCGCGTTCTTCGTGGGTTCTTCGAAAATTTGTGGTGAAAGTTCTTTGGGGCTTTAGAACTTGAATCCAATGAAGTTTCGATGGAACAAAATCTTTGAAGTTTCTAGAGGCTTTGAAGTTTGATTCTAGTAGAACTTTGAGACTTGTAGGAATGATTTAGATGAATGTTCTTTGTCTTTGAAGATTTGTAGTGAAAGTTATTTGGGGCTATAGAGGCTTGGATCTGTAGAGCTTCACTAATTTGTATTCTCTTGGTGTTTATGGGGGCTTTTAAGCTTAATTCCAATGAACTTTGAGATCTAGAAGGATGACTTGAATGATTTTTCTCCGATGGTTCTTGAGATTGAAGGTTGAAGTTCTTGGAGGTTTTAGAGCTTGATTCTAGTAGAGTTTCGAGACTTCTAAATGTTTCTCTATCTCCTCTATATGACTGAAGGGAGTCTATATTTACAAGAGTCTTGAAGGGAATTAATGACACATGATTGGCTATGAGCAATGACACATGTCATAATTTAATTAGAGTGACTTTATGTCTTACTCTCCAAGAAACACATGGCATTATTTGACTAGCCAAAATGTTTTAATGTAAAATAACACATGACAGTATTTAATTTAATTTCTTATGTCATTATAAATTAAATGTCAATACATATCTTCGTGTGATTGGCTCTTGGATATTATTTTCACTTGGAATATTTCCATTGGTTTCTGAATAATGACAGTGGAACCCACTAGTAGCACATGGCACTTTGTAATTGACCATTTTAAACGTACTATGTGGACTTAATGGATGATGTGTCAATTGGTGATTGGTTTGAATTTTTCACTCTCTACAATGGGATCCCTCTAGGGTGTGCGCCTACCAGGGTGGGTGGCTCCCTTAACGGGATCTTGCCGTCACCTCATCATTTCTTCTAGAACCCCCTCCATTCTTCCTTTCTTGATTTTCTGATTTTTTTTCTCCCCCCTTTTTAGAGCCTGTTCTCGTGCTGCTGTTTGGAAATCTTAGGCAGCTCTGATTTCTTCAAACAAAACATCTTCAGAAAGGTCTAGATTTCTAGTTTCCATAGGTTTTGGACTCAGGCAATTTGGATTTATGGTTGCTGAGATATCATGTTCAGAGGGTAGGTGAAATAGTTCAAAAAAATGTATAGCACTTTTCTTGGAAAATTAACTCCTAATCTGAAAGGGATATCATTACGCCCTTTTTTTAGTAGAATAGCTAATCCATCATACTTTAATATGGTCTAGGCTGTTTGCACCCGTTGTGGCTGGATTTGTACAGTTATTGCGCAAAAACACCCAAAAATGAGCCTTTTAACTTTAAAAATAATGAAGTAGTATTTTTAATTAGGGTTTTGATGTTTTGATGATATTTCATCTTTTTCAACTCTAATTTTGGCCCGTAAACTATCATTTTAAAGGGAATTTTATGATATTTAAGATGGGAAAAAATTTATCTCAATTGGACAGTCAGATATTCGTTCAACGTTTTGACTTGTCCCGATAAGGGTTAGTTGACATCAATCAAACTTAGCCAAAAATGGCAAATTTGGGATCTTGAACTCTTGGATTACCAAAATGGTTTATCCAACATCCTATCAGGATATATAGAATTTGTTCGTGTAATTCCGTATTTTTCTATGTTTAAAGACACTGATTTTGCTTTTTAGGGTTTAAGATCAAAGTTCAATAGCTATGTCATCAATGACATTTTTAAATTTCAAGTTTTGTGATAAAAAATTATGTATAAAAAATAAGTTTATTGATCGAATGGTAAATAACATCCGATTTGAACGAAATTTGACACGCATGTTAAGAGCACAAAGAACATGCAATCTAACGGTCAAATTTTCAAAATTCATATTCAACGAAAAGATATAAAATGAGTTTGAAGGGTTTTCCTTTATCTAAATATATGTCACAGGTATTAGAAGTAAAAATCCTCACAGTTTTAGTTATTTCAATGTAAGCCAACATGAAGCCTATATGTAAGAGTGTAACTTATAAAGGCAAAATAATAAGGATAAAATATAAATACGGTTTCTTAGGAGCAGCATATTACTTTTCAATTTAATCCAAATACCTACATTAAATTTAATTGTTCTTAAAAAAAAAAAAAAAATTCTTATATTTTATTGGTCAATGCAATAATATATTTGATTTTTTTTTTCTTTAATTGAAGATAGAAAGTGTTTGAGAATATAATTGAAGAACTTAGAAATTGTATATACATTTTGCCAAAACTAGATTCCACAAAGAACAAATGGATAGTAGTTTGTTCCAGGCACTGCGTAGTGCGTAGTTGTGGAATGAGTTGAAATATTGCAAATGAAGTACTTGTATTTTGCTGGTTATTTGTGTCAATCGCAAATGGAATGTATTAATTCCTGTGACACGTTTTGCTCTATTTAGCTAGGAGAATTATTTTATCGACTAGTGGGAATTGAATCAGAAAGCAACCTGACATGGACCGATCGAGTTGAAGCAAAATTATCGTCTTTAGTTTAGAAAAATATTTTACTACTGGATTTTAGTTATTGGATTATATATAGTCATGTATTCAACGGATCCGAATTTGGCATAAAATTCCACTAATCTTTGCAAATAAAGTGAGCTTTACCGAAAGAAAAACATGGTCATATATATCTTTTTTTCCCATGTGATCGAGACGAGTTATCTTAATTTTTGTATTATGGGTTATGGACAAGAGGCCAATTATTTGAAAGACTATAAGCCTAGAAAGGCAGTAACTCGGCGACTTTAAAAGGAAAGTTAAGATTAGATAACGCGTGCGTGCTTTGATTTATCATATATAGACATGGTGTGGTGTCCAAAAAGAAAAAGTGTGTTGTTCTTTTTCTACGTTGAAAACGTAATTATATATAAATATATATATTTATATATAAATATATATATTTATATATATATATTTATATATATATATATATATGTTCCTTTCTTGGCATTTACTCAAGGTTTCTATGACTTTAGGTTAACTATGTCTATATGCGGCATATATGCAATATTGCAGACCTCAAGTTTTGACTATAATTAATTAGACAAAAACTTATCCTCAAGAAATTTGATTTGAAATCTTGTTATTCTTTCTTTCATCTCTCAATCTATAACTCCATCTAAAATCCCAAACATATCGAAGTTAAATTAATTGAAGAATCACCTATAATTCTGTCTCTGAAACTTCACCACAAGATTTGATCAAACATTCAATTGATAAAGTTTATAATAGAGTTAAAACAAAGGCCTCAAATTCTTATACATATAATAAAAATATTAAAAGAGTGAGATCAATTGGAGTAGAATTAGGGACAATGAAAATTGCACAGGAGATCTCCAAGGTTGAAAATCAATGTCCAACAGATCGCTTGAACCGAGAAGAATTCATTTTCAAATCATAGTAGAGTTTCAACGTACTCATATAAATAAGTAGCAATACCAAGTACTCATAGTAGAGTTTCTACTTACTCATAAAAATAACACAGTAATCAAACTAGGGAAGGTCTCCTTTCTCAGTCTCTCACTTTTTGTTTCATCTTCTTTTGGAAAAGTCCAAAAATTGTATGAGAGTTTTGTCTCTTGACACAAATCAAATCCTAATATTTATAATCTATCACATTACACTCTATTTATGTGTTAATTAAAAACCATTACAAAATGTTTGGATTATTATAACATAAAGTTAAAAATGGCATGATTAATAAGTTCAAATTTAATTTATCTCAAAAAGCAAGGTTCCTTTTTTTTTTCTTTTTATAGAATTTCCTCTTTTTTCTTTTTTCTTTTTTCCTTGCTAAGTTTCAAATCCAAATCTAAATCCAACCAGACCTTTGTTAATTTATCTTAATTAAGGCATGCCACTGAAAAAAGCAAGATGTCTACTCATCACTAATACGCTATACTAAAAATATACTAATGGTAAAGAAAAATAAAAGCACCAATGATTTAATATTTGACTATTTTGTTTATTTTATTTTTATTCTTTAAAAGTAAGTATATTAAGGGTATTCTAGAATGTAATTGCAAATATCATCCAAAGGACTGAATCCGTATAACAATAGTGCAGAAACATGAACAAAAGCCCGAAGATGAAGTTCATCAAATTAGACATGGATAATCAAACAATCTAAAGGTCTCGTCAATATACCAAACCAAAAAAAAATTAAAAGAATAAGAAGCTAATTAATGTCCCATTTTTTGATGAGTTGTTGTAAGTCTTGTAATGAGAACAACCTTCACTTTCTACGAGTTTGAACTCCTTTTGGATTTGGCTTTGCTTTTAACCTCAGACTTTGGATCGAATAAAGAAAGTTGCACTTTTCACCAGGGTGTTCCGAAGGATAGACAAACAATTTAGTAAACAAACCATATAAAGTTTTTTTTTTTTTTTTTGGCTAAATCAAACCATATACAATTATACACCCTAAAACATATACAGATGACTAACCTGTGGAAGATGCAGGAAAACGTTGTCATCGCAGTTGCTGGATTGTGATTTTCTACACCCTTATTCCAGTCATAGCACACCTTTAGAAAAAATAACAATGATCAAAAAAATTCGGCGCCAACTTAAATATAAAAAAATAAAAGGACAAAAACTATTGTTTCAAGCCAATTTACAATAACATATGCTTTTGGCGGACAGGTTTCAGGCCAAGAGTGTCCATTATTCAGTTGACATTGTTAGGTTCTAAGACTTTAGGAACTAATTTATTAGAACTTCAGTTTATATATGTTGGCAAACCATGATCAAAACATTTAGTCTATGTTTAGATGTGCTCAAAGTTTGGTTTGATGTAAGTTTTGTATCGAGTAATTGCAAGAAATTACTATTCAATTTCTACAAGGCTCGATCGATCGAAAATTAAACTCAATCAATCGAAAATTAAACTCAATCGATCGAAAATTGTGAATAAGCAATTTTCTGCAGAATTCTTAAACCAACCCAAGCCCATATGACGTGTAGGCTTAAGTGTTTTACTCCAAGTATAAAAGGAAAAACCTTAGCTACATTTTATAAGTCTTTGTTGAGTTGTGTGTTGAATATTTTGTGAGATTTGAAAGGTGTTTACCTTCAAACACACACATAGAGCTATCAAGGTCAAGATTCACATCAAGAACTTGATGATTACTTCAGTTGCTATGTAAAGAACTTTCAATAAGATCTGAAACCTTTGAGAGTTGTCTCAAAGTCACAAGTAGGAGAACTTGTGGTTGCTGTAGATCAAGGAAAGAAGTAGTCCGTGGACTCGAAGCTGTCACGTGGTCGTTGTAATAAGTTTTCTACACAAGGTAGCAATAGGATGTTAATGGACTAAGTCTTATTGTACAAACTTCAATTCTTTCATAGTAGATCTGTTTTTACCTTGAGAATAGCTAGGTTAAATCCTCCCCAGGTTTTTTACCGGTTTGGTTTTCCTAGGTCATCAGATCTGTGTGTTCTTTACTTTTCGCATTATATTTGTTTTACACATATTTGTTTAACCTAGATTTAATTAACAAACTTGTTAACCAACTTGGCTTAATATTAGGTTAAACATATTGTGTTAAGGGGTCTAAAAACTAACAAGTGGTCTAAAAACTAACAAGTGGTATCAGAGCAGGTTAGCTCTTGTGTTAGATCTCTTGATCTAAGAATTAATCATTGACCTATGTTGTCATGGAACACGGTCACTCTCTTGTGATCCCCCACACTTTGATGGTAACAATTATGCTTATTGGAAGGTTAGGATGAAAGCCTTCCTGAAATCTATGGATGAGAGAGTGTGGAACTCCGTTGAATATGGATGGGAGAAACCAACTACTCCTGTTAGTGAGTGGTCAACGTCCCAAAAAGAAGCAGCCGCTTTTAATAGCAAAGCCATGAATGTTATTTTTAATGTTGTTTCTATGGAGGAGTTTAGGAGAATCTCAAATGTTGAGATTACTCACACTACTTGGAAAATCCTCCAAACTGTGCATGAAGGCACAATGGCAGTTAAAATTAACAAGTTTCAACAGTTAACAACTAGATTTGAAAGCATTAGGATGTCTGAAGATGAAAGTTTTGATGAATTCTATGCTAAGCTTAATGACATTGTTAATTCTGCATTTAATTTGGGTAAAATTTATGACCAACCTAAGATTGTTAGGAAGATTCTTAGATCCTTAACTAAGGACTTTAGACCTAAAGTAACTGTCATTACTGAAAGCAAGGATGTGAACTCCATCCCTATTGATGAGCTTGTAGGATCTCTTCAGTCCTATGAGTTTGACCTACCCAAAATAAACAAATCCAAATCAATGGCTCTTAAATCAGTTGATGATGTTGATGATAATAGATTTGATGATGAACTCTCTTCTACAAAGATTGCATATCTTGCCAAGAACTTTAGAAACTTTCTCAAGAATAACAATAGAAGGGCAAGAGGTAGAAACAGTGCTGAACCTAAGAACTTTAAAAAAAATGAACCAACTAAAATCAATAATGCTGATAACTCAAAAGAAAAAGTTGGTCAATCTTCTAGTAATTCTCTAGGTCAACAATGTTTTGGTTGTCAAGGGTATGGTCATGTGAAATCTGAATGTCCAACTTTCTTGAGATCAAAAGGTAAAGCTATGGCTATAACCCTTAGTGATGGTGAAGTTTTTGATCACGAGTCTAGAAGTGATGAAGATGGAAACTTCTTTCCTTTCACAGCTACAGCTGTAGTTAATGAAAGTGATTTGGTTGAAGAGAGCCCTTCTGATGGGGAACTCTCTAAGTGTGCTGACTTGCAAGAAACTTATAACAATCTATGCAAGGTTGCTGCAAAGGATGCAATGAGTGTGGATTTAGGGCTAAAGAAAATAGCCACTCTTAAACATGAAAAGAAAAACTTGTTGTTGAATTTGCTTGATGCTAATGAACTGGTTAATAAGGTGAAAACTGAAAATATTATGTTGCTTGATAAGATTAAGAACCTAGAACTAGAATTATCTGTTGCTAGAGAACAAACAAATAGATCTATTAGTTCTAAAATTGATCACATGTTGAGTATTCAGAAGTCTCCCTTAGGCAAATTAAGTTTAGGTTTTGTTGATAGCATTTCTGTGTCTGAAACTCATTCCACAAACTTTGTTTCTTCTTCTGAACCATCTAAGATAGAAGTTGTCAAACCAAAAGAAGATGTTCCTACTCCTAGGAAGATTTGGGTTGATCTTAAATAATCTAAGCCTAAGAGTACTAACCTCCCTAAGAACAAGAAGCATGATAGACCTTTATGGGTTTGTCATTTTTGTGGAAAAGCTGGGCATACCCACCTAAACTGTTTCAAGTTGCAAGCTGCAAAGTGAGCAAATAAGCAAAAAGTACATGTGTCTCAAGCACAAGATCCTATGGTACTTATTGGTGAATTGGTAAAGACTTTAAACCTTTATACCAATGCTGGAGTTGCTCATCATTCTAATATGAATAATAACTCCAAAACCAAAGTTGCATCTAAGAGGTTATGGATGCAAAAGGCTCAATCCAATTGAGTCTTTCTGACATGGTCCTTGTGCTTCATCTCAAAATCCTTTATGACAATTTTCTTTATTTTCTGTTTTCTTTTGTTTTTAGGATTTGCATTGCATTACATTCATGCATTTCATATTAGGTTGTTTTTGTTTGTTTTTTTTTTTTTTTAAATAAAAAACAAAAAAAAATGGAAAGAGGAATGTGGAAGGATGTGTAGTTAAGGTTGGCCATATTATCTTTGCAAAACATGCCTGTGTACCTTGATTAGCTTGGATGGGCTTATTTTTCTGCACTTTGCTAGTTTGAGCTA
This sequence comes from Notholithocarpus densiflorus, assembly GCA_030021035.2. Taxonomy (NCBI): domain Eukaryota; kingdom Viridiplantae; phylum Streptophyta; class Magnoliopsida; order Fagales; family Fagaceae; genus Notholithocarpus; species Notholithocarpus densiflorus. Next base: position 5,182,379 of record JARYZH020000016.1, on the reverse strand, counting down.
TGTAGTGCATGTTGCGTGTGAGTTGTTTATAATTTTTGATCACATGATCTTTATTTTGAAGTCACATGCTTTTGATTGTAAGGACTAAAAAATCCTAAGAGAAATGCATAAATAACCATCTCACCATTGTTTACTAGCCAATCATGAACACCTTAGTGCATATCGTAAGATTTTATGCTCGAGAAAGTATAGCACAAACACAAAAAGAAAATAAGGTGTAGCCTTAAAATAAAATAAAAACAAAGAACGAAAAAGAAATATATATATATATATATATATATATATAAGCCATGTATACAATAAGGCTAAATAATAATAAAAATGCATGATTGCAAGCTTGTTTTCTAGGAGATGTGAGAGTTATATAATGTAACTCTTTAGGTGATAGTCACTTTCAAATTTATGTGATGAATAATGTAGAAATTGTGATTGATTACTATCTACATATCACCTCACATGTATCTCATGCTGTTACTAGTTGCACACACTTCACAAGTTATTCTTTGCTAAACAGTACATGAAATTGTGTGTGAATTTGGTTTGGCCATCCAAGATTATATTTTCTATGATTTTGATACAAAATATGTTCATTGGTTGAAAATTTGAGGGTAATAAGTGTGAAAAGCTTGTTTTTGAAGTTCTGGGTTGAAAACAAATGTTTTTGAAAAACTTTTAAACTCATTCTCATGCATTTCATTCATGAAATTCTTTGGATTGAGTGTTTTCTGCATAAATCTTCTGCTATTTTTCAAAAAATCCCGTTTTCCAGAATTTCGATCAATCGAATGTGTTTTTCGACCGATCGAAAATCCCTTGAGTTTTTAAGCTTGGTCTCTGCCTGGTTCGATTAATCCTTGATTGGTGCTCGATTAATTAAATCTGTTTTTCAATTGATCGAAACCAATTTTCGACCGATCGAAATTTTAAAAGTTTTTAAAGAAAACTTTCTGTCTGGCTCGATTGGTACCCAATCGGTACTCGACCGATCGAGATTTGAAAGGGAAGAAAAATAAGAGTCTTTTCAACTCACGTGTTCTTCACTTTTTCAAATTATTTTTCTCTCCTTTTCGTCCTTTTCTCTCTCGGCCGATCCAATCCAAGATTTTTTGTCGTTTTCCTCTTCAAATCTTCAAAGTTTTTGTCCTCAAGTGTAGGTAAGACCTAAATACCCTTCCTTTTACAAGTTATTTACATTTTTCATGTATTTTTCATGCATTTCTTCATGATTTTCGAACTAAAGAAATTTGGGGTTTTTGATTTTTGACTTGTTTTTGTTCATATTTAATCAATGGGTTTTTGGTCTTACTTCATATACATATGATTCCCATGCATTAATTTGATCAATTTTGAGATTTGAGAAGAATTGAAAATTCTAGGGCTTGAAATTTTGAGAAATTGGAGTTTTTGTTCAATTAATTGAATCTGTTTTTCAATTGATCAAAACCAATTTTCGACCGATCGAAATTTTAAAAGTTTTTAAAGGGGCTTAAATTGATGAAATTGACTTGTGAACTTGATGGATTAATTCATTATACGATATTTTATAACTAGTATAATGTCTAATTACTCAATTTGATTTGGTTTTGAAAAATGGGTTCTTCAAAATTTGGGGTTTTTGGTTAAATCTCTTTGTTCAAGTCAATTAAATGAAAATGTTGAAAAATTGAACAAGCTTTTTGTGCATTAGAGCATGCATCATATGTGCATTCATTACATGCATCATATAGATTGTTATTTATTGATATAATTTGTGCTCTAATCCTTTCTAATGCAGTCTGCCCTTGGTTTTGTGTTTTCTTTTTATTTTAGTTTTCCTTTCTACTCTTAGAGTCATGGTTAGGAAAACTAGAGCTAAGAAATCCTCTACCTCCTCCTCTTCTGATTTTCAATGTTCTAGATTTTAGTTTAAATCTAATCAAGAAACCTATGAGAAGTTGAATATCTTTAGGTCTGTTTGTGCTGAAAGGAAAGTTATCCTACATGAGATTAACCTTGAGATACGTAGGAACTTTGAGAGTTGAGGTTGGTTACCTCTTTTGGATGTTAAGCATCCCCCTCCAGATGCTTTGATTAGAGAGTTTTATTCAAACCTCTCTATCCACTCTGATGATTCCAACATTCACTATGTGAAGACTTGGATAAGGGATGAAGAGTTTGTCATTACCCGTGAGGTAGTGGCTTCTGCTCTTGGTGTATCTTTGGTATAGCAGCCTGTGTACCCTTACATAGAGATTCCTCCCATTGACAACATTATGTCTCTTCTTATTGGTACTACCATTAGTTAGGATACTAATCCTAGGGTTACCACACATGAGCTTACTGAGCTCAATTATTTGTTCTTTGGGATTTCTTGTCATAGTATCTGGCCTATTTCTCACATACATACTATTCCCATTGAGAGATATGCGTTCTTGTACGCTCTCATCACTGATGTTCCTATCAGTTTTCCTACTCTTTTCATTCATTCTCTTGTTGAGGTTCATAGGAGTAGTGCTAAGTCTCATGGTTTGATTTTCCCGGTTTTCATTCATAGGATTCTGTTAGATTTAGGTTTAGAGGACTTCCCTGCGTTTGAGCCTGTTCATATCATCGCTCCTATAGGTGCCACCTTTCTTAGGCAAAGAGCTACTCAGTTAAAAGTTAGCTCTAAACACCCTCGAGTCAAGTCTTCTACAGGTGATACATCTAGAGCCCCTCCTTATGGTGATCCTACTACTGAGGATTTTGTGGACCCCACTACTGCCGTGGATCCTCCACAATCTACATCATCTTCTTTGTCTATGCGTACTATGTTGGAGACATGTCTCACCGTTCAGACGGCTCATGGACAGATTTTGTTGGATTTGCTCAATGAGGTTGCGGCCTTACGAGAAGATTTAGCTGATGCTAGAGGTGCTTCTCCACTGGCTCCACCCTCAGATCAATCTTAATTACCCTTTGGCAATATGTCACAAAAAGGGGGAGTGTATAGTAATTAGGGGAATTGAGGAGATGTGAGATTTTTTTTTGAGATATGAGATTTTTTGGTGTAGATTGTATTTTAGGGGGAGATATGTGTTATGTTTTGATGATGTGATCATGTGTACATGTTAGGGGGAGACGTTTTTTTTATATTTTTATGTTTCTTGTTTTATTTATATTTATGTTCTTGTTTCACAAACTATGATACATTGGTTATGATTTATATTATGAGGTTATACATGGTGTATGTCTTTATTTTTGTTTTGTGAAGACAAGAAATTTATTTGGTTTACTTGTATTTTCCACACATGCGTTTATGGTTTGTTTAGTGTTTCAGGAATTTACATGTTAATTCATTCGAAGCTGCTGTCTACTTTTGCAACTGATAGATAGTAGTTAGGTTTAATTGTATTTTGGGCAATAATGTGTAATTGGGCCGTTTTTTACTTTGAGCTTTTATTTCGTGTAATGTATTTTGTCACGGATTGTCAAAGGGGGGGATTGTTAGGTTCTAAGACTTTAGGAACTAATGTATTAGAACTTCAATTTGTATATGTTGACATTTAGTCTAGGTTTAGAAGTGCTCAAAGTTTGGTTTGATGTAAGTTTTGTATCGAGTAATTGCAGGAAATTACTATTCAATTTCTGCAAGACTCAATCGATCGAAAATTAGACTCGATTGATCGAAAATCGTGGATCAGCAATTTTCTACAAAATTCTCAAACCAGCCCAAGCCCATATGACGTGTAGGATTAAGTGTTTCACTCCAAATATAAAAAGAAAAACCCTAGCTACATTTTATAAGTCTTTGTTGAGTTGTGTGTTGAATCTTTTGTGAGATCTGAGAGGTGTTTACCTTCAAACACACACATAGAGCTATCAAGATCAAGATTCACATCAAGAACTTAATGATTGCTTCAGTTTCTGTATAAAGAACTTTCAAGAAGATCTGAAACCTTTGAGAGGTGTCTCAAAGTCACAAGTAGGAGAACTTGTGGTTGCTGTAGATCAAGGAAAGAAGTAATCCGTGGACTTGAAGCTGTCACGTGGTCGTGGTAGTAAATTTTCTACACGAGGTAGCAATAGGATGTTAGTGGTCTAAGTCTTATTGTACAAACTTCAATTCTTTTATAGTAGATCTGTTTTTACCTTGAGGATAGCTAGGTTAAATCCTCTCCAGGTTTTTTACCGATTTGGTTTTCCTGGGTCATCAGATTTGTGTGTTCTTTACTTTCCCCTTTATATTTGTTTTACACATATTTGTTTAACCTAGATTTAATTAACAAACTTGTCAATTAACTTGGTTTAATATAAGGTTAAACATATTGTGTTAAGGGGTCTAAAAACTAACAGACATAACTATAATATCTACGAAAGTTTGGTGCCCAAATATTGATCCTATAAGCCAGATCTCATTCAATCACATCTCTTCCATATCACAAAGGTTATCCCGGGACTTGAAAGGTTTCTCAAGCATATCACACTAACATGATTTCATATTCTAACAGCCATTATTTTATTCACCATCCTCTCAGAAAACATATCCAGTTTCAGAGAAAGTGAGAACAAGAGAGAGGGCTGTATAGCCAAGACGTGGTTTACTAGAAATTTTAATCAAGAATGTTAACTAAGCACAAGATGTTAAATAGTTCGGTTGGTATATATGGACTGGCTAAATGTGCATATTATGTGCAATGTGTTTACAATGCACCAAACATAGTCACCAACATGAACTGCATAAATCAATGAATATAATTATTCTTATTTCCAAAACAGAATATTTGATTAACTTCGAAGATACCTACAACATGATAATGGAAGCCCTGCTTATACATCGTCTAAATATTGGATATTTCCTTTTACTTATTTGTATGTGAAGGTTTCCAAAACAGAACATTCATTAACTTCAAAGATACCTACAACATGATCATGGCAGCCCTACTGATACAACATGCAAATATTGGAAATCCCCTTTACATATTTGTATGTGAAGGTCTGTGTGAGAGAGAGAGAGAGAGAGAGAGAGAGAGAGAGAACTTCAAAAAATTCACATGTGGTTGATTACAAGGGAGACATAAATGAGAAGGAAAAAGAGACTGAACTCAAGATTAAATCATTATTGATTGTAAGAAAAATGAAACCAGGTATACTGAGTACGCAAATATTGAGGGGGTGTTTGGTACATGTGTTTAAATAACAATTTTTAGTGTTTAAATACTGAAACACGAATTTTTACAACACTTTTTAACCCACACGTATTTCCATAATACTTAAACAACGATACTAGAAATCTCTAACCAAATGATCTTGAACCATCATTGTTGAAAGTACTGCAGGGTATGGGTTGAGTGCAAATTCCCATGGCGTGAAGAAAAAAGTAGTGTTACATAGAAATACTTCAGTTAGAAAAGTCCACAGCCATGGTTACTATAGAAAATAGAATGTTGTATGTTAGATTCCCCTTTTCTTTGGCCTTATATTATACAATAGATTCAGGATAATATTATAGGTCAGCAAGAATTGTGTGCGCGCGAAAAACACATACATTTTTCTTTTGAAACACTCATTGACAAAAGCATCTATAATCAGTTTAGAATTAAGAAGATAAAACCCTGACTGAATTGAAATGCAGGAATACCATGAAAAATGGTTCAAATGTGAATTGAGCTAAAAACTATATATGTATTCTCAGGAGATACCTTGAGTCTCTGTTTACTGTCTTTGTCCCAGAAATTAAGACCACCATCAGACCCTGCAGTTGTGAAAGTGTGATGCACCTGAAACAGAAGGTTGCCAGATAAGAACTTAAGCAGGAAGCAGATCAACATAGAGAAAGCACCAAACAGTTCAATGGCAAAGATATAAGCTATCAGTAAAAGTACAAGCTATCAAAAAAATAATTTAAAAAGAGATCAAATGGAAATACAGAATCTTACAGGATGAAAGTTTAGAGAGTTGACAGAGTATATGTCATTGCCATCTCTATGGCATTTGAAAGTGAAGGTTTGACTTGGCTGTGAATCATAAAGGTGGTGTACACCAACTCTTCCCTCTATTGAGCCCACCTAGACACAAAACAACATCAGATTCAATTATCTTGACAGTCCATTATGGTCCCATTATGGTCCAAATCAGAATAATACTGGGAAAATCTAATCGAAACGGTTTACCAATACTAATAAATGTGGTAAAAAATGTGAAGTGCAACAAGACATTAAATTTAGAAATATGATACCAGTAAGCACATTTGCACAAATTTGTAACACACAAAATAAAAATTTGACAACAGAGTGCAAGAGAATAAATAAGACATTTTTGTGAAGATGGAAAGATGACACAGCCAAACTTGGCCAAAGGGGGCATTTTGAAATCTGGGATAGGGAACTAGCAAAGATCATACCTATGAGCACTAGAAATTCAACTAGGAAATTGAATCATTTAATGAGTGATTTAGATGATAATAATTTTCAAAGGTTACTATAGGTGCATAAAATTAAAGTACTTCGAATTCTTAGAATGAACTACTTTTGCCGGAAAGTAGATCTTTAATTTAACATTAACTTTTCAGGAAGTATCATCCAATTATTTACCTATTAAAAAACATTAACTTCTCAAGAAAATAGCTAATAAGTTTATATCCAACAAGCATTTTACTCCATAAACTCTAAATTAACATGGTTCTCATTTTATAACTAGGTAGCTTGAAGAGATCATCAATGTCAAATTTCCAAGCTAAATCTTCAAATTGTTAAGTTTCACATGTAGGAAATTCAAGCCTCCAAGGTTACCAAGGAACTGTCCAGCATGCCGTGATCAAGCACATGGTGAAGACAGCACCAACATACTTTTCATGGTAATGAACAATTAGAACAAAATCCATCACCTTGAGGGGAAAGACATACCCCTGGCACAGAAAGGTACCAGGTTGACTGCATATGAGGAAGAAAAGATTGTGGATTCAAATGATTTACAAAGCTAAATAAGATTAATCCAAGAAAATTCTCTAGCTCCTACCCTAGATAAAGACCCTGATTGAAGCCCAAACAATCAGCCTGTTTCTTAACCTATCAATGTCTAAATTCAAAATCACCTAAAAAAATATGCTCTATGAATGATTTGTGTCTATATATAGAGCATGCTAAGAACCTAATTTTCATTGTTCAACAAATAGATCGCACTGTCCATATTGGGAAAGTAGAGAACATCCCAACAATACTGAATTATCCAAAAAAGGGAATATAGGAATGAAATGCCAAAAGTCAACCATTAAAAAAAAGGTAGTAATAATAATAATCATAAATAGATTATTTAAACTTAATGTAATTACAAGCAGTTGCATACCAAGAAACCTTGCTGATCTGGAAAGGCCACAACACATCTTGTCTGGTACTTTAGAGGTGAAGTGATTCTCTTGAACTCAGTCTGTTGGCATTTGGACCATGATTAGACTTGAAAATTGAAAGAAAAATAAAGGGAAGATAGGAAGATGAGAACTCTCAAGCACAATTTACATATGAAACTTCATGGCATCTCTCAACCATTTGTTCATTATTATGTACATATACACTTTCTAATAACAAAACGGTCTCTAAACTGCATAGAAACCACTTCTCTTCCTTCAGCACTTGTGAGCATTTATCTTAATAGCTACAAACCACTTGAGTTTTTCCTGTGTTTTTAACCCAAAATTTTCTTTCACTGCTATCTAAGCAATGTAGTAAAAGCTAGAGAAATAACTGAATAATGATTCTTATCAGTACCTTAAATTCTTTCAGAAAAAAAAAAATAATAATAATAAAGTAGTCAATCCAACAAAACAATTTGCTTATGGTAACAAAATGTTAATGTCACATATAGTGAGTCAATTAGCAGTTGATAAATTTTTAATAATAAGAAGTTGGAAACACAAATTTGAAGCCAGGCCCCTCGACCCTATCATGTTTTCTTTCAAGTCCAAACACATGCACACAATCAATTATTCATTTGGGGAGAGGGGGAGTGAAGAATCAATGATTCATTGGAACTCTTAATAGCTATTATGCAACAGCAGAAACTCTAACATCAATTATTGTGATTTAAGGCTAACAGAAGTGCATTTACATGAACAAGAAAATAAAGCATCCACACGAGACAACAATATTTAACATGGTTCAGCTAACTTCAAGCCTACATTCACAAGCAACGCCAACCAAAATATCCACTATCAACAATATGGATTACAACAACATTAATCAACAATCACAACTCACACAAAACAACACTTACAAACCTTACCAACATAAACTCACAAACCCGAAGCCCCAATACACCCAATAACTCTCTCACAATACAAACTCAAACAAATTCTCAACACAACCACAGGTCATCTTTCAACCCCTAATAATCTACCAAGTACTCTTTGAAGAAACTCACTCATGTTCTTCTAGGAGCCTTTCACTTCTCCCCACATAGGAGGATCCTTGGGCAAAAGCCACCAAATCCTTTGCAACAATGCTTATTTATAAGAGTTCAATCTTATTCCTTGATGGATAAGGAATACCCATTACTTCTTCTACAAGGAATATTTTTCCTTCTATGTCAAGGAGAATCCTTGTCTTCCGCACCTAGTAAATTTCTTGTCTTCTATACCATCTATACCTAGGAAAAACTTTTCCCTCTAAGTTAAGGAAACCCAAACCGAAACTAATTAGTAATTTGAGGAAATATTCAAATATTCAACAATAGTATAGCAAATTGAATTGTAAAGGTTAGAAAAGACCAAAAACAAGATTATCCAATCAGCAAGAGATAGACTGTGCAGATACCCTTACGTGATCACAATCTAGAAGCCTAGATCTACATATCAAAAGTTGACAAAATGAGTTTTTCAAAATGTTGTTTTGTAATAATGAAGCATCTGATCATCAAAGAAAGATGCAAGAAAATCATTATTTGCTCATTTCATTAGATGAGAATGTTACCTGAAGGTTCTGCAAGTTGAAAACTATCAGTTTGCGATCTGTAGTGCCAACAACCATTAGAGGATGCTGCATTGAAAAAGCATAACAACGGTCAGGGAGTTGTTGAGTATGCATCAGATTTGACTGCCTAGTATCCCAATACCTAAAAATTGGAAGGAAACAAACAGAACAATTAGTAGTCAAGTGCACAAGAGCAACAAGTTGCAAAGATAAAAGATAAAGAGCATGCAAAACGTTATGTAGTGCAAAAGAAACCATATGTTGGATGAGTATGTCATAAGTCATAACTAGTGAGTGCCAAAATATGAACGAGTATATTGAATAACGAAATCCACAATTAGCGATAAAATCTGTAAAAACCACACTTATATCACCCAAAACAAAAAAGAAAACATTGTATGTTTGGAATGTGTTCTTCCACAAATTAACAGAAAACTGATGAAGAAAAGCTGATCTCTTACATGTTATCCTTCAGTAGTATGTTATAAAGCAAGGGTAAAAGGAAACTGACATTCATCTTCCTGTGATGCTTTCCACAATTAGTTACATAACCATCATATGATCATTTTTCTAGTCAATGGCCATATTCGTTGATTACACAATTTTTTCTATAGCCACATACATAAGGGGCACTTAGAGTTTATTTGGGATCTACTTATTTTGTTGAAACTGAAAACTTTTTGTTGAAAATATTATAAATAAAGGTAAAAGTTAGCTGAAATAGTATAGTGTGACCCATGAATAGTACCAAAAAGTGCAGTGAGGCCATGAATAGTAGTAAAAATAAGCTGAATAGTAAAATAAGTTGGCAAAAATAAGTGTTGCCAAATGCACACTTAGTGTCCGTTTGGCATGATTAATTTTGCCAACTTATTTTACTATTCAACTTATTTTTTATACTATTCATGGATCCCACTGTACTATTTCAGCTAACTTTTATCTTTATTTACAGTACTTTCAGCAAAAAGTTTTCAATTTCAACAAAATAAGCTGATCTCAAACAGGCCTTTAGTGTAAAAGTATGATAGCTTATAAAATAAAGTAGACTCAGCAAATATATCTTCTAGTCAAGTACTCCAGTTGAATTAGTATACAAAAATTGCCTAACAAATATATCTTAGGAATGTAAAAGCAAAGAAGAATTGATATTTTACCTCAGGGTTTTGTCCCAGCTTCCGGTGACTAAGAGGTTCATCTCTGGAATCCATGCAATATCCTTGACGGCTCCATCATGCATGGCCACCGTCACTGGTTGATTACCGGACAAAGGCCACATTTTCGCTTGCTTATCACAGCCTCCAGAAAAGACAGTCATTCCATCATGCTTCCAAGTCGAGCACAATACCTTAATGGGAAAAAAAAAAAAATCAAAGAAAAAAATTATTTCCATTTTGGATTCAGCAACAGAACATGAAGCTTCATATATGTTATGAACTTCAGTTTTACCGGTTGGTCATGATACATTGAAGCCTTGGGTGTACTGCCTAAACCAGCCCCAGTCTGCATTATCTCCCAACATCTAACCTACAAAATCACAACAATCAGAAATGAATAAAGGAGCAAAGAGACAAAACATTAGCATCATGACAATGATGTTAACACATTAATTCACTGAACAAACCTGGTTATCCCAGGAAGTAGTAACCAGGTAATTGGCCTTGGGACTGAAACTAAGGCTTGAAACTGAATCATTAGGAGGTTGAGACACCTAAATTTGAAAAGTACAAACTCCAAAGTCAATTAAACCAACAAATAAAAAATATATATATAAAAAAATAAAAATAAAAACTCTAGAAGCAATTAAGCTCAAAGATTAAGAATAGTAATAACCAGAAATCAATTGAATTGGAAACAAATACGTTTAAATTAAGGATTTAACGAAGCACAACAACAGTAATATTTGTGCCAGTTAAGCAACTGACATGACAACTCCTTGAGTTCAATTTTCCTCCCCCCATTAACTATTAAATTATTAAAACAAAAAATCAAAAAAAGCAGCAGTAATATTTGTATAATTCAAATTTTCGCAACTACCCACAGCCAGTGAGCTATATATTTTATACGTTCAGCCAACATAATAAATTAATCTGAGTATTGAAAATAATAATAACATAGTGGCTAAAAATAGATCCAAAACTTAAGACTTGGAAAACCCTGCTTTATACTAAATAGTCCCAAAAGCCACTATGAATTTTGCATAATCAAAAAGTCAATTCAAAAGCAGTGCATTAATTCACAGATATTAAAATAATAATAATAATTATAAGGACACAATTTGGATCCTAAGTCCAAAAGTTAGAAGGATCTAGGTCCAAAGAGCCCAATACAATGAATTTGTAGAGAATGAGTTTGAAAACTAAGCTCTAATAAGTTTGGTAGCAATTATAATGGATCCAAATGAGAATAAAGTAAAAGTGGTCTGGTTGTATCTAATGAAAATCGTCTTCGGCACAATCCGAGGAGATCAGTTCTTGTATATAATTCTTGAAGTTGATTACAAGTATAGTTCTTATTGCTACAGTGTTTCTCTCTTAATTCTTCGATCCCCTATCTTTAGGGTCTTCTCTCTATTTTATACTATCTTCCTATTTTCATCTCTACCTTCCACGTGTAGAGTAGATTGCTGGTGTTCATCCTTGTCCCATCAGCACTTTCCTGAAATCTCTGGTAGTAGCTGTAAGGCTAAAAATTACTGTTCAGGTATCACTTCCTCATTAATGCAGCCAGAGAGTTAGCTACAAAGCATTCAATGCGATGGTAGCAGCTTTCTCTTAAATATTTCATAGTCCTCATCTATCCCGTACTTTCTGGATGTGTATCCTTACCAGTAGAATTTCCTGGAATGTTGCCCTGGATGGCGAACCACAGCTTCGGACCTCTGCTTTGATCAGCCGAGGTGGCATCCCTCCTTGGATCACTTTCCTGGACTCTCATGACCATACCTCACCTCTTCATTCACTAACGCGGACTCCTTTGACAATGTTTCCCCGTCCTCGGACTACCTAATGTTCTCGGTTTGGGCCTCCGGCCCAACATATACATAGATACGCACTACTGGGCCTACCACCCCTACAATAGCCCCTCGAAATTCTCCTCTCTGGCTCCTTGGGGAGAAAGGAGGATTTCGATATTACCACAATTGCCCCGTGCTTATCATACATCACCTCCATCAGCACAGGTGCTTTTTAACTGCCCAACGCATGCTCCTGATGCTTTGGCACCTGAGACGCACCTTTATTAAATTTCTGCGGCACCATGTTCCCCACGTTCTACAGCACGATGTGGATCCAACGGCTGAGGATTTTGTTGGAACTCGAGCAGGAATTTTCCCGCTTATCGCCCTTTCTTTGATATAAATACTGTCCAAACACTTCATTCACTTCACTTTAGCACTCATACACTGAACTTGCACACTTATTCACCTCACTCGTGCCTTCACAAATACCAAGAGCCAGTCCGAGGAGAGTTTTCTTCTTCGCGTAAGTCTTTATAAACCTTTCCATTTATTTTCTCATCTACTTTTCTTTTCTCTATGTCCTTTTCTCCTCCTCGGCCCTTCTATTTTCTCTTTATCTTCTTAGTACCCTCTTAGTACCTTCCAACCTCTCTCAGGAATGGGTAGATTTGCTTACCTGGTAGACTCCACGGAGAATATAGAGAGCTTTAAAACTCAATATAGAATCCCGCCAGGAGTCTCCATTAGGTATTGTAAGGAAGGGAAATGGCACGAGAAAAGACAAGAGGGAGAAGTGGTAATCCCAATGATTGCCTTTATAGAGGGTGGGATGAGAATCCATATGGGCACTGTCACTAGGGACTACCTTAGGGCTCATAGATTAGCTCCCACCCAATGTGCCCCTGAAAGCTTGAAAATGTGTTGAAAACACAAGAGCTGTTTAGACCCCCAAATTAAAGTTAGGCTCGATAGATTTTACACTAACTAAATACTAAGTGCGGAATAGTGTAAATGCGAGCAGATAAAAAAACAAACTACTCTAATCCATATAAAAAAGCAACACAGTAGTAAAATGGAAATATAAAAGATTAGGGAAGAAAGATGCAAACACAAGATAACACGCCGATGTATTATCGAAGAGGAAACCAAAGTACTCGGCGTAAAACCTCTCCACCACCCTCCAAGCGATAATCAATCCACTAGACAATCAATTGAGATACATAGGTTAGCAAAAGACTCTCCAAGCCTAATCTACCCGATGTACCTAAGCCCTCCAAGCTCCTACTCCAACAAGGCTTCTCAGAACCGTGTCTTGTCTAGCTCTTCGGATCCCGCAACAAGCTCCATGTTGCATCTGCCATCTTTGGCTTCTTTCAATGCTTCCCAGTAGCTCCAAACTATCACTTGACACTCTAAAAGGGTGTGGTAAGTGTTTGGGCTATCAATCTCTCAATGGTATGGAAATGGAGAGGTAGGAGTTGAGGAAAATTCACAAGCTATTGTGTAGAGGATTGTGGGTATAACAATCTCTAATTCTCAAGGTGTTTGGCTAGGGTTTTCTCTTAGAAGCACTACTTAACATTTGTGGGTAATGTGGGTATATATAGTGTGGGTATAGAAAGTGTGTATCAGATAGTACAATCTGGCAGAACAAAATGTCTCATGGGTGTCTCGCGGGAAGGCCTTACCCGTGAGATACTCGCGAGACACAGCTGTCTCCATCTTGTCCTGACTCTTCGCATTCCAGCATGTGCAAGTCACATGAGTCACTTCGCGGGATGCTTAGTCGCGAGATACCTGCGAGAGCTCTTCAATCTTCAATTGCTTGAGTCTTCACACTCTCTCTCTCTCTATCACATAACCCTTACAATTAAATCCCACAATAAATACAGGGTACAAAAGATTGAAATAGAATTACAATCAAATTTGGCACAGAATTAAAGCCAACAAAACACATAGTTGTAAATCACAACTTTACAATCTCCCCCTTTGGCTATTCCGTGACAAAACCCCTAAAATAGACTCTAGACTTAAACGTGAGTTTGGGAACAATGGCAAAACTCACTCACACCTAATCTAAAAGCTATAAAGCACTTGCACTTATGTACTTATAACCTGAAATGCTTGCACACAAACAAAACTTTCATTAAGCTTATGACAAGATGAATACACGGCACGTATATGAGCAAGTAAAACGCGATCAAGTTAGTAAACACAATATAACATGTAAGCATATCTTGATCAAACAGGATCAGTCATTAAAGAATGACTATAATAAACATTTAGCAAGTAAATGCTCATCCGAACACGCAATGCAATTAAGATCAATCCCACAGATCAATTGTATGTCCAACACTCAACCAATGCAAAATACACGAAGTATTTGCATCTAGGATACAAAATCCTACTAAGGGCACAAGAGTGAAGTACTCAAGACATATTGGCAATATCTTAAAAGTACAAAAAAATGCTACAAAGCAATAAGGTAAACAACATACTGAATAAACTGAAAATAAAAGATAGTGTTATAAAAGCTTTAATCAAAAGCAGTAAAAACAAAAACAACTATCCAAGAGTTATAAATGCTGAAACAGTTTAAACCAAAACATAAATAGAACTAAACCGCCTGTATAAACTAAAGTTTCAAGGCCTAAGCTATGTCAGTGCTCTGCTCCCCCTCAAATGTGCAAGCTCCCCCTCAAAATTTTCTCCCCCTTTTGACCGGAATGGCCAAAGGGCTAGAACTGGTCAGATTTTGAATCTGAACCCCAGTCAACTGACAAATCATCGATCTGAGATGATAATGCAGTGATCTGACCCTGGACATATGCAAACTAGTCCGCTGTGTGCTGCACATGGGAGTCTAGCATAGTGTACATCTGCTCTACTCTGGCTAGAAGGCGATCGAGTTTGTCTGGTCCTTGTGTTGGTGCAGAAGAGGATGGCTGTGCTGAAGTCTCTAGAGCAGAAGTGAATCTATCAATCTCCTCCTCTATATCTCTACCCTCGTCCTTAACACGATCCTGTGGTATCGTATGCACACCTATTTTGGAGCCCTTGATGTGAGCTATGCTCCTAGTGACTGTGTGTGCACCAATGGGATAATCCCTCTGAACTATTGTCAGACCACTCGGGAGTTTGAGCCTTGTCTTCGCAATTAAGCCCATAATCAGTGAGGGAAAGGGCATTACAATCCTTGAATTTTGCTTCTCAATACTCTTCTTCAAAATGTGGAAAATGTGTCCACAAATATCTATCTCTTTGTGGGTAAAGAGATCATACAGAAATTTTGTCCTTGGAGCTAACAATGTAGTGAGGTTGGTGACCGGGTACAGGTTATGAATCATCACATATGCTAATGTCCTCATCTCCGGTGAAAATGGGATTGTGTTCATGGATGACTTCTTTGGTGTACCCTCAAGTATTTGCACCATCTCTTCAGTGGACCCCAATCTGTCTTCATATTGCACTGTAATTGGCTGTGAGGGAGGACGAACTTCTAGGAAATCCTGAATACTTTCTCTAGTTATGACAAACTCTTTGTGTCTCACCCAGCAATTTATGTGATTTTCCTCTACACTGGCATTGGAGAAGAACTCTTTGATGATCTCCGAGTACACAACTCCAACGGGGTTCAACAACTTGGTCCAAGTCCTTTCTTTGAACACCTCAGGGATGAAGATGTCCTTAAGAGATTCCAACTGAACCACTCTTTCCATGATAATGGTGGCTTTGTTGTAACAGTCATTGTACTTCATATCAGCCTCAGCAGACTTGAAGTAATCAGAATCAGTGCGTGCATGTTTGGAAGTTGGTTTCTTGGTGGCTGCATGCTTAGTAGGAGCCATTTGTGCAAAGAGACACAAAACAGAAAAGAACCAAGTGTGGAAACAGAACACAAAACTTGATTAGTTTCAAGTTAGTTCAAAAACAAAAATAAAAACACCTAAAATAGAGCAACAACAACTCAAACAGCATGCTAAAGGTGTTAAACCAAGTAAGCATAAACACAATGCATGAATTAAGTGACTGTGCATGTGTGTGTCTGTGTTGAGCATGTGCTAATGCATGTGTGTGCAGCATGTGATGCATAAGGATGCAGCATGAGATGCATGAGGTGTGCTTAGTGTGTGCATGGCATGGCATTGAGGCACAAAATGAACAAAGTGTGAAAAACACGCAAACACTAACCAGAACATGATAAACATGATCAGTCAAGACAGATTCCAAACATTGGAACTCACTTGAGTCCAATTCAGCACAAGAATGCCACTAGGACATTTTGTCAAACACTTAACATGCAACAAAGTACACATGTGATGTAAAATGCAGGAACAAAATGAAATTTGCCTCAATACATGCTCAAATTGCCACAAGGAGCCAACCTAGCTACAAACACAACAAATGGGACTCAGCCTAATCAAAGTTTTTGAAAAATTTTCACAAAAACGAAGAACCCCAACCCATTTTCGAAAAATCCCCAATTTTTAAGAACCCTAACTAATTTTCTGCATAATCTATGACAAACAAGAAGAAAAATGTTTTAGAAAACATACCTTGAAGTTAAAATTGCAGAAAACAAGCTTGGAATTGATGGGGTTTGAGTGAAAAATGGTTTTGGATTGAGAGAGGTTTGAGAGAGGCAGTGGAAGGGAAGTTAAGAGTTTTTGAAAAGATGTCACATCTGTTACATTAAAAACTGAAAACATGCATTTTTCGCAGGTTAGAAAGTCGCGATATTAGTCGCGAGACATACTAAAGCTTTCACGAGAAGCTATTAGTCGTGAAACAGTCGCGATAGCCTCTGTATGAACTTGAAAAATTTCCAGTTTTTGCCTAAAAACATTTCATGAGAAGAGTTTAGTCGCAAAATACTCGCGAGGCAATAGCGAGACTTTTTGTATGAAAATGTGACTTTGAAATTTCCCTTAAGCACATTTCGCGGGAAGCTCTAAGTCGCGAGCTGCTCGCGAAACGACCTCTGAACCAGTTCTTGAAAAAAAAACACAAAATGCAATTTTTGAACAAAAACTAAAAGCACGAAAGCATAAAAACACTTTCAAAAACAAATAAAACACTCAAAAATCTTTTTGGGTTTGATCAGCAAGTACTTGAGCATACACATCACATTTGAACATGTACAATCACACAAATGAGATAAGCATTAATTGAATCAAAGTCTTGTGTGTTGTGGGTGAGTATCAAGTATGGAATAGTCTTTAGACCAGAGTGAAGCTTCAATGATCAATTCAATCAAGTCATACACACAACCAGTACTAAATCAAGTGGACTATCTCAATTATAGAAATGAGCATATATGACCTCCCACAAGAGAATGATTACAAAAATTAGAAGCTTTTCATTTGGCTTCCGTATAAATCATAACAATTGATCCTTTTTAAATAAAACATCTCTTTTTGAGATCGGTGCTTAAAATTTTTGATATTTCAACATATATAGTTAGCCTTTGGCTTTTTGAGCACCATACATTCCAAAACACAAGTCGCTTTCCCTTTTTTCTAGTCAAATACTAGTGTGTAGGATAGGCTTTTGCAGCTCATAATCTCTTTTTCATTGCGAGATTTACATTTGGTGAGCTCAATAGCAAAAACATAAAAATAAAGGTGGGAAGATATATAGACACAAGTCTATGCAAGTATCAAGACCATCAAGACTATTGACCAATCATCCATGACAAGCTTGAAGATCTATTTACAACAATCACATATAGCTTTCAAGATTTCTCCCATACAGATATATGTGCATACAAAACAAGCTAAGCTCATAAATGCACTACGCCATTAGTACGAAGGTACTAGGCCAAACTCACATGTGATACACACAAAACAAACGATCAAACTTTTTGAAGATTTTTCAATTTTTATGGGTTTTTGAAATTTTTGAACACACTCAAAAACAGAATAAGTAAAGTAAGATCAACAAAAAAAAATAAAAAATTACAAACCAAAACAAAGAAACATGCTATAAACTAGAAGCAAATGGCGCAAAGTAAATTATGCATGTCGTTAGGCATGAACATATGTTCCTAAACATCGGAAGAATTAATGCATGAACATGTTGTAATGTTTATGCATGAGTACCCCTTTTCACCCACACGGCACATGCGTTTGGGGTGATATCCCTATAGGATTGGGTACGAGTGTTGTGGCCTTCAAACCTTTTAGAGAAGCTTGCCAAACAGGTGGTGAATGCGTCGATCATTTTCATCATATCCATCACTCCGGAATCACCATCTCGGCGTCTTGATTGCTCAATAACCCAATTCCTTCTATCATTTCTTGGTCCTCTTAACCTCTGATCATTTGCATTCTTCAATGCCCTCAGTTTATGACAATTTGGTCTGGTGTGGCCTTGAAGTCCACAGTGATGGCAGAAATGGTTCGTTCTAGGGCCTCTTTGTGATCTTGGGAGTGATTTCCCTCTAGCTTCATACCTGACCACAAATAGGTTACGGGACTTGTTCAACATCCGTTGGTCATCTACATTCTTCTTTTTCTCAACCTTTGCCTTTTCCATAGTAGGGGCAACTACAACTGGCTCTTTGGCCTTCATAAACTTCACTTCTTTGGAGATATTCACAGCTAAACTGCTTTCTCTAGTGTATCCTAATCCGGTTTTGTCAGAGAAAGGTTTTTAATGAGAGAGGACATCATCAAGCTTCTTTGTGGATACTCGCTCTACCTTGGCATTTGCTTGAACCACCTCAAGCTCAAGAAATTTTATCTTTGAGTAAGCTTCGGTCAGTTCTCCATTCAACGTCTCTATTTCACATTTAGCCTCCTTATATCGCATTAGGAGACTTTTATAATCCTCATCTACCTTCTTCATCTTTTTAATGGCTACCTTGGCCACCCTTGTATATTCTTCTGACTTCTCAAGGAGGGAATTGTAGTTTTCTTGAAGTCCCACTGGATTTTCATCTTCTTTAGCATCATATTCTTCTACTACTCCCATTGACTCCACTTCACTATGCTCACCGAGTTCTTTCACAAGCAAATTTAAGTCCCCTGAGGATTCAACATGAGCAATAGTCATAAATGCTGAGAAGTTCCCTTCTTCATCACAACTATCCTCCGAATCAGAATTGGAAGAATCCGAATCACTAAGGGTTGTGGCATATGCCTTGCCCTTTCCTCTCAAATAGTTTGGAAACTCCTTTTTAAGATGTCCATGACCATTGCATTCCTAACACACGATGCCTTGAGGGGGTTGTGAATCCTTTCCATCTTTCTTCTTAAACTCCTTCCTATCACCTTTGGAGGATGAAAATTTCCCTCTGCTGAACAGTTTCCCACTGTTCTTCATCTTCAGAAATTTTCGAAAGTTCTTTGCAAGAAATGCTACCTCCTTCTCCACTCCATCTTCTTCGGAGGAATCATCCATTCTTTCGGTGATGGTTTTAAGAGCAAGAGATTTGCTCGACTTATGAGAAGGCAGTCCCATCTCATACGTTTGGAGAGATCTAATTAGCTCTTGGATTTTGATCTCATCCAAATCTTTGTATTCCTCTATAGCTGTGACTTTTGCTCGGAAGCTCTCCGGCAATGATCGGAGGATTTTCCTCACTACGTTTGAGTCCTCCGTTCTCTCATTCAAGTTGAACTTACCAATAACCACTTCATTCAGCTTACTATAGAAAAAGTCAAATAACTCGTCCTCACTCATTTTCAGCTCCTCAAATCTGGTGGTTAGCATCTGCAACTTTGTGTCCTTTACTTTCTTTGTTCCTTCATATGTGGTCTCCAATATCTCCCAATCTTCCTTGGCTACTATTATGTGAGAAATCCTGTGAAATTCATCTGGAGAAACACCACAAAAGATTGCATTCAAAGCTTTACTGTTAGCGTTAGCTACCGTAAGTGCTGCCTTATCCCAAGTGGATTTAGCGGCCTCCGGCCTAGTCCATCCTACTTCTACCGCATCCCAAACAATATCATCAATTGAACACAAGAATGCCCTCATTCGGACTTTCCAAAAGGCATAGTTACTACCATCAAAATATGGTGGAACATTTAAGGATTGAGACCGGTCCATCTCAAACGGGGTCAAGGATCACACTCAAGTATTTAAACCACAGCGAGTGTACCCTCTCTGATACCAATTGAAAGCTCGAAAATGTGTTGAAAACACAAGAGATGTTTAGACCCCCAAATTAAAGTTACGGCTCAATAGATTTTACACTAACTTAATACTAAGTGGGGAATAGTGTAAATGCGAGCGGATAAACAAACAAGCTACTCTAATCCATATAAAAAAGCAACACAACAGTAAAATTGAAATATAAAAGAGTAGGGAAGAAAGATACAAACACAAGATAACACGCCAATGTGTTATCGAAGAGGAAACCGAAGTACTCAGCATAAAACCTCTCCGCCGCCCTCCAAGCGGTAATCAATCCACTAGACAATCAGTTGGGATACATGGGTTAGCAAGAGACCCTCCAAACCTAATCTACCCGATGTACCTAAGCCCTCCAAGCTCCTACTCCAACAAGGCTTCTCGAAACCGTGTCTTGTCTAGCTCTCCGGATCTCGCAACAAGCTCCACGTTGCATCTGCCATCTTTGGCTTCTTCCAATGCTTCCCAGCAGCTCCAAACTATCACTTGACACTCTAAAATGGTGTGGTAAGTGTTTGGGCTATCAACCTCTCAATGGTATGGAAATTGAGAGGTAGGAGTTGAGGAAAATCCACAAGCTATTGCGTAGATGATTGTGGGTATAACAATCTCTAATTCTCAAGGTGTTTGGCTAGGGTTTTCTCTCAGAAGCACTCCTTAACATTGTGTAGAGGGTTTTCTCTCAAGTGTGTATCAGATAGTACAGTCTGGTAGAACAGAATGTCTCGCGGGTGTCTTGCAGGAAGGCCTTACCCGCGAGATACTCGCGAGACACAGCTATCTCCATCCTATCCTAACTCTTCACATTCTAGCATGTGCAAGTCACATGAGTCACTTCGCGAGATGCTTAGTCGCGAGATACCCGCGAGAGCTCTTCAGTCTTCAATTGCTTGAGTCTTCACACTCTCTCTCTCTATCACACAACCCTTACAATTAAATCCCACAATAAATACAGAGTACAAAAGATTGAAATAGAATTACAATCAAATTTGGCACGAAATTAAAGCCAACAAAACACATAGTTGTAAATCACAAGTTTCCAAGTGCCGAAGTGCATAATCAAGGCAAAGGATCCGCGCCTGCACCAGATAAGAGTTGTTGTCCTGGGTTTCCTCACTACCGACCCCATTCCAGAAGGCATCCCAAAAATAGCCTTGTCATCCTAACGCGCTGACAAGGAGGAGGCAACCTCGTCCCAGCCTTCAACCAAGGAAGAGGAAGGGACTGTTGAAGTTTCTAACTCAGAAGACGACTTTGAAGTCTTCAACCGACATTCATCTCCTGAAACCCCATCTGGTGACCTCGGCCACCCTCCTCCCGCGCAAGCAAGCCAGGCCCAAAGAGACTCCCCCCTACCAGAAGACATGGGGATACAACGCAAGCCTAGGGCGGGTCTTCTAGCATTTATGGAGTCCCAAGCTGGGGATAAGGTGCCCAAGAAGGCCACTCAAGCCAAGCTTCCCCCCTTTTTCCGCCCACTCAACCTCTCTGGGCTGATCCTGCTAATCATAAAAGGAAAAGGGATCAGAAAAGCCAGGATGCGACAGAATGAGGGAAAGGCCCCTTGGCCAAAGAGACTAAGCCCATAGGGGAGCCAAGTAGGCCAGGGTAACACAGACCTTGGTGGATAAGAGGGGTGATTCCCAAGTTGGGGACCCCTGCTTGGACCCCCGCCATAGTCTTGGATGGGGCGCCCTTGCCTGCCAATGCTTTAATCAAAAATTTCCAACAAGGGAAGGCCGGCTACATGGCCGATGCTGTGGAGTAGGCTTTACTTCTGCCTGAAGATATGGCCGATTGGAGGTCAATGAGGAAGCACAAGGTCTTCCTCAGTTTAAAGAGAGACCTCACTCTGGTAAGTCCACCTACTACCTTCTTCTTCCCATTATCCTAGCAATAATCTCTTTTATACTTATACTTGTACTTATACTTTGCTGATTTTTTTTTTTTTAAAGGCTATCCACAGAGCTGAGGAAATAGTCATCAACTCTCATAAGGCAATGAAGGAAGAGGAGGGCAGGCGCGTTTCCGCCGTGAAAGTTTTCAAACTAACAGAGAAGAAGTCCCAAGATCTTAATGCCAAGCTAGTTGAAGCTAATCGGGACAAGAAAAGCGCCGAGGCCGCTCTGGACGTGGCTGAGAGGCAGGCGGAAGCTCAGCGCAAGCAGCTCTACCAAGCCGAGGAAGAGCTCTCTGCTGCCAGAAGCTAGATCAAAGTCCTGACAAAGAAGCTGGAGGAGGCCAAGAAGGCCAAGGAGCAGGACGGCTACGATGTGGGCGTGACCGAGACCGAGGAAGTCCTTAGGGATGAGGTCTCGGAGGTGTGCAGATTCTATTGCCTCCAAGTGTGGAACGAAACCCTCGACTAAGCTGGGGTTGAGGCCTCCTCTGCCCTTAGAAGGGCAGAGAATGTGTACTACCCCCCAGCCATCCGCGCCTCGGGCTCCAAGGCTGACTTAGTCCCCAAGGAGGCAGATGAAGGCAAGGAAAACCCAAGCAAAGCTCTTCCAATAGCCAACATCTCCTCCAAGGTGGCAGAGCAATATGAGGACACTGAAAAGGCAGCAAACACCACCAAGGAAGTGGCCCAGGATGCCCACCTACCTCCAGACGCCCCTAAAGAGCCCCCCAAGGAGAAAGAAGCTTCCCATAACATGGAGATTGTGCTGGCAGCTCTCCCCATACCCTCCAAAGAATACCTCAAAGGCAAAGGACCTGCATCCACCACGACGGCCTCCACCCAGCCTCCCAAGACTCAAAAGGATAAGCTTGTAATAAAGATGAAGCCTTAAGCTGTCTTCTTTTTTTTTTTTTTTTTAACTGTTGTTTTTGTTTCCTAACTCTGTAATTCATTCAACCTTTTGTAATCTATTTGCCTTTTTCAGAGGCTTGGTTTAATGATAATTGCAAGCTTTTCTTTTATACTGGTGATGTTTATATGGATCCAAATATAGTCTATGTTTCATTTAATACTTTGCCTACGTGACAATGAGATATAACCCCATTTGTTTATCTGCATAAGTGGTAGCATACTTACCACCCTCATATGATCAGCAACAGAACAGGTTAAACCTACTAAGTCCACGATCTCAACAAAGTGTAACCTTAACCTTAAAAATATACATAATGGTAGAGCACCCATTCATGTCAAGCTCTACCCAATTCTCCACATATCAGTAAGTTTAAGGAACTGGAGATGATAATCAACTCTTAAACAAATCATAGATATACTATCAAATGCTTTATGTTTTGCTCATAAGTGTCCATTTTATCATGTTACTACAATGAAGATGTCTACCATCCAGCACGGCTGGTTCTATTGACACTTAGATGAATAACAGATAGTATTAATTTGCTCAAGGTATGTGGTTCGAGGAACCAGGCATTACCAAGGTTCTATTTAACACACAGACAAATAACTTAAAATATCAATTTACCCAAGGTATGTGGTCCGAGGAGTCAGGCATGACCAAAGTTCTGTTTAATACTACTTAAAATATCAATTTACCCAAGGTAGGTGGTCCGAAGAGTCAGGCATAACCAAGGTTCTGTTTGATACTTAGAGAAATAACTTAAAATATCAATTTACCCAAGGTATGTGGTTCGAGGAGTCAGGCATAACCAAGGTTTTGTTTGATACTTAGACAAATAACTTAAAATATCAATTTACCCAAGGTAGGTGGTCTGAGGAGCCAAGCATAACCAAGGTTTCGTTTGATACTCAAACAAATAATTTAAAATATCAATTTACCAAAGGTATGTGGTCCGAGGAGCCAGGCATAACCAAGATTCTGTTTGATACTTAGACAAATAACTTAAAATATCAATTTACTCAAGGTATGTGGTTCGAGGAGCCAGGCATGACCAAGGTTCTGTTTGATATTTAGCAGAAATGACATGGAGTATTAATTTACCCAAGGTAGGTGGTCCGAGGAGTCAGGCATAACCAAGGTTCTGTTTGATACTTAGACAAATAACTTAAAATATCAATTTACCCAAGGTATATGGTTCGAGGAGCCAGGCATAACCAAGGTTTCGTTTGATACTCAAACAAATAACTTAAAATATCAATTTACCAAAGGTATGTGGTCCGAGGAGCTAGGCATAACCAAGATTCTGTTTGATACTTAGACAAATAACTTAAAATATCAATTTACCCAAGGTATGTGGTCCGAGGAGCCAGGCATGACCAAGGTTCTGTTTGATACTTAGACAAATAACTTAAAATATCAATTTACCCAAGGTAAATGGTTCGAGGAGCCAGGCATAACCAAGATTCTGTTTGATACTTAGACAAATAACTTAAAATATCAATTTACCCAAGGTAGGTGGTCCGATGAGCTAGGCATAACCAAGGTTCTGTTTGATACTTAGACAAATAACTTAAAATATCAATTTACCCAAGGTAGGTGGTCCGAGGAGCCATGCATAACCAAGATTCTATTTGATACTTAGACAAATAACTTAAAATATCAATTTACCCAAGGTATGTGGTCTAAGGAGCCAGGCATGACCAAGGTTCTGTATGATATTCAAATAAATAGTAGGACGCATGAGGCATAATGTAATAAACCGAAATATGGTAAAGAAAACTTTCATTAATAATAATTCCTTCTCAGGTTGTTTACATTCCAGGGGCATGGTACAACATTTTTATCTAGATCTTCAAGATAATATGCACCTATTCCAGCCACTAATGTGATGCGATATGGCCCTTCCCAGTTGGGCCCTAACTTTCCCCATGCTGGGTTCTTTGCAGTACCCAAAACCTTTCTTAATACCAGGTATCCTGGTGCTAATGGCCTTAGCTTTACGTTGGCATCATACCCTTACTTGAGCTTGTGTTGATAATACGCTAGTTGGACCATGACACTTTCTCTTCGCTCTTCAATTAAGTCTAAACTCTTATCTAACAGCCCATCATTATTGCTCGGAGTGAAAGAACTCATTCTTAGTGTTGGGAATCCAGTCTCCAGAGGAATACTAGCCTCGGCTCCATAAGTCATTAAAAAGGGTGTCTCCCCTATTAATCTACAAGGTGTGGTCCGATATGTCCAAAGGACGTGTGACAACTCTTCCACCCATTTTCCCTTTGCATCATCCAACCTCTTCTTGAGTCCATTCACTATGACCTTATTGACAGCCTTGACCTGTCCATTGCCCTGCGGATAAGCCGGGGTGGAATACCTATTCGTAATTCCCAGGTCACAACAATACCTCCTGAAGGTTTTGCTATCAAACTGAAGACCATTGTCAAAGATAAGGGTATAAGGGATCCCAAACCGAGTGACAATATTTTTCCAAATAAATCTCTTAGCATCCACGTCCCTAAAATTTGCTAAAGGTTCAGCTTCAACCCATTTGGTGAAGTAGTCCATGCCGACCAACAACCATCTCTTATTCCCTGCTGCCTTAGGGAAAGGTCCTACAATATCCAAACCCCATTGAGCAAATGGCCAAGGGCTGGTCAGAGGGTTAAGGACTCCCCCTGTTGGTGAATGTTTGGCACAAATCTTTGGCATTGGTCACACTTCTTCACATACTTTTGCGCTTCCTTCTGCATGTTTGGCCACCAGTATCCCTAAGTGAGAGTTCTGTGAGACAAAGATCTGCCTCCTGTGTGGCTTCTGCAAATCCCTTCATGTAACTCCTCCAGGAGTAACTCTGACGCCTCAAGGTGTATGCATAGCAAATATGGCCCAGAAAAAGAGCACTTGTACAACTTTTGGTCCTCGGACAGCCAAAACTGAAGAGCCTTTCTTTGCACCTTGTCAGCCTCTGACTTCTCCTCGGGCAAGATATCCTCCTTAAGGAACAACACTATGGAGTCCATCCAGCTAGGTCTCACCTTGATTTGATGGATATGGACCACCACACTCTTCATCTCGCTAGGCTTACACAAGTCTTCAACAAGGATAACCCGAGGCAAGCTCTGCGCCGAGGAGGTTGCAAGAGTGACCAGAGAATCAACATGGGTGTTTCCACTTCTAAGGATGTGCTGTAAGTTGAAAGACTCAAACCCCGACTGTAAATGCTTAACCTAATTTAAATATTCTTACATTCTCGCATCCCTGGCCTCTAACTCTCCTTTTACTTGGCCCACCACCAACCTTGAATCCAAGAAGACCTACACTGCTTTTCCTCCCATTTTCTGAACCATGGTCATCCCTACTAATAAAGCTTCATATTCAGCTTCATTGTTTATGGCCGAGAAGCCCAATCTTAAGGATTTCTCAATAGTGATCTTCTCAAGAGATATCAGAATAGCCTCACTCCAAATCCTCTTTGATTCGTTACACCATCAATGTATACCCTCCAAGATAAAGGTTCTTACAAGAAGACCACACCAACCGATTTTCCATCCATGTTCTGCTTTTCAACTTTCTCTTCCAATGGAGATTCGGCGAACTCAGCCACCAAATTTGCGAGAACTTGACCTTTGACAGAGGTGCGAGACATGTACTTGATATCAAAAGCCCCTAGGATTGTACCCCACTTAGCAATCCTTCCAATGTAATTAGCACTTTGAAGAAGTGATTTAAGCGGAAGTTGAGTTAAGACAATAATTGTGTGGGATTGGAAATAGTGGGGGAGCTTACGTGTAGCATGCACTACTACCAAAATGGCCTTTTCCATCGGTAGGTAACGCACCTCGGCCTCATGCAGTGATTTGCTCACATAGTAAACTGGCCTCTGCACACCACCATCAACCCACACTAGCACCAAGCTCATCGCATGGAAAGCCACCGCGATGTAAGCAAACAAAACCTCATCCACCTTAGGCCTGGACATAACGAGTGGCCGAGATAGGTATTCCTTCAACTGCTGAAAGGCTAGGACACACTCCTCAGTCCATTCAAATCTCTTCCACTTGTTCAACAACTGGAAGAAAGGCCTACACCTATCTGCTGACCGAGAAATGAATCGGTTTAGAGCAGCAGTCATTCCTGTTAACTTCTAGACCTCTTTGGGATTCCGAGGTGGATGTAAACTGTTAATTGCTTTAATTTGGTCAGGGTTGACTTCAATTCCGCGATGAGTGACCATGTACCCCAAGAAATTTTCCGAACCAACACCAAAAGAACACTTATAAGCATTAAGGCGCAGCTTGTATTTCCTTAATATCTCAAAGATATTCCCGAGGTCATTAACATGCTCGGATTCTACCTTACTCTTTACCACCATATTATCTATATAAACCTCAATGTTTTTTCCTAACTGTGGTTCAAACATCCTAGTCATCATCTTCTGATAGGTAGACCCTACATTCTTTAAACCAAAGGACATCACTTTGTAGTGATAATTTCCAGTAGGAGTAACAACAGCTGTTTTTTCCTGATCACTTAGAGCTAGTGGTATCTGGTGGTATCCCTGGAAGGCATCCAAAAAGCTCATCCGAGGGTGGCCTACAGTTGCGTCCACTAGCTGATCAATCCAAGGCATGGGGAAAGGGTCCTTTGAACAGGCCTTGTTCAAATCTGTGAGGTCCACACAAACCTGCCACTTTCCACTCTTCTTCTTCACCACTACAGTGTTGGCTAGCCACTCGGGGTAAAAAACCTCTTTAATAGCTCCGAACTGCTTAAGTTTGATCACCTCATCCCTGACGGCATAGGAATGCTCTTTAGATGAACGCCAAGGTGGTTGTTTTCTAGGAATGATGGATGGATTGACATTTAGATGATGGCAGATGAAGTTCAGATCCACCCCAGGAGCTTCATAAGCACTCCACGCGAACACGTCAATGTTCCTTCTAAGAAACTCTATCAACTCTTCCTTCTCCCGAAAAGGCAGCTGAGTTCCGACCTGAAAAAACCTTTCCGAATCATTATCTACCACAATCTTCTCTAAATTCTCACAGTCTACCCCTTCGGCTGTCTCCTCCACTAGCAACCCCGAAGTCCTTGATTGTTATAAACTACCCTCAATATAGGCCCAGGACTCCACTCTTAGCTGATGCATTATTGCAGCGACCAAGCACTACCTTGCCACGGACTGGCTCCTAACCAACTCCTCAATCCGATCCCCAGACGGATATTTCACTTTCAAATGCAAAGTGGAGGAAACGACTCCCAGGGCATGAAGACAGGGTCTTGCTATAATAGCCGTGTAGGGAGAATAAGCATCCACTACAATGAAGTCCATCTCCACCACCTCTGATCCTGCTTGTACGGGTAGTCGAATCTGGCCTCTTGGAATAACAACTTTCCCGTCGAAGCTTACCAGAGGTGAATCATAAGCTGTCAAGTCATCGGGTTTCAAGCCCAGTCCGTTGTACAAATCAGGATACATAATCTCTACCCCACTGTCTTGATCCACCATCACCCCTCTTAATATCATATCCCCCTATCCTGAGGGTGACCACCAAGGCATCATCATATGGCTATACGGTTCCAACCTTGTCCTCCTCAGAAAAACTCATCGATGGCCGGTTCTCCACTCTAGCCCTCTTCGGCTCAAGTCTAGAGTCCTCGGCAGGTGGCCAGGCTACAAACATCACCCTAGAAGGGTGAGAACCAGTTCTCCCTAGGGCCGCAAAGATGACATTGATGGTGTCCAAAGGGGCTCTAAAAAAAGCATTCCCCTAAAATCCTGATCTTGTCTGACCCCCTGGTTCATTGGGCCGATGTAGAAATTGTTTCAGCCTCCCTTCTCTAACCAGTTGCTCCAGATGACTCCTCAAAGTTCTACAGTCTTCTATGGTGTGCCCTCGGTCCTGGTGGTACTGGCAATGAAGGCTTTGATTGTGCTTCATGGGGTTACCTCCCATCTTATTTGGCCACTTAAAGAATGGCTCGTTCTTAATTTTCTCCAAGACTTGGTGTACTAGTTCTCGGAACACCGTGTTAACTATTTGAGCAATGGTAGACCTCAATTGCCCAGCAAAGTCTCTCCGGGGCCGGTTATTGTTGTAGCGATCTGACCTGAAATTCCTCCTCTCTTGAGGGATAACCTTAGCCTTCCCCTTCCCTTGTTATTGGTCCTCTTCGATCTGCTTATACTTATCAATTTGGTCCATGAGTTGACGTACACTGTTAGCGGGTTTCCCGGTCAAAGATTTCCTCAAGCCGTGCTCGGCAGGTAGGCTGACCTTGAAGGTTCTTATGACCACATCATCAAAATCCCCATCTATTTCATTGAACATCTCCCAGTACCTATCCGAGTATGTTTTTAGGGTCTTCCTTTCTCGCATGGTCATAGACAACAGGAAGTCCAAGGGCCGAGGAACTCTACTGCATGTAATAAAGAGAGATCCAAATGCCCGAGTGAGTTCTTTAAAAAAATCAATAGAACCTGCTCCCAAGCCATCAAACCACTCATGGCCACAGGCCCCAAACTGGATGGGAATACTTTGCACATTAGGGCCTCATTCCTAGAGTGTACAGCCATTCTCTAGTTGAAGTGGCTCACGTGCTACACAAGATCTGTTCGACCATTGTACATGGTGAACGTTGGTTGAGTGAACCGCCGAGGAAGTCTCCTTCCCTCGATTCTACGCGTGAAAGGTGATCTAGAAATTTGATTTAATGCCTTGCTCATAGCATCATTTCCCAGGCCTTTACAAGATGGGCTCTTATTCCTACGCCCATAGTGGTAGTCCCCTTCACACGAGAAAGATTCACTGGGGGGTCCTTGACCTGGGTCTATAACTACCATCATCCTCATTGCCAGAAGAGAAATCAGAATTGGAGGGAGTTCGCCTTCGCCGTTCGTGGCGCAACTTCCTTTTCAGATGATCAATCTCTAGTTGCATGGCTCTGGTATTCTCCTTATGAGAAAGGTGGCTCCCACCTCGAGACTGGCTCCTACCGGTATGGGTGGTATGCACACTGACCTTCCGATCCCTTCTCTACTCAAGATTAACAAAATGATCTTGACGTTGGGATCCCATAGATTCCTCCCGATTCGGACCTAAACCTACCATAATTGAACGTTGAACTCACCACAACACCAGAATTCTTCCCACAGACGGCGCCAATTGTAAGGACACAATTTGGGTCCTGAGCCCAAAAGTTAGAAAGATCTAGGCCCAAAGAGCCAAATTCAATGAATTTGTAGAGAATGGGTTGGAAAACTAGGCTTTAATGAGTTGGGTAGCAATTATAATGGATCCAAATGATAATAAAGTAAAAGTGGACTGGTTGTATCTAATGAAAATCGTCCTCGGCACAGTCCGAGGAAATCAGTTATTGTATATAATTCTTAAAGTTGATTACAAGTACAATTCTAATTGCTATATTGTTTCTCTCTTAATTCTCTGATCCCCTATCTTTAGGGTCTTCTCTCTGTTTTATACTATCTTCCTCCTTTCATCTCTACATTCCACGTGTAGAGTAGATTGTTAGTGTTCATCCTTGTCCCATCAGCACTTTCCTGAAATCTTTGATAGTAACTGTAAGACTAACAATTACTGTTCAGCTAGAAATTATTGTTCAGGTATCACTTCCTCATTAATGCGGCCAGAGAGTTAGCTACAGAGCATTCAATACGGTGGTAGCAACTTTCTCTTAGATATTTCATAGTCCTCACATGTCCCGTACCTTCTGGATGTGTATCTTTACCAGTAGAATTTCCTGGAATGTTGCCCTGGATGGCAGACCACAGCTTCGGACCTCGGCTTTGATCAGCCAAGGTGGCATCCCTCCTCGGATCACTTTCCTGGACTCTCATAACCATACCTCACCTCTTCATTCACAAACACGGACTCCTTTGACAGTGTTTCTGTTGGGGTTTATGCCCTAAAATCCAATTTATTGGCATGTCATAAATAATTAAATTGTTTAATTATGTGAGACTATCTATAAATGAACTAATGGGACATTATCTTAGTCCATGAGATGCATAGTATGTGATTTATGTGAAAAGTCACAGAAGATATAAATCACAAGTTCTTTGTAAACTCAGAATTTTAGTTCGTAGTCGGTGATGAAATTGGGCGTTTCATCTGCGAAAACTATAACATATCAACTAAGATGATTTGTCTTGATCATGGAAGTGGAGACTTCTAGTTAGTATGTTGATATGTTTTAAGAGTTAAGACATATTGAACTGAATCGCTGTGAGATTTATTATTCTCCTAACGACTGTCAAATGAATAATAAATCTCACGACTTCTATTTACATCAACTCTAAATCTTGAGAGAATAATTGACTTGATCATGAGATGTAGGTTGCTTTGATATATCAGGAGTGAGATCTATAAGTCACGGTCAAAATATCAGTATGTTGGGCAGCCGCATTTAATGTTGATGGAACATATATTCTCAAGATGGAATTCATAATCTCTTAACGGAGATATAAAATATTCCCTTGAGATAAGTTTAATGGGTTTGGTTATTCAGAGTGTTGGGCCCAACCACTTTAGTAAGGAGTTACTAAAGTATATATTTATGAAATTGAATTTCATAAATATATGATGAATAACGTAAAGGAT
The DNA here is from genome assembly GCA_030021035.2 of Notholithocarpus densiflorus. Lineage (NCBI taxonomy): Eukaryota > Viridiplantae > Streptophyta > Magnoliopsida > Fagales > Fagaceae > Notholithocarpus > Notholithocarpus densiflorus. Next base: position 5,150,929 of record JARYZH020000016.1, on the reverse strand, counting down.
TAAACCGGGTACTCAAGGATTAAGATGTAGTAATCTTCAAAGTGGCAGTCTACATTCATGACTTTGTATTACTATGAATATTTTAATAAAGGGGTTGCATGTATAATAAAGTCTTAGGATATAATTTATTAATAAGGCCTAGAGTGTAATTATATTCTTATAGTAGTACTGAATATAATTAATGGTAACTTTGGACTTGTCAAGAGTTGACAGAAAAGCCTAAGGCCCATTGGAGCTAGAGTCTTATTTGTTCCCTTTTAGTCCCACTCTAAGCCACATACTAGAGCCCAATTGGAATGGCCCAAAAGGCTAACCCAATTAGATAATCAGTTATATATATATAAATATATATATATATATAAGGAGAGAAACATACAGAATTTCATAGGAGCTTTTTCATAAGTGTTTTTCATAAGGTTAAGAAAAAGGTTTTCATAAGACTTTCATAATGGTTTTCATAAAGATCACATAAGGAATGAAATGGTTTGTATGTGAATGTTGGACACTCTCTTATTCTCTCCTTGGAAACTGATTGAGAGACCACACTTCTTGGGCATTAAGTGGAATTGGAGTGAAGATTAAAAGTATTTCCAAGTACTTCTAGATCTTTGGTTTTGAATTTCACCGCACCAAGGTACGCTATCTTGTTCTTAAATTCTGAAACTTACATAGTACATGTTATCAATTGCGAATAAAGTAGATCCGTTAATTTTCTGCTGCGTATGTTTTGTATGCGTTACAAACATATATTTTTCCAACAAATGGTATCAGAGCGGTCTTCATTTCGAATCTGTATAACATGTTTTGTGAGTTTTGGAATTAGAGATAATAGTTTCATGATGTTAGAAGATTATATAGGTATTTAATTTTCTGCATGATTATTGAAACTATGATTTGATGAAAACTGATATTGATGTTATGATGTTGTTTAAATTTGAATTTAAGTATGTTAAATTGAACTTTAAGGCTATAGCATCAATGGAATTCAGTTTTGATATCAAATTCTATCTATCATGTTCATATGATGTTTATATATTCATGAAAACCGTTGAAAAACTGTTCAGAGTTTCCCTTCAAAAACTGAAAACATGGGTTTTTCGCGGGTTAACTTCCCGCGAAGTTACTCGCGAAAAATGCCTTTGATACACAAAAACTGTTTCGCAGGTAAGCTTTACTAGCGACATAGTCGCAAGACAGTAGCAAGAGTTTCTGTCTGAATTTTGTGTTTTCACAAAAACTTTTCGCGGGTAAGCTTTACTAGCGAAATAGTCGCAAGATAGTAGCGAGAGTTTCTGTCTAAATTTTTTGTTTTCACTATTTCATTTCGTGGGAAGAGCTTAGTCGCGAGATACTCCCGAAAATGCCACTGAAGGGAATTTTGATTTTTTTTTCTATGTGTTTTCAAATGTTTAAAGTGCAAGGCTATGTGTGATTAGATTACACATTGTTCTAACTAAAAGACCTAATGAGATCAAAAATATTAGTTAAATAGAACTCTTAGTCCTAAATAGTTTGGGACTTGTCTTTTAAGAAACATTCTAATGAGATTAGAATTGTTGTATGATTGAAAGCTCTTAATTCATTTTAATTAGAAGTTTTAATGAGATTAAAGCTTAATTAAAAGTTATATAGTTTCTAATGAGATTAGAATCTTTTATTTAGTAAATTAAGGATAGGGTTCTTTATAACTAATTTTTGATTCATTAGTGTTTAAGGAATCCTAAATAGTTTAGGACTTCCATTTTAGTTACTGATTCTAATAAGATTAGAGTCTTCAACAAGTGCAAAGTTATTAGTTGTGATAGGATCACAATTATTTAAAGAAAAAACCCAAATAACGAGTGGGAGTGTTGAAATAACCTTTTTGTTAAGTTTATTGTAATGTGAATAGATACCTTGTCTTGACTTCGAGTCTTGCATTCCATGTGGAGGGTATTTGCTTCATGGATTACAAGGTTAAACTTCTTTGTGATTGCACGAATGTTCGTTATGCTATAGTGACGTGACTTAGTTACATCACATCGAATTTAAACAATTAAACACATCTGATGTATAGGGTTAAAATTGTGACTAGATCACAATGATTTCATGACAATCCACTTGTTTTAAAATTTCTAGTGGGAGAGAGATTCAAGGGTTGATTCTCATGGCCTCCATTGCAGTAGTGTGATTAGGCACCTCGCCTTGGCGTATATGCCTTGCTCCCTTCGGAGGGTGTTTAATTCATGGTACTACAGATTAAACTTCTTAATGATCAATGAAGTGTGTTTTTACATTGAAAATGACCACGCTTCCGTGGAGTTACTTGGTGACTCACATTGATTCTAGGCAATGGTATACACTAGACTAAGTGTAATGTTAACCTCCCTTCGAAGCTATGTCATTATTACTTAGAGGCTAAAGGAAAAGCGGCAAATTATTTTTGTTTGGTAAGAGTTACCATGATAGCATTAATAATGAGAATAATTCTCGCCTAATCATAGTGATTGGTATGACCTTGCTTCCGAAGAATATTAATTGCGGGATTAGGTTGTCGTTGCACCTAGTATGGTATGTTTTTCGGATTCCATACTATATGGTTATGGATGCAAAATATAATGTCCCTGTAATTATATTCATAGTCTCAAAATAAAGTTGTCATAAATTTTGTCCTCTAGCTACTATTTTAAATGAATCACATTAACTAAGAAATAATTTTGGACATGGTGCTTAAAAGGAGCTGAAGTACACAAATATGTTTCGATTCAGCATTGTCATAATTTCATATGCATGATGCATTGATGGAAGATAGCTTATGATATGATCATAGTCTCCATTGAAATGCTAATATGTTACATTGGCTTCTATCTCAATTGTGCTACAGCATGAGATGCAAGAGTTAATACTAGACTTAGACTTTATATTAAGTCTAAATGAGATGTTTGGTATGAAATATCGTGCTATTAGACGATATTCGATATAAATCATATTGAGTGCCAAGAAAGGCTTAAGAAGTTCCAATTCTATATCATTTTATGAAATATTTTATTTTTAAAATGAATTGGAATTGTTGGATGTAGAGATTAAATGTTAATCTCATATGGATATGATCCATAAGTTCTTGTTAGAATCATTTGATCAATTCAGATTGTTTTGAAAATAAGTAAATTCTTTTTATATTATCTGAATTGATGAGTGAGTTCTACGCAACGGAAGACATCCTAAAATCTAAGGCTAGGATCAATATGATTTAATTCAAATTCTTAGCCTGAACCGAAGGGTAAGGGTGGTAAGAAGAGGAATCATAATACCAAATAGTTGGACAAGCCAGTTGCCCTAGTATTTGCCAAAAGGAAATTAGACTCAAAAGTATGACCAAAAGAAAAGTGTTTTTGTTTTGGTAAAGCTAAGCATTGTCCATGATTGTTTTCTAAATGGAAATTTACATGTTTTACTTTTAAAGAAAAAGTTTTCATCCTTTGGTTTTGTATGTTTTGGAACTTATGTCTAGATCTTATTAATCTAAATGGTATTCAAGATTGGTGAAAGATGGGCTTTTAGAACCATTATTTTGTTATAATCCCAGTCTATGAATTCTATTTAGAGGATAATATGATCTAGGACTCCTTTATTGTAAAGGAATATAGTTTCAATGACTTCTTTAAGTTAGTGCATACATGAAAGAGGAATAAGACTCTTTTAGAAATAGTAAAGTACATGACAAGTATTTCCATTTGCTTATTTCTTTTAGAGATATACACTATGTATTACTGTACATTTTCTAAAATTGATTTCAAAAGTTTGTTCCTAGAACATTTGTCAAAATGTGGAATGGGTGAAAACCTAGTATATGATGCTTCCACTTTTGGAGATGTCCAACACTTGTGCTAGAAAGGAAGTCTGACAAATTGAAATCAAAAGGTAGAAAAATGTGAGTTTATGATGGGTATCCAAAAGGAATTGCAAAAGATTGTTTTGGTAGTCATAAAGAAAACAAGGTGTTTGTAAAGTACAAATACAAAGTTTCTTGATGATGACTATGTGAATGATCTTTAAGCTAAACGTAGAAATATTCTAGAAGAAAAATGTCAGAATTTGTTGTAAGACAACTATAAAATACATTTAGAAATGAGATGGTTGTATTAGATACACCACAAGGCATTATTCTATATATATAGCTAGTACACCGATACAATATCATAGTGGGAGGATTGTGAATTACCAAATAAATTTATACTTTTGGGATAAACTTTTGAAGTCATTCCACAAGGATATGAATTTGATCATCGGTCCTATGTAAATGCAATAGATGATATGAGTAAGGATTACTGGATCAACGTTATGTGAATAGAATTAGATTCTATTTAAAGTTTAGAACTTGTAGAGGCACCTAGTGGCATTGAGCCTATTGTTCTCAAATAGGTCTACAAGGAAATGAGATTGATAGATTTGAAGATGCAAACCTTCAAAGTCAAGACTAGTGGCAAAAAGATTTATTCAGAAAGAAATGGTTCGATTATGAAAAGATTTTTTCACCAATAGTCAAGTTTGACTCTATCTAGATTCTCTTATCCATTATATTTCATTTGGATGCAATATGGCAATGGATATCAAGAAATCTTCTTTTAGTAACAATCTTGAGGAAAACATCTATATGATGTAACTAGACTTATACATAGCAAAGAATCAGTAGTGTTTAGTATGCAAGTTGCTTAAATTCCATTTATGGACTAAAGCAAGCATATGTATCATAAAATATCATTTTTTGTCAAGAAATCAAATTGTTTGATTTTGATCAAGTATTAAAAGGCCTTAGGTGTATGTAAAGCCATATAGAATAATAAATCTCTTAATGTATGTTGGTGACATTCTAATCATTTAGAATGATGTAGAGTTATTGTCATTAATAGAGTTTTTGTTGTCTAGTCCAGTTTGATATAAAGTACTTGGGAAAGACTGGTCACATCCTAAGAATTAAACTTTAATAAAATTCATAAATTAGGATGTTGAGTCTATCTCAAACTGCTTGAATAGATTAGATTCTAGCCAAGTATAGCATGTAATACTTCAAGAAACGATTCTTTCCTTTTAAGTATGAAGTTTCTTTATAAAGGACTATAGTCCTAAGACATATAAAAGGAAATGCATATTAAGACAGTTCCTAATATTATATCAATAGGAAGTCTTTATGCTATGCTATATACTAGGCTAAATATCTATTTTGCGGTAGGCATGGTAAGCAAATATCAATTGAATCAAAGATCACTTAATTTAGTGGGAGTAAAGCATATACTTAAATATCTTAGGAGAACGAGGGATTATATGCTTGTCCACAAAAATAAAGTTTTGATAGATACTGGATGTACAAATACTGACTTATAGTTTGATTGTGATTCATGAAATTGGACTTCAAGATATGTGTTCATCCTAGGTGGTAAAGATACACATTAAGCGTGAGAATTATCTCATTAGCGATATGAGTACGTGAGAAGTAGTAGTAGAAAAGATAATTTATGCAATAAATCTGGCTGAAACTTGTTTCCAAACCTTGCCTTAGAGCGACTATGAATTACTCTAAAGGGAGATAAGTGTCGAATATATGATAAACTGTCTTTGAGGGCAAGTGGGAGATTGTTGGGGTTTATGCCCTAAAATCCAATTTATTGACATGTCATAAATAATTAAATTGTTTAATTATGTGAGACTATCTATAAATGAACTAATGGGACATTATCTTAGTCCATGAGATGCATAGTATGTGATTTATGTGAAAAGTCACAGAAGATATAAATCACAAGTTCTTTGTAAACTCAAAATTTTAGTTCGTAGTCGGTGATGAAATTGGGCGTTTCATCTGCGAAGACTATAACATATCAACTAAGATTATTTGTCTTGATCATAGAAGTGGAGACTTCTAGTTGGTATGTTGATATGTTTTAAGAGTTAAGACATATTGAACTGAACCGCTATGAGATTTATTATTCTCCTAACGACTGTCAAATGAATAATAAATCTCACGACTTCTATTTACATCAACTCTAAATCCTGAGAGAATAATGGACTTGATCATGAAATGTAGGTTGCTTTGATATATCAGGAGTGAGATCTATAAGTCACGGTCAAAACCTCAGTATGTTGGGCAGCCGCATTTAATGTTGATGGAACATATATTCTCAAGATGGAATTCATAATCTCTTAACGGATATATAAAATATTCCCTTGAGATAAGTTTAATGGGTTTGGTTATTCAGAGTGTTGGGCCCAACCACTTTAGTAAGGAGTTACTAAAGTATATATTTATGAAATTGGATTTTATAAATATATGATGAATAACGTAAAGGATTAAACAAGGTACTCAAGGATTAAGATGTAGTAATTTTCAAAGTGGCAATTTACATTCATGACTTTGAATTACTACGAATATTTTAATGAAGGGGTTGCATGTATAATAAAGTCTTGGGATATAATTTATTAATAAGGCCTAGAGTGCAATTATATTCTTATAGTGGTATTGAATATAATTAATGGTAACTTTGGACTTGTCAAGAGTTGACAGAAAAGCCCAAGGCCCATTGGAGCTAGAGTCTTATTTGTTCCCTTTTGGTCCAAGTAATCCAAGTGTGGATCACTGGAAAGCAATTGGTAGAGTTCTTGGTTAGTTAAAGAAAACCATAAATTTAGGACTCTTTTATTCTGAATTTCTAGCTGTATTTTTTGAAGGGTTATAACCACCAAGCCACCATTAACTCTGTTGATTTCTTGAGCAATTAACACTAAGGGGAGGTTTAAGTTGAAAAACACCTTCCATTATGTATGATAGAATATCAATCAAGTGAAACATATGTTATTCCAACCTAGTGGGGGATTGTTGTATATATATGTATATACAAGGATAGGTTGTAATAATGATTTAAGGTTGGAGAGTATTCATTTGTAAAATGAATAAAGTGAAAGTTCGAATTCTGGAATTTTCTTTGTGAAAATTCAAGTTCCAGGAATTTCGATCGATCGAAGCTTTGGCTCGATCAATCGAAATGGTTTTGAAAAAATCCTGGAAGATCTGCCATGCTCGATCGATCGAAAATCGCTGAACAAAACTTTCTGTAGAATTTTCAAGTGACTGTTCTGAAAGCTTGAGAACGTTTCAAGCCTTGTGAACGATTTTAATGAAAATTTTAACTCTCCATACGTATTTTTTGAAGGGTTATAACCCTATGGGTATAAATAGAGGCCTATGTTCACTTGAAAAATAACTAATTCCACAAAATAGTAAGTTAGAGAAAAACAAAAGAAATCCTATAGTCATTCTCCAGAATTGCTATCTGTAGAACCCAACATCTTGGTTGTATCTTGGGGATAAATTTGTGATAACCCTATAGCAACAATAGTGTGGGAGGCAAATATTGTCTAAGGAAAACGATATTGTGCCTCCAAGTTATTTAATTTCTGTTTTGTCTTTTGTGTTAACTTTGTTCTTCCATTATTAAATTGTATAATATCCCCAACAGAATCCATAAGGCTTGAAAGAGATTAAAACCTATTTAAGGGAGGAAAAAAAAAAAAAAAAAAAACCCTTTTTTTAATGAACCTTTACAACATTTCAACTCTTTACATTCTTGTCATTTAAATTTCAGCTCTTTATTTACTTGTTATTTAAATTTCAGCTCTTTATCTACTTGCAATTTAAATTTCTGCACTTATTTTTCTTGCTATTTAAATTTCTGCACTTTATTTTCCTTGCAATTTATTTTCTGCACTTTATTATTGTTGTCTCTTTACATTTTTCTTCAATAATGTGCCATAAAATAAATATGCTTAGTTAAAGCATTTCCCTTACACACTATTTTAAGAATTTTTTTTTTCTTTCCCACCTCTTTCTTTCTAAAAAAAAAGTGAAGTTTTTCAAATAAAAAGAGTCTTTTTAAAAGAAGTTTTTTTCCTTGTTTCTTCTTAAAAGTTTTCAAAAAAAAAAAAAAATTCTTTTCTTAAAAGCTTTTCCTTTCTAAGAGATTTTTCACAACAAAAACTTTTTTTAAAATGCTTTCCCTCTACTAAAAAAAAAAAAGATTTCACAGTAAAAAAAATCTTTTTTTTTTAAAAAAAAGGGGAACCCGATACTTTTTTTTTTTTTCTTTCAAGAAAATAAAACTGTTTTCAAAATATAAAATCTGTTTTCAAAAACTGTTTTCAAAATATAAAATATGTTTTCAAAATATAAATCTGTTTTCAAAATAAAAAAAATCTGTTTTTAAAAACTGTTTTCAAAAAAAAAAAAAAAAAACTGTTTTCAACAACTGTTTTCAAAATAAAATAAAATAAAATCTGTTTTCAACAACTGTTTTTCAAAACCAAAAAAATCTGTTTTCAAAAAAAGGGGGAAACCCGAAACTTTAAGAAAACGACATAAATGTTTTCAAAGGTTTTCAAAAGAAAACGTTTTAAAAATAAAATTTTTTCAAAGCATGTTTTTTTTTTTTTTTTTTTTTGGATACAAAAGCATGTTTTTCTATATACAAAAGATTTTTTCAAAAATGTTTTTCTACATAATTAATATGTAGACAAAAAATGTCTTCAAAAAATAATTAATATGTTTTACCACGTTGGTTTTTCCCACAAAAAATGTTTTTTTTTTCCTTCTTTTAAAAAAAAAAAAAACTAAAAAAAGTCTTTCAAAGAAAAAGTGTTTTTACTACGTTATAAAAAAAAAGAGGTCTCTCTTACCAGGTTGGTTTTCCTTTAAAAAAAAAATAATAAACAAGAGTTTCTAAAATAAAATAGAAAAACTTTTTTTCAAGGCTTTTCAATAAAATATCTTCTAAAAAAATGTGATTTTTCAAAATAATAAAAGTTAACTTTGTAACTTTTTATTCACTTTAATTTCAAGCCTTTTCTCAGAATAGTTGTAGTTTGAGGATTTTTATTCAAGGCTCATTCTCTTAAGTCTTTGAACACCCTATAAGCTGACATTGTCCATAATATTTCTTGGCACTAATGAGTTTCTTTTGTCATCTTTTTGCATGATTAAAATGAGAAAATGGTGGGTGATAATAAGGTGCTACTCTTCCAACCCTCTCTTCTTCTTATGTTGTGATTTGTTTTTGTATAATATTTAGTATTCACATGCTAGCTATATAGTAAATAAATACTCCCATACTATTGTATAGTATACTTGCAAGCTTCTTTCACATGTTACTTATGTATATACCTCACATGTATTGATTGTATATATTCTTTGGAGTTAATATTCACATTGTTAGGGGGACCACAATTTGACTCCCTACAACCACTCTAAAAAAGGTCTGCGTGGCGTGATGTCGAATACCATAAAAGATTTGAGTGTGTCTTCCTCATCACCAATTGGTTTTGAGGTGGAATGGCACAGCTCACGGTTCGAGAAATGGTATCAGAGCCAAGGTCATGGGTTTGAGTTACGGGAGTGTCATTGTGAGAGAGGGATTGTTGGGGGGACCACAATTTGACTCCCTACAACCACTCTAAAAACAGGCTCGTGTGGCGTGATGTTGAATGCCATAAAAGATTTTAGTGTGTCTTCCTTATCACCAATTGGTTTTGAGGTGAAATGGCACAGCTCAGGGTTCAACACACATGTTAGCTATACATAAATATTTACTCACATGTGTGTGTGTGTGTGTATATATATTGTTTGCAAAAATCTTTTCAAAAAATCAAAATGTCAAGTATTCTATTTCTTCATAAAAAGTTAACGTTTGAAATAAATTAAAATGAGGTACTATCTTCGGATAGGCGTTGTAGGGTGCCTAACACCTTCTCCACACGTAACCAAACTTCCAAGTCCAAGATCTTTGGTTCAAGGACTTTTGGTTTACCATAATTAATGAACCTTTAAAATTTGGTTTAGTTAATTAGGTAAATTAAAATAAATTAGACATCTAGGTGACCAATCACACCTAATACAAAACCAATAGTAGAGACTCACATACACACACCCCACTCTAGATACACAAGCACAAAAGAGTCATGTCGCCAAGGATCCAATGTGCGACAAAACCCGGAAAATTTCAATTTTTGGGGGCCTCCATAGTACCAAAAGAAATTAGGATATATAATGCATAATAACAATAGTTAAAAGAATATGGACCATTTCATAAAAGAATAATATCAATCAAAATCATAAAAAAAAAAATGATAAAATTATATATTTGTAAAAATGGAATAATGGAAATTACTTTTTGAAATTGTTTAATTTTTAGGGAGAACAAATTATCTAAAATAGAATTTAGAGAAGAAATTATACAAATTCAGTATAAGTTTGTTATAAGTTTTGATTATCATAATAATATCTTTTAAGAGAATGAAGAATTTGAATAATTTATTTAAATAAAAATTATATATATTTTTTGCTTGAAGGTATAATCAATCTCATGCAATTCATTTAAAAGTAATGATGTCAAAACAAATGAGTCACTATCCTAAAGATTAAATTTGTATATTCAGAGCCTTAAGATTTAAAAATACTTTCACTTAAATTTAGTCAAACCGAAGTTGATTGAAATACTACGTTAATGTAACTCAACAAAAGTGTAACATATAATAAGATTTTAGATATTACGAGTTTGAGATCTATATTTTTTTAAAATAAATTTGGATTTAGAATATGTAATCTCAACCCAAACATTTCTTTTCTATATATGTAAGTGCACAAAAATGGACCGAAGTGGACCAAAATGGATCGAAGTGGTCCGAATGGACCGAATTGGACACAAATGGACAGAATAGGACCGAATGGGAACAAGGAGGACTGAAGTGGACTGAAAAGGACAGAGTGGACCAATGTGGACTGAATAAGAACAAATGGACAGATTAGGACAAAGTGGACATAATAGACCGAATAGGACCAGTGTCAACTAAATATGACCGAAGTGGACAAAATGGACTGAATAGGACCAATGTGGACCGAATAGAACCAAAGTGGACATTATGGAACAAAGTGGACCGAATAGGACCCAAGTGGACTAAATAATACTTTTGAATATTTATCAATTTTATTGCATTTTTATGGCTCATATTTCTAATTTCTAATGTCTATTTTGTTTGTATTTTTTAACTCAAAACTAAAGACTTTAGCCCAAATATAATAAAATCTCATACTTTTCAACCCAAAAATTAAGAAAATTTTTTTTTTGGAGCTAAACTTGAAAATACAACCTACAAAAGGAATCAATTTAAGGCACAATTAGTCCAAAATGGACCGAAAGGGACAGTGGACCGAATTGGACTGAAGTAGACCTAATTGGACCGAATAGCAATTGTTTAATTTTTAGGGAGAACAAATTATTTTCAACAAATTTTAGAGAAAAAATTATAAATTATATTACAATTACAAAATAATTATTTATTTCCACGTATCGCGTGGGTTTGCGACTAGTATACCTAATAACTCACACTCACAAAACAAACAACTCTCAACACACAATCATGGATAATTTTTTAACCCCAAATAATCTACCAACTACTCTTTGAAGAATCCACCATGTTCTTCTAGGAGGTTTTCACATCTCTCCACGTGGGAGGAACCTTAGGTAAAAGCCATCAAACCTTTTGCAACAATAAATATTTATATGGCTTCAATTTGATTCCTTGATGGACAAAGAATACCCATTACTTCTTTGATAAGGAATACTTTTCCTTCATGACAAGGAGAATCATTGTCTTCTACATCAAGGAAACCTAAACCAAAACTAATTAAGAATTTGAGGCAATATTCTACAAATCAACAGAGTTAATGGTGGTTATAACCCTTCAAAAAATACAGCTGGAAATTCGGAATAAAAGAGTCCCAAATTTATGGTTTTCTTTAAATAACCAAGAACTCTACCAATTGCTTTCCTGTGATCCACACTTGGATTACTTGTAAATCTAGAAAGTTTACCCACTGAAAACGATATGTCTGGTCTTGTACAATGCATAGCATAAATCATGCTAACAATAGCACTAGCATACTCGAGCTATGCAATTGCTCTTCCAGTATTTTCTCCCAACTTTATGCTCTGATCAAAAGGTGTATTTGCTTCTTTTATATTAAGATGTTCAAATCTTTGAAGCACTTTCTCAACATAATGAGATTGACACAATGAAAATCCTTCACTATGTCTTTTAATTTTGATTCCCAAAATAGTATCCACTTCGTTTAAATCTTTCATTTTAAACATAGAAGATAGATACTTTTTAGTTTCACATACACCTTTCATATTCATACCAAATATGAGCATATCATCCACATAAAAGCATACAATGACTCTATATTCCTTTGTGAATTTGGAATACATACATTTGTCAAAACTATTGTGCAAAAAGCCATCCGACTAGATTGCTAAGTCAAACTTCTCATGCCATTGTTTTGGAGCTTGTTTCAAGCCATATAAATACTTGACTAACTTGCAAACTTTCTTTTCATTTCTAGGAAGTACAAAACCCTCAGGTTGTTCCATGTAAACTTCCTCATCAAGATCACCATTTAGGAAAGCTGTCTTAACATCCATTTGATGTACAATCAACTTGTATATGGATGCAAGAGCTAACAACACACGAATAGACGTGATCCTAGCCACCAGTGCATAGGTATCAAAGTAGTCTACTTCTTCCCTTTGTTTAAAGCCTTTTGCAACTAACCTTGCTTTAAAGGTTTGTATTGATCCATTAGTATTATATTTTCTTCTAAATACCCATTTACAACCAATTGGTTTTGAACCAGTTGGTAGATCCACTAGGACCCAAGTATTATTAGATAATATTGAGTCCATCTCATCATTTACAGCTTCTTTCCAGAAAGCTGAATCTCTTGAAGCCATAGCTTCCCCATATAATTTAGGATCATCCTCTGTATTAAACACAATAGGTATTTTATTTAGGACCACTTGTCTATTTCCTTCAACAAGAAACAATTGAGCTTGATAAGAAATGAAGTCTGGACCAAAGTCCTTTACTTTTCTTATCCTTTGACTCTTTCTTTGTTCACTTGGTGAACCACTTTCAATCCTTTTAGTCATCTTGTTGTGTTTGTGTAGGTATCAAAGCATCCATGGAATCTTTACTGAATTTATCCTCAATAAATTCAACATCTCTTGATTCCACCACTGTATTAGAGCTTAAGTTTAATAATCTATATGCTTTTGAATTTTCAGCATAACCTACAAACACACTTTTCATAGCTCTTGGTCCTAACTTTGTTCTTTTTGGATCAACCACTTTATAAAAGGCTAAACACCCCCACACTTTGATATAATCAAGGTTTGGTTATCTTCCATTCCATAACTCATATGGAGATACTTTTATCTTCTTGGAAGGTACTCTATTGTGCACATGACATGCTGTAAGCAATGCCTCTCCCCATAAATTAAATGGGAGCTCTGCACTTAAGATCATGGCATTTACCATATCTACAAGAGTCCTATTTTTCCTTTCAGCCAAACTATTTCATTGGGGTGTATAAGGGGCTGAACTTTGGTGTATTATACCATGTTCCTCACAAAACATAAAAAAATCATTAGGAAAATATTCACCACCTCTATCACTTCGTAGGATCTTTATTTTCCTATCCTTTTGATTTTCTACTTCAGTTTTATAACGTTTGAACATGTCAAAAGATTCATCTTTATTTCTCATTAAATACACATATGTAAATCTAGAGAAATCATCAATGAATGTAATGAAGTATCTTTTACCTCCTCTAGTTAATACACCATTCAATTCACATACATCAGAATGTACAAGTTCAAGCATAATAGAATTTCTATCCAACTTAGAAAAAGGTTTCTTTGTCATCTTTGCTTGAATACAAATCTCACATTTCTTTTAATTATCATGCTTATATGAAATCATACCATGCTTTGACATAAAATTCAAGTATTTGAAATTTAAATGTCCTAATCTAGCATGCCACAAATATGAAGAATCAACAAAATAAGCACAACTAGAAACTTCTTTATTAATAATACTTAGTTTGTACATGCCATCAGTAGCATATCCTTTTCCTACAAATATCCCATTCTTGGACAAGATTAACTTGTCCGATTCAAGTACAGCTTTTACACCACTCTTACATAACAAATTGGCAGATACAAGATTCTTCTTAATATCAGGTACATGGAAAACATTGGTCAAGATCAGCATCTTGCCGGAACTCATTTTCACTTCAACGGTGCCTTTTCCAAGAACCTTTGCTTTATTGTGGTTGCCCATCAGCACTTGTTGTTCTATGAAAGATTCATCATAAGTTCTGAATTGCTCTTTGTTGTTGCACACATGCACCGTTGCCCCCGAATCAAACCATCAATCAAAAGGATTTGCAATCACAGCCATATGAACTTCAGTGATCATATCAATATGTATGCCACTCACCATAGCAACAATGTCCTCAATGACATTCGTTTCAATGGCATTGCCCTCTTCATCCTTTTTCTTGTTCTGTAAGAGTCTACATTCGCGAATGTAGTGGCCTTTCTTTCCACAATGGAAACAAGACCGATTCTTCTTGTCCTTGTTGGGATTATTGGAGTTGTTCTTCTTGAATCCACTCCCACTCTTGTTCACTTTCAAGTGCTTATTGGTCTTACTCGAACTCCCACTTTGAACATTGCTCACATTGTTCACATTCACTTTAAAATCGGTGTTAGTCACATCTCTAACCCGACTTTCCTCTTCAATTCAAAGATGTTGTCCGAATTTTTCTAAAGTGAGATCTTCCAACATATGCAGAAGCTTCTTCCTAAAATTATTCCAACTTGGTGGGAGTTTCGCAATAATTGCACCCACTTGGAATGATTCAGAAATATTGATTGACAAATCACGGAGTTTATTGACCAAAATCTGTAACTCATGCACTTAATTCAAAACTGAGATATTATCTAGCATTTTATAATCAAAATACTTTTGAATGATAAACTTATTCGTACCTATTTTCTCAGTTTTGTGCTTCGCTTTCAAAGCATTCCAAATCTCCTTCGGTGACTTCAAAGATGTATAGAGATCATAGAGACGATCCGAAAGAGTATTGAGAATATGCCCTCTGCATATCAATTCATCTTCCCCCCGTTTCTTTCTTTGTGCCTTAATCTCATCGGTATCTTCATCACTCGCAGGAGGAAAAGGCATCAAATCCAAGTCCAAAACATAGAAGAGTTTGAGTGCAGTAAGTAGAAATTTCATCTTGTCTTTCCATCGAGAGAAATTGGTTCCATCAAAGCGATCCAATTTCACCAACTCATGATTCAACATCTTCAATGCTGAAACATCACTTGTTCCTTCCATCGCAGTAAATATTGTCTAAGATTGTTGGGGATATTATACAATTTAATAATGGAAGAACAAAGTTAACACAAAAGACAAAACAGAAATTAAATAACTTGGAGGCACAATATCGTTTTCCTTAGACAATATTTGCCCCCACACTATTGTTGCTATAGGGTTATCGCAAATTTGTCCCCAGGATACAACCAATATGTTGGGTTCTACAGATAGCAATTCTGGAGAATGACCACAAGATTTCTTATGTTTCACTCTAACTTACTATTTTGTGGAGTTATTTTTCAAGTGAACATAGGCCTCTATTTATACCCATAGGGTTATAACCCTTCAAAAGGTACGTATGGAGAGTTAAGATTTTCATTAAAACCGTTCACAAGGTTTGAAACGTTCTTAAGCTTTCAGAACAATCACTTGAAAATTCTGCAAAAAGTTTCGTTCAGCGATTTTCGATCGATCGAGAATCACTTTCGATCGATCGAGCATGGCAGATCGTCCAGGATTTTTTCAAAACCATTTCAATTGATCAAGCCAAAGCTTCGATCAATTGAAATTCCTGGAACTTGAATTTTCACAAAGAAAATTCCAGAATTCGAACTTATATATACTCTCCAAATTCCAAAATTCGAACTTGAACTTGAATTTTTACAAATGAATACTCTCCAACCTTAAATCATTATTACAACCTATCCTTATATATACTTAAATATACAATAGATTCTTCATCATAAAGAAATGGGAGTTCTAAACTATCATCATTCTTATGAGACATACCCATATTGTGCTCTATTTGAGAGATAATAGAAAATCTTTTTTTTCATTTAGGTGTGTATGTATGTGTGTGTGTGTGTGTGTGTGTGTGTGTGTGTGTGTGTGTGTGTGTATAAGAGTAATAAAGTAAAGGGGGGAGTGGGAATGTGCAAGAAATTAACGGGATGATATAAAATAAAAGAGAATGTGGATTGTTTGAAAGTAAATGACCACCGCACACCCTTGGTGCAATGGTCACTCTACAAGTATAAGTGCTTATGGGGTGTGGGGGGAAAAGGCCGGGGTTCAAGTCTCTAGGAGGGAGTTTCACACACACGTATCTACTTAGATTAGGTTAGAGTAGAATTTCTATCTTGTATCAAAAAAAAAAAAAAGTAAATGGGATGACATAAAATAATAGGGGATGGGGATCGCTTGAAAATAAATAGGATGACATAAATTACAAGGGGATTGGGATTGCTTGAAAGTAAATGGGATGACATAAAATAATAGGAGATGAGGATTTCTTGAAAGTAAATGGGATAACATAAATTAAAAGGGGATTGAGATTGCTTTGAAAGTAAATGAGATGACATAAATTAAAAGCAATAATATTAAAATTCCTAGATGCCTAGGTGGGATGAGATTTTTTTCCCCCTAAGGGTACTTCCCATACATGGCTTAGGAGATGGTCCAATCCCCATCTAGGGAGAACAAACCCAATAGCAAATCCCAACAACAATAATATAAACATACAAAATAAAGAAAGAGATATATACACAATATGTACAAGAGCATAGGAAAATAAAGCTACTATTAACAACAAGCAAGATAAAAGAATAATTTTATATATATGGAAATGATGTTTACAAGATAATAAAAGGGGTGGGATGGGTATAGTTATTAGAGAACTAACCCATCCCTATAGTCTTACCCACAAATATTACAAAAAAAAAAAAAAAAAAGATGAGGCTTTTTGTGGTGCGTTTCCTAGAGAGAGAGAGAGAGAGGAGAGAGAGAATTTTGAGACTCCACTCAAAGGTTTAGATCATCAACTGTGGTTGATTTGATTGCAACAACTTTACTTTATATTTAGATCTATTGATTGCATAAGGTCTCCAGCTGTAGCTTCAAAAGTGTTTGGAAAACTCCAAATCTGTGTACAAAACACTGCCCTCGTGAATGTGTAAAAACATGCTCTGGGGTTTGTATTTATATACTTAAGATCCATCAAAACCCTAGATCCAATGGCTGAGAAAGAAAGTGAGAATTCAGATGTGCATGAATCTCGATTTGTCGAGATAAGTGAGACTTTTTCTGCACTTATCTTTTCCTACTTTCTTGAGTCTTCAATTGTACAGAACTTCATTTGTCTTGTTTCTGAATATTTCTAAACTAACAACTAGACAAACTAAGTTTTAAGGTTACAATTTGTTCATGGTTGCCAACCTAAAAATATGGACTTTACACACTACACTCACTACACAAAAGTTCTCTCAGCAACTTAAGAGCAACAACATACTAAGGGCTTAATGTGAACGTGACAGCACAACAGAGCTCTCTTTATCTCTCCCCCTAGTCACCTCTCTCAAATTTTCATTCCTTCTATGTGTAAAATATTTCAAATATATAATGTATTATTCATTTTTGTTGTTGGCAATTTGGGTTTGTTTTTGTGATGCGCCAATCTCTATTCTTTTTTTTTTCTTTTTCTTTTTCTTCTTCTTCTTCTTCTTTTTTTTTTTTTTTTTTTTTTTTTTGAGAAAGGATCATTCATTCATTCATAATAATAAAGCATCTTGATACAAAGCTTCCATTTCTAGTGGAGGGGAATCCTCCATCCAATACAAATCATCATCTAAAGTATTCCTAGCATATTGTGCAAGAACATGTGCAACCTTATTTCCACCCCTCCTAGTGCAGCAAATACTAGCCCACTATAAACCATGAATCAAATGGCGAATATCATCCACCACATTACCTAGCAACGAATGGTTAACCAATGGTGAAGAGATGGCTTGTATCACATTGACATTATCTCCCTCAATAATCAGCCTTAAGAAACCAACATCCACAGCAAATTCAAGGGCTCTTCTACATGCAAGCATTTCTGCTTCATCACTTGTACCCACCTTCGGCCCACTGGTAGTCATTGCCACCATGACCTCACCCTTGTCATTACGGACTATCGCTCCAAATCTAGATTTATTCAACCCCGAAAAGACCACCGCATCAAAATTAAGCTTGTAGGCAGATGGTAGAGGCGGTTGCCAAACTTCACTGCTGGGTTGCAACGTCGGGCTTACTGTCAGTTGATTTTGGGATCTTTTGTACTCCTCAAGATACTCTTCTGCTCTCTTGTTTAGACTAGTCAAATCCCTCAATTTACCTCCATGCACCACATAATTACGCTGATTCCATATGATCCATGCCTGAATCCAGAACAGCTCCAACTCTTCAGCCATTAATTTGTCCAACAAGTACTCCATGAGATGTATCATATCTAGTTGTCCTTGACACCCTTTCTGCAGTTTCGTGATGCTCCCTGCCTAAATGTCTTGCACTGCAGCACACTCCCATAATGCGTGGATGGTTGATTCCGATTCCCTAGTACATATAGGACATATTCTCTCACTAATAATCTTTCTTCTTGATAGGTTGAAGCAAGTGGGCAAGATGTCATGGCATGCCCTCCAGCCGAAGACTTTGATTTTATTTGGGAGTCTGAGCTTCCATAATGCAGCCCAAACCTTTTTCCCAGCATAGCCACTTGAACTTTCTGCCCGATCTCCACCTCTCTGAATCTTCCTTGCAACCTTATAGGCCGATTTAACTATAAACTTCCCATTTGTATTGTAAATCCGGATTATGGAATCAGAGACATTTCTTCGACTAAGTGGAATTCTACAAATTGCTTCGGCATCCTCCCTGTGGAATGTAGACATTATCAACTCACTTCTCCTTATATGCAGCTCTGGGTTGATTAATTCTGAAACAGCTAGCTCATCAAAGTGATCGTTGATTGGATGGAGAACTTTGTTTGTTGGGTGGTTTGGGATCCACCTATCCCCTAATACACTGATTGAACAACCATTGCCTACTCTCCAGTAGTAACCAGATTTGAGAATAGGTAAAGCTGCCATCAAACTTCTCCAAACATATGAGCAACTTGGTGATTCTACAGCATCAAGGAAAGAAGAGCGAGGGAAATACCTTGCTTTGAAGCACTTGTATAGCAATGAATCAGTGAAAATCATTCTCCAACCTTGCTTAGCCAACATAGCTAAATTAAATGCTCTTAAGTCCCGGAATCCCATTCCTCCCTCCATTTTTGAAGTTGACAATTTATCCCAACTTTTCCAATTTTCCTTTTATTGCCTACCTGTCCCCACCAAAATTTTGCACACAAAGTGTCCAATTCATCACATAATTTCAAAGGAAGTTGGAATACACTCATTGTGTATGTGGGTATAGATTAAGCCACTGCCTTTATGAGAATCTCTTTTCCAGCTCTGGATAACAACATGCCTTTCCACCCTTGTAGTTTCTTCCATATTCTGTCCTTCAGATATGAAAAAGTATGATACTTAGCCCGTCCAATCAAGGTTGGTAGCCCTAGATAAGATTCAAACTCCCCCACCTCCTTGACCCCCAAAATCTACAAAATCTGTTGTCTCTGGCTACCTGTTGTATTGCTACTAAAATAAGCTGAAGACTTTTCCAAATTTATGCTTTGCCCTGAAGCCTTTGCATAAGTTTTGATAGGCTAAGAATGTATTGACCCCTTGTGAGAAAAGAAAGCCTAAACACATACTCACGGATTGGAGTAAAATCAGCTCTGAAAAACTGAATTTCATAAACCTCGACAAATAGGGTATCTATCAAGATAGCTATCGAGCTTCGGGCTTCAGCAGCTTTTTAAACCTCGATAGATGCTAGCTGTCGAGCTAGCTACCGAGCTTTAAAATCCAGCACTTCTTCACTTGTTTCTTGGACAGATTTGCATGGTTTTAACACTTGATCTTGAAACCTTGTTCCTTAAAGCATTAAACACATCCTAAATCTACCCAATTACAAGTAAAGTGCGTTTTGTCAAAGGATTAGACAATTCTAGTTT
This sequence comes from Notholithocarpus densiflorus, assembly GCA_030021035.2. NCBI lineage: Eukaryota > Viridiplantae > Streptophyta > Magnoliopsida > Fagales > Fagaceae > Notholithocarpus > Notholithocarpus densiflorus. Next base: position 5,130,801 of record JARYZH020000016.1, on the reverse strand, counting down.
GACATATGTTCCTAACATCAAATCACATATGTCCTAACAAGTTTGAAGGATCTCCGCTACAACCTCCCCTTCAGTCTAAATTGCCTGACAAAATAACAAAGAATCATCTACAAACAGTAAATTAGTACTCTGGGTGCTCCTCTACAAATTTACACTCCCCTTATCCTCCCTTCCAATTCTGTTTTTGCCAAAAGAGCAGTGAAACCTTCTGCACATAAATGAAATAGATACGGTGACAAAGGATCTCCTTGGCGTATTCCTCTAGATGGATGTATCATACCATAAGGTTTTCCATTCACCAGAATAGGAGAAGGACGGTGTAATAACACAACTCATCACCCTTTCTATCCACATAGCTAGGAAGCCCATCTTTTCCATAATCCCCTATAGAAACTACCATTCGACCCAGTCATAAGCCTTGCTGATGTCTAACTTCAATGCCAAGGTCCCTTTCTTGCCCTTTTTCCTGGAGTGCATGGTATTTAATGTCTCATAGGCCACCAATACATTGTCTATGATCAAACGCCCCGGTACAAAGGCACTTTGAGTAGGCGAGATAATTTGGGGGAATACCTGTTTCAATCTATTTGCCAAAACCTTGGAAATAATTTTATAAATCACATTACATAAACTTATTGGTCTAAAATAAGACATTTTCTCTGGATTTTTCACTTTAGGGATAAGAACAATGTTTGTATGATTTATTTCAGGTAACATGTTACCATTATTTAAGAAATCTAAAACAGCAGAAACTACATCATCACCCACTACATGCCAGAATTTTGAATAGAAAAGGGCATTCATACCATCGAGTCCTGGAGCCTTTGTAGGTCCCATTTGGAACAAGGCCACCTTGATTTCTTCAGCAATAAACTCACTAGACAAGACCTCCTGCATGTCTGCAGTCACCATGCTTGGAACAGCATTCAGGCACTCCTCCATTTGATCACCTGCTCCTGCACGAAAAAGATTGTCAAAGTAGACTGAAGCTACTTCAACCACCTCCTCTAAATCCCCCACCCATTGCCCTTGTACATTTTGAATACCCCGTATATGATTTTTCCTCCTCCTTTGTGTTGCTTTGGAGTGAAAAAACTTAGTATTCTTGTCCCCATGTTTCAACCATGAAATTCTGGACCGTTGAGCCCATTAAATTTCCTTCTTTTGTAGAAGCTCATCCATTCTTTTACTCAAATCCAGGTACTCAGCTTTACTATCCTCTGCGGTCTCGGCTTCATGCAATCTATCAAGCCTTTTTTGAATCTCTTTAATGGTAGTTGCATCTGGATCTGTTCTTGTCGAGCCCCAATTCATGAGTTCCGCTCCACATGTTTTTATTTTCTCCTTGATTGAGACCAACCCATGTGTACTATCTCCATCTTTACCCCATGCCTCCTTTACTGCAGCTTCACAATCATTCCAAAGCAACCATGACTCCTCAAATTTAAATCCCCTCTCACGCCTATGCCTTCGTTGACAAAATGACTGAACTTGTAGCATAATTGGTAAGTAGTCCGATGCATGTGATGATATATGGGTAATTGTACTCAGTTTGAAATTTCACTAACCACTCTTTATTAGCCACGCCTCTATCCAGTCGGATCTTCGTGTTTGCTTCCCTAGGTCTCTTATTATTCTAAGTAAAAGGATATCCCCTGAATCCAAGGTCTTGAAGTTGGCAAGATTCCATAGCTTCCCTAAAAGCTTCAACCTGTGATGTTTGTGGTGGTCTTCTACTTTTCTTTTCCGAGGCATGTAGGAAAGCATTAAAATCCCCTATGACCAGCCAGGGTCCAACCACAAATGTCTTCAAATATTCCAATAATTTCCATGATTTTTCCTTTTGTTGTGCCTCCGGCCAACCATAAAAGCAAGTCAAGTACCATTTAAAACCATCTTCCTCCGTTACCGTAGCCAAAACATGGTTTGCAGTGTAGTTAATAACCTTCTTTGAATGAACTTTTAGATTTGACTCTCTCATTTTATCACATTTTAAAGAACCTGATGAATGTTTGGACTAACTTTCCTCCTTTTTTTTGGCACTTTCGCGAATTATCCCCAACAATATGCATTTTATGATCTCCCTTCATTCACGTTAGTCTTTTTCATATTGGCAAATTGAAAAAAACGGATAAATGAAATTATGATAAGATAAATACGCAATGGTAAAAGAAACAAACACAAAATAATAAAAGAAGATGATGAAGATACGCAGGCTTACAAAAATTACGTCGGACGAGAATAACATACAAGAACAAGTTCAACCCGACAACTATCATTGCCATACAACTGGAAAGTATTTTTGAAATGTCTTTTTCACTTTTCAGTCAAATAATTCTCGCAACTGCATATTGTAATCATGCAGGTGATAGCCAAGTTCACTTATATATATAAAAGTAACATAAATTTTTTTTTTTTAGTCTGAATGCTAACATCATTCCAAACTCCAAAGACACACAAAGTAATTTAATCTTTAAAAACAAATAATGTCATGTGTACCTACCTCTTTATCTCTTCTTTATATACTTTTTTTTTTCCTTGATAGAATCACTACATATAATATATATATATATATATATTTGGTTAAGAGGAATATATATATTAAACTAAGAAGTCATAAATGGCAAAGTCGTGGCTGTGAGCCTTAAAGAGTACAAACCAGTAGCATCTGAACTTAACATATTAAGTAATACATCACTAGATGGTAAATCTAATACAACAAAATCCTCATCCAGTGAGCAGCCAGCACGAGCAAGAAAGTCAGCACATCGGTTCGCCTCTCTAAAGGTATGGCTGACCTTGAAGCGATGAAGCTGTCTCAGGAGGAACCTGCAATCATTTAGAATAGGGGAGTATGATCTATTACATGTTGAACTGTCAGATACAAGTTTAGCAACAGTGAGAGCATCAAGTTCAACAGCTAAATATTTAATGCCCAATTGAATTGCAAGTAGCAGCCCGTCCCTCAAGACCCAGCACTCAGCAGCAAAGCTCGACGCCACACCTATTCTCCTCATATATCCCTTGATCCACATCCCCTGATGATCCCGAATGAGACCTCCACCTTCTTCTTTTTTTGTTAGGCCATATTTAATTCATATAATATATTATTGAGTTTAGATGTTTGATGTCTATTTTCGTGATATTTGTAAAAGAATCATATATTCTAATTAATTTAGTTTTTTTTTTTTTTTTAAAAAGATAAACAAAGGCTCAAAGACTAGCTTATTCATAGATAGAGGAATAGATAACGTGTGTGTGAACTAGCTTTTACTCACTTATGAATTACAATCACATGCCAAGCAAAGAAACTTTAGAAAAGTGGAGCACATTCCAGAGTACTTTCCTTCGGTGGGCTTGTTCATAGATAGAGGAATAGATTATAGATCAGGAACAGGAAGGCAGTGTGAGTAGCCATGGCAGTAGAAAATGCTCTTTGCATGAATGGGGGAGATGGAGAATCTAGCTACGCCAATACTCACTCCTTCAGGTTCTATCTCTCTTTCTCAGACACACATATACATGAACATTAGTCTGCTTGCAGAGGCACAGAGATGGCATACAAAATACACATGTTTTTTTGAAAACACAAACAAAATTTTCCATTATTATGTTGTTTATCTTTAAATTAAGCTGACTAAAAGATTTGATTATTATGTCCATATCTTTCAGAAAAAAGTAATATTGGAGTCGAGGTCCTTCCTAGTGGACACCATTAAAGACATGTTAAAGGTCAGAATTCCCACTTGTTTCAAAGTGGCTGACTTGGGTTGCTCTTCAGGACCCAACACCCTCTTGGTGATCTCTGAAATTATTGACACCATCCATGAAATGTGCCAGCAAACAAATACCGAATCGCCTGAGTTTCTAGTGTTACTAAATGATCTCCCAGAAAATGACTTCAATGCAATTTTCAAAACTCTACCAGCTTTCCATGAGAGGCTTAAGAAAGACAAGGGAGACAAGTTGGGGCCTTGTTTTATTTCTGGAACACCTGGTTCCTTCTATGGGAGGCTCTTTCCAAGCCAGTGTCTACATCTTGTACATTCTTCTTATAGTCTTCATTGGCTTTCACAGGTTAGCATTCTCTCAGAGCATATTATTCATAAACCTATTCCAATTTCATCAGTAATAAACGTTAGGATTTAGCAAAAATATGCATGAGTAATTGAGAAATTCATATATGTTTAGTGTTAAAAATAACTTTTCCCCTATTAAAAAAATAAAATAAAATTCACCCACTAGCAAGGTTAATGAATGATATGTTCAGTGGCAGAGCCACCTTCTATGGGGCCATGGGGGCAATTGCTTAACTAAAATTTGTAAAAGAATTGTCAGACTTTTTTTTTTTTTTTTTTTAAGGATTGCATAAGAAATGATAAATTATGTGATATTTTTAAAAATTTTGAGTCTGGTAACAAATGGCCATTTATGATCTCAAATAGGCTTCTCAATCATAGTTTGAACATTTCACCTATCAATTCCGCCATTTTGGTTTTGTAGCCTCTTCTGCAAACTAATCCATATTCTTTTATCGCATTAGTGGCTATTCCATTGTCTTCCACCTCCTTTACAACGGCGACATTATCATCACATGGAACAATTCCAACATTATTACCAATTTTATTCATCAATTTGGTCTCGTTTGTTAACTCAAGGACCTTGGGACCCTTCATTACTTCATGGATTGACAGGTTACATTAGTTTGTTTTTCAATCAGGTCATGTGTGACACCGATTTGCTTTATTGCCAAATATGTTTCATTGTTTTTTTTGTAAGATACCTTATGTGCTTCACACAAATGCACACCTTTGTCTGATCCAAGTTCTTATAGAAGCATCATGGGTGCTTTACAGCATGCACCTCACATTCATCGAATCTTGATCTCTCTTTGGTAATTAATCTAGTCTGCAAATTCAGGCATTGTCCTATTGATATCCATTTGATTGCAATCAAACCCATCTTCAATTATTTACATGCCAGCACAAAGCATATCAAGGTTGAATACTTTATTTGTGAGTGCAAAATTCTTTGCAAGGATTTGGCAATCAATTTTGTCTTTACCAATTACCAACTTGCAAATATTTTCTCCAAGAGCCTCCCATCTCAATGTTTGTTAACAACTGGTTTGCTGTTGATGATTAGTTATATTTATTTTATTAAGCTTTTAATTCCAATTATGTTTATTTCTCACTTGGCTTCCTCATGTGACCTCAATTTCTTAATTCCAAATTATATCTTATAAATAGCAATGTACTTCAGACTTCAATTAGTCTAATACATTGAAATCAATTTAAATTATTAAGTAACTCGGTTTATTGATTTATCTCATTTGCTTTCTCTACATAATCTTTGCATAAACTATATTTCTTTCATTGCATAGGTAAATATAAAATTATTCAAATCCTAAAATTTTAATTTGGGTTCCAGTAAATACTAAGTCTTTATTCATTTATTTATAGTTTTCACCCACTTAGTAAATATCCTAACTTCACTAATGGACAGGTGCCAAGAGGGGTTGTGAATAACAAAGGTAACATATACATCGCAAAATCGAGCCCTCCCAACGTATTCAAAGCCTACATGGATCAATTTCATACAGATTTCTCAATGTTTCTATGTTCACGCTCTAAGGAAATATTGCCTGGAGGACGTATGATTCTTACCTTCATTGGAAGGAGCAATGTAGATCCCAACACAAATTGTTGTTACGACCTTCGGGAGCTTCTGGCAAAATCGCTTCTTGACATGGTCCCTGAGGTTGTTTGTTTTTAATATCGAATTCCATACCTAACAAAGTTTGGCTCCAAACACATTTGGAGTTATCTTTTCTAACTCATTCTAATGGTCTTTCAATCGTCACATAGTAGGTTGAAACAAGATAGCACCAAATATGTTTGGAGCCAAATTTTTTTCCTTATATCTAACTTTTCTTTTTAAAACCAAATGATTCAATTTTAGGGCCTCATTAAGGAGAAGGATGTAGATTCGTTCAATTTGCCATATTATGAACCTTGCATGGAAGAAGTAAAGGCAATCATTGAAGACGAGGGGTCTTTCAATGTAGATAGGCTTCAAATGTTTGAATTCAATGACCCTAATGGTGACATTGATAACAAGTATCAGAGTGCACAAAGTATGGCAAATGGTTTAAGAGCTGTAACAGAAGCAATGCTGGCTAGTCATTTTGGAGAGAACATAATTGACAATTTATTTGCCAAGTTTGCAAAGCATATGGCGGAGGAATTTTGCCAGGAGATGACAAGGTACATCAGTATAGTCACTTGCATGACTAAGAAGTAAGTAAATTATTATGAAGATATGTATGGAAATTTAGTAATTGCTGATAAAGTTCTATGATTACATCGTTGATAAAGTTGCCTCTCTCTAGTGTGAACTCTCCATGAACAATGCTTATAATTATTATCTCTATCATTTGTTTTCATGAAGGATGATTTGCAACAACAATAAAAGTTTTTTTTTTATACAAGATAGAGTTTCTACTGTAGCCTAATATAAGTGTATATGTGTGTAAAGCTCCTTTCTGGAGACTTGAACCCTGACACTTGCCCCCCACACCCCACAAGCACTTATACTTGTGGAGTGATCATCGCACCAAGGGTATGCGATGATCATCGCACCAAGGGTATGCGATGGTAATAACAATAAAAGTTGTTTATTACAAGGTTTGGCATTATTCACGTTCTATCAAATGCAAGTTACCTTCACATTAATAGTACGATTTTGGGCCTTGCCATCAGGCCCGGCCCCCTACTAGAGAAACTGAGAAAGTCCACTAATGTGGGGGATAATAATTTTTTTATTAAAAAAAATAAAATAAAATAAAAAAGAGCTGTATATTTTCTTTTTCCTTCAAGTTTAAGAAGACCCTAAAAGTTGAATGATGTTTAAAATATTACAAATTTTAATACTTGACTTGAAAGCACCATCCATTCATGGCCTGCCCAAAAGCACCTTTCAATCATTCAAAAGAGAAGAGATACCCACAAATGGAATATTCAACGTAATCAGTAACAATATAATTAGGGTTGAATCAAATTCTTAGAAGATATTCTTATTGAGTCCAAATCTTCTGTCTCATCAATTGTGCTCCACTTTATGCTCCACCAATAAAATTTGGACAGCTGGCCTCTCCCATTAAGTGAGATAACCCTGACTTTAACACTAACGTTACTGACGTTAACATTCAAAATCATACCCTTTTTTTTTCTTCCACAGCTTTTGTTTCTTCTCTCTGTTTTTGACTTTTGGTTTCTTTTTTTTTTCTCTTCTCTATGTGGTTGACGTTAACAAGAACTCTTTTAAGTTTTGTCTCTTGTCGCAGCTTTAGTTTTTTATTTGGACTCTTCCCTCTAAGGGTGTTCGTGGTGCGATGCGGTGCGGTTTTAGGCCATTTTTAGCACCGCATTTTGCGGTGCGGTTTAGCTAAAACCATAACTACACCGCACTTTATTTTTGCGGTCACATGTGCAGTGCAGTGTGGTGTGGTGCGGTTTAGAGTTTAGCCAAAACCATAACTGCACCGCACCTTATTTTTGCGATCACATGTGCGGTGCGGTGTATAAGATGCGGTTTGAACGGCTTGAAGTCGGTATATTTTCAAATTTTTGGCTTTTCCTACCCAGCCCAAAACTAATTTTTCTCTTTGTTTTGGGCCAAGTTTTAAATTATTGTGCTAATTTTTCCTTATTTTGAGCTGGCTTTCCTAGTCAACACTTGCTAGGGTTATCAAACTTTTTTTTTTTTTTGAAAAATAGGGTTATTGAACTATTAATAATATATTTAATATTAAAAATAAATAAATATATTTATTTATAGAGAGAGTGCGGTACGGTTTGTACGGTTTTCTTATTATAAAACCTCAAACCGCGGTGCGGTGCACTGTTACTTGCAGTGCGGTGCAGTTATGTCATTTTGCGGGCGGTTTTGGTGCGATTTTTGCAGTTTGTGCGGTTTGGTGAACACCCCTACTTCCCTCTATTGTCTCATTGTATTCCTATCTTTCTCCCAAAGTTTTATTGTCCACTGCCACAGAGATTCCTTTTGTCCTATAGGTCTAGATTTGTTTCAACTTTTGAGAGACTCCTGCTGAAACAAGCAACCTTCAAGGCTTTCAAGGTTTCTTTTTTTTTTCTCTTCTCTATGTGGTTAACGTCTCAAGTGTTCATCTTCATCCTCACTTCGCCCCAGCTACAAACACATCCTTACTTCATCTTCATCTTCAAGTGTTCATCTGCTTCTATTGGTGTCTACAAAGTGACTTGTCTATGGTGATAATGGTGTTTGATTTTTGTTCCATTATGAAACACGTGGAAAGAAAAACGTTTTTGGACGATGTAAAGGTTGTAGTCAGTAAATAATTGGGGTTGCTGGATTTTGTATTTTACATGTTTGTTGAAATTCTTGAATGAGTGACTGGGTCGGGAAGCTCCTCCGTAGAAGCTCTCTTGTATATATTTTATTGTAGAGATTACAATTTGATTTGAATATACGGATAACATTTAATTTAAATTCCAGATTTCATTATTTTGTCAAACTCTATTTGATAAGGACTGACTGGATTAATGGATATCTGCTGAGAATGCTTGGACTGATATGTTTTGGTTTTGTGTTTCAATTGTGATAAGGTTGGATATGTCTCAACAGAATTTTTTTTTTTTTTTTTTTTTTTTTTTTTGAGATGAAACCGAACCTATTCTGTAGGAACAAAACATTATATGCAGGAAAAACAGTTTCTACAGAAACAAAAACAGGGGAACCATACCGATTCTGCAGAAACAGAAACATTATGCAGGAAAACAATTTCTGCAGAAAACAAAACAGAGAAATCGGACCTATTCTACAGAAACAGAAACATTGTTATTTGCTTGAAGTTGTACACATCCCTTGATGATGGTGAATTATCATTTGATTGCTTAAAAAAGCTTGTCACTAAACATTGCACTGAAATTCATAGTATTAAAGGAAAAAAAAAAAAAAAAAAAAACCTTAATGCCATTTTAAAGTACTAAAGTTAGATTCTATAAGCTGGAAATTATACACCAAAAATTAAGAATAGTTAAAATTTTTTAGGGAGTTATTTGGGAGGCTGTGCTTTTGTTGTTTGGATTGCTTGACAAATACCCCACATGGTTTCAAGGGACTCTTACAGCTGCAGATAGATACCTTCCCTCATAATGTGGCTTTTCCCATGTTTAAGTGTGAGTGAGAGTGGCTTTTGAGTTTGTGAGAGTACAATTACAATTACATAGAACTGAACAAGCACTCACCTCTCAGGGCCTCCTTCTCTTTCTTGTTTTTTTTCTTCTTTTTACTTTCTCACATTATGTGTGTGTATAATTAATGCATAGCCTTGAAAGTGAATTCCTTTTAGCTTTTCTTTGATATTCTTGGCTGGTTTCTCAAATGGGTTTTGCTCATTTCTTAATTTTGAGATCTGGATTCTAAAAAAAAATTTCTTCAAAGTTCTTAATTTTTGTGTTACTTTTTCAGTTTGAGGTTCCAAGTTCCAAACTTTAATGGCTCCAAGATTGGACTTTTCTAACTGGTGGGCAAAAGATACTTGCAAAGGAAACCCAGTGGTAGTCACAATGGAGAACCCAAATTTCTCAGTTGTGAAGATTGATGGTCCAGACTCTGCCTTCAGGCCTGTAGAGAAAAAAGTAGAGGCAAGAATGCAAAGCAAGCGACATGGGTTTTGCTTCTCAAGGCTAACCGTGCTGTCAGTTGTGTTGCTTGGCTAGCCACTGTGCTTTGGGCATTGCTTGGAGCTATCAAGAAGAGGCTAATCCATAGGCAGGGAGTAACCTTGGCAAGTGAGGCTAGTTACAATTGTACTGTCATGCTAGGCTAATAGGATCTCATATATGAAATTTAAAATCCACCAGTATTTTCTCTATATGGATTATGACTTTCAATTGACTCTAGAGTCAAGAACTTTGTCACTACAATTAAAATAGGACTCCATGAACAAAATTAGGCAAGTGCCACAAATACAAAAGTTCAAGGAAGATAATTTTTAAAGGAAGCAGAAGTTTTAGGCCTACAAACAAACAAAAAACGTTGCTCCTCCCCCAAATACAGAAGTTCAAGGAGCCTTTTTGCTAACAAGATCTAACTAAAAGACACATCTGGAAAACCATAGTAAAAGATAAAAAATTTGTAAAATTAAGTTAATATCTCAATGCATGATCTCTATGGACTTGGAGCATGGCTGATAAAGTCCTACAAGCAATCACACTTCTATCTTCAATTCTATCTTGTTATTTAACACCTTCATAATTTCTTTGATTTCCCATTTTGGGTAATTGTGCCTACATATCAATGTATAACAAATCAGAAATCAATAAAATCAAAGCAAAAAATTAATAATTAAATCAACTTTCATCTAATTACCTGTATCAAGTTCAACATATCAGTAAAGCCAGGTGTATTTAAATTTGTCATGCTATCTTCCTGATACATTTAACAATGAAACAAATAAAAATCAAAGCAAAAAATAAATCAATAAATAAACTTTCATTTAATTACCTATATCAAGTTCAACATATCAGTAAAGCCAGGTGCATTTAAATTTGCCATGCTATCTTCCTGATACATTTCACAATGAAAATCATATAAATAATTTAGAGAATTAGTACATACTATTGTCTAACAAATCGTAAGCACAAAGTAACAAAACACAAAACACATTTCATACCGATGTGAGCTGTTAAATATGAGAGGATGCTTTAGTTTGACGTTTTCTCTTTCTTGTAGCTTTCTCTAATGCACCCTTTCTTCTACAAGATGTCCCTACACATGTTTGTCTCCTTTTAAGCTTAATTCCTTTAATTTTATTTCCTTCACAGTTAGTAGGCTGCACTTTGTCATTAGCTTGTTAAGCCTTTGATTTGAAACGAGTGCTCCCAACAATAGATTCTTCAATTGATAAATTTTTCAAATTTGCCTCTACTTTGTTCAAAATACTTTCATTAGCATCCAAAGAAATACAAAAAGACTCATGTCAGTGCAGCTCTTGCTGCCAAATTAGAATACAATTTAAGCAACACTTTATAACGACTTCCCACGTCTGCATTTTGGTCATGTGGTCCTACATGCATATAATTTTTCATTGCAGAACCATCCTTTGCATCTTTTGTCCACCTTTTTAAAATATACTGATTTGGCACCCTTTTACAATTTTGAAGAGATAACACTTTTAAGGCATGGGCACATAAAATTCCAACAAATTCAAATTTATTACAACTACACATCACTGTAGAAGCCAATGAATCAAATTGAACAATGTGTTGGCGAGATTTACGGGGAGAAATAACTTTATATTTTGCCACAAATCCAACCTCACCATCCTTATGCAATTCACAATCCCAAGTCAGCCATAATTCACGATTAAACAACTTAAATACTGCAGGAGTATAAACACTCGCTACATGCTTCAATATTTCTACTGGATATTCTAATGATGGTTTACTTTAAGTTGCTTTAAAATCTGCTCTCAACTCTTCAAAACGTCTATCATCAACCAACCTTTGAAAGTGACGAAAGAAATGCAACAAGTCATAATTATAAGTTATGTACCTTTTAATTTGACTGTTCATACTCTCGCTTCTCTGAGTAGTAGACATATCAGCACAAAATGTTTTCCTCCCATAAACCAAAGCCCATTTCTCCCTTAACACAAATTGTCTTTGCAACCAACTGTTATTCTTTAGATCATATTTATCAAGCATATTATTGCATGCATCTAAAAAATCATCTTCATAGTCATGGTCATATACACAACTACTAAAATCTGCTGCAAAAGTACTGTACCTTCCAAAACTGGAAGAAACCATAACCGACTGAGATACAAAGCATTTTTTCCTGGTGAGATTTTTTAGATCTGGTGAGATCTCAGCCATTTCTGGCAAGATCTCAGCTAGAAACATGAAATCTCAACTGGATTTGGCAAGATCTCAATGGATCTAGTGAGATTTCGCCAAATCTGGTGAAAATATCACTGAAATTTCACTAATTTTTGCCGTTAACTCACCGAATTTTGGCTGATTTTCAGATCCCCAACTCTGACCGCTATCCATTAAAGGTCAGATTCGCCCGATCTGATCAACCACTCCAATCAGCAGTGGGTTGAGATCTTGACCACTCGATCTAGTCGGGTCGAATACGGGTTGAGCACAAACCCAACCCGTGGACACCTCTACTACTAGTCTATAACTATGCTGAATTAATAATCATTGCCTAATATCATTGTAAATTTAGTTTAACTCTTTGCACAATCTCATAATGTTCTTTACCAACTATCCGAGGTTGGAGCATAGTTGAAGTTGAATCTAAAGGATCGACTATTGGATTGATACATTTGGCAACTAATCCTCTTGATAGTACAGTAGTAACATTTAAATGTGCAAATGTCATGGCAAGAGCAAGATCAGTTAAATCATCCACAAGCACATAAACTGCTTGAATAGAATGCCCACAATGTTATTTGTAGGATCGGCATTACCTTAAGGCCTAGGGGTTCAAATGAACCCCCTAACCTAGCCAATTTATATATATATATATATATAATATTTTTTGAGCCTTTAAAATAAAATTTTGAACCCCCTGACTCTAAATTTTGTTTAAACCCAGCTAATATAAGTTTGAATATGATCATCTTAATGCTACTTTCACAATATTTTCACAATAATTTAACAATAAAAATAAAATGGCAAGTTGTAACTAGTTTTTATCAGGACCCACAACTAACATCACTTTTTTCCTACCTTTAACAACTTGTCACCTAGATTTTATTATGAAAGTGTTGTGTCAATAGCACTACTCTTAAAATATTTAATTTTATAAGAAGAAAAAAATGTTTCAAATTTTTGCTCATTCGTTAAAAAAAAAAAAAAAAAAAAAAAAACCTTTTTTTTCCAGGACTTTGGCTTACTTTTCCATTGTAGCAAAATATAGTTGTTTTTTCCGGTACTTTTTTTATTCATCAACAAAAAAGTACACCACTGTCATAACCAACAGATCTATATCTATATCTGTGATTATTTCCTCGTTCTCTCTATCTTTCTTTTTCCCTTCTATGGTTTTTTAGTTTTTCTCTCTTTTTAATCAAGTAGTGATAAATGCTCTATAGATTTCCAAATCTAAGAAGTCTTTTAGTGCTTGCTCCAATTCCAAGAGACTGACCACATGTATGGTTAGGAAGTCATACACTTTAAAAGTAAAAACTTATATCATTTACTATATTTTTTTCTTAATTTCACATTTACCATTAGTCCAACTCCAAGAGACTGACCATGTGTATAATTAGTTATTTAATTATATTTGTTTATGCATTTAATGGATGTTGTCTTACCGATATCTATACTAAATTATATTTAGAATACTCTTTTAGATTATTATATAATGTATATAATATGAAAGTTGTACATATAAAAAAATTAATTATTTTATATTTTTACTTGTCCCCATGACAAATTTCTAGCTTTACCACTGCTGACCCCCCTAGAAAAAAAAATCCTTGAGCCACCGCTGGTTATTTGATATTTAAAATAATAATAAAAACATTGTTGACTTGATGGATTATTTTATGAATAAAATCGAGGTGATATAATTACTAGTCTAAAAATATAATCATCACTAGATATCCATATTCCAACTAGCTAATGTTGGGTGTCGTTGGAAATTAAGTTTGAGATTACCACTGTAAAGCCAACCTAAAAAGGAAAGATCAAAGAAACTTGTTGGTAATGTGATGGGTAGTGTGAGCAACTAGGACACAATTACAACTCGATGATTAGTGCACGGCTTTGAGGGGCTCTTTGGTTTGGGCTCTACCCTAGACATGGCTTCGAGAGTATGCTACAAGCAATAAGCACAAGGACTAAGAAAGGAATCGCTACCTGGTTTTCGATCCAAACCCTATATACAAAGGTCAAACTGGCCCAAGCTAAGTGTTGATGGTACCTTCTTGAAAAGGTGTTAGGCGCCTATTATTACCGAACTATAGTTGGCCTTCACTCGTATTACTGGATTATCCTTAAATGAACATTACTAAGTAGGTATCACTAATCATACACTTGCACCCTAACCATAAAATCTAAACTAGGAAAGTAAATCATAAAATTAAAACAAAGAATAAGAAAAACACAAAGTAAAATCTTCCAAAAATAATAGCTAACTAATCAAGTTTTGAAATTTAAACCTAATTGACTATCACCTTGTATGGAAAAGTCTTTGACCTTCAATACATTTAATACTTTTTTTTTTAATTATAGAGTTTCTGATTTTCATTTCTAATTAACCTACCATAAAATTAAGCTCCTAGTTAATTTAACCTAAAATCAAGGAAATTCTACTCTAATCTAAAAGGAAAATTGTATTTATTTTTTGTATTTTAAGTTTTATGACATTAAATTTTTTATAAAAAAATTCAAAAGAATGATACAAAATTTAAAATATATATATACAAATTTGCAAATATAGCACGAATTTAAAGGCAAAGTAGGGTTTTTCTATAAGGTGGCGTAAGCTACATATGGTTGGTGTACTCCACTGAGCTTTGAGCAAAACCCTAAAAAAATAATTAATACAAGAACAACCAAGAAGAAAACTAGGAAGTGGTTCGGGTCATACCAGCTTACACTGGTGTTAAAGTGGCATACGCCCACCATATGCTTTAGGAAGAAAGCCTAAACTTACATAATTCAAAGAAAATCAAACAAACAAGCATGTTACTGACATGTTATCATCAAAATACACAAAAACACAAAATAGAGCATGTTAAATATAAAGAAGAAAGAACTATACGGTGCAGAGTATGTATCATTGAGAAGATTCATGCTTCTTTCCATCTACAACCGAAGTAACTTTTATGATCTGCACCTTTGGTTAAATCAACTACCATAATTGTGTGTATTAATAGGAATAAAAATGTGTGAATGTATCTAGCATAAATCGAATCAAAAGATCATTAACTTCAAAACAATAATAATAGGAATGGAACTGATAGATGGATCGTGATAGTTGGTGCTCAAGAATGATAGACTAGTTTTCTAATGATGAAAAACCAGGAAACATAGCCAAACTTTCAAAGGTTCGACCCTACTACTTCATTGAAGAGAGAGAACTAAGTTTGAGATGAAACCAACAGAGTTTTGGTATGGAATTTGGGGATGTCCTGAGATTTGAAAATGTGAGATGTAAAGGTGGTATCTATAGACTTATAGGGTCTATGGGGTTGGTGAATGTTCTGGCCAGCTAGGAAGATGACCAGAATCAATCATCAAATGAAAATTTAGTGATTTTAAGGTTCTTGTCTCTAAGAGCATTAGTACCCGCACTGCCACATGCCATATGTTGGTATATTTTACCATCAAAGCATAAAAAAACAAGCTTTATCCAAGCTTCTAATTGTAAATTTTTTTTACAATACTGCTACAGTACCATCTTATATGTATAAGATGGTACTGTAGCAGGCTTGTATATATTTTTTACTAATTTATTCTCTCTCCTTCATTAGCTGTCTCCCACTTTGTCTCTCTATCTCTCACATCTCTCTCTCTCATTTCTCTGCATCTTCCACGTCTATCTCTCTCTCATTTCTCTGGTTCTCTCTCTGTAGTAGTGTAGCCTCAGTCCTCACTCATGTGTTTGAGATCAGCGTGGTGGCGAGGCGGCTGGCACGGTTGAGATCGCCATGGTGGCATGGAGGTGGCACTCGGCGTGGAGACCAGCGTGGAGATCGGCATAGAGACTGGCATTTGGTGGGTTTGGTGGTGGTGGCATGGTGGCCGGTTTCTTGTGGTTGTTGTGGAGGTTTCTTGGTGGTTCTTGCTGTGGGTGTCCATCTGGATATAGGGTGGTGGGTTTTGATTTGGGTTTGATTCTGTCCTTTGATTCTTACCGTGGCTGTGACTAGTGTTTGGTGGGTTTTTTAGTGGTGGTTTTGTGGGTTTTATAGGTGGAGGTGGTGGTGGATTTTATGGGTTTTGTTCCCAATGGTAAGGTGGGTTTTTTTCACGATGGTGGTGGTCGGTTTCTTGTGGCAGAGGTGGTGGTGATGGGTTTTTTTGTGGTGGTGGTGGTGGGTTTCTTGTGGCAGAGATGTGGTGGTGATGGGTGGTTGAAAGAGATAGTGAGGAAAAGATAATCAGAGTGATGGGGGGAGATGAGAGAGAGAGAGAGAGATTGGATTATATTATATTATTGGGTAATATATATTATTTTAATGAGTTGAATAGGAAAATAAAAGTTGGGAAGTTGGGTGTGTTGTAAAATGGTATGGTATAATAAATAAAGTAGCTTTTGAGATGGTAAAATAAAATTTTTTGAAGAAACCAGATATGAATGCTCAGTAGCATATGCTACTTTCACTTAATTGATTGTATTATTGTTTCCATGTGTACTAATAAATGTGTGCCATGTGTCCAAAACTTTTTAAAATAAAATAGTTCAGTCCAAGTCACATACCACATCAGCAATCCTTTATACCATGTAGAATATAAACTAATGGACATATACAAATTGACTTAAAGTAAAACGTTTTGCAAAATTTAGAGATGAAAAACAAACTTTTTAAATTTTTACCTTAAAAATCTTTTTGATGATACTATAGTTGGACATTAAATTTAAACCTTAAATGTCTATCTTGAAAACACTAGAAAGCCAATTAAGCTACAAAGCTCCCATTAGATTAAAAATCTAACGGTAAAGAATAATGAAACAGTAATGATCCTGTTTGGTTCCCTCATAACTCATATCTAATAACTCATTTCTCATTTCTCATAACTCATAACTCATATCTAATTCCCTATTTCCTTCTAACTCATTCTCACCATGTTCGGCACCCCAAATCCCCTTGGTTTTCTTTCTAGAAAAAAAAAAAAAACTACTTTAGCTCACTTTGTGGTATCCGCTAGTCAAAACATCTCCTTTCCCCTTCTCTTCAACACCTTTAGGAGTCAAATTGTCATTTTTCTCTCCCCACAAAAACCAAACTCACAGGAACCGAAGAAGCCAAACCCATAGGAACCCACGCACACTCGCTTGACTCTTTTTCCCCAAACCCACAAATCGGCGGTTGTTTCTCTCTCCCCTATAGTGTGTATTCTCTCTCTCTCTCTCCTTCCTTAAAGTCGGTTGGGTTCAAACAAAGGGCCAAAGAGTCATTGGGGGCAACTAGTGCTTTCCAACTTGGGTAAGACAAGTCACCCTAGTAGGTCCCATTTTTGTATGTTTTATTAATCATTGGGAGCAACTAGTGCTTTCTAACTTGAGTAAGACAAGTCACCCTAGTAGATCCCATTTTTGTATGTTTTATTAATGTTTTGCCACTAAACTTATTTTTTCTCATAACTCATTCTCACTTTTTTGAATGATTAGTTATGAGGCTGAAAAAAAAAAATTTAAGCCAAATAACACACGGCAGGCCCACAAAAATCAAGATATGAGTGATAGAAACTAAGAGCTTGTTTGGACACTCACAAAACTGAGTGATATCATCCTATTTTCATAACTCATGATCCAAAACTGGTGGAGCCCACGGAAGAGCAATTGTTTGGATTCCATGACTCATATTCCGTGACTCAGTTTTCATGATTCTGTGACTCAAAAAAATGAGTGATAGTGAGGTTAAGTGAAAACTCAATTCTGCTGTTTTCAAAACTCAAAACCGGTCACTCAGTGGCAAGTCCGTAAATTAGCTGAGATTGTGGGCCCCTTCACCAATGCATTGTCACATCCATCTCAGGCTGGTTATGACCGTTGGAGCTTCCCCTGTTCCACTTCATTTCTTCCCAAATTTTTTGCTGAAATTTCCTCCCCTTCTCACTTCCCTCTCTCAGCCTCTTCTCATTTTCACTTCCCTTTTCATCCCCAGCGAGCTTGCTCCATGGCACCACAGTCCGTGTTCAAAGCACTGAAGAAGAACACTGCGTGATTAAACACTGAACCAGGCCTGAATCTTCACCGGCGAATCTACCTCTCTGTCACCGTGTCCATACCTCTCTCTCCCTCTCCCAGGTGCAATATATATCTCCCAGGTGCAATATATATCTCTCTCTCCCTCTCCATTTTCCATGTCCATAGTCTGGTTTGGGTTTTTTGTTGGATGTGAAAGGGGGTTTTTGATTTAAAGTACTGATGTTGGTTGTGGCTTGTGAGACAGCATTCCTCTGTAATCTTTTGAAATATTAAGTTCTATTGGGTGCATTGATATATTAAAGTACTGATGTTGGTTTGGGTCTTTATGATTTCTTAAGTTCTACCTTCGTTTTGAACCCGAAGAGTTAAATCCATCTTTGAAACATTTTCTGCTAGTTTTCAATCCATTGCCGACTAATTTTGCTTTCAAATCCAGCCACTTCAAGTTGAATAGAGCTGGGTCGGACAGTTTTCTGCAGGTCACAGTTTACTGCAGAAGCAAGTTTGTTTGTTGATAAATGAATATGAATATGAATATGAATGTGATGACAAAGATCAGTGACATTTTTTCAGCAAATAGGCCAGTCCTATAGCATGTTCATTCAGAAAAGTTACTATAGCACTTATCAAAAACAAGAAGGAAAAAAAAGAAAAAGAAAAAGAAAAAGAAATTTAATCTATTAGTTGGTGATAAAAATTAGAGAATAAGAACTCAAAACACATGCAAATGGAACTGCGAGTACATAGTTGAGAAAACTACATAACAAAATAGTAAACAAAATAGCAAAAGCTTTGTACCTCAGATTTATGATCCCAACATTCAACTGGCTCCATTGAGGTAATGGGTATAAACAAAAGGATCATAGCCCAAGAGAGAGGGGTAGGGGGGTTAAAGAAAAAGGGGGGACAAATGGCCCAAGTTTAAGGGAAACAGTAGAGAATACAGCTGATCCATTTAAGGTTAAGACTGATGAAGAGTACATCAACCAGATTTTCTCCCCTTCTGGAAATAAAGTTATTCACCATTAAACTAAAAAATTCCCTTTTAGGAAGAACAAGAAGTTCCCTTTTGGGTTCTTTATGCAGTTATAATTTTGTTAGATATCTCTATATTACAAAAGTTCCTTATTGATGTTCTGGCTCCATTAAGAAACTAATATGGTAGAATTACATGCTTTACATTTGTAGAAATGTGCATAGAGCTGATTTGCTATAAGTGTACAAAACTACTCTGCTGGCCTATAAGCACTGTTTCATTAGTTTTAAAATTGCTTGTTTGACACGTTCAGAGAGCAAGATTCAGACAGCAGTAATTGCCTTTCTCAAAATTCTCAAAACTTCAATACTACTTTGAAAACAATTGCATAGGCTTTACTCTCAAGGATGAAAATTGTTTTTTCATAATTACCTATAATATCATGAATGATATTAACATTATATTGTCCTAAATAGGTTTTCTTGTCTTCGTCACTTAAGTTGAGTGGTTGGTTAGAGATTCAAGTGGCCCATTCATAGAACTATTAATATACAAATATATTAACATATGCAATTGTGTTGGGAAATTTGAATTAGATGGCACAAGAAACTCAGGATGCTGACGACAACGTCATGTGAGTGCTTTTACATATAATAGAAATGCAGAGATGATTAAAATCTTTAATCTTCATTCCATCAAATGAGCCAAACCTGCTGTCAAAGTTTTGTACACCCAACAATATATAAAACTAATCTTGTACCTCAATGGTTGGCACATCTTGATATTTTTAATAGAGACAACTAGAGTTCAAATCTCTTTCTCTTTCCTTTTAATTATAATTATTGAATTATCAGAAAAAACTAACCAAAATGAGCAGAGAGATGTAAATCTCAGCACCCAGCTCTCTGTGTAACACCATCATTAAGTAAATAAATATTCAGGAAATTAGTGTCCAGCAAAAAATATAACCAACTGAGTGACACCCTAATGTACACCTTGTCACACATGTAGCACTCCCCCCATGTGTTGCATTAACAGAGTTTATTATAAAAGACAACCTTGGCTAAATTGACTTAATTACTCGGTTTAACAGGGTGATTCCAAATGGCTTCCTTTTTTGAGTTACGCCATAAGTACCAGGATTTCCCCCTATTTGGACACTGTATTTTCTCAAATTAGCATGGGGAAGATTATATGGATATACATTCTCAAGAAATAAATTATTAAAAAGGAACAATAGCTACAAGATGAGAGGAATCCTAATATTGTGATTAATATTTACAAAATCCCACAAAAGCAAATATCTGCATCACTAAATACAAGTAAATATATGCCATTATTTCACTAGAAAAAGAATAATATCTTCATCTTTAACCAAAACAGAACCAAAAAATTGGGAATTAGCAACTATCTATATCTGTATCAGACTGAGTACTAACGATAACAACGTGCCTCCTAAAAATTACAACTGAGCACATCGAATCAATTATAACTACACATAATCACATAATCACATAATTTTCAATTACAAGTGAAAATGGGCATATTATTAGGGACTTATTTAGATCTCTATTTGGTAGTTGCTTATTATTGGGTGACCTGCCATGCATCTTTGTGGCCAGCTATTCTAGAATAGGGAATCTACTCAATGGAAAGAATTCTTCAATCTTAGTACACAAAAAATTAGCTTGGTTTTGTCATCACTGCCATTTATGTAATTTTTTTTTTCCCAAATTGATCAAACGATACAGTATCTACTAAAGTGATTTGGGCACAAAAATTGCTGTTATTTTCCTACGTTTTCTCAACAACCAAACAAAACCCAGATTCGAAAACAAATGGAAGCCCCAAAATCTTCCACATTTAGAAGGATTTCACACAAAATGGTATAGTTAATAGGAACCCAAAATCACATTAAAAAAACAAAACAAAAATAAGACACCCATTTAGAAAAACAACACAAAAAATGAAGAAAATAAGACATACCCAGGTCAACATTCAATTCAAAAACCAATAAAATGGAGAAAGTCTGAGAAAAGAAATGAGGCACTCACACACAAAAAAAGTGAAGCAACTAAGAGAGAAAACAGAGTAAGGGGCAGGGGCAAAATGGGGGAAAAGAAGGAACTTTAGCAACAGAGCATAAGATAAGAAAAAGTCACAAACCTGAAGGAGGAGAAGGAGGCGAGGCGAGGCGAGGCG
The DNA here is from genome assembly GCA_030021035.2 of Notholithocarpus densiflorus. Lineage (NCBI taxonomy): Eukaryota > Viridiplantae > Streptophyta > Magnoliopsida > Fagales > Fagaceae > Notholithocarpus > Notholithocarpus densiflorus. The sequence continues at coordinate 5,109,680 of JARYZH020000016.1, read as the reverse complement.
AGGCGAGGGAGCTTCTGAAATGGTGACGGTACACACTGACGAGGCGAGGGAGCTTCAAGGCATTTTTATGGGTTCGGGTTTGGGTTTTGGGAGAGGCACTCTGTTGAAGTGGTGAAGGGGAAATGAGAAGCGAAGGAAATGGGGAATTGGCGCGGGTAGACTAACAGAAGGTACTGACTTGGTGATCAGGTGTGGGTCCCACAAAAAGGTTGAAATATTTGAGTTATGTGAAGTGAAAACAGTGTCCAAACAGTGGGCAGTGAAAATTGGGATATTTTGAGTGACGAATGATGGGTAATGAGTGATGAATGATGAGTGATGAAAACTGAGTGACGAAAATTGAGTGATGAAAAAAGTTGAACCAAACAAGCCCTAAGTGATCTAGCCTAAACCAAATATAGCCTTATTATTTAGCTATTTTGTTATATGTTTTAGGTTGTGTTAAGTACGACGTAAAATATTTTTCAACCGTAAACCAATTTTTGCCATAAGTGCCTTTATTTTATAGTCAACAAGAAAATAATTTCCGGTTGACCAACATATTTCATTGCCCAAACACCCATAAATACGGAAAAAAATTTCCAAAAATCAATTTCCTTCAAACCAAACAAGCCTTCTTTCTTAAAAGGCTGTATGCAAAGGGATCTAGAATTTATTGGCAAATATCATCCAAAATATTGAATCCGTACGAACTCTAAAGGAACAAAAAGCTGAAGATAAAGGTAATCAAGTTAGACTCCGATAATCAAACAATCAACTCACACAGATATCTTGAACGGGAAGAAGATTCTGCATAACCGGACTAACATTTAAATGCCATTTAGAAACATAGAAATTTGCACACAACCAGCTGTGAGAAAGCTCAGAAGCTTGTAAGGCATGGAACAAAAAACCAAATGTAAAATCTTCATATTTCTTCATGTCATGATACAGGGGGAAAAACAAACAACCCCCAGAGGAACCTCATTTCTATGTTTCTAACCTATGTATCCACACAGAAAATTAACTCAACAGTAATTGGGAAAGGGAAGGAGGGGAAAAAAAAAAAGTCTCATCAATATACCAAGCCGAAAAAAATTAATAATTTATAAAAAAATAAAAATAAAAAGCTAATGTCCAATTTTTTGATGAGCTGTTGTAAGTCTTGTAATGAGCACAACCTTCACTTTCTAGTTTGAACTCCTCGTGGCTTGCTTTTAACCTCAGACTCCTGGATCCAAAAAATAAAAAAGTAGCACTTTTCACCAGGGTGTTCCGAATGATAGACAAGCAGTTTATAAAACAAATTATATACACTTTAAAACATACAGAATTACAGATGAATATACCTGTGGCAGATGCAGGAAAATGTTGGTCTTTGCTGTTGCTGGATTGTGATTTTCTGCACCCTTACTCCAGTCATAGCACACCTTCAGATAAAATAATAATGATAAAGAAATTCAGTTCCAACTTCCAACTTAAATAAAACAATAAAAGGAACAAAAACTATTGTATTCCCTTAGCCAATTTACAATAATATGTGCTTTTGGCAAACAGGTTTCAGGCCAAAAGTGTCCATTATTCAATTGAAATAACTATAATAATCTCCATGAAAGTTTGGAGCCCAGATATTGACCCTATCAGCTAGATCTGATTCAACCAGATCTCTTCCATACCACAAACGTTATCCCAGGACTTGAAAGGGTTCTCAAACACATTAATCTAAATGCTAGCTGAATAGACCACTCCAAGCAACTCATATTCTAAAAGCCATTATTTTATTTACCATCCTCTCAGAAAACATATCCAGTTTGAGAGAGAGAGGGCGGTACAGCCAAAACATGGTATACTCGAAATTTTAGTCAAGAATTAACTAAAAAACAAAGAGTTGACATTGGTTGGTATGGATTGGCAAAATGTGCATATTACGTGCAATGTGATTACAATGCACCAAATATATTCATCAAGATGAGCTGCATGATTCAATGAATATAATTATTATTATTATAAAAAAAATTAATATAGTTATTGTTAAATTGCTAATTGTCCCAAAAGTTTAAGCTATTGAAATATGGTAAATTTAATCATTTATCCACACAATTCTAACACTCCCCCTCACGTGTGGGCCAAAATTACCTTTTAATAGGTGAGGCCTAACATATGGGAATTTAAATGGGAGGTAGAGTGGAGAAGACAAGAATCAAACTCATGATCGAACTCAAGATCTCATGCTCTGCTATGATATCATGTTAAATTACCGATTGTTCTAAAAACTTAAGCTATTGAGATATAGTAAATTTAAATTATTTAATCATTTAACTATATACTTCTAACACTCCCCCCCTTAAGTGTGGGGTGAAACTACATTTTAATAGGTGAGACCCAACACGTGAGAATTTAAATAAGAGGTAGAATGAAGACAGGGATCGAACTCAAGACCCCCCACTCTGATACTATGTTAAATTACCGACTGTCCCAAAAGTTTAAGCTATTAGGAAATGGTAAATTTAATCATTTACCCACACAATTCTAACTGTTATTATTATTATTTCCAAAACAGAACCTTTCATTAATTTCAAAGATACCTACAACATGATAATGGAAGCCCAACTTATACATCTTGTAAATATTGGATATACCCTTTTATCATATTTGTATGGAACAAAGTTTGGCTCCAAACATGTTTTGAGCTTTCTTTTCCAACTCATTACATGGCAATTTATAATAATATTCATGTGTATTATTTAAACAAGTCACATGACTCATTAACAACGTCACGTGACTAAAATTACACATGGTCCTGGTCTCTTCAATTGCCACATAGTAGGTTGGAAAAATATAGATCCAAACATGTTTGAGCCAAACTTTTTCCATTTGTATGTGAATGTTTCCAAAACAGAATGCTTCAAAGATATCTACAACATGATAATGGCAGTGCTACTTATACATCCTGTAAATATTGGATAATCCCTTTTACACATTTCTAAGAAAAGGTTTGTGTGTGTGTGCGCGCACGTGCGTAAACTGTGCGCATGTGCATGTGAATGAGCATGCGCGCACGCGTGAATGAGCATGCGCGCACGCGTGAATGAGCATGCGCGCACGCGTGCGTGCGCGAGAGAGAGAAAGAGAGAACTTCATGAAATTCACACATTATGTTGATAACAGGTGACACTTAATGAGAGAGGGAGAGAGTGAATGTCTAGAAACTGAATCATTATTGATTATAAGAAAAATGAAACGAGGCATACCGCATATGCAAATATTGAACCATCATTGTTGAAAGTACTGCAGGGTATGGGTTGACTGCACCTTGCCATGGCCTGAAAAAAAAATTGTGTTGCAAAGATATACTTTAGCTATTTAAGTCCACAGCCATGGCCTGGAAAAAAAAAGTTGTGTTAAAAAGTTGTATTGGATTCCTTTTTCTTTGGCCTGATATTGTACATTAGATTCAGGATAATATTATATAGGTCAGAAAAAAATGTTTGTGTGATTTTGCGTGCACAACAAACAGACATTTTGCTTGTGAAACAATCATTGACAAAAGCATCTGTATTCAGTTTAGAATTAAGAAGATAAAACCTTAACTTCATTGAAATGCAGTAAAACCATGAAAAAAGGTTCAAATTTGAATTGAGCTTATCTGAAGATACCTTGAGTCTCTGTTTACTGTCTTTGTCCCAGAAATTAAAAGCACCATCAGACCCTGCAGTTGCAAAAGTGTGATGCACCTGAAACAGAGGGTTGGCATATAAGAATTTAAGCAGGCAGCAGATCAACATAGAGATAGCACCAAACAGACATATATTTCCACTAAACTTGAGGAAATAGAGCCACATCTAGTGAAGATTCAAGTTGTCAGTAAAAGTACAAGCTATCAAATAAATAATTTGCAAGGAGATCAAATGGAAATACAGAATCTTACAGGATGAAAGTTTAGAGAGTTAACAGAGTATATCTCATTTCCGTCTCTATGGCATTTGAAAGTAAAGTTTTTAGCTTGCTGTGACTCATCAAGGTGGTGTACACCAACCCTTCCCTCTATCGAGCCAACCTAGACACAAAACAACACAGATTCAATTATCCTGAGAATCCACTATAGTCAAAACCAGAATAATGCTGGGAAAATCTAATCAAAGCAGTTGACCAATACTAATAAATGTGGTAAAAAAATGAGAGGTGCAACAAGACATTAAGTTTTGAAATATGATACCAGTAAGCACATTTGCACATATTCAGAACACAGAAAAGAAAATTTTTGACAACAGAAAGCAAGAGATAAATAAGACATTTTTGTGAATGTGGAAAGATGACAAAGCCAAACTTGGCCAAATAAAGGGGCACTTTTGAAATCTGGGATATGGTACTAGCAAAAAGATCATGTCAACCAGAAAATTGAATCATTTAATGAGTGATTTAGATGTAATAACAATTTTCAAATGTTACTATAGGTGCATAAAATACTTTGAATGCTCAGAATGAACTACTTTTGACCAAAAGTAGATCTTTAATGTAACATTAACTTCTCAGGAAAATAGCTAATAGGTTTATATCTAGCAAGCATTTTCTACTACTTAAACTCTAAATTAACACCATTCTATTATTATTACTGGGTAGCTTGAAGGACCATCAATGTCAAGTTTCAAACCTAAATCATCATATTGTCTATTGTTAACAACTCTCAAAATCAGTCACTGTATTAATTATTGATCCAATAGTCTTAAAAAATTCTGCAGTACTGCCTTCTCCCAAATCCACTTTTCTTTTCTTCTGATAGTTATAGAGATCAAAATCCTGTGTGTCCCAGTTTTTGGTGACCTGTCCACACCAATCACAACATCAGACCACACACTTACTTTAATGATCCTCCCTGTCCGTGAAACCGCACTCTGAACACAATTCAGTTATGCACTCAGATAATCAGTCCACGCCTCAATTTCAGCTCTAGTTGCCCAAAACTCTGACAAAAGAATCCCAAACCAAAACACTCATTTCCAGACACCTCAGTCTTTCCACCACACCCTCAGTATTAGTGCACTCAACCAATAAAAAGCCTAGAAGCGTGAAACACCTCTTGGAGATATCTGGATTGGACAAGCAAACCACACCAAGACAATCTTTCTAGAAAAAATTGGAACCAAAATTGGGGAGTTGGACATTGGAATCAGTGGAGAATTAAGGATCACAATGGTAGTCATGGGGGATTTGAGCGCATTGGGGTAATGGAGAGAGGAGTAGCTGAATAGGGTAGTGGTGAGGCTTGAAGGGACATGATATTAGTAGTGTTGGTAAAAAGCACAAGGCGCACTTAAGGGAAAAGGCCTCCTAGAGCCTAGGCTCAAGGCGCAAAGCGCAAGCATGCGCCTTATAGAAGTGAAGCATACATTTTTTTAAATATAATGTAATAAATTTGAAAATAATTATTAATGGGCATACAAAAATAAAGTGATCAAATAAACATATAAATTGAAATATAACATTTTATATAATTCATACAACATTTTACATCATTCTCTTAATCACTTATTCACTCAATGAGTATTAGTCAATATAAGTCTAAGTGCATAGTTCATTATATGTTTAACATCAACTACTAAAATAACTAAACAATTAGTATCACAAATAAATTAGATCATTTTTTTAATGAATGAACATGAAGTTTCCAGACGTACTGAATAAATAAATAAAAGTTTCCAGACATAGCAGTTTTGGTACCAAGTAGATTATTCAACAGAATATATGTAGAGGTGGAGGGGAGTGGGCTTAAGTGTATAGTAGTTTACCATAAATCACTGGTTTATTTCAATAGTATTGTGATCAGCTGGCTGCAATTCATATTTGGTTCATTTTTTATAATAATAATAATAATAATAATAATAATAATAAATAAATATTAATAAATAATGATAAATAAATAAACATTTTTAAAAGTTCAAAAAAGCATGCTTTGAGCTTATTGATAAAGCTCCAAAAGGCAAGCTTTAGGCGCACTTCTTCAAATGTGCCCAACTTTGGAGGCAAAAAGCACTGGGACTTTGGCGTTTCATTTTTTTTTTTTTAATATACGCAAAATGGAAATTAGAATATTGATGCCTAGGAACGAACTAGGGATGTTTCACACTTAAAAGTGCGCTTTTACCAACACTGGATATTAAATTGTGGTTCCAGTGTAGCTTCTAAACCACTGGAGCAGTTGGATTTGGTGGCAAAAGGGAATGGGAGAGAGAGAGGGAAGCATTTTCATTTTTAAAAAATAAAAAGAGAAATTTTCTTTGCTTTAGGGTAATTGAAATAAAAAAGAGCACATAACTTTAATTGGAAGAAACCACAAAAGATAAACAAAAGGATGAATTAAGTACGTGGTCAAGTTGCATGTCCTGAGCTTTGTGGTATGGAGGGTGCACAAGGATTGGGATATAGGTTTTGATCCTAGTTTAAGGTTCTATGTTTTTCATCCCACCGGATGATGTTTGTTAAAAAAATTTGCTTGAAAAGCACCCTTATCCATTTGACAGGGTCATGGCCTCAATTTTCATTTTTACCCTTTCTGATAATTTGATAATTGGGGGAGGGGGATTTGAACCTAAATGTCTCCATTGGTAACACCAGGAGATGCCAACTAGTAGAGCTACAACTCTTGGCAATTTTTATTTTCACCCTTCTATTATTAAATTTGCTAGAATTTCCATGATGTTAAACACATCTAAAGAATTCCAATTGAAAAGTCGTCCAACTCAAAATTTCCATCTAAATGCTCTCGGTTTGTGGTTACCTTTTAGCTAGGACCTTGTACATGGTTGTGCGACCTCTTTAGCTAAAATAGACTGAAACTCAGTGGTATGGCCTCAGCTTGTGGTGGTTAATTTTGGTAAGGACTTTGTTTGTGGTTCTGACACCTCTTCAGCTGAAAGTTTTAAAACTCGTTGATATTGCGTAAGATTTTTTGTTGCTTGATTTGATATACAATTTCATAAATAATGGATTTCCATTTTCACTTCTAATTTTCAGGTCTTGTGACGCTACATCTTTGGATCCTCGTTCCAAGATATTCTGTCAGCTGATCTGACAAGTTTCAGGAAGATAACCTTTTCGATGTTTGCAGCACTTCATAGAGACACTAGATATAAGATAAACCAGATGAAAAATGCTCTAAATGCTCAGATATTAATTTTGCACTAAAAAAAGACAAGACATGACACATATCTATTTATAACTCGTATAGTTTGTAGCAAAATCTCTTTCACAACATGTAACATATTTAAGTCTCCAAGGTTACCAAGGGACAGTCAAGCAACTAAAGCATGATCACAACATGTAGTATATTTAAGTCTCCATGGTTACCAAGGAACAGTTAAACAAGCCATGATCAAGCACACGTTGAAGACAGCACCAACACACTTTTCATGCAAGTGAACAATTAGAATAAAATCCACTACCTTGTGGGGAAAAACATACCCCTGGCACAGAAAGGTACCAGATCACAGACTGCATATGAGGAAGAAAAGGTTGTGCATTCAATAGATTACAAGACAACATAGGCAATCCCAGAAAATTCTCAAGCTCCTACCCTAGATAAGACCCTAATTGAACCACAAACAATCAGCCTCGGTTCCCTAACCTATCAATGTCTAAATTCAAACTCCACTCAGAAAATATGCTCTATCAACTATTTTTGCATCTATATAGAGCATACTAAGAACAAAATTTTCATTTTTCAACAAATACATTACACTGTCCATATTGGGAAAGTAGAGAACATCCAACAATACAGAATTATCAAAATAAGGAAGTAGAAGACTGAAATGTCAAAAGTCAACCATTAAGAAAAGGTAATAATAATAATAACCATAAATAGACAATTTAAACTTAATGTAATTACAAGCAGTTGCATACCAAGAAACCTTGCTGATCTGGAAAGGCAGCAACACATCTTGTCTGGTACTTGAGAGGTGAAGTGATTCTCTTGAACTCAGTCTGTTGGCATTTGGACCCGAGATTAGACTTGAAAATTGAAAGCAAAATAAAGGGAACATAAGACAATGAGCACTCTCAATGACTCAAACACAATTTACATTTGAAATTTCACGGAATCTCAACCATTTGCTCATTATTATGTATGTTAGAATTGTGTGGTTAAATGATTAAATTTACCATATTCCAATAGCTTAAGTTTTTGAGACAATCAGTAATTTAACATGATATCAGAGCAGGAGGTCCCGAGATCGATCCCTGTCTCCTCCACTTTACCTCCCATTTAATATCCCACGTGTTGGGCCTCACCTATTGAAAGGTAGTTTCAGCCCACACATGAAGTAGAGTGTTAGAATTGTGTGGTTAAATGATTAAATTTACCATATCCCAATAACTTAAATTCTTGGGACAATCGGTAATTTAACAATGTACATATATACTTTCTAATAACAATACAAGTACAAAACAAGGATATCTATAAATCCCATGAAGAGGCATTACAAGGCCATTGTAAAATTCAACTCCTTTTATACTGAAGCTCAAAGTTCTACTTGTGCTTATTGAAACAACAAAGAAGTTACTCAACTCGTATCACCATGATGCAAACCACAAAATACTTTGTAGTTTAGTTTCTGGTATAAAGAGACAGTAAACCAATAGAAATGAGGAACGGCAAAGAAACCTATTCCATTCCTAAAAGGGACATGCATAAGGGAAGAAGAAGAAAAAAAAAAAAAACTGGTCATGCCCAGTTCACAAAGCTTCCAAATATTTATCAAAGATGTAAACCAATACCTGGTATATAAGTTTATGTCAACAAAATATACATATTTCCAAAATCACACTTGTGCAATGATTAGATGATAAAGCCACCCATTTGTTGAACCATAAAAGCAAACAAAGAAACATGCCAACCAAAATAATGTATCATATTTTGTCTGTGGGACTCACAAGAATCCTTAGCAACAAGAAATGAGGAAGCACTTGTGAGTCGTGCTGCTAGCATCCGCAAATAATATGCAAGGAGTCATGGTCATAAGATTAAAATTCCGCATCCAACTTCTGGAGGTTATGAAAAAAACAATGCTCTAGCCTTTTAGGGTGTTGATACAAAAAGGTCTCTATACTGCATAGAAACCATTTCTCTTGCTCTAGCACTTGTGAGCATCTCTCTTAGTAGCTACAGACCACTTGGGTTTTTCCTGTGTTTTCAACCCAAAATTTTCTTTTTTCACAGCAGTCTAAGGAATGCAGTAAAAGCTAAAGAAAGTACTGAATAATAACTATCAACAGTGCCTTAAACTTATTCAGAAAAATAAATAAATGAAGTAGTCAATCGCAAAAGAAGGTTTTGCTAACAATAGCAAAAAGTAATGTCACATACAGTGAATCGATTAGCAGCTGATAATTTTTTAATAATAACAAGTTGGAAATACAAATTTGAAGCCAGGACCCTCCACCCTATCATGTTTTCTATCAAGTCCAAACACATGCACGCAGAATCAATTATTCATTGGGAGAATGGGGTGTGGAGAAGAATCAATGATTCATTGGAACACTTAAAAGCAATAGCAAATTGAATTTTAAGGGTCAAAAAAGACCAAAAATAAGACTATCCAATCAGCTAAAGCTAGAAGTTGATATAATGATATCCCCTAATACTGTGCAGATACCCTTACATGATCACATTATAGAAGCCTAAATCTACATATCAAAAGTAGATAAAAAAGGTTCTCAAACTTGATCAAACTATAAGTGCGAAACATTACTGCCAGACTTACAAAATGTTGTTTTGTAATAATGAAGCATCTGATTGTCAAAGAAAGATGCAAGAAAATCATTATTGGCTCATTTCATTAGATGAGAATGTTACCTGAGGGTTCTGCAAGTTGAAAACTATCAGATTGCGATCTGCAGTGCCAACAACCATCAGGGGATGCCGCACTGTAAAAGAATAACAGCGGTCAGGGAGTTGTTGAGTATGCACCGGATTTGACTGCCTTGTATCCCAGTACCTAATAATTGGAAGGAAACCAACAGAACAATTAGCAGTCAAGGGCACAAAAGCATCAAGTTGCAAAGATAATAGATCAAGAGCATGCAAAACTATATATAGTGCAAAAGAAACCATATGTTGGATAATTATGTCATAACTAGTGAGTTCCAAAATATGTTCAAATATATAGAATAAAATATTGCACAATTAGCAAACAAAATCAGTAAAAACCACACCTATATCACCCAAAACAAAAGAAAACATTGTACTTTGGAATGTGTTCGTCCACAATGTAACAGAAAACTGATGAGGAAAAGATGATCTTTTACACGTTACCCTACAGCGATATGTAATAAAGCAAGGGGAGAAGGAAACTGACATCCATCTTCCCGCTATACTGAATCGAATCTTTCTTAGTTGTTACTTCTCAAAAGATCTTCTCATAAATTAAATAGGTAACCACAAAAATTTTCTTTCCTTTGAGTAGCCATTAATTATTCATACTAAAGTATATAAAAAAGGAGCACAATTCCAAGGTTCCTACTTAGAAGCGACCATTAGGTTTAAATATGAGCCAACCATGGAAATTAGTTAAATAACCACCGTATGATCATTCTTCTAGTAAATGGCCATGATTTTTTATTGCACAATTTTATCTAAAGCAACATAAATAAGGGGCACTTAGTGTAAAAGTATGATGGCTTATAAAATAAAGTAGACTCATCAAAGCAAAACGTAAGCATTAAACCCAAAATTAAACAAAATTGTCTAATAAAGATATCTCGGGAATGTAAATGCAAAGAGGAATTGATATTTTACTTCAGGGTCTTGTCCCAGCTTCCTGTAACTAAGAGGTTCATCTCTGGAATCCATGCAATTTCCTTAATGGGTTCATCATGCATGGCCACTGTCACTGGTTGATTACCAGACAAAGGCCACATTTTCGCTTGCTTATCACAGCCCCCAGAAAAGACGGTTGTTCCATCATCCTTCCAAGCCGAGCACAACACCTTAAGGAAAAAAAAAAAAAACAAAGCAAATAATTATTGCCATTTAGGATTCCGAAACAGAACAAGAAGCTAATAGTATATGTTAGTCTTACCGGTTGGTCGTGAGCTATTGAGGCCTTGGGTGTACTGCCTAAAGCAGCCCCATTTTGCATTATCTCCCAACATCTTACCTAAAAAATCACAACCATCAGAATCGAATAAAGGATTAAAGAGACGAAACATTAGCAACATGACAATGATGTTAACAAATTAACCAACTGAACAAACCTGGTTATCCCAGGACGTAGCAACCAGGTAATTGGCCTTGGGACTAAAACAAAGGCTTGAAACTGAATCACTAGGAGGTTGAGCCACCTAAATTTGAAAATACAGAAGCAGTTAAGCTCAATGGTTAAGAATATTACCAACCTAACAGAATCGGAAACAAATACGTTTAAATTAAGAATTTACAAAGCACAACAAGAGTAATATTTGTATAATTCAACCAGTCAGATATATTTTATATGTTCAGCCAACACAAACAAACTAATCTGACTACAAATTTTTCACTTCATAATAACATAAAGGCTTTAAATTCACAAAAAAAGATCCAAAACCTAAGGCTCAGAACGCTTAATAAAACGCTGTAATATTCCCAAAAGTCACTGAATTTTGCATAATCAAAAATTCAATTTAAAAGCAGTGCATTAATTAATTCACAGATTAATATTATATATATATATATATTGATTTTTTCAGTACAAGAATCATTAAAAAAAAAAAGATGTAACTTCCAAATTTGTCTATGAAAATAAATTCATACACAATTAAAGTTAAAGAAACATTAAACAAACTAGCAATTAAGCACAAGATTCCAAATTTTAATCATTAAAAAAAAAAAGCAAAAATAAAAAACTAAAACTTGGAATAATCAAAAATACATACCTCAAAGGATTTATTCGGATTTGTATTCGTGGTCGCAGCGGCTCCAAACGCAGCCATTTAAAATTACTACAAAATCAAAATCAAGATTTAGAATCGGAATTATTAGTTAAAGGAAAAATAGAAATTGAAAAATATGGATAAAAATCAAAATGCATCAGAGCGAGATACCTCAAGAGACTACGAGAGAGAGAACTCTTTCAAAATTAGAGGGAAACAAAATTGAAACGACTGGTGGCTTCGAGAGAGAGAAAAAGTATTTATATATAGGAAAAATTTCAGTTTAATCCCTATATTTTAGGGGTGGTAACAAATTAAACCCTCAATTTTAAAAAAATAAAAAAAATCAAACACTAAAGTTTCAAATTGTGCAACAAAGGACTGAAGTGACATATTTATTAATTAATTAGAGTTGGGGGGCTTGGGGTTGGGGCCTCTCAGTCTCAGTGCGATGACAAGTCACTTCTTGCGGGATCGAGTTCGGAATTAATAGTCTCTTTCTTTCAAAAATATTTACACGCTAACACTATATTATATGTCTATGACTTCGCAAAACCAAAACCAACAGTTGTTACTTTTAAAACTGAGCAAAAAATCAACCCCAAGTCTCACCGGTGGGCGGCGGCCTTGATATCTCTCCTTTTCTGTCTCTTTCCAGTAGTGACCGTGGACAAATTTGTTCGGGGTTTAATTTGATATAGGTTTTTTTTTTTATATATATAAACTTCAATTTTATTCAACCAGAAAAAGCTAAACCCTAGGGAGATTATCCTTAGAAAAACTAAACCCTAATTTGATATAGGGACACCCTTTCCAAATAACATTAATATTCTAAGAATTTCGTTAGTTGGCCGGTTGCGGAAGATATAAGGAAACTAGCATCTCGAGTTTCTAAAACTCGAGATTCAACTTGTTTTTGGGGTTTTTTACTATGACATGGACAGAGTATTCCACGTGGATATCGAGTTTATAAAACTCGCTTTAGAAAATCGAGTTTTAAAAACTTGATTTATGTTTAACGTTTTTTTTTAAAAACTCCCTTCTAAAACCGAGTTTCAGAAACACATTTTTGACCTTATAAAACCTATTTGCACTTAGACACTCCACACTCTCACGCTCACGCTCAGACACTCCGCGCTCTCAAACTCACTCACTCACTCACTCTAAATTTTGAAAATCACTCACTCTCACACCCAAATCAACTACCCTGTTCTCTCAGTCTCCACGGGCTCTCTTCTGCTTTGTTTATGCTCTTCGTTCTTCATCTCACTTGCTAGGTAACAATTCTCCATTCCTCTTTTGCTGAATTTATGTTATAGATTTGGGCTTTTTGCATGGTGGGTTACACATTGTTAGAAATCTAAATGTTAGAACTGATTTTGACTGAAGGACTTGTTGCTGCTGTTGTTTTTGTTTCTAGGTTGTGGATTTACTTGGGTTTTCAGTTGCTTTTGATACATGCCCATTTGGGTTTTGTTTAAAATTGCTTTTATATTTGTAGACATAGATGTCATTGAAATCAGAATGTCGTTTTTTTTTTTTTTTTTTTTTTTTGGTCGGATTGAGAATAAATGGATAAAGGAGTTTTCTTTATTTTGTTTCTCATTCAAGAATCATGATTGTGTTTATGTGCTTTTAATAAAAATTCAAATTTTAATTTTCTTTAGTGATAAAAAGCTTAATGGGTATTCCTTGCTATGTGTGTTGTTGGATGGCCAAATAAATCTTGAAACATATATTAAAGTTTATGAACCAAATATATGGTTAAGTCACTGTGACATTGTCTTTTGTAGTTGGATTTTAGCATCTTTGAGAAACTTTTGCTGTGTATTGCATGTGACTTGTTCATTTGTCACATTCTTTTGTAATATAAGTCATGTGATGGGGCTTGCAACTTTGTTGCAATTTCAATAATGTTCTTCAAAGAGCCTTGTAGCTTGGTTACTTTGCCTCTCCTCCTTTATGAATTATGTGGGACATTCAGGGTTCAAATCCCACCTCCCCCATTGTTGTAACTATCGAATTATTAAAAAACAAAGTTCTTTATTTCCCATACTTTTATTAAACTAAGGAAAAATAGTTTAAATATATAAATGTTGACCGCTAGAGTATTGACTGAAATTAGTTGAAACTTGGATCTTTTAATTAGTGATATATATTTGTAACCATTGCTTAAAATATTAACTTTTGTTTAGGTATAGTGTAATTAGATAGGATGCTGTTCAGGAATGGACTGTTTGGTAACTTTCTGAATAAATTACAGAATGATTTATCAGTGAATTAAGCATGGAATAAAGAGCAAAGAAGTTTTTGTTGCACATATGAGCTAATACATACCATTAGAGATCAATTCAAGCCAATAAATGTATATTGAATTTCACAATGACTTAGGTGAGTGATAATACTTGGGGTCAAATAGGAAGGTACAGGATTTTGGATTTCAATATTAATTGATAAAAGAAAGAAAGGAATTAGATATAGGCAGTAGGCTGTTTAACCTTGGCTTGTTAGTTAGTGATCCACATTTTTCTTGAAAAGATTTCTGTCACATAGGCCTTTATGGGTTTCGAGCCGATATGATCTTTAATGAATTATGTTTCTGTTCCATTATGATTATGTATACCAAATACGCCGTTGTGATTGGAATGGTATTTGTATCTTCTAGAAAATCATTAGGCCCCAAAAGTTGATATGGGCACTAATAGAAACAAATAGGATTTGAGTTTGTATCTCATCGGATCAGATGCCTAGAATTGGAATTGGTGAGTAGAAATACTAATAATAAATGACTCTTGAGGCTTGTTTGCCAAGTTAGGCTTAAAAGGACAAAGGGAAGACCAAGAAGTGTGTGATGCCCCCAATCCTCACGAGGGTTCCCTCATTAGGGCAATAGCCATTTTTAGTTGGTATCAATCGTGAAAAGGTATCAGGCTTTGCCTCTTCTAGTCTTTTTGGCAGTAATTGGGTTCGGTTGGGACGTATCGTCACATTTCCTTTTATTTGAGAATCTGTTTAACTACTTGTTAAGGGCTTTTAGCTGGCAATTCTAAATGTAACTTGTGACTCTACTAGTACATCCTAGACAACGAAGCAGTTCTTATCTACTATTCAAGTTGTTCAATATATGTCTCTTGGTTTTTTTCATGATTCATTCTTTGTTTTGCTTAAAATTCATATTTAGTTCTGCAATAGCATATAATATATATTACCTTCTTAATTGAAAGTGACAAGGAAATATATACCAGTAAAGGATCTTGAAATTGAAGTGTAAAATCATCTTTAAACTAGTACAGGATTTAATTTTTGCTGGATTAGTGCTTGGAAAAGGAGTAAGGGTGGTAGATTATATGTCGGCATTATGCTTTAAAGCTTGTAAAATAGTCTATCATGACATAAGAAGTATATTCTTTGTATGGTCACTGTGTATAAGTGGGTTTCATTTTCTGTATAGTTTCTGGAGCCTTTGATGCCTAATCTCATAGTAGGTTGAAGAGTAAAAGCACAACACTAGTACATTGTTGATAATTTATAGTTGAATATGAGTTCTTCTTAAGTCATATCTGATTCCTTTCTTTCTTTTATCAATTAATATTGAAATCCAAAATCCTGTACCTTCCTATTTGACCCCAAGTATTATCACTCACCTAAGTCATTGTGAAATTCAATATACATTTATAGGCTTGAATTGATCTCTAATGGATTGTTTGAGTTATTTGGTATTGTTTTAATATAATTTTTTGGTGTAGAAGTAGCTATTAAAGTCCTCGAGTCTGAGCGTGTAAATCCAGATATGTAGAGAGAGTTTAGGCAGGAGGTCTTTTTAATGAGGTGTGTTGAACCGTGTTGTTTTCCATCAAATTTTGACAAATCATATATGTTCTTCATATCTTGTATGTTGAGGTTGTGTAACTAGGCTTAATATAATTTTTTGTGGGCATTAGAGTTATTTATGAAGACTTAATTCTGTGGAAAAACATGCAGCACAATAAAGGAAACATAGCAGTGATTGGCAGTGCCTAAAGTTTTGTTTTAAATATATTTTGTCACTCTTGATCAACGTCAAAATTCAAATTTAAAAACACAAATCATACATTTCAACCATGGTATAGAATAGTACAGTTCAGAGGTGGGTGGGTTTTGAGTTCAACTACGGTGCTCATTCTGTTTTTGCACATACACTTTTACTAATATTGGGTTAGCTTTATTTTTTGGGATAACAATAGGAAATTCTTTGATGTTTTAATGACAACCTTGAATACTCACTCTTTATTTTTTATTTTGATTTATTTTTTTTACTGTTTTAAATGCTTTTTCTTCATGATTTAGCTGTGAAATTTCAAATCCATCTCTCATGTAGATATTTACATGTGTATGTGTGTGTGTGAGAGATATATAAAGACTCCTGGTCAAATCCATTAAAGCATATTCCATGTGTATGTGTGTGTCAGAAAAGGCTAGAGAAATAAAGGATTCCACTTGTATTGAGGTATTATTTTTAAAAATAACTTACCAATTACATAGGAACAGAAAAGATCAAGGCTGGATTAAATCCCTAATTATAGCAAAGTACTCTATTTAATCCTGAGTTATAGATGTACTTTGTCTTGCTTTCCATTCTTTTAGCATACTTTTTTAAATAATGCCAATAAGCTGCTCTTCAGTATAGATTTTCCTTGCATGTAGAATAGCATTCCTTTGCCCCCACACTATTAATGATCTCACAGTAGCACTCTTTGCAGTATGGAGCCTTGGATCGATGAGGAGCCACAGATCTTGCACCCTGGTCCGCTTGATGAGTCATTGTTGAGGCGACAAGAATATCATTGATCAGAGGACATTTGGAATGGCGAGGTGAAATATCTAGTTCTAACAACCGCTTTAATTTTTACGTTGTCTTTGACTTTTAGTTAGCAAGTTCTTTCAAAGTTGTATTTGTGGTTCTAACAACCGCTATAATTTTGATCGATTTTGCAGGACCCGGGCCCACTTACGTGCCATGGTCGCACTAAGGAGATGGCAAACATTCAAATGCGAGATAATCAAGTGATTGACATTATCAAGTTGCTAAGGCTGGAAGGATTGTTTAGGGCCCCTTCTAGAGAGATAGATAATTGCCTAATATCAGCCCTAGTTGAGCGATGGTGGCCGGAAACTCATACGTTCCATCTTCCACATAGTGAGATGTCAATCACCCTACAAGATGTGGAGGTTATTTTCGGACTTCCTATAGACGGTGAGGTCTTGGTTGGGCCGACTGCTGTGGTGGATGGGAATTGGAGTCAACTGTGCATGGAGTTGCTTGGTTTTACTCCAGCGAATGATGGAAAAACTTTGGTGGGGCAAAGAATTCTCATCAACCGCCTTGTTGAAGCCATTGCAACGCCACTGCCTCATGACGCAACGGAGATGCAGATACACTAGAATGCCCGGTGCTATATTTTAGCACTGCTAGGGGATAAGCTTTTCATAGACAAGTCGAGAGGTAGGGTGCATCTGATGTTCTTGGCATTCCTGCGGAACCTTCGTGATCCGCCACAGTATAGTTGGGGTAGTGGTTGCCAGGCTTGGTTATACAGAGAGTTTTGTCGAGCAAGCGAGAAAGGGGCATCGCAGATTGGTTGGGCATGCACCTTGGTCCAGTATTGGGCATGGGCAAGGTTGCCATTCTTGTGCCCGAGGATAGAGCCCCCACCTGGATGTGATTATGGCCCATGGCCATATGCTCCACTTGCATTTAAGTAAGTATTTTTTTGATATTTAGTGTGTTATGCAATGTACTCTTCTTAGTAACTAAGTGGTATTATCTTATCTCATGTTATTCTCTCATAACTGTAGGTGGGTGCGGGTGCCAAACTCGAAGAGTAGGCCATCCGGCACGGCCTTGATCCGCTATCGCGAGCAATTAGTTACAATGAAGCCGGACCAGGTAATAATATACAAAAATTCTGTTTGGTTATGTTAATTTTTCGTAAGAATATGATTGCTTCATCCTTTAACATATCTTCCGTTTTAATTTTTGTTTTTCCCTTTATCTATGGATTCTCCATTGTTTCACATTTTAAGATGCTATGATAATTGTTTTTTCTTTCGGTCCTAGATTGTGTGGCAGCCATACGAGGCAGACTTCGGCCACCTTCCTGACTTCTGCGTTGCAGGAAGGGATACGTGGACGGCAAGGGTGCCGCTTATGTGTTTTTGCATAGTGGAGATGCACCACCCGGACTGTGTCCTTCGACAGTTTGGGTTGGCGCAGGAGCGGCCTGACGATGTTGTGTACGATGACAGACTGCATAGAATAGACTTGCATGGGAAGGTGGAAAAGAATTGAAGGGAGGAGCATGGACCGTATATCATTGATTGGGATATGAGACAAGAACGAGTTTGCCATGCACCTCCTCAGACTGGTGAGATGCCCCACGATCATGCCTATTACTGCTGGTACCGTTCGGTTACTTGAAAGTATGTCGACCGTAACAGCGCTAAATTAGATATGATGGTAATGCGTTCTAATTAGATTTTATTGCCTGCTTCGTTTTTCTTGAGTACATGTACGAACGTAGATTAATAAGTACTAATAAAAGACTTTTTGTTTTGCATAGTATTCTAATAAACCTGTTAGTTCTTAGTTGAGTATTTGAGTAGATTAATAAGTACTATATTATCCATTCATTAATTGATACATAAATGTCTCAAATATGATTGTACTGGTTCTTTCTCCGTTTCAGATTGAAAGCCATTTAGCGCTGTTGGCGATGCTTCCTGAAGGCAGCCGAGCTCACAACCATGTCCGGCGCATCCTAATAATGTGGCTGGGCTTGGTGGTGGTCCTGCAGCCGATGGCCAGGCAAACAATGGGCATGACACTGAATTAGCAGCTACTGCAACCCTAAGCACAAGCGCAACACCCGTAAGTACACCGACCCGTGGTCTGCGTGCTACTGCAAGTCCAAGTACAAGCGCCGGTAGGGGCCGTGGTCGGCCTGCTACAGCAAGCCCAAGCACAAGTGCACCTAGGGACCCTGGTCGGCCTGGTACAGCAAGCCCAAGCACAAGTGTACCTAGAGGCCGTGGTCGGCCTGCTACAGTAAGCCCAAGCACAAGTGTAGCTACGGGCCGTGGTCCGCGTGCAACAACCCCTCGGGTTGTAACTGCTCCTTCTTTACCTGCACCCATCTCGCACGCATCTCCTCAGCCCGAGGTCCATCCACCCATCCCAGATGCATCTCCACCCATGGTAGATGCATCTCCTCAGCCCGAGGTCCCTTCACCCACCCCACCTTCGCAGCCCAGTTTTGATCTCGATATTAATTTTCATTTGACCCCTCCTATATAGCCCGAGACACCCTCATACCCACCCACCTGCTCCAGTGCACCCACTATGCCCATAGACCCACCTACCTCATCCTCATCTGACCCTCTAGGACCTCCGGTTGGGATTAACACTGTATAGCCAACTGCTGATGTACCGGACGAGCATCCCCCTCCTCAGCCCTCACCCCCACAAGGTAGACCGCAACGTGCTAGAAGAGCACCCACTTGTGGGACAGGTGGACACAAAATAGGACGTGCAGGCAGCTTTATGGTATGATAACATTAATTACAATGTAATGATATATTTTGTAGTTCACTTTATTCTTATCATTACACCGAATATTGATTGTATGCATCTAATGTCTTTGCAGCCTAAGGATGATGCCCCGCAGCCTCCTCCCCCGCCCAAACATTACACAAGGGTTAAAAAACGCAAGATTGGTGAACCTTGAAAAAGAGGTTTGTTAAAGATGTATGAAAAATGTAAGAGCATACTAATTAGAATAATATCATATGAAAGGATACGACCTTGTATGACATTGTGGGGCTCTTTGTGTGTCTTTTTCTATAGGTACTAAACTTGTCCGTAGTTTGTTTAAATTCTATTTGTTAAAGTCTTGTATAAAATGATTTACAGGTATAAATCATATCTTACACAATCCTTATGGTATTTATTGTGGCTGTCTTACCCTGTACGATTGCTTGTTCAGCTCCTTGGAAATTGTAAATTTGCTTAACTCTCTTTCCTTCTTGTTTTTGGTGGGTTTTAATCCAAGGTTGATTCCTTGCAGTTCTACTCCTATTTGCTGCTTTGCTAATGGAATTTGCTGCACAGTCATCAAAAGGGATAAAGAAGGATGTATCCCATAATTCCCATCTTCCTGAGGAATTAACTCCCATCAGATCAGCTATATCTCTAATTTATACATTGCATAAGTGACTAAAAGATGGTAAAATTCTCTAGGTTGTGTTCATAATTTCTCTTGTTCTTTTCTTCTTTCATTTATTTGCTTCTTTTTCTTTTGGGGGGGGGTAGCCTTAATGTAGTTAAACGGCCTTGAATCTATGGAGCTGACATGTGGTTTATGTCATCGGAATAATAAATATATAAATGACAAGATTCTGTGTAAGGTTGCATAATAATCTATATGTATATATATATATATATATTATTATATATATATATATATAAATCATTGTTTGATAAGTAGCTTTTCTTGTACACTATCGGTGACTCTTAGTCTTAACCAACAAAAATATATTTGTGTGCAAACCTTTTTCTTTTAAATGCAGTTTTAAGTTGTTTGCTCTTGTTAATTTGTAGGGCCCTTGTAGATCAGTTGGAAGGCACCAAAGAGGAGGAACATAAAAAGTATCGCGGCATGGTGGTAGAATATATTATGGTACATGGGTTTTGAAAGAAATAAAACTTTTATCCATGACTTTTCCCCCTTTTTGTTGAGAAAATTGATCTCACACCCTTTCTCCATTTCTCCATTATATGGTGTTCTTAACCATATTTAGTATTTTCTGAAAAACTATTTGTTTTAAATAAGTAAATTAACCATATGTTATTTATTCTTCCATAGGTAAATGGACTGCAGTAATTAGTGCATTTTGAGCTCCACTGATGCATAGAAGGGCTGAGAATTTATTCTAATTATAATTGGACTTTCTATTGATTGTTTCGAGTTGTCTCCTTTTGAGCAATATCCAGATTCTCATTAATGTGCTATGAAGTGAAGGCTTAGGAGTTTGGGTAATCTAAACTTTTAACATATGTATACGTGTCATTTTTCATGTTGGAATTGATCATTTGAACTTCATTTTGTGGAGTATAGAATTGTGCAATTGTTTTTTTATAAGCAATTGTTGTTGTAGGAAAATTAGATGTAGAATAAAGATTGTCATGGCATTCCTTGCATTTGAATATAAGTTATACAACTTTCTATTCAAAGGTTGCTCGAGCGTTGTGATTATTTGAAGATTTGGATTCCTGTTTCTGTAGTTTCTGGTTTTAATAAATTGTAGTTACTAAAAAAATGCTTATATCAATAAATTGTTATTAGTTTCACGAATCCAGTTTTGCCATTTTAGTAGAATTATAAACCACTTGGAAATGTCTCATGACCTAAAACTCTTTTACCTTCTCCTCGTGGAACCATGATATCAGCCATACCACATTTTGATAATTTAAATGTGTGTTTCTAGGTTAGCTTCATGAATTTGGTCTGTTCATACATTCTGTTAAGCTTTTATCTGCTTGTCAATGTCTCATTAGCTTAGTCCATATACTCCTTTGGCTTGTCCTGTTAACACCAAAATATGAGTTCTTAACACTTTTTTAGTGTGTTAATTCCTCTCTATTAAAATTGCTGTCTTTCTCCAGGTCACACAAAGGTCTTGCCTAACATCAAAAGCATTAAAGTAAAAATTAGATTCTTTGCTCTTCTTTATGATTAAATTACTGTGGTTTTTGTTGCAGTGTTCATTTGGTGGAATTGCAAGGTACAGGTGAACTATATGCTATGAAGGCAATGGAAAAGTCAATGACGCTGAACCGTAACAAGGTATGAATATATAAGAGATTTGTTATTTGACTGTTTAAATATACCTAGCCATTTCCTTTCTATATGAAATCAATGTAACAAAAGAGAATATTTCTTTCAAAATCGTTTCACTTTTTTTTTTTTTTTTTTTTTTTTTTTTGTGTGTGTGTGTCAAATAAATCCTGATGACTTATATTGAGTCTACAAAAAGGTATTTGGTTTCATGATTATGTGGCTTAGAATTTGTTGCTCAAATAGCACCTCCTCCCCTTGTAAGAGCAAGGTGGGGTTGAGGTCGTCAATTCAAGACCCATCAGGTAGGTGTGTAGTTTACCAAGAAAAAAAAGGCTTAGAATCTGTGGCCTTCTCTTGCATTTGAAAGTTTCATGAATTTCATTAACTCCCATAATTGCAAAGACGCATATATGCACAACTAAAAACATTTTAAATATGTATGTGAATGAAAAATGTGTTATGTTTTCACCCTCTAATGCAATTTGGGGTTTTTGTTCAATGGCTTCTATGACTGAAAATTTTGAATGTTTTGTTCTCTAGGGCGCATTGGGTGTTTTTATTTTTAAATTTTTTTTTCTCTATTTATGCTTAAGACATTAAGGTACTGAACCTACATTAAGGTGGAAATACTTATCATTGTCAGGATTACTAGCCTTAATCCTTTGGATTTCCTCCCTGCAAAGTGCAACAAATAAGTTACATGCAAACTCAAGGTATATGCATGTTACTAATCTCTCAATTTCAAGACCAAATCCAATTCCTACCATCACTCATAATCAAGTTAGTCTCTGAGAGAGAGAGAGAGAGTAAAAACCATTTTACTTACTTAATATACCTGTTATATGCTGAAGGAACCCGTTGTCTCTTCTCTAGGGCTGTGATGTACACAAAAATTTGAAACACAATTTAGATTGCTTTTATCAATTGTAAGTGCAATGCTTTGAATACAATTATAGGCATAGGAATTTGTTGCACAATGAACATGTGTATGATTAGTATTATTAAGCATTGAATATTGACTGACTATAATCTTAAATATACTGGGAAGCAGTCCAAAAGTTCATGGTCTTTTAACATTCCATCTGTTAAACTATGCTGTGGTCCATTGCTCGTTTGGTTTTTAGGCACTTCAGTACAACTTCTCAATCACGCTCCATCTGTTAACACATGCTGTGTCCTGGTGTATTATTGAACCTGAATTAAGTTCGCATAGTCTAGACCTCTAAAGGTAGCCTATTTATCCGAGTTCTTAGGGAAAACAAAATTGGAACTGTAAAAGACAATGAAGGTTCTTACGCTACCTCTGCTATGAATTAATGATGAGTCAAATTAGTTAGGTAAAGTCACCATCTTTGGAGAGTCCGTGGATGAGTAGAGAATAAAATCATGTGCTTAATTTGGGTACTGAGAGATTTGCAAAACTATTAAACTTATATTATATGACCCATGGTCTCAATGATGAAGTAGGACTTGTCACCATAAAGTTGAACTTAGGAATTCTCCAAGATTGGAAAAAATTAGGCATCAAGAAATTTAGGCTTTTCTTATTGTTGTGAAATTTTAAAATACTCGCAAGTGTACAAACCGTACCAAAGTATAGTTTGACAAGAACGAGGTTGAACTCACAGGGACTTGTATGAACGTAGGAAAATTAATTAAACCTTAATCAAATTAATCCTAATCTAGTTTAATAAAAATTGGTTGTTTGCAATTAAATATACTAAACAAATAATAAAACTAAGCAAATAGTTAAACTAAGCAAAGGATATAAAGCAATAAAAAGATGTAAACAATCAAGAGAAAGGAATTAAGGTTTTGGAATCCGCCTTGTTAATTCATATCAGCATATATTTATGATCATTAATTTTTCCCAACCACTACATGATAATCTAGAAATCAATCTTGCTATCATGGAAAATATCATCATTAAAACTTATGTTTAAAAATCTAAAGCATGTTCTTCTTTGCTTCTTAAGTATAAAACCAAATCATCAATTGTATCCGTAGCCAAACAAATCACAAGATATATCCAATTCTAAAAATCAAATCATAAATTGTATCCATTGACAGACAAATCACAAGCGATATCCAATTTTATAATAAAGAATTAATAAACCAAGCATTCAATTATTTAAGAAAAATCCTAAATCATGAGAAAAACATGATTGAACTCATATCTAGAATCTCATCTTAGTCAATTGATATGAAGCAAGAACAATTTAAATCATTAAAGAACAACTATTGTGGGAAAAATCAAATCACATAAATATTACTGATAATCCTTAACAAGGTTTCATCCTCAACCCTAATTATAAATTTAGCTACTCATAATAATTGAAAGAAAACACAAAAATAAAATACTAAACATTAAACTAGACAAATAAATAAAACTAACTGTCATGGAAGAAAACCAAAGAGGTAGCCACAGCCGCAGCTCTCTATGCGTTCAGCCCTCAGCCCTAGGACTCCTCTATTTTCTGTTTTGCTGTCCTATTTATATGAATTTGTGGTAGAAATAGTAAAGAGAGAGAGAGAGAGAGAGAGAGAAGACAAATGGTGCATGACTGATTCTATCTTCATGTTCTACTAAAAAAAAAAAAAAAATTAAAAGAAGATTTGGAGACTGATTAATGTCTGCTGTTGCATGTGACTTGGACAATATATGTAAATGTACATTTGCATATACACCCACGCGCACTGATTACGTATAAATTATGACTTAGTTCTTTAGCTGTCTTTTACTCAAAAAAAAAAAAAAAGGGTTCTTTAGCTGTCTCATCTGATTCTGTTGATATTTTTAAGCATATGTCTACAGTTCTGTCCATCTTTGTAGAACATAAAACTCTCTTAACAATGGCCTTATTGTAAACTGTGGTTTTTCTTTTCTTGAATATGCCCAGATTGAAGATCATGGTTTCAGCAGTACCTTCTTTCCTTTTATAGTTGCAGAGGAGGATGTTTGTTCAGAGATCCGTGCACTTGAAAGTGAATTGGAGTTGAGCGAAACTAATGCAGATCTGGGGGGAAGTGGAAGAATGGAAACCAAGAATCAAGCTTTGGACTTCATCAATGAAATGGGTTGGCTTCTCCATAGAAGTCAGTTAAAGTCTAGACTGGGAAACATGGATCCTAATCCAGAGTCTTTTCATCTAAAACGGTTCAAGTGGCTGATGGAGTTCTCGATGGACCATGATTGGTGTGCTGTAGTTAGAAAACTATTGGGCATACTGCTTGATGAAACTGTGGGTGCAAGGGAGCACTCTTCCCTGAATCTTGCATTAGCGGAGATGGGTCTCCTTCACAGAGCTGTAAGGAGAAATAGTAGGGCACTCGTGGAGCTTCTTTTGAGATATCAAATCTTGGATAAATTAATATCTGAAAACAAGTCACAGGTTGATGGAGGCAAAGGAAGATTCTTGTTTAGACCTGATGTTGTAGGCCCTTCAGGTTTGACACCACTTCACATTGCAGCCGGTAAAGATGGCTCTGAGAATGTATTGGATGCATTAACTGATGATCCAAAAATGGTAAAGTTTCCTGTCTAAATTATTTCTGGAAAGAAGAGAGTTAATTTTGTATGATATTTAGAATTTCCTGAATGCTTACCTTCATCAGTGCTTTTATATGCCCTTTTCTGGCCTTCATATTCCATATTGATGATATTTATACCAACCTGATTTAAACATTAAACCAAGTTATTTGCTATGGTAGTGTGATTTAGTCAATTGGGTCATACATACAATTTATTCAGTAGCTGCTGGTTAGCTTTAGTGCTTCCATTTGAAATTACTTGACAAAGTCAATGGCAACCCTTTCTGACCCAATTGTTCAATCTTCTAGACTCATCACTACCTTCCGTTATTGGTCCAGCTAACCCAACCCAGTGTTCATTTCTTTGGACATTATATGGTTGGTGTTGAAGTTGTTGTACATGTTTAGATGGGAAATCGATGGCAATTTCTAGTTAGCAACCCAGAATTATTATAATTGAACATAGCACTGTATATGTATACTTTCCAGTAAAGACCATGGCACTCTTATTTACGTACTTTTATTTATATTTGTCCTTCAAAGATGACTGTAATTTTTGCCTACAAGGATTTCTGAGGTTAATTTATACATATCATTCGCATAAAGAGTACCATGGGTCACAACTACATTTGTGTTGTGCCACCTGTAGGAAACAATTTTTGGATATCTCTCCTGTGAATATGGACATTTCCCTTTGTGCTTGAACTCCTTTAAAAATTTCCATAATTTTTTGTTGTTGTCTGCTTATCAAACATGTGAGATCCCTTGTATGCGAGTATGTCTTATACTATGATGAAATATGCTTGTCTTTGGATCATGTAGCCTGCCCAAGTATGAATCATCACATGAGTTCCAGACAAAGAAAAAAAGGCAGCAACAGCGACAAAATGAAGAAACCGCAAAGAGACAGAAATTGCAGCACCCTCAGCAGCACACCTGCCTGATAAGAAATTGCAGCACCCTCAGAAATTACTGATTTCCTTAATTTAATTAATGTATTTCCTAAAAAAATATGTAATGATAAGAATGGTGGCTGATTATCTACTTGAAATATCAGATTAGTTCTATTCAGTATAGAAAAATGGATTTTGAAGAATTTTGTTGTGCAATATATGTTCACTACGAACCATCTTCTTGTTATCTATGTTTCAAAGACAAATTTGTAAAGTTAAAAAATTACAATGTGTTTTATTTATAAATTCTAGTCCCAATTAAGTGGTTTCTATGGTAAATTTCTCTCTCCTTTCTTTTTCTTTTCTTTTTCTTCTATTTCATGTGCCATGACTTTTTGGCTAACCAGTATTGTGCTGAGAAACTCCAACCTTGTACTTGCATTCAATTAAGATGGTAATATATAATTATTGACTTCCAGCAACTGAGCTAATTATGTTTCATGAACTGTGTTTTTGTTGTCTAATGAGCTTTCCCCTTGCACCAAAAATTAGAAGGAAAAAAAGAAACAGAAAAAGAAGAGGATTCAGATCTTAAAAACTCCATAGAATTTTTATAATCATATCCATTCATATAATTCGATTTTAGTGCAAAATATGCTGCTGGTTTATTGTAAAGCCTTATTCAAATAATGTAATGATAGTGAAATAGGAAATTAAATCAATCAATTATCTATGTATTTTTAATAATGTCTTATGAGTCCTTGGTACTCGAAGAAGTGTGAAATTGGTGAATCTATTTTAGCAAGTCACCTCAAGATGCAGATTAAAAACCCGCACTTATTTGTGTTATTTATTAGTTCAATTTAGAATTATAATCTAATATTTATATTTAGATTATAATTCTAAAGAAAACATAAAATAAAATATTAAAAAAATATTTCTTATTTTTCTATATATTATATAATATATATTATTTATTGTATAAATTATATTATATATATTATATGGGGTTAAATTATATTATTTAATTCGTGCTGATACTTCTTGAGAAATTACCCATTTCTGATAGGTATGGATTACTATGTACTAAACGAAGCAATGATTATTCATGAGTCCATAATGGAATCAATGACATATTGTTGCCAATAACCTACTAGGAACATGACAGCTTGTGGAACAATAATTATTTAACCGATGCATAACTTTTTGCCATCTACGTACCTAGTGTGGAACATGACCGCTTGTGGAAAGGCCACGGGACTGCGGACATTTTCTGCGGTTATGCCCGGAAGCATGACACAGTCCACATGTCCATTCTGTATTGGGAATCTGAGATCAATGATTACATCGGTAAACCATTTGAGGAGCTGACAACTGGAAAGTTTAAAGTCAAAGGTTTGAATGGCAACCTTAGATGTCCATTCTGTGTTGGGAAGAAGAAGCAAGATTACAAGTACAAGGACTTGCTTCAACATGCTTCAGGAGTGGGTAAGGGTTCTGCCAACAGATCTGCAAAACAAAAGGCAAACCACCTTGCCCTAGCAAAGTATTTGGAGACTGATCTAGCAGGTGAAGTGGACCTTTAGCAACGTCCAGTTTTGCCACAACCCATTGCTCTGCTTCCAAAGCTTGATGATCTGTACGTATGGCCTTGGATGGGCATTGTTGTTAACATTGTATGTACCAATGAGAATAAAGACATTTTACTTGGTTCTCAACACTGGTTGAGAAGGTTCAGGAAATTTCAACCGATGGAAATTGTAGTATTCCCGGATGAGAAGGACCTCATGGGATAGGCCATTGTAAAATTTAGTAATGATTGGAGAGGTTTCATGAATTGTGCTGAATTTGAGAAATTGTTTGAAATTGAGCATCATGGCAAAAAGGAGTGGAATGCTCAAAAAAAAAATCTTGGCCCTAACTGCTATGGGTGGCGTGCACGCGCTGATGACTATGATGCTGAAGGGCTGATTGGTGATTTCCTTCGCAGTAAAGGGCAGTTAAGAACAGTTTTTAACATTGACAGGGAAGCAGCAATTCACTTCAATTGGCTTCCTTGGAGCAGAAAAGGGCTGACGAGAATGTCTTAAGGCTGGTTGAGGAGCAAAAGGTGTGCGACTTAGTATTAGGTTTTTACTAGAGACTAGCATATAATATACCTTTTGACATTCCTTCTTGAATTTACTCTTTCTGTAGCTTTCATTGATTAGTAATTTTAATTTCATAGGGAGAAGGAGGAGGCCCTGAATAAGATTCTTCAGTTCGAAAAGCAGTTGGGGTGGTTGCAAAAATTGGAGATGGAAATAGAAGAGAAAGGGAAACTACAGGTTATGAAGCATCTTGGAGATGAAGATGATGCAGCAGTTGAAAAGAAGATGGAGGACATGAGTAATGAACTGCAAGAAAAAGTTGAGGATCTGAACGATGTGGAATCTATGAATCATGTTCTTATTGCTAAAGAGCGACAGAGTAATGATGAGCTACAAGATGCTCGCAAACAATTAATTGCAGTACGGTTTCTTGTGCCCATATATATTTGACTTGGAGTTTAATCTTCACTTCATCACGTACTTTAGGAGCTTTCTTTCCAACAAAAGCTTCTGATTATAACCCTCAAATGTCCTTCTATTTCTTTCCTTCTATAACGTCCACGTGAGACATAGGCAGGTTTGTTTGGATTAGGGCAGGCTAAATACATACAACCTGCACACCAGACTTACCCTTCAATAATAGGGTAACTTCTGAAAGAGTTGCACCATCTTACCATGCAAACCTGTATGGATCAGTGCCGATCACCACGGTTAGGCGGGGTTTTGTATAACCTGTCTTGAAAATTTAGCATTGTATTTAGGCTTGAAAATCATAGATTTCTTCTTAAACTTTACAAAGAACTCAAATTGGATAGCCGTTACTGAAGCATATTTGAGATCTTGTAAATACACATGCGGCATCTCTTTTTCAAATTTCATATCCTAGCCTACTCTTTAATTGAGAAATAGTCATGGGTTCACTTATTACAACTCCATATTAATAAACAATTCCTTATATATTCAGGAACACAAATGACCTTATGCATCTTTTTTTTATGGACTTTAGGGTTTGACAGACATGATTACCACTCGAACAAATATTGGAATAAAGAGAATGGGAGAAATCGATCACAAGGCATTTCAAGATACATGCAAGAAGCGATTTCATATTGAGGAAGCACATTTGCAAGCCACAAAGCTGTGCTCTTTGTGGCAGGAGCACCTGAAAAATCCAGAATGGCATCCTTTTAAAGTTGTTGAAGTCAATGGGAATGATCAGGTATATTCTTTTAAATATTTTTTAAACCTTATTTATTTCTTTTGTATTCATGTATGTATTTATTTTATCAACTAGTGCAAATTTGCATGGTCTTTGATAAATTATGCACGTTTTATATGGTCCTAAAATTAAAACGAACCCTGCCTGGACTATTTGTTTAACTAGTACACGTTTATGTTTTTGTAAATTTTTTGGTATTGATCTATAAATCAATATGAAAAGTATTTGTCTATCATTGTGGTATGATATATCTACTTGTCTAGCATGTGTATGCTGAATTTTGTGTCTAGGTGATATTGTTGGACCCTCTTTTAATAATTTATCAAATTGGCGTGCAGAGCATTGAACCCAAGGAATGAGATGATCACAAAATAATGCCAGCAATTTAAACATAACTAGTGATTATTTTTCGAATAATAATTAAATGATTAAATTCACCATGCCATAAAAACTTAAGATTTGGAAATAATGGTACATTATTTCTACTCTGTTTAAGCTTTTGGGAAAACTGATAGTTTATCAATTTTATAATATGCACAAATATGATATGATAAATTAGTCATATTTTTAACCATTTGACTTGTTTATCAGAAACAAGGAAGTTGTAGTGGCTTGCTCGTGATAATGTTCATAGATAATTTGAAGAACAAGAAAAACTGAATTACGAATTGGAGACCAAGAAGAGGAGACTTGATTCATGGAGCAAAGAATTGAACAAACTCTTGCAAAGACATTAACTGTAGCTCAGCTTGCTTATCTGCGGGAACAATTTACATTATTAGGTCCTAACAAAAATGGATTCATCTCCATGCAGAACTTTAAGACGGTTAGCTCTTTTCCTAATCTTATATTTTCGAGTGTTTGAATACTCTATGGAGCCATTATAAATATTGGTGGATTTAGCAAGGTATGGTAAAGAACTCCACTGATGCAATGAAGGATTCTAGGGCCCTAGATTATGGTAGCATGGTAATGCTGTAAATATAATTAAATCAAAATCAGATTAACTTTTTGTACGCGCCTAAATTTTAAAGGCTAGATAAGCTTCTTATTTTCTTTTATGTTCTTCTCTTTTTTATTTATTTTTAGGTGGACACAAAATAAGCTTCTTCTAGTACAATTTTAGTAGTTTTTTACAAATAACAATATCATGATCAATAACCTCCATCAAATAACATTTGAAAAAAAAAAAACTCATTTGTACAAAAGAAAAAAAAAATGTGAGATTTAAAAAAAATACAAAATCACAACAAAAAAAAAAAAAAAAAAAACTCGAGTGTTTGAAACTCGAGATTCTTAAAAATATTTCAATAAGAACTCGAGTATTTAATTCTCGAGATCAAAAAAGCTCAATGCGTTTTTCCAGTGGAACTCGAGTTTCATAAACTCGAGTTCCACTGGGAAATTTTAGAGATAAAAAAAAAGCTCAATGCTCTGTTTAGGCCGAGAGATTGCTCTATTTTGCTCTGTTTTTTCCAGTGGAACTCGAGTTTTATAGACTCGAGTTCCGTTGGGAATTTTTTTTTTCCCAGTGGAACTCGAGTTTCATAGACTCGAGTTCCACTGGGAAATTTTCGAGATAAAAAAAAGCTCAATTCTCTGTTTAGGCCGAGAGATTGCTTTGTTTTTTCCAGTGGAACTCGAGTTTTATAGACTCGAGTTCCATTGGGAATTTTTTTTTCCCAGTGGAACTCGAGTTTCATAGACTCGAGTTCCACTGGGAAATTTTTTTTTTTTTTGTTTTGTTTTGCTCTGCTCATTCCTCAAGCTAGAAACTGGGAATTTTTTGAATTTATTTTTTTCCTGGACATGCAGGCAAACCAGAAACTGAAATGTGTGTATGCACCTGCTAAGAAACAGAGATAGAGAAGCTGAGAATGTAATCCATAAAAACTCATTGAGAGGCAGAGAAGCTGAGAATGTAAATGCACTTAAATTACGTCAAAACGCATTCTCAATAGGCACCAAACTATAGAAAATGTTACGCTCTCTGCATAAACATGGTTTTACAATGCAAATGCACTTACATCGCAGCAAAAGGCATTCTCAATATATCAACATTCTAAACATGTCCAACCACGCTTAATTTGCAGTTCTAACATACTACTCAAATCACAATCTTCATAAAGGTACATTGGATAGAGAATTACAAGTATATTCAACAAAAACCAAAAAGTTCACATAGAGCCAATACAACGTAGTCACTTTTCCTAAGATCGGCGGTCTGCACGACAAAAACGTCGTCCATGGAAGCATGCCTGAAAAACGTAGAGTAATCACATTAGGAGACAAGATAGTAAACATTAGGTAAACATCGAATGAACAACAATTATTTAACCAATGCATAACATTTTGCCATCTACCTACCTAGTGTGGAACATGACCGCTTGTGGAAGCGCCACGAGACTGCGGGCATTTTCTGCAGTTATGCCCAGAAGCATGACACAGTCCACATGTCTGCTTGGGTTGACTCTCTATCAAACCTGCGTCCTCCCTCCACCATCCCGGTTCTCGATCCTTATTCCTCACTCCATCCATCTCATTCCTTATTCTTGACTTCACTGGTCGACCTTTGGCCCGCAACAATGCTGGATTAGGCAACCACTTTGGCCCTATGGGATCCCTCCACAATGACTGTGACTTAGGAACCACAAATGCATGCTCATAAGTGTTAAGGGCATTGTTCAAACCATAAAATGGGTGAATATATGTGGTC
Organism: Notholithocarpus densiflorus; assembly: GCA_030021035.2. Classification (NCBI taxonomy): domain Eukaryota; kingdom Viridiplantae; phylum Streptophyta; class Magnoliopsida; order Fagales; family Fagaceae; genus Notholithocarpus; species Notholithocarpus densiflorus. The sequence goes on along the minus strand of JARYZH020000016.1, from coordinate 5,077,476 downwards.
GAATCAATACGTAAATAGTCACATACTCTAATTGCATGTGAACACGGGATCCCTATGTTTTGCCATTTTCCACAACTGCATGTTCTTTCCCGTAACCGAACTTCATAACTGTGGTTTCCCCCTCCTGCGCTACACGTGTTGAGTTGGGTAATTACTTGAAATATCAGCTCTTTATTGCTAAATGGCTTGAGATAGTATTTCTCAGATTTACGTTGATTTCCATCCCACGTAGATAAGGCATAATCACTCCATTTCTTACCCTCTGACAACTCATAATGGTATTCTTTGCGCAGGTCGTGGAAATATTGAACAAGTTTGTTCCAAGTGAACTCAACCAACGCGGCAATAGGAAGGCCCCGTGCACCTTTCAGTACACCATTGAGCACTCTGATATATTGGTTGTCATTGCCCCAAAACGTCTCCCACCATCATGTGACTGGGTCCACATATCCACAGACTCGCTCATTAGGTATGTGTATGGAAGATAATCTTGATTCTTTTCCTTGCCATCCTTCCCCGTCACCTTCTTCTTATTCCTAATGGCCTCAATTTCCACCTGCTTAATGGACTCCATTATGGTATCAAATTTAACTACCTGACTAGTATATCCCGCTTTCAACGCCGCTGACTTTAGAGTTGAGTTCTGAAAATTGGTGTTGAAGTTGCTAGCAACATGTCGAAGACAATATCTATGAAATACCCGTGTTCTTCCATCATCCCCTCTAGGCCAGTTTGCAATGCCGTTTTTGATACCGAGATGTCGGTCAGAAATTATGCAAATGCCTTCGTCAGGTATCATGTGGCCAATCGTTTCTCTAAGGCACTGTAAAAACCACCTCCAACTGGACCCTAGCTCACAATCCACAACAGCAAAGGCGAGAGGGAATACCTTGTTGTTAGCGTCGGTTGCCATTGCTACCAACAACTTTCCCTGATATTTACCATACAGATGGGTCCCATCAATACTGATAACCGGCTTGCCGTATTTGAATCCTGATATGCATGGACCGAAAGACCAAAACACATAATGCAACAATACGGTGTCATCTTCATCGGTGGGTGTGATACGATATAACACCTGGGTAGTCGGGTCCTGATCAATATATGCCATTAGCAACTTCTGCAACCTTTGGTAAGACTCTTCCCAATTCCCAAACATCTTCGCAATCGCCTTTTGTTTCGCATCCCATACCTTGTAGTAAGAAGGCTTATGGCCATTATATTTCGTCTCTATCATAGATCTGAGATGCTTAACTGGGGTAGTGTGATCCTCACATAACTTCTGATGGATGTCTGATGCAATAAAATTACAACTCATCATTCTACCATCATTTCGCACCCCGATCGGTATACACGTGTGAGGACCCACATACACGATGACCATCCATAGTTCGTGGAGACTGGGCTTCATAACTGCGCAAACATACCACTTGCATGACTCATGCTCGCATTTCGCACAAAGTTTTTTCGTCGACGACCTAGTGATCGTAAAATGTTTGTTTTCCTTGAGGGCACAAATTGTTAATACGCGCTTCACCTCCTCTTTATTGGCAAAAGTCAACCCTTTGCACAAATTCATCCCCTCTCTCCAAGTAGACATAAATGGCATCTCAATATGTGAAGGATCAACCATATTTTTCCAAGTATTTGCAGAGAATGACAATGCAGGAGGTGCGTAGGCAGGGATTGTGTTCGTAATGTTTTAGACACTAATAACATTGTCTGCATAAGGTTCACTACTATCCAATGTCTCATCGTCATCAATGTCCCTCTCAAAGTCCCCAAAGTCCCCTCTGTCAATCATGTCTTCATACTCATCTCTATCAGCAAAATCTTCACCGTTAATGGCAATATTCTCATCAACATAGTCGTCGTCATCATCGTCATCATCATTGTTAATGGCAGTAGTCTCATCAACATAGTCGTCGTCATCATCATCATCATCATCACCATCGGCATGAACATCATCATCCTCTACATGTGTAGAATACTCATATTGAGCATCCGGAACCGTAACCTGTAAGCTTATGGTTGTTTGTTGGATATCCTTTTGCCAGACTGCACACGGCTCCAACTGTATGTACAACTCAATGTTAGTTACTTCAGGTATTCTCTCCAACTTGTCAAACATGATCTTTACATGTTTGTCTGTTTCTATCGCCATATACTTGTAATTAATCCGGTGCTTCAGGATTTCATTTGGCATACGATAAGTAATTTGTATGTTGTGCACAGCAGGATTCTCACACAACTCTTCCATGACACTCATCTTCAATTCGTCAAGGGTCTTCAACCTACGATCAATTTGGGTATAATAGGTCTTTATACCCGGCCCTTCAAATGGCAATCCCTTGTTCGCATTGGCATTCTTAAGCGAACCACCGTGGTATAGGATTATATCAATTTCAGGCATTGTGAACCTGTTCAAGTCAAGTTACTATGTTAGTTAAATCACATAGTCGTAAAGTTGGGGAAAAAAAAGTAATGTGATCTTAAGACTGAACATATTCAATATTCTGATATTCATCCCCCCCCCCCCCAGAGAAGTATTTTGTATTCAAGCCACATTATAGAGTGCCCCATTGCCCATTAATATCTAAAGGCTGTAAACCTTCTAACATCTAAATTTCCTAAAAGAAACTGATTTCGTACCCATTTCAAAGTATGTAAAACAAACACCCAATGATCAAAACATGATAACCAAGTCCAATCATGGTAATCCCCAAAGTTTGGAACTCATTGGAGTCCAAAACAACACCAAAATGTCATTTGGGCATTTTATCAAACACTTGATATGCACCTATAAAACTAACATGTGGGCAATGCATGAACATGAGTGAAACTTGCCTAAATACATGTTAAAATTGCCACAATTGGCCAACACAAACACAAACAAACCAAATGGGACAGAGCCTAATCAAGAAATTGAAAGAATTTTCACAAAATTTAAAGTTCCCAACCCTTTTTCAAAAATGACCCAAATCAAGTAAAACCTAACATTTTCTGCATAATCTAAGGAAATAAGAAGAAAAGATTGTATAAACATACCTTAGAAATGATTTGAAGAAGTTCTTTGAGTGAAAATAGGATTAGGATAGATAGAGGCACGAGGGGGGGTGATAATTGTTGTATCTGTGTGAATGTGAAGACTGCTCTGTTTTTAATAGAGGGACTGCGAAATTTTTCCCAGTAGAACTCGAGTCTTTAAGACTCGAGTTTTATGAAGATTTTAAACAGATTTCGAGTTTCTAAGACTCGATTTTTATTTTGTAAAACTTGAGTCTTACAAACTCGAGATCCAAGTGTTGTATGTTATTTCCAGTAGAACTCGAGTCTTTAAGACTTGAGTTTTATGAAGATTTTAAATAGATTTCGAGTTTCTAAGACTCGATTTTTATTTTGTAAAAATCGAGTCTTACAGACTCGAGATCCAAGTGGCCTTATTAAAATCCAGCTCAGCAACTGGGCTGCGAGTGCAGTGGGTTAAGATTTAAACAGCATCTCGAGTTTCTAAAACTCGAGATGCTATTTTCCTTAATTATTCCAAACGTTGTTTAACTTACTACATTGTTAAACATTACACAGTTGATCTGCAAATTTCCCCTTTGATATAGGGTTTAAGGTGAGTTGGAATTCTCCTTTTTTTTTCTTTTTTTTTTTTTTTTTTTATAAAATAAGAATAATGCTAGAGATACAAACTATTTTACAAAAAATTTTACAAACTGCTGATGTGGTGAATGATTATTGGTAAATAAAAAAGTGATATTAATGGTGGGTCTAGATGAAAACCAATAAAATATTGGCCACATTAGCATTTTGTAAAAATGTTGTAGAATAGTTTGTGTCTATAGCATTACTCATAAAATAAAAAAGTAAAATTCTTCCTAAGTCTTCCAAAAGTAACGACTAATGCTCTACGTACACATAAAAATAATAATAAAAATAAAAATAATAACCATATTTTTTTTATATCAATTTGTAGAGAGATGACACATAGAACCCAAATAAGCATTGAGCCTCAGATTAGAACAAGCCTAGAAATATACCTTGTGCAACAATAGGCATGGAGAACAAAGGATGAAGCTGGGCCGAATTATACCTGGTGCAACAGTAGGCATGGAGAACAAAGGACGAAGCTGCGCCTGGACAGAGTAGTGGTAAACGGGAAGTGGATGGAGAGCTTCGTTGATGCGAAACTAGTCCATGTCTCCATGCCCATTTCGGATCATTGTTTGCTAAGTCTAAGATTAAGCAAGGATCAGAGACGAAGACAGACTAAAAGGAGATTTATGTTCGAAGCCATGTGGACCAAGGATGATAGGTGCAGAGGCATAATGGAGTCGGCCTGGGAGCCAGATAGAGGAGACCCAAATTTCCTCATTTCAGACCGGATCAAGAGGTGCCAAGAACAACTTCAAAGATGGAATTGGGCAGAATTTGGTAATGTGGGGCACACTATCAAACAGAAAAGGGAATGGCTCCAACAGCTTGAAGCCTTAAACAGTCTCCATGGTAAGGTGGAAGAGATTCAGAATTTAAAAAGGGAGATCAATAAAGCTCTATCTAGGGAGGAAATAATGTGGTGTCAGAGATCAAGGACAATGTGGATGAAAAGGGGTGATCGCAACACAAAATTTTTTCATGCTACTGCTACCCAAAGACGAAGGAGAAATTGCATTACGGGACTATTGGACTTGAATGGAACATGGCAGGAAGACCCGGGGCTAATGGAAGGTATCATCCTTGATTATTTTAAGTCCATATTTAGATCAGATAATCCTTCAACTTTTGAAGCTTGTGTCAGTGCCATTACCCCTAAAGTTACATCAGAAATGAACTCCTCTCTGATAGCCGAATTTAAAGCTGCCGAGGTGTGGAATGCTCTCCATCAAATGCACCCAACAAAGGCCCCAGGCCTGGATGGTATGTCACCCATTTTTTATCAAAATTACTGGGATATAGTAGGTGCTAATGTGACTAATTGTGTGCTAAATATCCTTTATACTGGGGTGATGCCGTGGGGTATGAATGAAACTTATATCTGCCTTAATCCTAAAACTAAAGCCCCCCGTAAAATTACTGAGTATAGACCTATTAGTTTGTGCAACGTCATCTACAAGATTGTATCTAAGGTTCTTGCTAATCGCCTGAAAAGAATTCTTGCAGAAATTATTGATGAATCACAGAGTGCTTTTGTTCTGGGGAGACTCATAACTGATAATGTGCTTGTGGCTTTTGAGACCATGCACTGCATTGATGGGAGGAAAAAAGGCAAGGAGGCGTTGATGGCCTTGAAGCTTGACATGAGCAAGGCATATGATAGAGTGGAATGGCAATTCTTGGAGATGATAATGAGGAAATTGGGGTTCCATGAGAGATGGATATCCCTGATGTTGATGTGCATTACTACAGTCTCCTACTCTATTCTAATCAATGGGGAGGCAAAAGGCAATATCATTCCATCACGAGGGCTGAGACAGGGAGATCCAATATCTCTCTACTTATTTCTGTTGTGCACAGAGGGGCTGTCTGCCAGGTTGAGAAAGGAAGAGATCGAAGGCAACATCCGGGGGGTCTCAATCAAGAGGGGGGCACCACAAATCTCCCATCTATTCTTTGCCGATGACAATATAATCTTTTGTAGAGCGACGGTGGATGAGGGCAAAAGAGTGCTAAAAGTTTTGGAAGAATACGAGGTTGAATCAAGACAGAAATTGAAAAAGAAAAAGACTTCCTTATTCTTCAGCAAAAACACAAACAGAGGAGTCCAAGCCTAAGTGAAACAGCTATTTGGGGCCCAAATTATTCAGCATCATGAGAAGTACCTTAGGCTGCCCCTACTTGTGGGGAAAGGTAAAAGGAAGGCTTTTAGTCGTATCAAAGATCAAGTTGGAAGAAAAATAGCTGGGTGGAAGGGTCGGCTGCTCTCAAATGCGGGTAGAGAGATTCTAATCAAAGCAGTAGCCTAAGCAATACTTACCTATACAATGAGTTGCTTTAAACTCCCAGATACGCTGTGTAAGGAACTCAATTCCATGATGAGCAAATTTTGGTGGGGGCAGAAGGATAAGGAGAGGAAGTTTGCTTGGATCGCGTGGGAGAAGCTATGTACACTAAAAGAGGAGGGTGGAATGGGCTTCAGAGACCTCAAAGCATTTAATCTTGCTCTACTTGCCAAGCAAGAGTGGCAACTTCAGCAAAACCCAAACACTTTAGTCCATAGGGTGTTCAAAGCAAAGTATTTTGCCGATACGACGTTCAAGGAAGCCCAACTAGGCCGTAGACCTTCATATGTGTGGCGAAGCTTATTGGCAGCCAAGGATATTGTAGTGAATGGTGCTAGATGGGTTGTGGGAAATGTGAAGAGTGTGAATATTTGGGAGGACAGATGGATTCCCACTCCAGACTCCTTCAAGGTGGTAAGCCCAAGAATCCCACTTGAATAAGAAATGGTTGCATGCCTCATAGACAAAGAGACAAGGTCTTGGGATATAGACAAAGTGAAGGGAGTCTTCCTGCCACATGAAGCAGAGGTAATTCTGGGTATGCCTGTAAGTACACGGCCTTTAAAGGACTCTGTAATTTGGGCTTGGACTACCAATGGAAAATTTTCAGTGAAGAGTGCCCATAGAGTTGCTCAAAAATGGTTAAAAGACCAAAACCACAAGGCTTAAAGGGGGAGTACCTCAGACAACACGCGTTTGCGAGCCTTATAGAGAATGGTGTGGAGTCTGAATTGCCCAAACAAACTAAAACAGTTCATGTGGCGCTCTTGAAGGAATATTCTCCCAACAAAATACCGATTAAAAACAAGGGGTATTGCTATAGAGGAGGGGTGTGATCTATGTGGACAGTGTGAATCTGTTGAACATGTGTTGTGGGGATGTAAATTTGCTGCTGCGGTTTGGGGGGAATCAAGACTCAAGCTACCTCTTATACCATACCTAACACCGGAGTTCATGGAGGTAGTGTGGGAGATTAGAGTCAGGAAACCCGAGATTGATTAGGAATTGTTTGCTGCCACGGCCTGGGGCTTATGGAATCATAGGAACATTGTAAGTCATGGTGGACAGCACAAAACTGTATACAGGCTTACCTAAGATGTGGAGGAGTATTTGAAGGAGTTCCGTCACGAAAATATCCCCCCCATGTAAGCTTCCTACGCCCTTTACCCCCTCCTGGACACCTCCCAAACAGGGTTGGTATAAAGCAAATGTGGATGGGGCTGTTTGTAAGGAAAGTGGCTGTTGTGGCATTGGTGTTGTAATTAGAAATGCCAGGGGGCAGCTTATGGGGGCGATGAGTAAAAGGCTGGAGCTTCCTCTTAAGGCATTGGAAATAGAAGCTATGGCTTTTCAGGAAAGGATTCAATTTGCGTGGGACTTGGGATTGAAGGAAGTTGTGTTTGAGAGTGATTCCTTGACAGTAATCTTTGCCCTTTTGAGCGCTACTCCCCCACCTTAGTCTATACAAAAGGTAATTGAAGGGTCCAAGCAGAGCCTCAAGTGTTTCAATAACTGGTCTACAGTCCATGTTCATCGAAGTGGGAATGTTGTTGCCCATCTCATGGCAAAAAATGCCATCACAGCTGTTCCTTGTATGGTATGGGTTGAGGATACCCCACCCATTATAGCTATGCAGGTCTTAAAAGATGTATCAAGCTTAAATGTTGTTTCGTGTTAATGAAAATTTCCAGAGTTTCTAATAAAAAATAAATAAATAAAGAACAGGCCCAGAATGTGTCCTACCAAAATATGAATCCTCCTAATAGGGGAACATATCCTGAACTAAGGACTAAAGGCGAATAGAAAATCATTGGAGATCTCTCCAAATGTCCCAAACCACGAAAATCTGATCTAACAAGACCCATCACCCTTAATTCGAGCATGAATAAACCACAAAAGTCGTCCGAGGTAAATATCTATTGACTATATTGCCCACACTAGTCCGTGTTTCGAGCTATCAAAGCATCTTTTCGAGGTATGCACAAAATATCTGAGGATGCCCTTTGGATCTTCTTGGTAAATCCACAACAACCCACTTGATATAGTTGCATTTAATGCAATAGATTTCTTATTAGAATAAGACAAAAGGCCCCAAAAATCTTTGTTCATTATAACCTTGAGAAAAGAAGAGCCTGATAGGACAGAAAGCTGCCCAACCACATTAGGACAACACCTGCTATGGCACTGATGGAAAAATATATGTTTGCATCACATACAAAACATACACAGCGGAAAATTAACGGATCTACTTCATTCGCAATTGATAACATGCACCATGTAAATTTCAGAATATAAGAATAAGAAAGTGTACCTTGGTGTGGTGAATTTCAAAACAAAGATTGCAAATTCTTGAGAACACTTTTAATCTTCACTCCAATTCCACTTGTGCTCAAGATGTGTGGTCTCTCAATCAGTTTATATGAATTTGTTCAAGGGAGAAATTAAGAGTGCCCAACACTCACATACAAACCATTTCATGTTCTTCAAAATTCTGTATGTTTCTCTCCTAATAACTGATTATCTAATTGGGCTAGCCTTTTGAGCCTTTCCAATTAGGCTTTAGTATGTGGCTTGGAGTGGGACCAAAAAGGGAACAAATAAGACACTAGCTCCAATGGGCCTTGGGCTTTTCTGTCAACTCTTGACAAGTCCAAAGTTACCATTAATTATATATAATACTACTATATAAATATAATTGCACTCTAGGTCTTATTAATAAATTATATCCCAAAACGTTATTGTACATGCAACTCATTCATAAAATATTCGTAGTAACACAAAGTTATTAATATAGACTGCCACTTTGTAGAATACTACATCTTAATCATTGAGTACCCGGTTAAATCCATTATGTTATTCATCATATATTTATGAAATCAAATTCCATAAATATATACTTTAGTAATTATTTACTAAAATAGTTAGGCCTAACATTCTGAATAACAAACCCATTAAACTTATCTAAAATGAATATTTTGTATCTCCGTTAAGAGACTATGAATTCCATCTTGAAAATATATGTTCCATCAACACTAAATATGGCTGCCCAACATACTGAGGTTTTGACCGTTACTTTAGATCTCACTCCTGATATATCAAAGCAACCTACACTTTATGATCAGGTCCATTATTCTCTCAGGATTAAGAGTTCATGTAAATAGAAGTTGTGAGATTTATTATTCAATTGACAGTCGTTAGGAGAATAATAAATCTCACAACGGTCCAGTTCAATATGTCTTAACTCTTAAAACATATCAACATACCAACTAGAAGTCTCAACTTCCATGATCAAGACAAATCATCTTAGTTGATATGTTATAGTCTTCGCAGATGAAATGCCTAATTTCATCACCGACTACGAACTAAAATTCTGAGTTTACAAAGAACTTGTGATTTATATCTTCTGTGACTTTTCACATAAATCACATACTATGCATCTCATGGACTATATGATAATGTCCGAATATTCATGTTACAATTATTTTAGATAATAATAAAACAATTTTATTAAACACAATATTAAGTCATACATAATGGTATACTTAATATCATACATAGCATCATACAATAGGATTTAAGGGCACTAATCCTAACAATCTCCCACTTGCCCTAAGACTATTATGCACTAATCTAACTCTCATTCCCTTCAAATGTGACTTGAAAGTCCTTTGAGGCAAGGTTTTGGTAAATGGATCTGCTAGATTATTTGCACTTTCAATCTTTGCTACCACCACATCTCCACGAGCAATAATATCTCGAATGATGTGGTACTTCCTCTCAATGTGCTTTCCTTTCTTGTGATTCCTGGGATCTTTAGATTGTGTAACTGCTCAACTATTGTCACAAAACAATGTAATTGGAACTTGCTCCATTCTCATTACACCAAGGTCAAAAAGGAATTTATTGAGCCAGACAGCTTCTTTTGCTGCTTCAAAAGCAGCAACATACTCTGCCTCCATGGTGGAGTCTGCAATACAAGATTGCTTAATACTCCTCCAACTTATGGCTCCACCTCCCAAGGTGAATACACATCCTGATGTGGATTTTCTGAAATCTAGATCCGATTGAAAGTCTGAATCTGTATAGCTAATGGGAATCAAATCCTCACTACGGTAAACAAGCATATAATCTCTCGTTCTCCGTAGATACTTGAGAATATGTTTTACAGCTTGCCAATGTTTTGGTCCTGGATTTGATTGATATCGGCAGACCATGCCAACTGAATAACAGATATTTGGTCTAGTACGGAGCATGATATACATGAGACTTCCTACTGCAGAAGTATAAGGAACTTGTCTCATCATATCTACTTCCTCTTGAGTCTTAGGCCTTTGGTCATCAGACAGAGGAACTCCATGTCTAAAAGGAAGTAATCATTTCTTGGAGTTTTGCATGCTAAACCGTTCTAGAACCTTATCTATATATCCAACTTGTGACAAGCCTAACATCTTATTCTTGCGATCTCGCCAAAGCTTAATTTCTAGAATAAAGTTAGCCTCGCCCAAGTCCTTCATATCAAATTAGCTTGACAACCAAACCTTTACTGATGACATTACCCCTGCATCATTTCCAATGAGTAGAATATCATCAACATAAAGAACTAGGAACATTACTACTTTATCTTGATGTCTTTTGTACACACATGGTTCATCAAGATTTTGTTCAAAACTAAATGACTTGATTGCTTGATCAAATCTAATGTTCCATGACCTAGATGCTTACTTAAGTCCATAAATGGACCTTTTCAACTTGCATACCATATGCTCTTGGTTCTTAGCTTTGAAACCTTCCGGTTGCATCATATAGATTTCCTCTTCAAGATTGCCATTGAGAAATGCAATCTTGACATCCATTTGTCAAATCTCATAATCATAATGAGCAGCAATGGATAAGAGAATTCTGATAAATTTAAGCATTGCTACTGGTGAAAAGGTTTTCTCATAATTAATACCTTCTTTTTGAGTATACCCTTTCGCCACTAGCCTTGCTTTAAAGGTTTCAGCATTTCCATCTATCCCTCTCTTCCTCTTGTAAACCCATTTGCAACCAACAGGTTTAATGCCGTTAGGCGCCTTTATAAGATCCCAAACTTGATTGGAATATATAGAATCTAATTCAAATTTCATAGCTTTTACCTAATGATGCGCATCTATATCATTTATTGCTTCATCATAAATGTAGGGATCCGATTCAGCCTCTTCTGAGATAGCTTCATAAGTTTCTTCCAAATCTATAAGTTTTATAGGAGGCCGAACAATTCTCACACTACGACGAGGCACTTGTGTACTAGACATCTCATCAGTAGTATCTTGTAGTGTATTTAATACAGCCACATTATCCCTAGTTTCATTCATTGGTTGTTCATTTACAGGTTCATTCATTTCAGCCAACACAACTCTACTTCTAGGAGTATAATTATTCACATAGTCATTTTCCAAGAATTTGGCATTTGTGCTAACAAACACTTTATTATCTTTATGACTATAGAATAAACTTCCAACAGTTCCTTTTGGATACTCTACAAATAAAACCACTTCTGTTTTAAGCTGTAACTTGTTAGACTTTCCTTTTAACACATGTGCTGGACAACCCCAAATATGGAGATGTCTCATACTAGGCTTACGCCCATTCCACAACTCTACAGGTGTTTTAGGAACAGACTTTGAAGGTACTAAATTTAGAAGATACATTGCAGTATTCAAGGCATATCCCCAAAAATAAATTGGTAGAGTTGAATAACTCATTATGGACCTAACCATATCTAAAAGAGTCCTATTCCTTCTTTCCACTACACCATTTTGTTGTGGAGTTCTAGGTGCAGTCAATTGGGATACAATCTCATTTTCAGTTAAGTAATCCTTAAAATCCCTAAGAAGGTATTCGCCACCACGATCAGATTGAATGGCCTTTATGCGTTTACCCAATTGATTCTCAACTTCAGCCTTAAACTCTTTGAACTTTTCAAATGCTTCGGACTTCCGTTTCATTAGGTACACATAACCAAATCTAGAGTAATCATCAGTGAATGTATTGAATTACTCATAGCCACTTCTTGCCTGGATTGACATAGGACCACATACATCTAAATGTACTAATTCTAGCAAATCTTGGGCTCTCCTACCTTTTGCATTAAAATGTCGTTTGGTCATTTTACCTTCCAAACAAGATTCACAAACTGGAAATTCATCAAAGTCCATGGGCTCTAAGAGACCATCTATGATCAGTCTTTGAATCCTATTTGAATTAATATGACCCAAACGTAAATGCCAAAGATATGCATCACTAATAAAAGGAAACTTTCTCTTTAATGATTTTACATGAGAGTTATTATCTAATTCAGAATTATATAATTCATGCTTGTCAGGAGTTAAAATATAAAGACCATCAACAATATTGCCAGAACAGATAAACATTTTACCCTTCTTTATTACAACATTGTCTTTAAGGATAACACAATATCCATGTTTACCTAAATAAGTTGCAGAAATTAAATTCCTACGAACATTAGGTACATATAGACAGTCTTCCAATATTAAAACTCTAGACTCAAAACATAAATTATAAACACCAACAGCTACAACCGGAATCCTGCTCCCATCAGCCAAAGTAAGAAATAATTCCCCTTCATTAAGCTTTCTGATTTCCTGGAACCCCTGCAATGAATTGCAGATATGATTAGTACAGCCTGAATCTACACACCAGGAATCTGTGGGATTTTGTACCAAACATATTTCAAGGAGGAATGAACTATTCATACCCTTATTATTAGTAACTCTGAATTTTGGACAATTCCTCTTCCAATGTCCTTTCTCACCACAATGGAAACATTTTCCTTTGATCTTCTTTCCTTTGTCGGCAACCCCTAAGGCAATTTGTTTATCCTCTTGCTTGATGAAGTCCTTCTTCTTCTTCTTCTTCTTACCCTTGCCTTTCGACTTAGGTTGAGAAATAGAAGTTTCACCAATATTGGCTTTAACATTAGAAGTACCAAGGATGCCTTCTGCCGCTACCAACTCATTCATTAATTTAGACAATGTATAAATCTTTTATTTCATATTATAATTAAGTTTGAATTCCTTGAATGATTCTGGTAGTGACTGGAGTATCATATCCACTTAGAATTCTCTATCAATATCGGCACCTAAAACTTCCAATGTATTCAGATTAGAGATCATTGTAAGACAATGCTCTCTCACTGAACTGCCTTCAGCCATTTTGGTATTATAAATTTGCCTTATAGTTTCTTGCCTTGCAAAACGGCCTTGCTCACCAAACATCTCTTTCAAACTTAGCATAATGTCTGAAACTAGTTCTACATCCTGCATTTGATGCTGTAGAACATTTGAGATAGATGCTAGGATGTAGCACTTGGCCATCTCATTAGATTTCCGCCAACAATCATATCGCTGTTTTTCCTCAAGACGAGCATCTAATGAAGGAAAGCTAGGACATGGTTTAGTAATCACATATTTGTGCTCTTCAGCAGTAAGAACAATGTCCAAATTTCTTTTCCAGTCAACATAGTTGGATCCAGTCAGTTTGTTTTGATTAAGAATGGTTACAAGTGGGCTAAATGATGCCATGTTCAAATCTGAAAATAATAAACATGAATATAATAAGTAAACTGGACATTATCAATTTAGCATATAAACATATAATATGGAACCTTAATAAAACCATAATATAATATATGCAATGACAACCCAATCCAATACTCAATATCCCTCAGCATAGAGTGAACATTAAATACTATGATTGATTGAGAACTATTATCATTATTAGTGCTATCATGATAACTCTTATCAAACACTAATAATATGCCGTTATATATTTGGCCTCTAAATAATGATAGTAAGAACTCAGCATAGAGGATACTATAATACTTAGTCTAGTGTATACTATTGTCTAGAATCATGTGTAGCTACATTTCATCCCCTTAATAGGCTTATTTTGTAGTACCATGATATAAAACACCCTCCGCATGGAATGCAAAACTCAAAGCTAAGACAAGGTGTTTGATCAAACCACTATAAACTAAGAAATTCAATCTTGTAGGACCATGAAATAAATACTCTCTGCATGGAATGCTAAGCTTGAGGCAAAGACAAAGTATATATTTCACACTACTATGAACCAACAATGGAGGCCGTGAGATCTAACCCTTGTATCTCTCTCCCACTAGATGTTTTAAAAGAAAGGTTTTTAATTTTGAAACATGCATAATCTAATTACACATAGCCTTGCTCTCTATACATGTGAAAAAACTTAGAAAAAATTATGAATTTCCTTCTTTCAATTGATCGAATGTGCCCCTCGATTGGTCGAAAAAATTAAAAAATTCGAACTTGACCATCTGCCTAGTTCGATTGATACTTGTTCGCCTCTCGATCGATCAAAAAGCAAATTCGATCGATCGACTAGCAATCGAATATCAATCGATTAAAAAAGATTGGTCACTGTTTCACTCGATCAATCAAAAGTGATTTTCGACTGATCAAAACTCGTGAAACTCGAATTTCCAGAAATTTTTTAAGGCAGTTTTCTACGGTTTCTCTTGAACAAAGAACCATCATATGAACATGATAGACAGAGAATGATATCAAAACTGAATTCCATTGATGCTGTAGCCTTAAAGTTCAATTTAACATACTTAAATTCAAATTTAAACAACGTCATAACATCAATTTCAGTTTTTATTAAAACATAGTTTTAACAATCATACAGAAAATTAAATGCATAATCTTCTAACAACATGAAACTATTATCTCTATTTCCAAAACTCACAAAACATGTTATACAAATTCGAAATTGAAGACTGCTCTGATACCATTAGATGGAAAAATACATGTTTGCATCGCATACAAAACATACGCAGCGAAAAATTAATAGATCTACTTCATTCGCAATTGATAACATGCACCATGTAAATTTCAGAATATAAGAACAAGAGAGTGTACCTTGATGTGATGAATTTCAAAACAAAGATTGCAAGTTCTTGAGAACACTTTTAATCTTCACTCCAATTCCACTTATGCCCAAGACGTGTGATCTCTCAATCAGTTTATATAAATTTGTTCAAGGGAGAAATTAAGAGTGTCCAACACTCACATACAAACCATTTCATGTTCTTCAAAATTCTGTATGTTTCTCTCCTAATAACTGATTATCTAATTAGGCTAGCCTTTTGGGCCTTTCCAATTGGGTTTTAGTATGTGGCTTAGAGTGGGACCAAAAAGGGAACAAATAAGACACTAGCTCCAATGGGTTTTGGACTTTTCTGTCAACTCTTGACAAGTCCAAAGTTACCATTAATTATATATAATACCACTATATAAATATAATTGTACTCTAGGTCTTATTAATAAATTATATCCCAAGACTTTATTGTACATGCAACCCCTTCATAAAATATTTGTAGTAACACAAAGTCATGAATGTAGATTGTCACTTTGTAGAATACTACATCTTAATACTTGAGTACCCGGTTTAATCCATTATGTTATTCATCATATATTTATGAAATTCAATTCCATAAATATATACTTTAGTAACTATTTACTAAAGTAGTTAGGCCTAACATTCTAAATAACAAACCCATTAAACTTATTTCAAGGGAATATTTTGTATCTTTGTTAAG
The DNA here is from genome assembly GCA_030021035.2 of Notholithocarpus densiflorus. Lineage (NCBI taxonomy): Eukaryota > Viridiplantae > Streptophyta > Magnoliopsida > Fagales > Fagaceae > Notholithocarpus > Notholithocarpus densiflorus. The sequence goes on along the minus strand of JARYZH020000016.1, from coordinate 5,061,834 downwards.
AGACTATGAATTCCATCTTGAGAATATATAAATTATATCCCAAGACTTTATTGTACATGCAACTCCTTCATAAAATATTCGTAGTAACACAAAGTCATTAATGTAGACTGCCACTTTGTAGAATACTACATCTTAATCCTTAAGTACCCAGTTTAATACATTATGTTATTCATCATATATTTATGAAATCCAATTCCATAAATATATACTTTAGTAACTATTTACTAAAGTAGTTAGGCCTAACATTCTGAATAACAAATCCATTAAACTTATCTCAATGGAATATTTTGTATCTCCGTTAAGAGACTATGAATTCCATCTTGACAATATATGTTCCATCAACACTAAATGTGGCTACCCAACATACTGAGATTTTGACCGTTACTTTAGATCTCACTCATGATATATCAAAGTAACCTACACTTCATGATCAGGTCCATTATTCTCTCAGGATTAAGAGTTCATGTAATAGAAGTCGTGAGATTTATTATTCAATTGACAGTCGTTAGGAGAATAATAAATCTCACAGCGGTCCAGTTCAATATGTCTTAACTCTTAAAATATATCAGCATACCAACTAAAAGTCTCCATTTCCATGATCAAGACAAATCATCTTAGTTGATATGTTATAGTTTTCGCAGATGAAATGCCCAATTTTATCACCGACTACGAACTAAAATTCTGAGTTTACAAAGAACTTGTGATTTATATCTTCTGTGACTTTTCACATAAATCACATACTATGCATCTCATGGACTATATGATAATGTCCGAATATTCATGTAACAATTATTTTAGATAATAATAAAACAACTTTATTAAACACAATATTAAGTCATATATAATGTCATACTTAATATCATACATAGCATCATACAGTAGGATTTAAGGGCATTAATCCTAACAGACACATGCTGGAGAAGAAAATGAAAAGAACTAAGCAAAGGATAAGGATAAAGAAAAAGAAGTAGGGAAAGTATATAAATAAAAGACAAACAAACAAGGGAGTTTTTGGAACGACTTTCCTAGAGTAAGAAGAAAGAAAGAGAGGAGTGAAACACATATTGAGGAATGTAACAGTAAAGTTATATGAATAAAGTCCTTGACACTATTTTGAGAGTAGAAAGTTATCTAGTTCTTATTCAAATTTCCCATTGCGGATTGTATTGAACCCTTAATAGAAATTAATTGTGATTATAAGCAAGTAATTAAGTTCGGGTTAATTTCTTGCTTCCACACTATTAAATCAACAAGTTTTTAATGGTTATCATCTAAACCCACTATCTATAATTTTATATCACTTTTTTTCAAAATTGGTGTTAAATTCTTTTTCTTTTTTTTCTTTTTTTGTCTCTATATACTTTCTCAAAAATAATAAATTAAATAGTGAGAGTTTAAAAAATACAAATTAATAAATTACACCATTAAGTTTTTTAAAATCAAAAATTAAATTTTAACTCATTAAATATAGATTTAGTGTTTAATTTTTTATTTCTTAAAATTTTACAATTTAATTTATTACTTCTTGAATTTTAGGGCTTAAAATCATTACTTTTGAAGCTCTAAGGTTTAATCTGTTGTTTGTAAAACTATATGGTTTAATTTGTTATCTATACTACTATTTAAGTGGCTTCTCCTGTTTGGATTCCTCAATTTTGATGCCTAAAATACCATTAAATTTACCAGTTTGTAAAGCTAAAGAAATACGGTTATACATGTAAAATTACTAATTTAAAAACTCCTAAATTTTAGCTAAATTTTAAAAACAGTTTCTTTTATCTCTAAAAAAAAAAAAAAAAAAAAAAAAAACTATCCCACGTTCTATGATTCTATCCCAAAAAAAAAACCTACCCCGGCCACCCCTTTTTTTTTTCAAATTTGTGGATAACTGCACATTTAAAAACTCAAGTAAAATACTAATGTTCAGATAAAAGTAAAACTACCACTCTCCAACAATCACAAGTTATTTAATTAATAATTCAATGAATAAAAATACTTGATCCAAGTTAATTTTTTATATTCACGTCCTCCTCCCTCACCCTCAAAAATAGGTCCCACAACTATTTATAATGCCAAAATTTTCATAAAAGACAACTTTGATCTTTGATGCGTCTCCACTCTCCACACTCAACTTCCCACTACAAATCCTAAAATGTAGCTTACCTCTTTAAATTTTAAAAATTAAAATACTCACTTCTTCATAAATAAAAACTTCTCACCGCCAAGCAGCTATCTCTATATATTAAGAGGATTCTTAGAGTTAATTATTGCCTTTTGTACTGTTAAAATTACCCCTCTTATAACAACACTACAAAATATTACATACTACACTTAAAAATAAAAAATAAAAAATCTAAGGGCATATAAAGAAATTTGAATATTTGTTTTAGTAGAAATCGATCATATCCAAAAGAAATCCAAAAATTTTCAAATACCACATTCAAACCCACGTTCAACTTTTCCCCAAAAAAAAAAAAAAAAAAAAAAAAACCTACTTTCAAATCTTTAACAAAACTTTTGGATAACTACTACTAAAAAAAACTAAAGTGAAAAACAAATCCATAAAATTTTAAATACCACTACCACGTCCAAAATTTTATTTAAAAAAAAAACAATACCACATCCAAGCCCAACCCACGTTCATATTCTTATAAAATACAATTTAAAAAAAAAACCACGCACATCTTTAACAAGTCTTCTAAAAAAAAAAGAAATCTTTAACAAGAGTTTCTGATAACTACTACTAAAAAAACTGAAGGAAGTTAAAAATATGCAACACATGTATATGTTTTGAAATTCAAATTCTTAAAATTTAACTAGCCTCTGAGCATGCACTCATGCAGGTGCTCAAAGGCTCTTCTATTTTTTTTTTTTTTTGTAAAGATTAATAATTTGCATTTATTATAAATTAGGATTACTACATTTTCCAATCACAAAAATACCTAGGGGTGTAATGAGTGTTATGCGTGGAGAAAGGTTAATAATTTTAATATTTGGTACAAACGCATAACACTCATCATACCCCTAGGTATTTTTGTGATTGGAAAATATAGTAATCCTAATTTATAATGGATGCAAATTATAGGGTTTAAAATGTAATTTAAGCATACCACGTAATTTGAAGATGAGAAAGATCATGGGATTAATAATAAATTAAACCCTATAATTTTAGGAGTAATATATTAAATCTTGAGATTTTAGAAAAGTAACAAATTAAACCCTATAATTTTAAAACTAGCAATTTAAGTCTTATGATTTCAAAAGGGATTGGATGAAACTTTTTTTTTTGGAATATTTTTTGATAATAAGTCCGTAACTTTTATTAAGAAGAAGGTAAAAACAATACATCTTGAGTTACAGCAGACTTAATCATATAAGGTATTTCCTCTATCCAAGTTACATAATCAACGATATGAGAAGCATATCTAGCTAAAATATGGGCAGAGCGATTACCTTAACGACAAATATGAGAAACCTTGGTTCGATAGAAGTCCTACAACTTTTGCTTGACTCCATCAATAATATTTCCTATAACTATTGGTGGCTCGCTGGGGCCATTTACTGCACCAGAAACAATCTTGGAGTCACACTCAAAGTCCACATCCCATGCAAAGATCATGCTTTCCTCCAAAGCCTTTGCTTCAACCTCCAACGACCCCAACAGGAAGGGGAGGGACTTGCTAATAGCAACTTCAACACGTTCCCCCTGGTCACTGATGAGAGCTCGAACTCCAATTGATTTCGTGCTAGAAAAAATGGCGGCATCAACATTAGCCTTGTACCGCAAATCACCTGGAGGTGTCCAATGAACTTCTTTTTTTGACACAGTGTGGTGAGCCTTTTTGTATTCTGGACTAGGCTGTTTCCTGCCGTACTGTGGCCCAATAGTTCTGGGGTAGGAGAGTCGGGACTAGCTTAACTAAAACTCACCTTAAGCCAGCTTGTGCACAAGCTAGGACCCCTTTGCAGAGATCTTGGTCACATGCCCACAGCAGGGAATGCTGTCACAAAAAAACATTATGGAAGGAAACACATAATATAACAGGATAAGAAAGATATTCTAACTAAAATACTTGCTGTCAACCAAAAATAATATTTAAACAACTTTGCAATAGGAAGAAAATGTGATAATATGAGTATGGCAGAAATAAGTTAGCAATAATGAAAAGAACAATGTTAATGCTTAAATAATCATGATAAAAGAGGGAAAGGGGATTAGTCTACTAGACTTAGCTCCTTGGTAGATTTAAGTCCAAGAAGAGAACCAATCTCCAATGTAGGCAACCTCATATGGTAATCTTGCCATAGAAATTGCCCACTTTGGAAGAACGAACCTAAGTGGCTTATTCTTAAATCTCTTGACTGGCTAGAAAGAGAGAATGGAGCAGCCTATTAGTACATGCCTTATCACACTTTTGTTTTCTCACTTTACTTCCTACTCTTTCATTTTTCTTTCTTTTTTGCCTATCCTCTCTATTTTTCTCTTTGCTTTCTATTTCTTTCTATGTTTCTGTTCTTCCTTGTTTTTCCGTTGTTGTTTACTGTGCACAGCTAAGGTCTTTTTATACTACTTGTCACGATAAGATTTACCATTTTACCCCTCAACTGCTTTTGGCCTGTTGTGGGTGTCCTTCCTTGGCCACCTACTAGTCTGCTGGCTGCCCAGCCACCACCATTACCCTGTGCTGGCTGTGCCACACTCCATTCCCAAACAAAGGGAATTTTGTTTTATTTTCTTGCTTTTCGTAGCATCCCCATTCGGATAAGGTTGGGTGTTCTCTCTCATTAACTCCTATGGCATGCACCTAGTGATTTCAGCTCATTTTTCCCTCTTTTGGGCGGTATGTCATCCCAGCAGGACATTTCCCCCAAAAGAGCTTGGGCGGGAATCCCAGAATAGACTTCCCCCTTCTCCCCACCGCCAGACCATACCCTCTCTTACCTCTGACCTATGGCTCACCACGCCTGTATTGGCTGGGTACAAATGGGTGGTGCCTGAGCCTTGTGCGTGCTCCACTCCCGTGTGAGTCCATGGCTTGTCTATCGTTCATGCGTTTGCCATTGCCTGCGGGTTTGTCTGGTCTTGCTGCGCGTCCTGTTACTTATTTTTAACCCTTTGTGGCATGGATGAGTCATTGAGTCTTCATTCTTTGCATCTCGTTTCTTCTCTGGGCTGGGTCTTGCTTGGGTATGGGCCTTTTCTTCTTCAATTCAGCCCCTATCTCCCTTTACTTCTGGTTTGTGGGTCGACTAATACTTCTGCCACGCCGCTATATTGTTTCTGCCATGTATTGCTTAACTGTGCTTGCTGGGCCTGCCATGTATTTTTCTTTACTTAGTTGGTGTTGCCCAGTATTTCTGCTGGGTTAGTTCTCATATCATCTCGGGCTTCCTTAGCCCATTTTATTTCTCCGGGTATCCTTGGCCCGCTTCATTCCTTTGGGCGTCTTTGGCTCATTCCGCTCTTACATTCCCATGGATATTTGCTAAATCTTTCGGGTTTCCCCGATCCAATTACCATATTCTTTACTTTTGTGGTGTGTAGGCCTTTGTACCAACCCCCTTTACTAATTCCTTTTATTGGGCTTCTCCGGCCCATCTTTGCTTGCTTTCTAGTTCTTACGATTCCCATGGGCTTACTACTTCCTTCTTTGGGGCTCTCTTGGGCCCATTTGCTTTCTTTGGGGACTTTTTTACTATTTTGTGGGCCCGTGTATCATTGTTCCTACCATTCGGTCCTAATGGTTTTTCTTACTTTGCTAATTTTTCTTTCTTCACCCTTTGTTATATTATTGGGCTTTTTCTTGTCATTGGCCTTTTTCTCTTTTTTTTTTTTGCCAAACTAGGCCTCAACACATAGCTCGGGATAACTTCAGGTTAGTAGTTTGGAACTCAGCCAATAGGTAACAGACTTTGCTTAGGATAGAACAACTAGATTACTGAGCCTTACCTTGTCTCACTTCATTGAGATTAAACCATATGCACCATGCCACCACTACCACTATAGTTCCAACAATTCGTTCCCCATCTTCTGCCTAAATTTCAAATGCCACAAGAAGTCCATGAAATCCAGAGCAAAGGCGCTTAGGTTGGTCAAAAGGAATACCCGATAATATCCAGACTTCCTGTGCTTTCTCACAATCCCATAAGACATGTCCAGTAGTCTCAACTCCAAAGCCACAAAGTTTAATATAGACTAAGGGTTTAATTTGTTAGTTTTAAAATTATAAGGTTTAATTTACTATTTTTAAAACATTAAAGTGTAATTTGTTACTTTTATAATTACATGATTTAAGTTGTGGCGGCCCTAGTTTAAAATGCATTTTTTCCCTAATTTGTTACTTTAATTTATATATTAGTTATTTAGAGTATAATTTGTTTAAATATAAATATATGTCTATGTAGTGGGCCTTTTTTACAATGTTAGGCTAGTCTGCCTCCTGCGGTATTAGGCCCAAATGTTCTGAGTAAGAGAATCGGGACCGGTCCAACTGCAACTCACTTTGGTCCGGCTTGTGCACAAACTATGCCCCATTTGCCAGGTTTTGATCACAGGCCAATGGCAGGCAGAGCTGCTGCGGGTAAGTTATGGCAAGCAAGTATGATAAAGACAATACAAGAAATAGTAGACAAAATGAATAAAAGAGAGCGACAAAAGGCACCCCGTAGGCCGAAAGTAGAGAAATAAATGAGGAATAATAATAATGGGGTTATTGAATTAAAGAGGATAATCAATCTCTCATAACGAGAAAGCTGTATGTTTTTACATAATGTATTTAACAAATCGCTAAAGGAAAATCAGTCTGCCACGCCAAGTGATGCTGCGGAGCTGAAACCAAAAAGGTAAACTACTTCCTCAATGCGACTAATCTCACATGGGAAAGAAATTAATTGCTTTGAGGGAGTGGGCCTAAATAGTTTATGTTTAATGAGGATCCTCTGTTTTTTTTTTTTTTTATAAAGAGTAAGGCTTTAGAGGGAGAGAGGAGATCAACCTATTGGTGCATGCCTGCCATTCTATATTCTATATTCTCTATTTTTTCTTTCTTTCTTTTTTCTTCATTTTCTTTCTCAGTGTTTTCTTACTTTGTTGCGTTTCTCTCTTAGAGGTTGCTATTACAGTGTTTGTGATTGTGATCCTGATCTTCCTCCCCCCTTTTACTGTGCACGGCAAGGCCCCTTTTTATAGTGCCTGCTGTGACCGGATTTTATTATTTTAGCCTTTAACAACCTTTGTCTGGTCTAGGTGTCCTTGCTGACCACTTACTGGTTTGTCAGTCACTCAGCCACCACCACTTACCTGTGCTAGCCGTGACATCAGAAAAAGAAGGCTATTTTGTTTGTTTACCTGCAGTGCTATAGTGTGAGTGTTCTCTCTCTCTCTCTTTCTATCCCTCATGGCATGCACCTAGTGGTCCCAGCTCATCCTTGCTTCATTTGGGTGGTATGTCATCCCAACAGGACGTATCCTCCAAAAGAGCCCGAGTAGGAACCCCAGAATAGGTTTTCCCCTCTCCCCACCGCCAAACCATGCCCTCTTACCTCTAACCCATGACCTCACCACCTCCTATATTGGTTGGGTACAAGCTGGTGATGTCTGGGCTTTGCGCGTGCTTCACTTCCATGTATATTTGAAATCTGCTTGCTGCTCACGCATCCGCCGTGGTCTGGAGACTTGTTTGCACATCCTGCCGCCCATCCTTAACTTCTTATGGCATGAACCATTTCCTAGCTTCTCATTCTTTAAAACCTGCTCCTTTCGGGGCTGGGCTTTTGCTTGGCCGTGGGATTTTCCTCCTTCGGCCCACTCTCTTGTTCTTTTCTGCAATTTTTGTGTGTCCTGTCATACTGCTTTGCCATTCCTGCCGTGGCGTTATTTGACCCAAGCCTGCTGGGCCTCTTTGGGCTTGTTGCTTATTCTTCCCTCAATGACTCAATATAGTCATTTGAGTTTTTTTTGGTTACGTTGGGCATCCTTGTCCCATTTACTTTCCTTGGGCCTTTTTGGCCCTTTTCCTAGCTCTGCATTCCTTTGGGCTTTTACTAACTCCTTTGGGTTTTCCTAACCCAATTACCTTATCCTTCATCCTTGGGATTCACGAACTTTCCATCAACCCCTTACTTTCTTTACTTTCATTACTTCGGGCATGCTGTGACCCATTCTCACTTTTCTACATCACATACTGCCCATGAGTTTGCTTCTTCTCTCTTTCCGGGCTCCTTTAGGCCCGTCTACTTCTTCAAGACCCATTTGTTTATTTCATGGGCCTGCAATCCATTATTCTTGAAATTTGGGCTTAATGGTTTTTTCTATCCACTTACTAACTCTTTTTTGCTCATGTTGCTGGGCTTCTTCTCTTCTATGGGCTTCCAAAAATGATCATCTACATTTAGCCCCCTGAACATATGAAGCGTTCCTGCGATTCATATATGAACAAAAGACTTCCCTACCCTTTCTGTCTTTCCTTCTTCTTTTCCTTCGCGGGCCTTTTTCAAACAGTGGACCCTAGTTTATACATATATTTTTTCTTTTCTTGCCATGAATAGTGTTGTCTCTTCGAATTTTCTAGTTTAGCAGTTATTCTGAGACGCAGCCGCCGTTTCATTAATTTCATCTCTTATCTGATGGCTGACCCATCGCATCCTTTTGTGTCGGTATTAATGTCATTGGTATTTAAGGGAAAGTCCCTTCACACTCTAAACACAAACATCTTCTCCCTTTCCAACACAAACACTTCCTTCGTTTCCTTCTCTTCACCATGTTCTCATTCTCCAACACTTTCATCTGTTTACTTCGATCAACCGCTGCGCTATGACGCTGGCGAAAGGTCAAAGCTCTTCCCGCCGTAAGGGAAAATAGATTGTCTCCGATTCTCCCACCGCACGCGATGTAGGCGAAGAAGTCGTTTATTCCGAATCAGACCATTCTGACGAGGAAGAAGTGCCGCGTGCCCCGGATAATGAATGCGCTCCTCTTATTGATCCTTGGTACGATATACATCCCCATTTCCCCAAGGTTCCCAGTGATTACACGCCGCTACCGCCGGGCCGTGTGTGGCTTGCTCTTTGCCGGCGAAACACGGATGTTTCTTGGGCTCCGTTGGCTTCCTCGATCCCCGATCTTGTCATTCGCCAAGGCACTTCGCTCCCCGTGCCTATTCACTTTGAGTTTGGGTCGGGCACCGCCTTGGGTTGGAGGGAATGGGTGGATAGGGAGTTATCCGATACGGGTTTCATGGGGTTGCTACAGCGGGCCGGTGTATTGAAGGCCATTGTTTCATCCCGCTGTTTATCTAACTATAGGGACCTCTTCAACCTTCGCCATTTGGTCCGCCGGTGGTGTACCACCACTTACACTTTCTTTTTCTCCTACGGCAAGGTTACCGTGACTTTGGAAGATGTAGCAAATCAGTTGCTTTTGCCCATCCTTGGCGATGTTGAACCTGGCGCTTTAGAGCTTTCCCCGAAGGAAGAGGCCGTGGAGGCCGAGTTGAAGAAAAGGATGAGTGGGAATGCCAAGTTGTCATATTGGGTTAGTTCCCCTGCTAAGATCTCCGATGCTGCTCGTCGCGCGGCCTTTATCACCTTCCGGCTTTGTAAGTTTATCTTTGGCTCCCATCCCCATTATGCTGTGAAACCTTTATATTTTCGTTTAGCTATTAAGATATCTACCGGGGTGAGTCTGCCATTGGCTCCTATGTTCTTGGGGCATTTGTATGTTCAGTTGGACATTATGAGGAGCGATGAGAGTCAGGCAGGCTTTTGCCACATAGTCACTACTTCCGTTAACAGTACTATCCTGCAGCAGTTGTTATTTGAGCGTTGTGCCCGGCATTTGGCAAAGTGTAGGTCCGTTCGTTTTGCTAAAGAGAAATATCAATCGTGCCCGAGAGTAATTACCAATTTTTGCGGTAGATTTAAGTCTGACTTTCTGTTGGCTTTCCATTAGTCTGGTTTGAAGCCAATTGATCATTCTGCTGTTGAGCCTTTTGATAAAGGGATTGGGTTTTCTTGGAGAGCTTATAGGAATTTGTTTGCGGGCTACACATGTGCAGACTCTATTATGGGTCTATTTCTTGACATTGCCGGAACCACCACCCCCTTGACTAATTTCGAGAAGACAGGGATTACTTACTTGGCAGCCAGCAATGCTGGGTGGTTGCCTTATCTGGCTGACGAGGGCCTCAGGTTCGTGCATTATCCTGCCAATCGGGTGAGAAGACAGTTCGGGCTAGATCAGGACATTCCTGATGATCTTTCTTTTCTCATGGAGTCTCCTACTTTCGTCCGACAATTCCTGCGGCATACTGCTTTTGAATTCTAGAGCCAACGTTTTACTGCAGTTTCCTTTCCAAGCTCATTGAGAGAGGGTACTTACACTCCCGCTATGCACGACTACTTGCAGGCTGTGATGACTTCGTTTAAGCAAGAATTGATGGGTAGTCGTGGTTTCTCCCTTATTCTTCCTGATGGGCTCAATATGGTCATTTCAGCTAATCCTCGGTTGCTCCTGCCCTTCAAGTCTATGTTAGTGTATGCCAAGAAGCAAAGCCGGTTTGCCATCTTTGAGTGGATTGAGGAGGATAGAGGGTGGCGTTGGCATGCCTGTGATTATCCTCTAGGTTGAGAGAAGAAAGTGAAAGTGATGAACATTTCTGCGCCGGGTAAGAAGGGTCTTGCCAAGCTTAAGTTTGCAAGCAAGTCCAAGCTTGTTACTCCACGGCCATCTACAGATGCTCCCCCTTCCAACAGGACATGAGACAGTAAGAGAAAGACATCCCCTCACCCTGCGTTTGCCACTGAGCGGAGAGTATGTTATCTCTAATTCTACTTTGTCTTTTATATATATATATATATATATATTTTTTTTTACTTTCCTGTGGCTAACCCTGACATGCTTGCTGACTTCTCTCTTCAACCTTATTTTTTGTTCTCTTTTCCTTCGAAGTCTAAGCATAAGGAGGATACATTTGTCACCCATCCCATATTGCTTGACGAGCTTGAGTTCGAGGTACATCTCTTTCCTTCCCTTCTTTTTTTCTTTCTTTGCATGTGTTTCCTCTGCCACATGCCTTTGGTTGTCTCATCCAGTTACAGGCTCCTTTGTTCTTTATTTTTCTTTTCTTTTTTTCCCTTTTTTTTTAGGATGAGCCCGAGCCTCTCTCTGTATATTACCCCACAGTTGAGGAGCTTTCTACCTCCATAGGCGCACCCATGGAAGGCTTCTTTGACGGGGCTGATATTGTGTTTGGGACCCCAGCTCTTGCCACTCCAGCTCCTGCACAGGGAGTTCCTGCTGAGGCTCCTATCCCTTCCACTAGGCCGGTACCTATAGATGAGGGTACTCATACTGAGAAGGTTAGTGAGGCCACTCCCATTCCTGCCGAGACACTTACTCCCCAAGAAGGAGTCACTCCTCCTACTACTGCTCAGACCGAGGATGCTTCTCCTACCACACCCCTTGTTATCTCCACCAATGACCCATTCGCAGCTCTATCTCAGGCTGTAAAGGATGGTTCTTCTCTGGTGGTTACCCCTTCTTCCATTCCTAGCTCTGCTACACGTGGGCCCGATGCAGACTTGTCCTTTGAAGGGTCTAAGGACGTTCTTGAGGATCCTGACGATGAGCCTACCCTGAAGAAGAGGATTTTGATTCTGATGAAGAGGAGAGTGTTGCCCTTGAGACCGAATTCATGGGTATGTGCCTCTTTCCCCTTTTTTTTTGCTAAGTTTCTTCCTCCCTTTTTTGTTATCTTCACTTTATATATCTATTTGTGTAACCCCTTTGCTGCGGTCTCCCTTTATTTCGTATGCCCATTTTCCTTGATTGTAGAGACTCCGGGAGAGCCAGGGGTTGCAGTAGACGTAGGGATGCCCACAGCGCTCCTCCTACTGTACCTATATCACCCGTTTCTGCCGTTCTTACAGCGCCAGTTTCTGCCGTACCTTCCGTACCTGTTTCTGCCCTTCCTACAGCCCCTATTCTCATGGGTCCTGGTGAGTTTCTTTTCCCTTATCTCCTTATTCATTTCTTCCTTGTGGGTTTATCCTTCTCAGATCACGGTTTCTCATATCGCGCTTTATGCTTTCTTGATAGGTCCACTTCCCATTGTCGCTCCTCAGTTTGAGGTGGGCAGCAGTTCTACCACCATTCCGAACCCTGTGGGCGAGGCTGCAGCCTTCTTTACACGCTTTGATCAACCTGAGGTTAATGACCTCGATCCTACAGATTTCTGGGGTTCTGGGCCTCCCTATGTAGACTTCCATGGCTTCAGAGTTCCCGAGGATTGTGCTTCTCATTTGGTGTCGGTCTACGGTAGCTGTGGTGACTTTATGTAGGGATTCCACCTTGGCCGTTCTGCCAAAGAGCACTTTTTGAAGATGCTGGGGAGTGTGATGAATGACATTAAGCATGACTTCATTGATACTGTCTCCATCGAGAGGATCCTACAGTGGAGAGCTGCGGTTCAGGAGCTTGTTAGTGTGGGCTTTACTGTGGAGTTCATTCTGGACTACCTCCGTGAGATCGCCCGAGCCCTTTTCATGAGGAGAGTTCAGCCTGCTGTTGATGCTATTGATACACAGATTGAGGCTCTAAGGAAGGAGGTGGCAGACTTTGAAGGTCGTCATGAGCGCCTTCTTTCTAGCGTTAATGGGTCCAGCCATTTTGGAGATCAGCCTCTCATTTCCGGACTTCGTTGATGATGATGTAGTTCCCCTTTTTTCTTGTTGTTCTTCTTCTCTTATTACCCCATCTAGTACACTTTATGTTTCCTATAGCACTTATTTGGCAAGTTTGCCACAGTTTAGGTTTATAACTATGATGCTACACTTTGTTACTGCTTTTGCTATTGCTATGGTATAGAATGCTAATACTTCATACTTTTTCATTACATTCTTATGAAAGCACGTTACAATCTTGTTTTGTGACATAGTCACTTGGAAAAAAAAAAGGAAACATAAAATTCTTTAAGCAAAAGGGATAACTGCATAACTTCTTCTCTTTAAGCATAATAACGTTTCAACCACTTCCCATTGATGGGATCCATTAGGTCTTTGCCATCCATCTGGGTCAAACGGTAATACCCACTTGGATGCGCCTCCCTTATCACAAGGGGTCCTTCCCATTTTGGTGCAAACTTAGATGGTCCTGCCATGCCTCGCTTGACGTAATCTGCTACTTTTAACACGAGTTGTCCCTCCACGAACACTCTCTCTTTAGTCATCTTACCATAGGCTTTAGTCATCTTTTACCTGTATCTGCGGCTGCGCTCTTGGGCCTCTTTCCTCTTTTCATCAAGCCCTTCTAGGTCTTCACACCTTTCTACCGCAAAGACTTCCTTTTCTTTTTCCTTCTCCTGCATTTGCATAACACTCAGGGATGGAGTCATTACTTCTGCCGGGCTCATCACCTCTGTTCCGTAGACCAAGGAAAAAGGTGAAAATCCTGTGGCTGACTTTGGTGAATTTCTATAAGCCTAAAGAGCGTCTAGCAGGTGCATTGCCTATCCTCCCGTATACTCTTGGCTTATTTTACTGATGATATTTATGAGGATCTTGTTTGTTGCCTCTGCTTGCCCATTTCCTTGAGGGTAATAGGGCGATGAACGATGGTGCTTGACTTGGTAGAACTCCAGCATCTTCCTTATATCACTGTTGACAAAGGGTGTGCCATTGTCACTGATAATCCTGTGGGGTATCCCAAACCTCACGATTATGTTCTCCTTGATGAAGTTTGCTACTACTCCTCTTGTGGCTTTACGGAGTGGTACTGCCTCTGCTCACTTAGTGAAGTATTCCGTAGCCACTAGGATCCATATGTATCCACGCGACGGTGGGTTAACTGGCCCCACCAAATCAAGCTCCCAAGGGTGGAAGAGCCATGGAGTGACCATGCTATGCAAGCTCTGCGGGTGAATGTGAATCAGGTTGGCTTGTACTTGGCAACTGTGGCATTTTTTCACAAATTCTACTGTATCTTTCTTCATGGTAGGCCAGTAGTAACCCATTTGCAGCAGGCATCTGTACAACTTTTTCTTCCCCTGGTGTTCCCCACACTCTCCTGAGTGCACTTCTTTTATCATTTCTTTTGCTTCCTCAGGGCCCAGACATCTTAAGGGGTCCCCATCGTACCATTTTTTGAAAAGGACCGTATTATGCAAAAAGTAACGCGTTACCAACCTCTTAAGCTTGTATCTTTCATTGTGCTTTCGTGGCAGGATACCTTCTATCAAGTACTGCGTGAATGGGATTCTCTAGTCTTCGTTGGCGAACACAGCATAACTTTCCTCTCTGTCTGCTGCAAGCTGGCAAATCTCGCACTTGGTTTGGACTTGGTCTGCATGCAGCAGGTAGGTCTCGCACTTGGTTTGGACTCGGTCTGCGTCTTTACCCATGCTTGGCCAATAGAAGCCTGCCATTTGAAGTCTGTGGTAAAGGCTGACCTCCCTGCAGGATTCGTAAGTCTTGTCCTGTATTTCTTTCAACTTTCTCTGGGCCTCCTCCTGCCCTACGCATCTGGACAAGACCCTACTTGGCATCCTGCGGTACAATTCCCCTCTTACCAGGGCATAGTCCTTCAGGATCTTCATTTCTGCAGTCTCTTCTTCCTTCGTTAGGGCCTCCCTTATAGGAATCCGCCAATCTCCTTCACACTGTTCCTCCTGGAACTTTTCCTTCAACGTCTCAATAATAGACTCTTTCCTCTTGCCAACTTCTATCCTGGTGCTATCCCTTTCAAAAATTATTTGTGACCCTATTGCGGCTAGCGCATCCGTAAACCGATTTTCGTTCCTTGGAGCATGTTCTATCTCGAAGGTTGAAAACTTTTCCTCCATCTTCTGGGCCATTGCTCTGTACAGGGCTATACTGGGTTCTTTTAGGGAGAAGCTCCCCTTGGCCTGGCAGACCACCAAGTTCGAATCACCCATTACCCTTAAATGTTTGACTCCCATTTCGAGAGCCGTGGCCAGCCCGGTTAGATAGGCTTCGTATTCTGCAGTGTTGTTCGAACAGGGGAATTCTAGTTTGAATGATAGCGCCACTGCCTCATCTTCTTCATGATACAAAACTACTCTCACTCCTCTTGATTGAGCAGTAGAAGACCCATCAAACTTCATTACCCATTGTTCTTTGACTTCTTCTGCCATGGCTACTTCCCCTGGAACTTCATCATTCAGCGGGAATTCTTCCTCTCTTGGAAACTGCGCTAACAAGTCTGCTATAGCCTTACTTTTTATCGCCTTGGGTGTTCCTGCTTTCAAGTAGTATTGTGATAATTGTAACAACCACTGGGATATTCTGCTAGAGAGGATTGGTTGCCGCAACAAAGCTTTGATGGCATGAGACTTAGTCATCAGCCATACTTCGTAAGCCAAGAAATAATGGCGTAACCTCTGCGAAGCATACACAATAGCTAGGCATGCCCTTTCTACCCTTGGATAACGAGTTTTTGCATCTTTTAAGGCACAGCTGATGTAGTACACTAGTTGCTCAATGTCACCTCCATCCTCTTGGGCGATTAATGCACCAATGGCATACGAGTTGGTCACCAGGTAGAGTAGCAATGGTTTTTTGTGGATTGGGGCTTGCACAGTAGGGAGGTTCATCATGATCTGCTGTAGCCTTTTGAAGGCCGTCTGCTGCGCTTCTCCTCATTCAAAGCTTTGCCCTTTCCTGAGTAATTTGGTGAAAGCAGAAATAATTTATGCCAACCCAGGGATGAATCTCCAAATATATGAGACATTTCCTAAGAAGCTCTTTAACTCCTTTACCGTGGCTGGAGGTCTCATAGTTGCTATGGCCATGGCTTTGGCCGGGTCCACATCTATTCCCTTGCTGTGAACTAGGAAGCCCAAGAACTTCCCAGAGGACACTCCAAATGCGCACTTGAGAGGGTTCATTCTTAGTTTGAAAGCTCTACACCTCTCGAATACCTTTCTCAACACATGGAAGTGTTCCTCTCTCCTCTTTGATTTCACCACTATGTCATCCACATAGTCTTCTAGTTCCTGATGCATCATGTCATGAAATATGGCCGTCATTGCTCGTTGATAAGTTGCACCTGCATTTTTCAACCCGAAAGACATCACAATGTAGTAGAAGTTTCCCATGGGTGTTCTAAAAGCAGTTTTCTCTGCATCTCTCGGTGCCATTCTGATCTGATTGTACCCACTGAACCCATCCATGAATGAAAACATGACACTTCCTGCCGCAGAATCTATTAGCAAGTCCATGTTTGGCAATGGAAACTCGTCCTTCGGACAAACTCTGTTGAAATTTTTGAAATCTACACAACATCTTATCTACCCGTTTTTCTTCTTTACTGGTACTATGTTAGATAGCCAGCACAGGTGTTGAATAGGCTTGATGAATCCTGCGGCCAGCAACTTCTGTACCTCCTTGACTATTTGCCCTTCTATCTCAGTGTGGAATATCCTGGCAGGCTGGGCCACTGGCTTGGCCTCTGGGTCCACATTCAACGTATGCACCACTAGCCCAGGATCTAACCTTGGCATTTCACTGTAATCCCATGCGAAAACGTCTTTGAACTCTTTCAACAGTAGTATCAGTTCTGATTTTTCCTTTTCTATCAGACTTGCACTAATTGAGATAGGCCTTGGTTCTTGTGAGCCAGACCCCAGGTCAACTTCTTCCAACTCTTCTTCTGCCACGACTTGTACATCATTTTCTGCCACAACTTCTTCATCTTTCCCTTCGTTACCCTCTCTCTCTGAACTTTTTTAAGCCAAGCAACACGCCAAGCTCCTATGCTGCCACTTTTGGGTGGGGCCCACTTGTATTTCACTCGTGGGCCCCGCGCGCTTTCATAATTTGTACACAATCCTGCCATCAGGGCCTCGGACCTTGACACATTGCGGTGTGTCATCTGATTCTGCGGCTGGCGCTTCCTTCCTTTTCTTTTTTCGTGCTAACAATTCCCTTAGATCAGGTTCCGAATCACTTTAGATGTCTTCCCATTTAGGAACGAAGGTACCTCGTGGCTTTGATACTGAGCTTTCCCCAGATGGAACCCATTGGTCGTAGAAAATAGTTTCTACTAAATGAGCCACCGCTTGCTCAAATGGCGAGGGATTTGCCGCTATGCGTATCATCTTGCCATTCAATCTTCCCTTCACACACTAATGATAGGTGGACGGGACCAATCATTGCTTGTGCAACCATGGTCTCCCCAAAAGCACATGATATGAGACCTCCGTTTTCACCACGTGGAACCGAGCTAAGGAAGTTATGGGGCCCACCTTTAACCACAGCTGGATGTGGCCTGCGGTGTATTCGCCCCTTTTGCCAAGCCTTGTCACTTCCATTGGGCATCCCTGAATCTTTTTTTCTGAAATTCCTGCTGCTTGTAAAGTGCTCAATGGAATGAAATTTACGGAAGCGCCTGTATCTACCAAGGCTCTCTCGATGGAGATTTGATTTATGAACGCTGCTAAGTAGAGGGGCCTCCTGTGGTCCGGGTACCCTACCTCCATATCCTCATTACTAAAAGTGATTTTAGTTGATTCCTGTAAGAGGACTCTGTCGTCTATGACTTCCGCTGATAAACATTCTACTCTTGCCCTTGAGGCAATGCTCACCAAAGCCTCTGTGGCTATCTTTCTCTCCTTTGTCGTAAGTCCTACCTGGTTAAACAAAATTTTGAATTTGTAGCTTTGCTGCAAGGTGGTAATTGCTGCGGCAGGCAGGGTTGGATTCTCCTCTTCATCCTCTTCTGGATCTGTGCAAATTACTACCACTGCTACACTCTTCCCTTTGTGGTTTGGGAGTGGGTTTCTTGAACTTCTTGCTGAGATAGTTCTAGAGTCCCTTCTTTGATCCTGCAGTGCATCAGTCTGCGGAGCGCCCAACATTCTGTAGTAGGATGTTGCACGTAGTTGTGCAAACGGCAGAAGCGTGGGTCCCTCCACTCCTCTTCTATGGGCTCTCTAGAAACTTGATTAGACTTAAAAACTCTGTCTGCTTCCACTTGTCTAGCACCACATCTAACTCCTTTGGGGTGCATGGTAATGGTGGGGGAGTATCATATTCCCTTCCATCAGTCTTCCTTCTTCGCTCACCAGTGGATACAGCCATGGCCTGCGGAGCGTTCCTCTTGTCGGAACTTGGTTTCACCGACTGGGCAGTTTTTCTGGCCTTTTGCAACAACTGTGCGAATTGGGAGATTTCTAAGTTTTCCAGGACTACCCTGTACTCCTTGATCATGTTTGTCTTACACATTTCCACCAATGTTCTTTCTTCACAATGATCATAGTAGTCGAGTGCTATGTCCTTGAACCTTTTGATATATTCCATTAAATCCTCACCACTTTTTTGCTTGGTTGCTTGCAGGGTTGCAAGCGTTACTGTTTCCTTCCCGTGGAAGTATTTAGTACAAAATACGTCCACCATGTCATCCCAAGTTAGGATTGATCCTGGCTTTAGGCCGATTTACCAGGTGTACGCTCGGTCACATAATGATTTGGAAAACTCCCGAAGACATAAGTCTTCGTCTACGGCATAAGGGCCAAGAGTATCAATAAACTTGATCACGTGCTCCACGACACTTCCTTTCCTGCCATCATACTGCACAAAGGCCCGTGGCTCATACCTTTCGGGGTATGGTTTGCTGAGTACCCTTAGTGGATATAGAGGTCTTCGTGCATAGAATCTCTCCTTAGGTGCTCTGGCCCTCTCCTGTTCCAAGAGGGCCGCTACTTTGGCCATAGTGATAAAACGTTGGTCAGTATTCTGCGGGACACCTCCTATTGGTGTCTCCTCTTTGTCTACCGCATGGTCTGAGACATGCTGGCTCCCTTTCTCTGTTGTCTTGTTTGTTTTCAGCTAACGGATTTCTTCCATCATTTGCTGCTACGAGTGCTGCAACAACTGCAACACTTCTATGAAGACGTTGGCATTGTCTGTGGGGATTCTTGGATGTGGTTGGGGTTCAGCCCCATTCTGTTGGCACCTTCCGTCTGGTTAGGCTGCTGTTGATGGGGCGTTGTTGGCCTAGATTCTGCTTGTGAGGGCACGGTGATCATGTTTCGCGTCGTCTTGGATTTTGGGGGCATTGCTTGTGAGGGCTTCTGTGTTCTGTCCCTGTCTGTTTTCCAACTCCCTAGTGAAGTCACCAATTTAATGTAGTGGGCCTTTTTTACAATGTTGGGCTGGGCTGCCTCCTGCAGTATTAGGCCCAAATGTTCTGAGTAAGGGAGTCAGAACCGGTCCAACTGCAACTCACTTTGGTCTGGCTTGTGCACAAACTATGCCCCGTTTGCCAGGTTTTGATCACAGGCCCATGGCAGGCAGAGTTACTGCGGGTAAGTTATGGCAAGTAAGTATGATAAAGACAATATAAAAAATAGTAGACAAAATGAATAAAAGGGAGCAACAAGAGGCACCCCGTAGGCCAAAAGTAGAGATATAAATGAGAAATAATAATAATGGGGTTATTGAATTAAAGAGGGGAAAATTAGTCTGCCATGCCAAGTGATGTTGCGGAGCTGAAACCAAGAAGGTAAACTACTTCCTCAATGCGACTAATCTCCCAGGGGAAAGAAATTAATTGCTTTGAGGGAGTGGGCCTGAATGGTTTATGTTTAATGAGGATCCTATGTTTTTTATTTATTTATAAAGAGCAGGGCTTTAAAGGGAGAGAGGAGATCAACCTATTGGTGCATGCCTGCCATTCTATATTCTATATTCTATATTCTCTATTTTTTCTTTCTTTCTTTTTTCTTCCTTTTCTTTCTCAGTGTTTTCTTACTTTGTTGCGATTCTCTCTTAGAGGTTGCAATTCTCTCTTAGAGGTTGCTATTACATTGTTTGTGATTGTGATCCTGATCTTCCTCCCCCCTTTTACTGTGCACGGCAAGGCCTCTTTTTATAGTGCCTGCTGTGACCAGATTTTACTATTTTAGCCTTTAACAACCTTTGTTTGGTCTGGGTGTCCTTGCCGACCACTTACTGGTTTGCTAGTCACTCAGCCACCACCACTTACCTATGCTGGCCGTGACATCAGACAAAGAAGGCTATTTTGTTTGTTTACCTGCTATGCTACAGTGTGAGTGCTCTCTCTCTCTTTTCCTATCTCTCATGGCATGCACCTAGTGATCCCAGCTCATCCTTGCTTCCTTTGGGTGGTATGTCATTCCAGCAGGACGTATCCCCCAAAAGAGCCCGAGTAGGAACCCCAGAATAGGTTTTCCCCTCTCCCCACCGCCAGACCATGCCCTCTTACCTCTAACCCATGACCTCACCTCCTCCTGTATTGGCTAGGTACATGCTGGTGATGTCTGGGCTTTGCGCGTGCTTCACTTCCATGTCTATCTGAAATCTGCCTGCTGCTCACGCGTCCATCGTGGTCTGGAAGCTTGTCTGCACATCCTGCTGCCCATCCTTGGCTTCTTATGGCGTGAACCATTTTTTGGCTTCTCATTCTTTAAAGCCTGCTCCTTTCGAGGCTGGGCTTTTGCTTGGCCGTGGGCTTTTCCTCCTTCGGCCCACTCTCTTATTCTTTTCTGCAGTCTTTGTGTATCCTGCCGTACTGCTCTACCATTCCTACTGTGGCGTTATTTGACCCAAGCCTACTGGGCCTCTTTAGGCTTGTTGCTTATTCTTCCCTTAATGACTCAGTATAGTCATTTGAGCTTTTTTTGGTTACGTTGGGCATCCTTGGCCTATTTACTTTCCTTAGGCCCTTTTGGCCCTTTTCCTAGCTCTGTATTCTCATGGGCTTTTACTAACCCCTTTAGGCTTCCCCGGCCCAATTACCTTATCCTTCATCCTTGGGGTTCACGGACTTTCCATCAACCCCTTACTTTCTTTACTTTCTTTACTTCGGGCCTGCTGTGACCCATTCTCACTTTTCTACATCACATACTGCCCATGAGTTTGCTTCTTCTCTCTTTCCGGGCTCCTTTAGGCCCGTCTACTTCTTCAAGGCCCATTTGTTTATTTCATGGGCCTGCAATCCATTATTCCTGTCATTTGGGCTTAATGGTTTTTTCTATCCACTTACTAACTCTTTTCTGCCCATGTTGCTGGGCTTCTTCTCTCTATTGGGCTTCCAAAAATGATCATCAACAGTCTACAACTTTTTTTTTTTGAAGAGATGTCTACAACTTTCAGTGTATAAGGTTTGAGCCAAAAACTAATCCAAGGATACATGGAATAGATTAAAACATCCAAGATTTTAGGAGGTAACTATATTTTAAAAAGTGAAATTTCAAAATTCTATATATATGAATTCACCATAAAAACAATTAATATTTTAAATTAAAATAATTAAATCTTGAAAAAAATCACAAATAGGACCTATCACATTCACATCTTATCTTATTTATAATCTATAACATATATAAAATTTAATCAGTTTGACTTTTGGTTGACTTAATAATATTGTGTTATATAAACTTTTGAACCTTACAGTTGCATTATTTGTGAGGCACTCTTGATTGTGGAATCTTATTCCTCTCTCCTTGCCTAAATTGACATGGGGATCCATCGAATCGCCTCTCCACATTTGGTTTTGTGATTTTTCTTAGTCACAACCATATTACTTGGTCTACTAAGAAACAACCAATGGTATCTTGCTTGTCCATAAAAGCTAGGTATCAATCTTTGGATTCTTTTGTTGTAGAAATATATTGGTTTCAAATTATTTTAAAGGACATTGGTATCTTTCTTGACATTCCCACACTTTGGTGTGATATTGGTTTTTCTCTAGCCATTCGTTTAAACCCTTTTTTTATTCATGCTCACACCAAGCACATTAAAGTTGACTTTCACCTTCATTTGCGAATGCATTATTTGCTAAGATTGGTCAGTCAAGTCTATCTCTTCCAATGACCAACTTGCATATATATATTTACCAAGAGCCTCCGTTCTCATGTTTTCCTAAGCACTCACGTTAAAGATGCTAAAATGACTTAAAACTTATTTTAGCAACCAAGCTACAGTAAAGTGTCATCTTTGACACTCTACTGTAGCTCTAAACCTATAAAATATATATATATATATGTATATATGTGCTTTTTATTTCATTCTCTCTCCTTTTTATTTTAAAATATTGTGTTGAGAATATTATTTTATTGTATTGTTTATATTATTTTAATATGTTAAATGCTAAAATAAAACTTTTGATGTTATGTGTATTATAAAGTGAGGTGTTGAAATAGATAAAGTAGTGTTTTGAGTTGCTAAAAGCTATATTTTTTAGCATCCTTGATGTGAATGTTAGCCATCCATATGAAGCAGGATGTTAGTCATGGAACTCATTAATGGTTGTTAACGATTGATTATTTGTTGATGATTAGTTTTTTTACAAAGTTTAGCTACAAAATTGGTTGTAGCCTAAGGCTACAACCTTACTCAATAAAATAAACATTACTACATATTTTGAAAATCTAACCATTGAATTACATGTTCTTTACACTCTTAATAAACATGTCAAATTTTGTGTCAATTGGATATTATATACTATATAATCTATAAGCTTATATTTTATGCATAATTTTAAACTACAAAAACTAGCAATTTACATAATTTATTGATGGCATAGCTATTGATATTTAATTTTCTAAAAATTTTGCAAGCATGGAGGACATAAGAAGAATATGTAATCCAATAGTAGAATTCTCAAAATTCACCTCCAATAAGAAGATATTGAGTAAGGTTGTAGTTTTAGGCTACAACCAATTTTGTTGCTAAACTTTGTCCTTAGTGTATTTTTTTTTTTTTTTTTTAAATTGATGCTTAGTTATATATGAGAAAAATGTCA
Source organism: Notholithocarpus densiflorus (assembly GCA_030021035.2). NCBI lineage: Eukaryota > Viridiplantae > Streptophyta > Magnoliopsida > Fagales > Fagaceae > Notholithocarpus > Notholithocarpus densiflorus. The sequence goes on along the minus strand of JARYZH020000016.1, from coordinate 5,039,051 downwards.
TGACACCTCTTGAACTTTGGAGAAGTGGCTATTATACCCCCTGAACATTTTTTTTAGCCAATTTAATCCATGAACTTCACAAATGTGCCAAATTGATACTTAAGTTAGTCTTCTGTTTAAATTGACCAACGGAACTCAAGTGAAACACACGTGGTTTAAAAATAAAAAAAAAAAAACTTAATCCACCAATTTCAAGATTAACTACCAATTGAGAAAAGGATAAACTCGGTTTCAAGTTTGAGGGAGAGAGAGAGAGAGAGAATCAAAGATCATAAACCTTCACATATTGTAAACTCCACCAAATGAATTCGCAACTGCATATCTTCACAAAATTGTAAACCCATAGCCACTTGTCCCTAGAAAAAAATAAAAACTAAAATAATGGAACCTTGTAATTAAGAAGAAGAACTAGAGATCGACCAACCCAATCTAATAATTGAACTTAGATTAGTGGCGATTCTAGGAATTTTGTTCAAAGGGGGTCATTAAGAAACTTAAATTAAACAAAATTTAATAAAAAGAAAACTTGAATATATCTAGTTATTGAACCAAAAAAAGAAAAAGAAAAACACACACGCAAATAAATGAAGTTTTACGATTTCCTTGGGTAATTATTGAGTACTCCCGGAGTACCATAAATGCGTACTCCCCCCTCTCACATAACTATGGGTCCCACTAATTAAATTTATGGTGGGACTCACAATTCATGTGAGAGGAGGGAGTACGTGTTTATGGTACTCCTGGAGTATTCAATAATTTTCCAATTTCCTTCTACGAGTTTTTATATTTTGAAATCATATAGTTCATTATCAGTTATCATTATTTGTTGTCAACGTGGGTAGGTGTGACCAATTTATTTTGTTAAGTTTGTCTAACATTTTTATTTTTATGCAATTGTCATTATCTATTTGTCATTGTGTTTATAAAAATATTTTAAACTAAATTACAAAACTCAACTTTACTAATACTAAATTAAATTGGCTCACACAGCCACACTCATCCATGTATAAATAATACACTAAATGTCTACTTAACCAATCAAATACTTTTTTTTTAGAAACAACCAATCAAATACTTGAACAATCACTAATTTTACTTTTTTTTTTCTTGAATCACTAACTTTATAACAAAAAGTTATTATAATATTATTACACACATGTAACAAATCTTTTGTATTTTCTAATTATAAAATTATATAAAGTGATATTATATTTATACTATACACGTACACATTCACACACATTACAATTCACACAAATAACATTATAACAAAAAAATAAAAAATAATGCACATATTCAGTATCAAACACAGACAAACAAACAAATAATATAAATTTATAATAAAGAGAGACACCCATAACTCATAAATACTTACTTTTTACTCTTAGAGTCGGAGATGCCAAGATACTTTGATAAACAAACGTATAATATAAATTTATAATAAAGAAAGACATTCATAACTCATAAATACTCACTTTTTACTCTTAGAGTTGGAGATGCCAAGATAGTCAGATTGAGAAGAGAGTTGAGATGAGATTCATGAGAATGAGGTCAGTGATCAAAGAGAGAGATACATGTGATTTGTGTTGTTATTTAGTTAATTTGGGTCGTGACGATCTGTGTTGTTTGGTTTTGGACTGGGATGATATGTAGTTAGGGTGTGCAAGATTTAAGGCATTCAAACATATTTCTAAGGGAAAATTAAACTAATAAAAAAATATTATTTATATTAAAAAAATTTCAAGTCAAGGGTTCAATTAATGAACCCTTGAACGTAAAGTAACACTGCCCTGACTTAGATCTACATTTTGTTTTTCTATGTTTCATTTTCTTCTTTTCAATTTGTAACTCAAATCTCTACACAACTCATACCTATGACACTCATACCCAAAACTAGTAAACTTCCGAATTTGAAATCTAAGGTGGTAGGATTGATGCACAGGTAGTTGTTGTTGCAGGGTGCTCGATGGGACCATGAATGGTGTTATTGGGAGCAAGAATGGCAAGATCTGCGACGATGGTCTCTCTCTCAACTGAAACTCAAATTCTCTTTTTCAATTAGGTAAAAACTTCACAAACGGTTTTTAATGGACCATGTGCGTGTCACATGATCACAGTTAGTCAACTTAAACAGAAGACTAACAAAAGTTTCAATTTGGCATATTTGTGAAGTTCATGGACTAAATTGGCTAAAAGAAGAGTTTAGAGGTGTAATGGCCACTACCCCAAAGTTTAAAGGGTGTCATGGTATCCTTCCCTTATATTTATGTTATAAAACTTTTAGAATTCAATTATTTTTATTTCTTATGTGGCTTTCTTATAGGACTTCAATTCCTTAGTTCCAAATCATTTTGTATAAATAGCATTATATTTTTGTTAGTCGATACAATGAAATCAATTTCAATTAATATTAATTTAAAAGGGTAAATACTATTTTGGTCCCTAAACTTTAACAAAAATTTGTTTTTTTGTCCCTAAACTTTGAAAGTTATTTTTTCATCCTTAAACTTTGTAAAGAGTTTTTTCAGAAATTTAGAGACAAAAATAGAGATGAACAAATAATTTTTTTCAATAGTTTAGGGATGAAAAACAAACTTTTATTAAAGTTTAAGGACATAAATAAAATATTTTCAATAGTTTAGGGATGAAAAATGAATTCTTAAAGTTCAGGGATGAAAAACAAACTTTTGGCAAAATTTAGAAACCAAAATAGTATTCTACTCTATTTTTAATATTAAAATAATGTTAAAAAAAAAAAAAGAGATAAATCACACATGATACCAAATAATTAATCATAGGAATGGTTAGAAGTAAAAAATAAAAATAAAAATAAAAAATAAAAAAGAGAGAATGGTGTGTAATTTTCTTTTTCTACCAATAAAATTGCCATTTCATAGCAAATGAAAATGAAAAGAACGGACATAAACTTTTGGGTAAATTGCAAAGTACACCCCTAAAGTTTGGGGTTGTTTGGATTTTACACCCTGAAGATTGAGAAATTTGATTTTACACCCTAAAGTTTGGTTTCGTTAGCAAAAACATACACTCGGTTAGTTTTGGCTGTTAAGCGACACATCATTGTGCTGACATATTTTTATTTATTGCTAAATCATCTCTTAAACGATGCAGTTTTGCCCAAAAATCAAACACAAAACTCAGCTATTTACACGACATTGTTTCACCCAAATAAAAACTATTCCCAAATCCCTACCCCACAAACCCCAGCTTCTGATAGCAGACCCCACGAACCCATCCAAGCAGATCAGGGATCAAGTTCTCCTCATAAACGTTTTCGTCTTCATCAAATCTCTGATGTATGAACTCAATTATAAGGCTTCTCATTACTCTAGGGGCATGTTTCTTGGAAAGCCACGATTTATTGTGTTCTTTTTGTCTTTTCATTCGTTTACTTGATTTCACAACTGTTTAGTACAATTTATTTTACAAAATTTTGAAAATAAAGTGAGAATTTTGAAAGCTAGCTAGACTTTTTAGAAATCCAATTTCAGACCCCTAAGACAAACAGACCTTTCATCTCCTTGAGTGCCTTCTTCTCTTCTTCATAGATTTTGAAGCTCTTCATTACATGTACATCTATCCCACTTCTATAAATAGTAAGTTCAATTCACGGTATCTTACAATATAAATATATATATATATATATTTATATTTTTTTTTTTGAGAAAGGAATCGATGACTTTAATTAATCAAAGACTGAAAATGAGCTAGAACACAAGATGCAATGTCGGTTGGATAGGACTCCAACCAAACAGAAATAGGAAAACAATGTCTCGCTCTCTGGGCTAGGGCATAAGCTACCGCATTACCCGGCCTACAAACATGAGAGAAAGATGTACTCACAAAGGAGTTTACAATACATAAAATATCTCAAATAAGATGACCACCCGAAGCAAAGTCCCAACCGCCCCATTGAAGGGCTCTCATCACCTGCTCCGAATCCCCTTCAAAAATCACCCTGTCAAGACTAAGTTCTTGAGAAAAAAGTGCAGCTCTTCGTGCAGCCAGCAACTCCAACGCTTCCACTGATGGTGGCTTTTTAATCTTTTCCGCCAAAGTAGCCTTCACCTCGCCTTTTGAATTGCGAACAATCACCCCGACCCCAGCTTCGTCAGATTCACCAAACATTGCCCCGTCGAAATTAATCTTCCAATTTTCTCGTGCTGGCGGACTCCACCTCCTAGGAGAAGCTTTACGAACAGGGGGGGACCTATGATTTAGAGACTTACAATCACGAAGATAATCGTGTGCAAAGCTCGCAATTTGACCCAGCAGCCTAGTGCATTCATTTAAACGGGTCTTGTTTTTGTGATACCATACAGACCACGCAGTCGTAGCAAACATAGCTTGTTTCTCCGAATTTGTGAAGACAAACTCTACCAGGTTCCTAAATGAAGTAAAGACCAACCCAGATTTGAAAACCCAACCAAAATCCTTCTCCCATACCTCCTTGAGACCATTACAACTCCATAATGAGTGGAGAACATCTTCAAAAGCACTTGAGCATCTGGTACAGGCTGCCTCAGTGAGAATTTTACGTTTAACCAAATTTTCTTTAATTGCTAGGGAGTTTATGCAGGCCTTCCAAAGGAAGTGTTTAATTTTACCCGGTACCTGAATTCTCCAAAGCTTCTTCTAGAAACTCCTTTCTTCAATGCTGGCTTGAGGTGAATTTTCAACAAAATCTTGGGATTCACACAACACTCTGTACCCCGTTTTGACTGAATACTTCTCGGACTGTTCAAAAGGCCAAATCAACACGTCGGGCTGTGGGGTTGAGCATAGAGGAAGTGCTTTGATCCGAGCTGCATCAAGAGGATGAAAACAACGATCAATCAACTGGATATTCCACCAACCCGAGGTTTGATTAATGAGCTTAAAAATTGTGGCTTCCGGTTGAAGCTCACCTGAGGAAGAAGATATAATTCCATCTCCATTAGGCAGCCACTTATCAGTGAAAATCCTAATATGCTGCCCGTCTCCTATTCTCCATCTTGCACCGGCTCTAATCAAATGTCTTGATTTCATGATGCTTTGCCATGCATAGGACCCCGAAGATGCGATAGCTTTAAAAATGGACCCATGAGGAAAATACTTGGCTTTAAACACCTTATAAAACAGTGAGTTCCTATCTTGAACCAACCTCCACATTTGTTTTGCCAATAAAGCCTCATTGAACTTGCTCAAGTCTTTAAAACCTATGCCGCCCTTTTCCTTGGATTTACATAACACTTCCCATTTCTTTCAATGAATTTTCTGACAATCCCCACTTTGACCCCACCAAAATCTACGAACAAGCATCTCAATATCTTGACAAAGGCCAACCAGAAGACGAAAGCAACTCATGGCAAAAGTCGGAATGGCTTGGACCACAGCTTTGAGCAAAACCTCTTTCCCGACTTGAGATAAAAGTTTCCCCTTCCAACCCTGAAGCTTACCCCAAACACGATCTTTTATATGATTGAAACTTGCTCTTTTGTTTCTCCGCACAACCGCAGGCAAGCCCAAGTATTTCTCATATTCCTTAATTTCCGGAACACCCAGAAGATTTTGCACTTGATGTTTGGCCGAATCAATCACATTACCACTAAAGAAAATTGTGGTTTTGTTTGCATTTATTTTCTGCCCCGAAGCTCTCTCATACTTCCCAAGGATCTCTAGGATTTTTGACACATCTTCCACTCTAGCGCGGTAGAAGAGGAGACTATTGTCAGCGAACAAAAGGTGAGATATTTTTGGGCCATTTTTACAAAGGGAGAAACCTTCAAGGTGCTTTGCCGTCACCGCTTGTTCTAAGAGGCCATTTAAACCTTCCGAACAAAGAAGGAAAAGGTAGGGGGAGAGGGGGTCCCTTTGACGAATACCTCTAGTGGGGGTAAAGGGATCCGTAGGCGCACCATTTATCAAAACCGAGTAAGTCACTGATTGAATGCACTCCATAATCCAACCAACCCACCTACTATGGAAGCCCATTTTTTCCATCACCTTTTTGAGAAACACCCACTCCAATCTATCATATGCTTTACTCATATCCAACTTTAGAGCTAAGTGCCCCACTTTGCCCCCTTTCTTCCGCTTCATGTGGTAAAGAGACTCAAAAGCCACTAAAATGTTATCAAAAATAGCCTTATCGGATTGAAAGGCGCTCTGAGATTCTGAGATAATATACAGTAAGACTTTCTTTAACTTGTTTGCCAACACTTTTTGATACAAGCTTATATAAAATATTACAAAGAGCAATGGGACGAAATTCAGTGACATACTCAGGATTTTTAACTTTAGGAATAAGAGAGATAAAAGTATGGTTCAGACCTGAAAAGAGACTCCCTGAATTAAGGCAAAACAGCACCGCCTCCACCACATCGTCGCCAATATCACTCCAAAATTTTTGATAAAATATAGGAGGCATTCCGTCGGGACCGGGGGCTTTAAGGGGAGCCATTTGATTCAGAGCAGACTCAATTTCCACCCGAGTAAAAAGGCTAATCAGACTGTTATTCATATCCTCAGTCACAATAGATTTAATGGACTAAACAACCCCATCTACTTCCGTCGGCTTTGAGGAGAGGAACAGATTTTTATAATAGTCTCGAACTATACCTGAAAGATTACCTTCACCTGAAACCAACACTCCAACTGAATTTCGAAGCTCTACTATTTTGTTACGACGGAAGCATTGCGAAGCTTTTGTATGAAAGTATTTTGAATTACGATCTCTGGAAATCATCCAATGCTTCTTACTTCGCTGCTGCCACATTTTTTCATCTAAGTGGAGGAGGTCCGCTATTTCTAATTTAAGCTTAAGGAACCTCTCCACATTTTTTCCCTAAGTTGCTTCACGTTCAACCACTTTCAGCATCTTCTTTTTCTCTGAAATCTCTCGTCTCGCATGGCAAAAAGAGTGCTTACTCCATTGCGAAAGACTCTTCTGACAAGCATCCAATTTAGTGACTACTACTTCCACAGGAGAACCCGTGACAGATCTGTCCCAAGTTCGCTCCACTGTTTCCTTGCAACCCAAGTCCTCAAGCCACATCTGTTCAAAACGCTTTTACGGTCTCAAAGTTTTAACTTCAATCTCCTCAAGTCGAATGTAGATTGGGTTGTGATCCGAAGACACACAAGTCAGAGTATGTACACATGTTGATGGAAATAAGTCGTACCACTTCGCCGTGCACACAGCCCGATCCAGCCGCTCCCAAACCATACCTCCATTTGGATAAGTCCTTGACCAAGTGAACTTATTTCCTGAAAATCTGAGATCCAATAAATTACATTCGTCCAACACTTCACGAAACTGCTCCATCTACCCATAGGGTCTCAATCTGCCACCCTTCTTTTCATGTGATTTCAGAAATTCATTAAAATCGCCTCCGCACAGCCATGGCAAAGTCCCACGTCTATGAAGAGAGCGAATCAAATCCCATGTAACAGATCTCAGTTGTGTTTCTGGTGCTCCATAAACTCCTGTGGAACACCATGCATTATGTTTTCCTTTATTAATCACCGCATCAATATGATTTGGAGATGAGGACTCCACATCTAAAGTAAATCCATTCTTCCAAAAAAGAGCTAAGCCACCCCCACGAGTAATTCTTGACACTCCATGGTAGTGACCAAACTAAAGAGAACCACAAATATTGCTTAGTCTTGCTTCTTCCAGCCATGTTTCGACTAAAAACACGACTGAGTGATCTTGTGCCCGGACTAGTTCTCCAAGCTCCTGAATTGTCTACCGGTTCCCAAGCCTTCGACAGTTCTAACAAGATGAGATTTATTGTTCATGGCGGGACTGGGAACCAGCCTTCACCAATATGACTGCATTTTCTTTGTCAACTTATAAAACCAATTTTTTTTTTTTTTGCCCTCCTTGTTGATTTTTCCTGGACAGAGTAGCCCTTTTTTTCCCTATGGTACCTCCAATTTTTCCTCTGATACAGAAGGAATGCGGTTAACACTAGTCCAAGAGGGTTTTGGTGGAAGTGAGGTACACGTGGGAGAGTTTAATGAATTTGAGAGGTCCACCAGAGGAGACCGTTCTGACCTGTTAACAAGTGAGGGAGATATGCACGTGACTAGGGGCAGAGTTGTCCTTCTAACGTAAATAGCCTTAGTAACAGGCTTAGAGCAATTACATCAACTTGTGCATAAATTTTTCCATTTTACACGCTTAAAATCTACTTTTTCTATTTTACACACTTACTTTTACAAAACACCCACATCAGTTTGTCTATTATACACGTTTATTCAAATAAAATATTCATTTTTTTACCCACACAGCCACCGACCCACACCCACAATCCACACCGGTATCACGCCGAAATCCACACAACCCACCGGCAGAAAACCAGAAAAACAAACCCAGCAAAATGGATCAAAACCCACACCGGAATCGACGCCTCGCCTTGAGCAAAATGGATCAAAATGGTATCACACCGGAATCGACACCTCGCCTTGAGCAACAAGATCGACGCCTCCGGTGGCGATGGCGAGAACGAGAAACAAGATCGACGCCTCCAAAGGCAAGCGGTGGCGATGGCGATGGCGATGGCGAGAGACATTCAACCCCATTCAATCCGAAACCCACTGATCAAGCCCATTCAACCCGAAAACAACGAGAAACAAAGGAAGAAAGAGCGATTGGCGGCGATGGCGATCGGCGGCGATGGCGATTGACGGAAGCTAGAGGAAGAAATATTGATCAGATGGGAGGAAGAAAGATTGATCAGATGAGAGAAAGAAAGAGTTGTGCGCCTGAGAGAGAGAGGGAGCTGCGCCTGAGAGAGAGAGGGAGCTGAGAGTTAGGTACAGAGAGGAGAGAGAAAAAATTGTTAAAAAATATATGCACATGCTACAGTACCCGTGCATATTTGCACGGGTACTGTAGCAACTTGCATTTATACACAAGTTTGCACGGGCTGATGTGGGAGTTTTTTTTGCTCATATTGTGTAAAATGAGCACCTTTTTTCATTTTGCACCATTGTGCACAATTTTACATCAACTGATGTAATTGCTCTTAGCTGGACAACTAGACTCCTTATTTGGTAAGACTTCTAAGTTCCCATCCACGCCTTCCATCACATCAAACTTATTCAGCTCTGAATCAATCTCTTGCAGAGTTTGCGTAAAGTTTACTTCAGCATTGAGCTGACCCCTAAATCCCGACGGAGGATCATCCAAATCCCTGAAAATAGGGTACAGAGCAGCATTAGAGATATTTGGAAGCAGAGAATCCGGATTTACCTTGTCCAATGATCCCGTCGGAGCTCCGTTCTCCGGTGAGGGTGCTTGATGAGGCTTTGAAAGGTCTGTGCTTCCCGAATCCTGTGAGGCCTTTGAAACTTTTTTCTGTTGGTAGAAACCCGGAACTGCAATGGTGGATTTTCTAATTTGGTTTGATAAAGGAGCTCGTAATCCTTCGCTGTGAGCCTGCCTTCACTGTTGATCCATAGTTCACAATCTTTGTCCCCATGAGTTAAGCATCCACACCAGTAGCAGATACTAGGCAGCCTTTCATACTTGAAAGAAACCCACCCCGTGGTTCCATCTTCAAGGGTGATTTTACGCCCGCGACATAGAGGTTTTGATGTATCAAGAATAACACGAACACGCAGGTGATCACCCCCTTCCATTACTGCAAAATCAGAAGGGCAGACTTCATCTATACCTGAACATAATCCTTCAGCCACCGTTTTATTCATAAAGCTTATCAAAATGTCATATACTTGCACCCAGAACGGGACTCTCCCAAAATCCAGATTTCGCACGTGAGTGCTGTTATCGTACCTCTGAAAAGCCACTAGGAATTTATCGAAACTCCAGGGTTGAGAGAAAAAGATTCTGTCACAGTCAAGCTTATTCTCAAAGATAAAGAGAACAATGTGGTTACCCTAGTCCTTTATCTTGAAACCATTCCGAGTGCGCCACAGTTAAGAAAAGTTTCAAGCTATTGCATCAACGTTAAGAACTCGTTTCGTGAGAAATTTTGCAGCCAAAATATGTTCCTTTGATCCCATGTCAGATCGGAGATTAAACTTATCCCCCTCCGGTCCTCGTAGAGACAACTTATTCCACCCCACGGTAATCTCATCCATTCTCGCAAAAGAGAAGAAGGTGTTTCCCAAAACCCCTACAAGAAAAAACCCACTAGCCTGAAGCGACCAAGAAGTTGCTAACAGGGACTAACTAGCCTTCAGAGTGAAGGGACTGGCTCTTCCTCAGCCTAGGAGAAGTTTGGAATCCCAAACTTTCGCTAGCGACAGAGAAAACTTACAATATATATTTAGGCATAAAAAAAAGGTATATTTATAAATATACAGAATGAGATGAGCTTGGATGGTTTGTGGGGTCTGCTATCAGAAGCTGGGTTCGTGAGTTAGGGATTTGGGAATAGTTTTTATTTGGGTGAAACGGTATGGAGTAAATAGCTGATTTTGTATTTTGATTTTTGGGCAAAACTGTGTCGTTTAAGAGATGATTTGGTAAAAAATAAAAACATGTCAACATGATGACGTGTCACTTAACAGTCAAAACTAATTGAGGGTGTGTTTTTGCTAATGAAACCAAACTTCAGGATGTAAAATTAAATTTCTCAAACTTTAGGGTGTAAAATTCAAGCAACTCAAATTTCAGGGATGTACTTTGCAATTTACCCTAAACTTTTTATTTTCTTCAGGGAAATAGAACAAACGAAAACTTCAAGGTTGAGATTGACGAATATGTAAAGGGTAAGGTGTAAAGCCAAACAATTTATTTTTGCTTTATTTGGTTTCTTGGTCCCTAAAACTAACAAAATGGTAATCAATAAAAGCTTTAAGAAATATATCAAACTTAAGTTAAGTTTAAGCAAGTTGGAACTGTCTAAAAGATATAATTCTTTATTTTTTTTAATTGCTGGAAACCTCTACAAATCAAATCAAATCATATATGTAAAAGACACAATCATAAGTGGTAAATTTTAGGCAAAAAAATCTTTTGAATTTCAATTTGGTCCCAATGTTCTTATTTTTTTTTTCCAACTTTCTATCAATTTAGTTATTGTCGTTATCTCACTTACCGAAAATTATTACGTGGCAAATTGTGTGCACGAGAGAGAGAGAGAGAGAGAGAGAGAGAGAGAGAGAGAGCACATTACCATTGCTCACGGTGGCACTGCACTACGTTATGTTAATTTAGAGGAATCCTAATTTACATTAAACAAGAATTTGGTTTTTGGAGGAATTTGGAAGGGATTTGATATATATATATATATATATATATATTTTATGGGTTCAAGTTACACAATTGGATTTAAGTAGATCTAACAGTAAAAAAAAACACCCATTAATGCTAATATTGTAATTAGGATCTCATTTATTATCCCTTATTTATGACATTCCATACAACCCAAAAAAAGTGATAATAGTATGACTTTAGTTTCTGTTATGTGAGAATCATCATGATAATATACGGAAATAATTCAAGAAAAAAACATAATTATGACTTTAGTTTCTATTAGAAACATCATGAGTATATATATAACCTTTAAAAGAGTTAAATGGAAACAAGGAAGTTCATGTAGCAGATCCAACCAGATGAGATTAAAGCGTAGTTGAGTTTAATTGAGTTGTATTATAAGAACACTTTTGTGACAAGATTGTTTGTAACGAGATTGGTCAATAAAAACTTATGGAGATTTGACCACGCATATCCCTTACCACACATGTAGCAGTTATATTGATACATTAAGCAACTAATACTTGTTTGCAGTGTGTCCTAGTTGAAGAAACAACCTTCATGATCATGAGTCAAGATCAGGGGTGTTCATGTTGAGGCAAGGAGTGTGGTGGTGAGATTGGAATTAAGAGAAAGGCAATTGAATTGATTTGGTGAAAAGTGATGAAGGAGTAAGAGAGAGCAGAGAAAAACGTGATTATGGAGGAGAGAGAGAGAGAGAGAAAGAAACGTAGACCTATTTTTGGGTTTAGAGATAGGCATGGAATGTCATAAATAAGAAATAATAAATAAAATCCTAATCAAAATATCAGCATTAATGAGTTTTTTTTTTTCATCGTTGGATCTACTTAAATCCAATGGTTTAGAAGATGTGTAACTTGAACCCATCTCATATATATATATATATATATATATATATATATAGTGATGTGTAATTTGTTAAAACTGATTTGCTATGGAGGGACTGTGGATCAAGGAATGGTCTAAATACATTTTTTGTTGGATGGGGAGGGGAGGGCGGGGGAATTCTTTGTATCATAATTTTCTTTTGGGTTTTTCTAAATCTATTATAAAATTTGATAGAGCTCAAAAAGTTTTAAGAGGAATTAACATTTTGCCAAGATCTGTGGGGAGAGGAGGGGGGAATAAGTAGATTTTAAGGCTATTTATAATTTAACTATCTTTGTTAATGGAAATTTTAAAAAGTTAGCCCCTATTAGCTTTGCCATTGGTTCAAAATGTAACTTTTCCATATTTATTTAATTAAAGAAAATGATAACCTCTTTAATAATATCTAATACTAGCTTCTAAGCACGCGTAACGCTTGTACTTAGAGGCTCTTCTATTTTTTTTTATAAAGGTTAATAATTTACATCTATAATAATTTGGAAATATATATTTTTATTTTTCAAACAAATAAAAAGCTAAACTTTAGAGATAAGCAGTAACTGTAATTTCTATTTTGAACATGTGTTTGAAAATGTTGTAGTGATATAAAGAAAAGTTTTGGTAGGAAAAATAAGATGAACGTGAGTGGAAAGAATGCTAAATTTTAGGAGTTCTCTTAGTTTTTTGTTTTTTATTTTTTAAATTGGGCGTGTTTTATTTTTATTCGGATGAAAAATGAATAAAAAATGCTAAATTTTAGGGAATAAAAAGATGAACGTGAAAGGAAAAAATCCTAAATTTTAGGAGTTCTCTTTTTGAATTCAAAATAAAAATTTTTATTTGACATTTATGACCCTATTTTTAAGAGAAGTTACCCTTCATTAATATGGGTATTTTTGAACTACATAAATGTCCAGTTCAAATAAGGGAATCCTCTTATAGATATAGATAACATTAATTTGGACTTGAAACAACTAGAAACAAAAAGATTTGGCTTACCTCCAGTACTTTTTTAACTGGACATGTCCTTTTATTTTAAATATACAATGTCAAGTAGTACTATGTTTTAATTTTCACATTTATTTAATTAGTGGGTGACGTGGCATTCTCTCATAAAAACAAAAAAAGATTCCAGTTAAAAAAGTACCATAGGTAAGCCAAACCCGATACAAAAATAGTCTTTAAACTTGATTTTACAAAGAGATAAACCAGGTAGTACAATCATTGAAAATATTATTGCAAAAAAAACACACACACACAATTTCAAACAAGAGACACTTGAAAATTGCCGTATAAAAAGTCTAACTCATCCACCGTCGCTAATATTCCTCCAATTGAATCTGCATTTGTGCCATTATAGTAAATAAGTGGAAGAATATGATTTTTATTAAAACATGTAGGTGGTTAATTATACCCAAAAAAAAAAAGGTGTTAAATGCATAATAGGCATGAAAGACCATATAAAAGCTTACAATAAGCATGCATATTGAATACCAACAGTCATCAAGTAATTATGTATATTTTCCCTCAAAAAAGAAAAAGAAAAAGTAATTATGTATTTAATTAATATACTTAAGTGTTGAGTTTTGTAATGCAGCAAATGCCCAGCCTAATGCAATGTGTAATGCAACTCAATGCTGAATGTGGGAAGGCTAATATGTGCAACAAAACAATGTTAGTATTAGTTTGATCGAGCAGCTTACTGAGTACAAGCCATGGTAGTATATGAATATCAATTAGTAACAATCAACAAGCAACTCACAACAACACCTGTACGTAGTTGGCACAAGTGGCTTACCGTGGTACCGCTCTGTTTGTTTCACTGGAAAACCTTCTATAAAGATATTTTTCCACATTTTCCAGTATTTGGTAACATAAAAAAAATTGGTCAACAGAAAACTCTTAAAAATAAGGCTTGTTTTCTATAGATTGTTTTCCAAAAAAAAAAAATTGGAAAACAATCTCTCTCTTATGCGGCGCATAATTCCTATAAATATTATTTTCTTCTGGCTCAGGAAATAATATTTTCTTTCACTCATTTAGCCTTTCTCACAATAAACTCTCTCATTTCTTTTCTTCCCTTTGTTTTTTCTCTCTTCTTACACCTTCACTGTCACCCCTTCTGGTCTCTTCTCTTCCCACAAATTTCTCTCTCTATTTGCCTCTCTTCTCTTTTTTCTCCCTATTTCTTCTCCCCTCTATAACACCATTTATTAATAAGGTTTTTTTTTTTCTCCTCACAGATCTGTCAATAGTTTTATAACAATTTTTGTATTTATCAAACTATTTGGCGTATGTGGCATTTTGAACTATTTAAAATGGAACTTATGGGTATAATGGTTATTTTGAATTATGAGTATGGTTAATATATATATATATATATATATATATATATATATTGCTGCTGATTTGTGCCATTATAGTACACTTCCAGTGTACTTGGTTGGTTTTTTTCTAATAAAATTTCTTACGTTACTTATCAAAAATACTGTTCATATACATGAACAAGATGAGTATTTGAGATCATAAAAATTGGACAGCTAATTTTGATTGTATATGTTGTCAAAATTTTAGTTTGAAAACCAAATTCATTCTTGGTTTTTTTATTATTTATTTATATTGATTACATTAGGTGGGTTTACACAATACACATATTATACATGTTTTAAATTATACAAGAAATGTTATAAAAATTGTGGATACCAAACACCAGAAAATGTTCTCAAGCCCATTTTCAAGGTTGTTACCAAACACCAGAAAATGAGATAATTTTCCAAAAAATGCTCTCTAGAAAATGAACCATTTTTAGAAAACGTTAATGATGAAACAAACAGAGCGGCAGTGTAGTGTAGACTTGCTTATCTTTGTAATTAGCCATGTGCTTGATAGTTATATTATGTAACTCGTGCTTACGTATGGGAATAATGAATTGTAGTAGTGCTATTGATGTTAGTTTGGGCTATTAAACATATATGACATAGTTCAGCCAGGACATTTGGAGGTACTAAAATAGTTTTTATTTGCAATTTTCATAATATTAGTTATGCCAAGTTTATTATTACATTGCTATTACGTATATAATTTTGAAAATTACTATTGGATACTGCATATATAATGTCAATTCACAATTATTGTCTGTGAAATTCTACTAAATATAACACAAAATAATATAATAAATTGGTCAAATAGTATCTTCTAAATTGAATGTGAATAGGTGCATGGGAATGTTCAGCTCAATTATAATTTGTTATGGTTAATATCTTCGCATACAAAATATATGAATAAAAATAGTATAAAAAATATGCTCATTAGTTCATAAAAAAATAACAGCAAAAATATAAATAATTTAATTTATATGGAAAGTTAACAAAAGCAAAATCCAATTTTGATTCTAATTGATTCTAATAGACAGTACATAGCCATGGTATATTACATAAATGACTTATATATATATATATATATTTATATATTTTAGAGAGTTTCAACTTATGGCATCTGCTCCTGATGATAGCTCTTTATCATTAGACTAAGATATCAATCGGTTTTTGGTGTAGCCGGGGATTGAACCCCAAATTTCTTATTCAACCATCAAAGACTTTACCATTTAAGCTAACTGAAACCCACAAATGACTTATATATTTGAATTGTTTTTAGTTATACAAAAAAAAAAAAGCTTATAAATATAAAATCTTTCAAACTTTCTCTTCCTCTAATTTTATATATATAGTTAAATATATGATTAGGTTTTTTTATGGTTTATTTATATTGGATTCCTCATTTTCTATACTAAATTAACTCATTTGGCACAAAAATTAAAAAACTTAGATCAGATGGGACACGTGGAGCAAAATTAAACTTTAATTGAAATCCAATTTTCACACTGAATTAACTCACTAGGCACAAAAATTTAAAAATTTAGATTAGATGGGACACATGGCCAAAATTAGACTCTAATTGAATTCCAATTTGAAATCTAATTGAATTCCAATTTGAAATCTAATTGAATTTTCTCTTAGCTTTACCTATTAATATATACTAGTATGTAACCCATGCAAACGCATGGATGCATTTAAAATTAAACACAATTTTTTATTATAAAATATAAACAATTAGTTAAATTATTTATAAAAAAAAAAAAAAAACATGTAACACGTGCATACATATGGATACATTTAAAATTAAACACAAATTTTATCATAAAAATATAATTAATTAGTCAAATTATAATTTTTTTTAAAGTAAATGTAATTAGTAACATATTAAAATTCTTATCTAAATTTAATACTACTAATGATCATTTTTTTTCTTCTAATTTTTAATAAGATAGAAGGTGTGGTGATCTTTGTTGTGAGGTGATTTTTATTGAATACATGTGATTGGTTTTTTTTAATGGGTTGGCTTATGTCCAATACTTTTTTAACGGGACATGTCTTTTTGTTTTAAATATACAATGACAAGTGATAATGGGTTTTAATCTCCACATTTTATTTAATTAGTGGATGATGTGGCAGTTTCTCATTAAAACAAAAAGATATTCCAGTTAAAAAAGTACTGGAGGTAAGCCAAACCCTTTTTTAATTAATTTTTTAGTTCATTAATATTAGATTCTTAGTATTTTGGATTCATTAACTCACTTGGCACAAAGATTAAAAAATTGAAGTGGACACAAACTTAAGTGGATAATTATGAAGTGGTCCCCCCCCCCCCCCCCAAAAAAAACACACACACACAAATAGATGTGCTTAATAGTTTTTTAGTTAGGATATTAGAGTTAGTTAAGGCCAGCATATGCTTATGAAGTGTATAATTAAGGAACTAATGGATTGTAAAGAATGTCAACAAAAATTCAGTTGTTCTTCCTCCTATCTTTCTCTTTAGTTGCCCTATAAGTTAGCCCCTCGTAGTAAATAATGTGAGGCTCTCACATCATTGCTCAATTGTTTGTGAACCATGTAAAGTTGTAATTAAGGGAGCTACCTACCGTCGTCTAATCATCCTCCACCATAAACACAATTAATTAAAAGATTTCTCCCCATAAGACACAATATATGAGCACTTTGAAGAAAATCATTAAAGGGGTTATTATAAATATACACTAGTACAAACACAATCATATATTTTCATAATCACATAATAATTTATTATCTACAAAATTACTAAAACTACCCAAACGATAATCCAAAAGCTCAAAAGCAAAATGTTTTACAAAAAAGCATCTTAAATTATTCACAATTGATTCATTGAGTCTCAAAATATTAATTTACTAAATTTCAATTGTTCATTGAAGTGTAAAACATTTTTTCATCAAAATAAGAATTGAAACAAGATTTTTTTTCCTTCATATGGCTTGTTAAAATTATAATTTCCTTAAATTTCACTAATATCATAAATATAAATATGGAAAAAAATAACTTTCTCACAAATATCAATTTTAAGAATGAATGAATGAATTTATTTAATTTTTAGGAAAGGTAACTACAGAACCAATGGTTAAACATGAATAAATTATGCTGCCTATTTAATCAATAACATCAAAGCAACAAAAAAAAAAAAAAATAATAATAATAATAAAATAAGAACAAAGTTTGGTTACAAATTTGGTTGTAACCTAATGTGAAAACTTCATTTAATATATTTTTATTGGATATGAATTTTGACAAATCCACCATTGGATTACATTTTCCTCTTATGTCCTCCATACTTGAAAATTTTCTAAAAAATCAAAGATCAATAGTTATGTTATTAATTAAAATTTTAAATTTCAACTTTTTGTAATATAAAATTATATATATAAAATAATTTTATAGATTAAATAGTAAATAACATCCGATTGGTGTGTGTGTGTATATATATATATTATAGTGGGAGTTGTAGCCTTATGATATAACTAAGTTTGTAACCAAACTTTTTTCAAAGAATAATCTCTATCTTAAAATTTTACCTCCATATTTTGAAATCAATACAAAACCTCCAAAGTTATATTCATATGAAAATTTTAATACTTTTTAATCTAATAACATATTTGTATGCGTCAAACATGTGACTTAATAACCTAGAAAATACGACACATCCTATATAATTTTAGAATATTATTATACATATCCTCTCCACTATACTCAAGATTTTAAAATTAGACTCATCAAAAAAAAAATAAAGATTTTAAAATTAGAAATCAAAAGAAAAAATTACATAGAACCACGATATAAGAAAGGAAAAGAAAGATAATTGGGTGAATTAATTTTGGTAGTAGATAAAAATTAAAAGCGAAGAAGAGAATATGAGAGAGAGCTTAACAATTTTAACTTGAAGCTAGCCATTGGGTCTTGGCTACCAAATCTTTAGGCGTTCTAATATATAATTTGGAGATGATCTTTAAAACAAAATAATAAACATTCTTCTTGACCCTTATGTTTTTTTACCCAATTTTCACACTCTAGTTGACACTTTCTTGCAGCATGATATCCTGGGTAATTCCGAAAGGATGGGTTGTTCATGCAGTGTCGCAAATATTACTCCATGCAACACATTTTGCATATTCTTCTGGAGATATTTCTGGGGATTTTTTTTTTACTTCTCGAAAACAACTCCTACTATATATGCATTAAGAGAAGACAACATAAATATATATATATATATATATATATATATATTGTCAAATTTATAGAACTAAAATTCTTGCAAGTTGTAATGAGAAATTCAATTTGAAGCAAATAAAATAAATCATCTCGATCATGCTAAAATCTATGACTTCGAACAAAAGTAAATGCATGAATTCATTGTAATTTACGCAATAAAAATACTATAAGGTACAAAATGTCCCAAACAAAACTATATTTCAAGGTACAGTTGTTTAAAATGGTGACATTTGATAGAGGGAAACATGTTATAAGTTAAATGATTTTTTTTTTAAAGAAATGTCTCTTGGTGATCAATATTCCACTTTCAACAAAATTCATCTAAACTTGTAAAGGCTCAATCAAAATTCGAAAAAATATGTTTAGAGCTATGATGAAGCAAGGAAAATTAGTGGACAAATTAAATATAACATTTAAAGCTCTACTATTATGATTTGTAGCAGTCAATTGATATGAGTTCCATGTAGCCTAATCCTCATTAGGTTTTTCCCTTCTAGGCTTTACAGAGAGCCAGACTTTTTCATCAATATATTTTAAGGAAGCCCTCGTATGCATCTTCCAATATGGATAGTTGGTGTCATTAAAATGAGGTGGAATTACAAGTGAATGTCCACGATTCATAGGCAACAAGGGTCAAGGATCATATAACAAATATTATCCAAATCCAAGTGTTCCTACTCGGATACCACTTTCTAGGTTAAAGTTGAACCTGGTTAAATTAACTAATTATACAAGTTGATTAACCAATTTGTATTACGCACAACCATATTGCAAATTCTAAATGCAACAGAATGTAAATTTGGCAAAAGCAATGTGGTTATGATGGGAAAAATCCAAGGGAGTCAATACCGTACCAAAAGTCATTTTGGTTTAGTTAAGGGAATGAAATATTTCGATACTGGCCATTACTTATGTATCGTTTCGGAATTACCGATATATATATATATATATATATATGGGGTAATTACACTAAACCCACCTGTGGTTTGGGCGAAAATCACTTTGTCTACCCGTGGTTTGAAAAGTATCACTTAACCCACCTGAGGTATGTTCCGTTTGTTTTCTGTAACCCATCTCTGTTAAAATCAGGGGTAAATAGGTATTTTTGCTCAAATTTTATGTCTCTCTCCTCCCAAAACAAAAAATAGTACAAAAATGCAAGAGAAACAAGATCAAAAAGTGGTATTGGTCTCTCTCTCAATTCACATAAATCTTGAACATGAAGAACATACCCAAAAAAATAAAACCCATATCAACTTACACAAATAACCGAACAATACAATATTGCCACAAATTGTGTAAAGGGGCTCCTTGGTAATATTGAGACAAATTCAATTTGCACCCATTGTTTTCTCATTTAGATATATATCAGCCTCCTTTGCCATTTCTGATCTCTCTCTTTCTCTTTCTCTCTCTCAACGAAACCAGGCAAAAGCTGAAACAGAGAGAAAGAAATAGAAAGAGAGAGAGAGAGAGAGAGAGAGAGAGAGAATTGGAGAGAAGAAACAGTAAGACACCAAAGAAAGAGAGCTATATTAGCTAAACAGTCTCTCTTTCTGTGCCTATTCTCTCTCTCATTGATTTTGCAACCAAAATACTCAGTCTTTTCACTTTTTTTTCTCTCACTTTCTCGCCAAGATGATCTCGCTAAATAGAAGCTCTTTCTTGGTAATATAAATCAAACCCATTTCTTAGATCACACTTTTATGCACACCCATTCCACCAAAACACAATTACATCATTTTGTTTTTCCTCTTCTTCTTCTTCTGGGTTTTCCATGTTATGCTCTTTCACATTGGAACCTACAAAATTCCTTAACTTTCCCAACTTTCCAATTGTTAATAATTTGGTAACAACACAATTCAAAGCCAAAAAACCAGATTTACTTATCTGGGTCTTCTCTATTTAGCTAATTCACATTTAAAAAAAAAACCACAAATTTATCAAATTTGTTCATTTTTTTTTTAATTTTAATTTATTTGATATACACACACACACACACACACACACACATATATATATATATATATCTATGTTTTTTGGTGGCACAGATGCCCACATGAACCCAAGAAATTACCACTTGATTAAGACATATCAACAAAACACGATTCCTGGGAAGTACAAATTTGGAGTTTCAGTAAGTTGGCACTTGAACAAAATTTGAAACCCTAAATCGAGAACAAACACAAATACCTTGATTTTCTTTACTGAAACTACCTTCCCTAGCTTCGATGTTGCGAAACTTGTGTTTTCTCTCCCTCCATACACTCCAAACCATGAAGAACACGTTGATCTCACCACAAGTCTCTCTCGCGAAAAGTTTCTGAGTTTTGGGTGTTTTGATTCGCGTTATGTTGTGTTTTGGGATTAAGATGTGTTTTTGTAACAACTGAGCTTGAGGTGGGTTACGGAGATTGACGGAAACATACCATAGGTGGGTTAAGTGATACTTTTCAAACCACGGGTAGGCAAAGTGATTTTCGCCCAAACCACAGGTGGGTTATGTGTAATTACCCCTATATATATATAGAAGGTTGGGTTTAAGTTACACCTAGTGTAACTCTAAGCAATGTTACACTATCTAATAACTTGTTATTGATTTTATATTTTGAGAATCCCACCGTTGAATTACATGTTCTTAACATGCATGCCAATCGGGTATAATTTACCATTTGATCCATAAACTCATCTTTTATGCATTATTTTTAACTACAAAAACTTGAATTTAAACAATTGATTGATGACATGACTATTGATTTTTGATCATCTTTAAATTTTGTAAGTATGGAGAATATACGAAGATAATGTAATCTAACGGTGGGTTTGTCAAAATTTGCATCAAATTAAAAAAATATTGAGTGATGTAACATTGCTTAAAGTTACACTAGATTGTAACCCCATTCATATGCATGGATACACTTAAAGATATACACCAAAAACTGATTGGTGTCATAGTTTGATGATAAAGAGCTATTATCAAGAGCTATAAGTTGAAACTCTCTCAAAAAAAAAAAAAAAATACTATTGATAGCCATTTTTATATTTTGTTAACTCTTTAAAAAAATTTGTAAGGATATTATTAGGTATAAATGTAAATTGTCCATGTTTTTAAAAAAAAAAAATTATTGTGAAGCACTTTTTTTTTACGATTCATTTATTCTAGACTCTTTTGGTTTTTATATTTAATAACTCACTTAGATGAATATTTATGATGTGGTCCCACATTTGATTCTAAAATTAAGAAATAAATCTTTAAGAATAAATAATTTAGGACACATGGCACAAAATTGGAACTCTAATTTGGAATTCTAATTTGAGTTTTTCTCAGTTTCACCTATTATTATATATATAGATTAGATGTAACTTGAACCAAACTCATATATATATATATATATATAGACAAACACACTCCTATAGTATTTTATTAGGCTTAAAACATATGTATTTTAAGATTTTTTAAAAAATACAAAGTTATATAATATTATATACACCACCACTTTTAGTCAATAAATATTTATATTATGATTAAAAGTAAAATATTCAAATTTCAAACAACCAACCTAACCAAACTAATACCACCTTCACGTGTCAAAGAATTGGTGATGCTAATTGATAATATTTGACGCCCTAGATTTGAATCTTATGCCTTTATAGGCCGAAATACGATTTCTTTCCTGGTATAGTTGAAACGGTTCGGCATGGACCGGTATTTAAACTAGCAAGAAATGTTTGCATTTTTGTACTGACCAAAGCTTAGGAACGGTAAATATCAGCTGTACTGGCCTGTACAGTACAAAATCAACTTTCTTGGAAAAACCTTAAACTAAAAAAAACCACAGGTGGCTTGAAGGTTACCACTAACTTGAAGAATCCACTTTGAAAGATTGAAATTACAATTACAAGGAATAAACATGATCCCAAAGTAATGTCCTACAGTAAAGTTATTGAGTTATTTGATTGCAGCTCCAACCCGGTTGGATTACTCTTCCAAATGAATTCCTTTGGTGTGCACGAATCTCCAGTCCGTGCCTGACTTCACACAAATAAACTCGTTTTATTGTTGTTGACATTGTATATTGCTTTATCTCGATTTGCGTGTTAGACTCTAAAAATTCCAAAAAGATTATGGGCCCGTTTGGTAGAGGAGTTTGAGTAGTGTTGTTTGTAGTTTTTTAAAATACGTGTGGGTGAAAAAGTGTGTAGAAATATATGTAATGTTGTTTAAAAACTAAAAATGAGTGTTTGAAATGCCCTACCAAACGGGCCCTATATTTTTACCTAAGGGTTGTGGAGAATTCTAGAATGATGTGATTTATCCCGTTTAGGCTTTAAATCACCCAAATTGTCGGTCCATGTCAAAATGACAAAATGCCCTTAGTTGATCGAGTTGAGTAGAGGTCAAATTTGTGTATGGTTTCACCAAAATACCAATTTTTTTAAAATCTTTTTATATCAAAGCCAATATTTTCAAAAATATTTTATCAACATTAACCAAATTTGATTGTGATCAACCCGGAGACAACTATAGTTTGACTAAAATTTGAACGTATGATCGAAACAAAATTCAAGACCAAAGGAAATAAAATTGAATTCCCTTTAAAATGACCGCTCATAGGTCAAAAATCGGAGCTAAAAAGGTTGGGTATGATGGGAATATCAGAAAATCATCTTTTAGTCAAATTTTAAGTATTTTGACATGTTTGGGTAGCTGTTTTCCCAAGGTCGTAATTTCTTGAGGCAAAGCCGTTGATTGAAAAAGTTAATACTTTATTGAAGTACATGCCAAGATCTTTCCAACGATACCTCATTTGAGCCAATTCAAGGTTAGAGAAATAAGAACCAAACTTGGGAAAACAATTGAAAAGCTTAGGAAAATTTCCTATTTGTGCAAAAATAGCCTCAGGTGCCTACTTTGAGCTTAGATCTAGCACACATCAGTAATGTGGAAACAAAAAAGCAGGTACTTTCTTGAAGAAGGCACTTTCCTTTAGATTCCAGAACAAGTGATATTTCCAAAGCATCTCTAGATTGACGGGAATCAATTTGGCAAAATTAGAAAAAATCATCTTTGGGTGCAAAAAATGGTGACCCAACCTACTTTCGAGGCTTGTTGTAGACACCTCATTTTATACCTCTTCGACTTGGGCCCTCATTCTCCAATGATGATAGTATTCTAAGGCCCAAGGTTGGTTTAGGCCTCAATCAGATGAAAATTGACTTGAGGAAATATTTATATTAAATATAAACTTATTTTTGGAAGAATAAAATTATTTTTGGAAAAGAAAGGCCATTGGAAACCTTAAAGTGTGCGCACGCATACACGTGTATGCATATGCACACTCAAGCCATGCGTACGCTGCTAGGGTTCTAGAAACTGTGTAAGGAAAACTTTTTGCACTTAATTCTGGTTTGGAATGAATCCCACATCATTTGGGAGCCGCCCCACACCCTTATTTTACCACTATATAAAGCCATAAAAGGTACTTTTTCAAACATAGAAAATATACAAAAAAAAAAGGCAAGATTGACTAGAAAATAATGAATCAAAGAGGGAGATTTTCACAAAACATCCTCAAGTCAAGTTTTATTTGATGGAGACTTTTTCTGGTCTTGGTCTTCTAGTTCTAAAGTTTTCTAACCTATTTTGATTTGGTTGAGAATAAATTGACAGAGGCAAACAGTCAAAATCAAGCTTTAGAGAGTCTTTGTGTTGAGGTAAAGGTTCTAATTTTGGCTCTTTCGCCTGTTTTTTTGTTTGTATATATGTTTATGTGTTTATAACATGTTTGTTTAGTTTAGGTTTACTTTGTGTTTATGTTAGAAGCATGCTAGGTTGTTAGATTTCCCTGCTTTCTTTGTTTGTTTGTTGTTGTTGTTGTTTTTTTTTTTTTTTTCTGTTTTTTGGGTTAGGGTTTTGGGCGTGTATGCGTGCGCATGCTTCATGCATGTGTACGTATACTTGAAGTGTGCGTACGCATATAGTTGGAATGTGCACGCATACTCGTGCCCAAAAACCCTAATCCATTCCTGTTTGTTCTTTCCTTGTTTTCTTTTATATGTTCAGCCTCTATTTAACCTAGTTTCATATCTTTAGATATCTGCCTTTCTGTTTTGTTTTGCCTTGTTCTATTTTATCCTTTTAATGCTTAATAGGGTTTTAGATTATTTGAATACCATGAACATGCACGTGCATTGATGCAAAGGTGCTGTGTATAGTAAGGTAAGTCATGCATAGAATGTATGAACATGCATTCGAGTGTTTGAATATAAGTTGCCTAATATGCTTGGTTGAATACCATGAAGTTTTGGTGCTTGGATGTTTAGATGTTTTTGTTCAGATTTGTCTTGAGGTGTTTTTGCCTTTGATAATGTATGCTTAATGTCATGATAGATGAATGCTAGGCTTGGGGATGAAATGCCATGTTTGTTTGCTTTTAGATGCATATTAGAGTATGTGTGAGTTAGAATAACGTGTTAAATATGCCTTTAACGAGATTAAAACTTGGAACACAATGAGTGGAAGCCAACTCACGAGTCGGGTGGGGTTGAGTGCCTAACACCTCCCCATCCGCATACCTAAACTCCGGACATGTGCTCTGGTAAAGATCAGTCATTCCACAAGGGCGCTATATTTATGGTTCCTAGACCTAAACTAGGTGGCGACTCCATTTACACCCTTCACCATGGTCCACCCTAGGCCAAGGCGTACTTCCCAAAAATGACGGTCATGGGCGCTTACGCTTACACTCGTAACTTTTTGGTTTGTGATCCAATTCACACAAAGCTGGTATCTTTAGAAAGTAGGAAGTGAGATCTTTTCAATGCCACCTAAATCACTCAATTTGGAGCTCGGAAAGGCCTTCAACTAAGTGCACAAAATAAGAGCCCAAGAAACAAAATCTGGGAAAATGCTAATGTTATGGTGCACTTTGAGGGTGCACCCAAGTCTAGTTTCCTCTTCTATTTTTTTTTTTGGTGCCCATAAAAGGCGGCCCCCTCCACCATTTGAAAAAAAAAAAAAAGTTTCTCTTTCTCACAAAATAATCTTCATCATCAAAGATAGAGTCGTCTTCATCTTGAGCTGATTGCATTGGTTGATTTGGCTTATCCATTGTTATATTTCGTTATGAATTGACAATTTATTGCTATAGATTTTTAACCCTTTTTTTAACATAATACTAACATTGTGTGGTTGATCTATATTTGCTTAGATGGTTTGATAATTGTGATTTGTGTTTTGATATGTTATTTTGCCTCTAGCATAGTGGTATTTTTCTTACCAGTTCCTAAAAAAAAAAAAAAAGCATAGTGGTATTTATTCCAGTATGTTTCAATTGTTAAGGATTGTTGTTTTGTCTTATCTTTATTGGAATTTGGGAAAGAGATTATTTGTTTTTGGGTCATGTTAGAGCATCTACAGCAGTTGTGGCATAATTTATGCCATTTTGCCACACCAAAGACTTACTTTATTATTTTACTACGTCATTTTACAATATCCCATTTATCAGATGTTTTATCATTCAATTCTATACATTAAAATAATATTTACTACACATTAAAATAATATAAACAACACAATAAAATAATATATTTAACACAATAAATAACAACCACAACACTGCTGCCGTCGCCGTCGCCACCACCACCACCACCACCGTGGCAGCCACAATCCATTGCAAAACAAAAAACTGAAAACAAAACCACCACCACAACCACCGTCATCAACAACCCATCACAAAACCCATTAAAACATACTTAACCAAACCCAGAAAACATAGCAACTCAAACCCAGAAAACACTCTGATCCCCACTAGCACCGGCAACCCAAACCCATGAAACTACTAGAACCGCCAACCCAAAGTCACGAATCCACTTGCATCGGCAACCAAAACCCACTAGCACCGGCAACCCACGATTCCGATCTCACCTCAACGTCGATGCCCACGATTGTGACGAACACTCCGATCTCACCTCAACGTCGATTCCGATCTCACCTCAACGTCGATGCCCACGTCAATTCCGATCCCATGATCGCAACGTCGATTCCTCACCCTCACGAACCTCGCTTACTGCTCGCATGCTGATCTTCATGGCTTCGCCGTCCCTAGCACCAAGCTCTACCTCGCCTCCATCGCTAATTCCTTTGTTCTTTCTGGGTTTGTGATGATTCCATTTCTAGGTTTGGTTTTGAACTGGGAATTGGAGTTTGATTTGAGGTGCAAAGAGAGAAGAAATATGATTTTTGGGTTTGATTTGAGGAAAGAACACCGGTTGGGAGAGAGATTGTGAGGAGAGGAAAGAACACCGGTTGACAAATTGTGAGGAGAGAGAAAAAATCAATTAAAGAAGTGAGAGGAGAGAGAAAAGCCGAATAAAAAAATAATAAATTTATGCCACATTTCGTCCGTACTGTGGCAAATTTGTGAGGCTACTGTTCAATGTTGCATAATTTATAAGATTTGAAACATCTGATAAATGATGTTTTTTGGTGTTTGATGTGGTAAATGTGCCAAATATTTGGCATTTGGCACATTTACCACATCTAGTGTGGATGCTCTTAACAGGTGGCAATTGTTACTAAATTATTTTAAGAAAATTCTGATACCACTTTTATGGGAAATATGAAAAGTTGTTAAAAAAATTAATTGACTTTTTATTTCATAAAAAAAATTTATAAAAAAATTTCTTAAATCAATACTCTTAGGACATCCGTTAACTTTTTCCTTTATTTTTATGTGGTTGATATTTTTTCAAGTTATTCTATTTATCATTTCTTTAGTACGTTTAGTTTTTATTTTGGCGAAAAGCCACTTTTAGTCCCTATATTTTCATGCGATTCCCATTTTAGTCCCTACATTTTATTTTTACTGCTTTTAGTCCCTATCCTGAAAAACGCTTCTGGTTTTGGTTCCTGCCGTTACATCAGAAACAGAAAAAGCTGACGTGGCAAACGGCAGGAATAAATAATACTAAATTAATGTCCACGTGGCCTAAATTAATAATAAAAAATGTTTTTTTGGCATTAAAAAATGCCACGTCAGCATTTAAATTAAAAAAATTTAATTTCTTAATTTTAACTAAATAAAAAAAAATTAAAACCAGAATCAAAAACTAAAAATCATATGAATTGAGATCTAAGTGTGTTTTGAACAAGAACACAAACCCAGATCCAAGAATACAAACCCACGCCCCAAATCACAAATCCATGGCTGACCTGTGACTGCCCTCAAATCACAACCACAAATCCACCGGAATCCGCCACATAACCATCAACAATCCACCACAAATCCAAAACAATAAACCCATCCACTACCCACACAAACCCATCGGAGCAAACTACCCCACCCAAATCTGATTTAAAAAAAAAAAAAAAACTCAGCTAGTCCAGCCACTATTCCTCTCCGATTTGAGTACGAAACCCATCACCAAACTCCGATCTGTGAATGAAACCCACCACCAAACCCATCAGAGCAAACTACCCCACCCAAATCTGATTTAAAAAAAAAACAAAAAAAACTCAGCTAGTCCAACCACCATTCCTCTCCGATCTGAGTACGAAACCCATCACCAAACTCTGATCTGTGAAAGAAATCCACCACCAAACTCTAATCTGTGCCATCACTGAAACCCACCACCAAACTCCAATCTCAGCCACTGAAACCTACCACCAAACTTCAATCCAGCCACCAA
This sequence comes from Notholithocarpus densiflorus, assembly GCA_030021035.2. Classification (NCBI taxonomy): domain Eukaryota; kingdom Viridiplantae; phylum Streptophyta; class Magnoliopsida; order Fagales; family Fagaceae; genus Notholithocarpus; species Notholithocarpus densiflorus. Next base: position 5,010,605 of record JARYZH020000016.1, on the reverse strand, counting down.
CCATTACTGATCCAGCCATCGAACGATCATGCAACCCATCACCGATCGACCCAAACTCCAACCACAACCACCGACCCAAACTCCGATCTGTGCCATCACCAAAACCCACCACCTAAAATCGTGAGGATCACGAGGGAGGGTTGAGAGAGAAAAGAGTTTCGGAGATTGAGGACAGGGAGAAGTGTAGAGAGTTGAGAGATGAGAGTTTGGAGTTTTGAGAGACTGAGAGTTTTAATTCTGTTTTTATTTTTTTTATTTAGTTAAAATTAAGAAATTAATTTTTTTTTTTAAATTTAAATGCTGACGTGGCATTTTTTAATGCCAAAAAACATTTTTTATTATTAATTTAGGCCACGTGGACATTAATTTAGTATTATTTATTTCTGCTGTTTGTCATGTCAGCTTTCTCCGTTTTTGATGTAACGGCAAGGACCAAAACGGGAAGCATTTTTCAGGATAGGGACTAAAAGCGGTAAAAATAAAATGTAGGGACTAAAATGAGAATCGCCTGAAAATGTAAGGACTAAAAGTGACTTTTCGCCTTTTATTTTTGAAAAACTGAACTCTTTGTTAGTTGTGATGGTATTATGGAATCTCTAATGTGATTTGTGTTTTTTTTTTTTTTTGGGTATGTTTGTGTTTGGTTGCTAGAAAACTAAAAGAAAAGAAAAAACTTAAAAATTCATTTTTTATTTTTCTTTTTAAAAATAGAGGAAACTACACTATTGGTCTTTAAAGTTTACCCAATGAGCACCATTGGTTCCTTAAGTTTCAAGTAAGCACTATTGACTCCTCAAAATTTTAAAAATGAGCATTGTTAGTCATTTCCTTAACTACTGTTATTGTTATTGCCTATGTGGCTAATGGAATAATAATGTTGCATCTTTTTTTTACTAATGTGACATTTCTTTTTATTAAAAGGAAGAAAAATAGATTTTACATGTATTATGCCACGTAATTAACTTTAAAATATATACATGTACACATCTTTTAATTAATTAATTCATTAATTCATCATTATGTTAAAAACTTAAAAATAAAAACTTGATAAGTCTCCCTTTATCTCTCTCACCTTCTTCCTCTGCCATCTACTGGCAATATCCAAAATCAAATTTTAGGATCCGTTTGGATACAGCTGAAAACTGAAAACACTGTAGCAAAATAATTTTTAAATGTGTGAATAGTACAATGGGACCCATTTTTAATGAAAAAGTTGCTAAAAAGTGAGGTTTGTAGGTCCCGTGAACAGTACATGGGACCCACTAGTATGCATTATTTACGCAGAAAAGTCAACAATCACGGCTCCACAAAAAAAAAAAAAAAAAGGAAATGCAGACGCAAAACGCGCTGCCTTTTTAGCTATCCAAACCGCACCTTAATCTGGCTGGTTTTTCAGCATAATACAATACTAGAGTCCCTTTTAAGTCAATAGTAAATATAATCGTTTCAATTTCAAAATACTTTCTTCTCAAATCTGAATCTAATCTAAGTCTCCCCTTTAATTTCAATTTCACTAGGATTCTAATCTAAATCTAACCTTAATCTTCTTCTCAAATCAAAATTTAAGTGTTCACAAGGCATGATGAAGCCATATGGGAAAAAGGAGCAAGAGCCCCATATAGGCATACACATCCAAATTCAAATCCTATTTGTACTAAAGGAACACAATTGTTTCAGATACAATTGCTTCAACAAAAGATGGAAAAAAGAAAAGAAAAGAAAAGAAAGAGGATTCAATGATGGTTAAGGCTTAAAACAAAAAACTAGAAAATGGTGTTTGAAAGTTGGCTAAAATGCAAACCCACTTTTTAAGTTTATTCATTTCAGTCATCTAACTTTATTTTCGTTCATTTAGTCCTCTAAATTTCAAATTTATTTAATTAAGGCATTTCCGTCAATTTTTGTTAAATTTTTTTGGAAAAAAAAAAGAAATTCCTATCAATCATTAATTGAATATTTTTAATTTAAAAAATTTGAAGAAAAGTTTAAAAAATTGGAAAATTAACCACAACATATAATAAAAATTGATGAAAAAACCTTAATTGAATAAAATTGAAAAGTAGATGGCTGAAATGAACGAAAGCAAAGTTAAAGAACTGAAATGAATTTTGGTAAAACATAGAGGGTGGGTTTTGCATTTTAGCCTTAAAAGTTCAAATACTAAACCCATATTCGGTTTATGAAAGTTCAAAAGCACCAAAAAAAAAAAAAAAAAAAAAAAAAAAAAAAAAAAACAAAACAAAGTCCTAGTCTTGCTTTGGTATCCAACGCAATAAAAACCCAGAAAAAAAAATCAACTTTATCAATAAACCCACTTTCGCCTCTTTAACCTCAAACAAAAAATCAGGGCAAAAAAAAAAAAAAAAAAAAATCAATAAAATCTCAAATAAAGCAAATGGAACTCTTGGCAGAATGGATGATTTGTGACGAGGCGAAGAAAGCATAATGGAAATGAATTCATGAACAATAGGCTTACATTTGGGAATTTTGATGTTTTGGTGTTTTAAAAAACTAAATTTGACTTGTATATTATTATTATTATTTTCTTTTAAAGCTGAAGTACCATCATGCCACATCACTTTTGTAAAATACTTGTAGTAAAAAGATAACATGTTATTGTTTCGTTAGCCACATAGGCAATAACACCAACAACAACTAACAAAAAGACTAACAACTCTAATTTTTTAAATTTGAGAGACTAAACTCACTTGAAATTTTAAGAATCCATTACATTTACAATATAAATTTTAGGAACCAATAGTGTAGTTTTGTCTGAAAAATAAGAAATAATTTTTATATGAATTTTTTTATTTATTAAAATGATGAAGTGGTTTATTAAAGTTAAATCAGCAAATTCTGTCATTGAGAACGGATATGATCAAATATTTTATTATTATTTTTATGGGAGAACATGATCAAATTAAATGTGTTTTTTTTTTTATTAAATAAGGACGAAAATGAAAAAACTCCAAAATAAAAGAATAAAAAAGGATAAGCAGGTATTATGTTAGTCCTACAATAGTCTGTGAAAAGAAGCATTTCCCTCCTACAATACAAGGCAGGCAGAACCGCCTTTAGAGCATTAGCATTGGGGGATGCTAATGCCAAATGTTATGGATATTTAGCATTTCAAGTCTCAAAATGTATTGTATCAAAAAATGCTATTGCTAGGTATTACAAATTTTTTTGCAATAGTGCTACATTGCAATTCTATCTTTAGAATTGCAGTGTAGCACAGTTCTAAAAAAAAAACTAAAATTTTATTGTGATGGTGATTGGGAGAAAGAAAGAATAAATGGTGGTAATTGGAGGAAATATTATTTTATTGTGTAGATATATTATTTTAATGAGTAGAATAGGAAAATAAAAGTTTGGGATGCTAGAAGTATTATAAAATGGGATGGTATAATTGATAAAGTAGTTTTTAGGATGGTAAAATAAAATAGAGTCGCATTTTCTGATGCCAATGCTCTAATAGTGTGACCAACGTGAAGACCGGAAGTACCGGTGGACGGTCCTGTCCTAAACAAAACCCTAAAACCTCTCTCTCTCTCTCTCTCTTTCACTCCACTATGGCATCTCCTTCTCTAATCCCGGTTTCCGGTAATTCCCCTCTCTCTCTCTCTCTCTCTCTCTCTCATCGCTACTTTCAAATTTTCCATTGATTCTGTTTGGTTACTCAGAAAATGTAGAAAAAGAAAAGAAAAATTATCAGATTAGAAATTTAGCTTTCTTCATTATTTGGTACCTGAGAATGTGAATGCAACTAGCTGACTTTGTCTAGTCTCAAGTCTACCCTATTTTTTATTTTTTATTTTTATTTTTCAATTTCTTTATTCTCTGTTTGGTTGCCGAGAAAATGCAGCTACAAGAAAAACAAAAGTGAAAAACACCACATATGGAGTTTCATTCCTCAATTTTCTTGTCAATCAAACGGAGATTCAGGGTTTGGTAATTTCGGGGTTAGCTACTCTATATGGTTTGTTAATTTCTAGGGTTTGTTGCTTCATGCTTGCATATTCATAGAATGTAGGATTTAGGATTAATTATTCAACACAGACAAAGATTTTTATTTTTATTTTTTAAACTTTTTCTTCCCTAAATGGAAGTAATTTTTTTTGGATTATTGTAAATGTTCCAATATGAATTCAATTAGACAATTTCTTTTTGTTTAAGAATATGATTTGTTAGTTTTTGTATGCAAATTAGTGTAGTACGAGTTACAAATGAACTAATGTATTTTTTATTTTATTTTTAATAATGTTATTAGGGGTTTCTAGTGAACATCATGGTACAAGAAAAAACATGTCATTTAGCAATTCCTGTGGCATGGACGTTGATGTGGGAATGAGTTCAGAAGTTGTATCTCAGTACAAGAAAAGAAGGATATCTCAAAACACTGATTTTTTGCCGTGTGAGGTTTCTAGAGATATTGAAGCTATGTTACCTACTTTGAGGTCGGCTGATTATTATATGAAGCCCTGCTTGAAGGAGTTGGCTACTCAGGAGCTTATGGACCCCGGTTATTGTAGCCGAGTTCTGGATTTCACAATTGGGAGGGTTGGTTATGGATCGGTCAAATATCTTGGGGAGACTGATATACGACAGTTAGAATTAGATGAAATTGTGAAGTTCCGTAGGCATGAGGTAGTTGTGTATGAAGATGAAAATACCAAGCCTGTGGTTGGACAGGGGCTTAACAAGGCTGCTGAGGTGACTTTGGTGCTTCAAGTAAGATCACTGGATTTGGAGAAGGGGAAACTAAAGATGATTGTGGATAAGTTAAGAATGAATGTGGAGAGACAAGGGGCTCGCTTCATTTCGTTTGACCTAGTAGGTGGTGAATGGAAATTCTCAGTTCAACATTTCAGCAGATTTGGATTGAGTGACGATGAAGAAGAAGATATTGTAATGGATGATGCTACTGTAGTTCAAAATCCCGTTGGGAAAAATGGTGGTGAGATTTATGATCTTGATGATGAAACCCAGGTAGACACCACTGGTGTTCTGCTTTCTCACTCTCTTCCTGCTCATCTTGGGCTTGATCCTGTAAGGATGAGAGAAATGAAAATGTTGATGTTTCCTGATGAGGAAGGGGAGGCAGAGGATTTTGATGATGAAATACCTACACGTAAGAAGCCATCCTTTGGTAAAGAATACATAAGACCTCCTTTACACAGTTCTGCTCAGAGGATGAGCCATAGATCTAGTCCTCCAGTTGCTCGAAAAACCCCGTTAGCATTGCTCGAGTACAACCATGGTAGTTCTGACTCAAACCTTCCTGGGGCCATTCTGATGGCCCAACAAAATAAGGGTCTCTCACTGAAGCCAATGAAACCTGAAGGTTCAGGTTTTAAGCTGGACCTCAAGCAAGAAACACCAGTAACTGGAAGCCATTCTTGCAACATAGTTGATGCAGGATTGTTCATGGGTAGGTCATTTCGAGTTGGGTGGGGCCCAAATGGGGTCCTTGTTCACACTGGTGTACCAGTAGCCAGTAACAATTCTCAGAGGGTGTTATCCTCTGTAATCAATTTAGAGAAGGTTGCTATTGATAAAGTTGTTAGAGATGAAAATAATAAAGTCAGAGAGGAACTTGTTGACTTGGCTTTTGATTCTCCATTAAATCTCCACAAGGAGATAAATCATGTAACAGAAGAAGTTGAAGTTGGGTCCTTCAAGCTGAGGCTTCAAAAACTTGTCTCAGATCGCATCATGCTTTCAGAGATTTGCAGGAGTTATGGAGATATTGTTGAGAGGAGGTTGGAGGTTCCTGGGCTATCTTCCTCTACCCGTGTAGTTTTGTCGCACCAAGTAATGATATGGGAATTGATAAAAGTTCTTTTTTCTGATAGGGAAAGTAGTGCACAATTGAAGTCCTTGGGTGCTGACAATGAGGAAGACATGATGCAGGATATAAAGGAAGCTTCTTCAGAAGTTGACCTAGAAGCACTCCCTCTTATTCGAAGAGCAGAGTTCAGCTTATGGTTGCAAGAAAGTGTTTGTCCTCGTGTACAAGATACAATAAGCTCAGTGAATGAATCAAATTATTTAGAACATATATTCATACTCTTGACTGGGCGGCAGCTTGATGCAGCTGTGGAGCTGGCTGCTTCTAGAGGAGATGTGAGATTGGCTTGTTTATTAAGTCAGGCTGGTGGGTCCATGGTGAATCGTGCTGATGTTGCACAGCAGCTTGATCTTTGGAAAATCAATAGGCTGGATTTCAGTTTCATTGAGAAGGACCGGTTAAGGCTTTATGAATTGCTCGCTGGTAATATTCACGGTGCTTTGCATGGCGGGAAAGTTGACTGGAAGAGGTTTCTAGGTTTATTGATGTGGTATCAACTACCACCTGACACTTCCTTGCCCATTGTTTTTCACACTTATCAACATCTTGTTGATATTGGAAAGGCTACATATCCTGTTCCGGTATACATTGATGAAGGACCAGTAGAAGAGGCTGTTAAATGGAGTACAAAAGAACGTTTTGACTTCTCGTATTATCTTATGCTGCTTCATGCCAGTGAAGAGGGAGAATTTGGCTTCTTAAAGGCAATGTTCAGTGCCTTATCTTCAACACATGATCCTCTTGATTACCATATGATCTGGCATCAGCGTGCAGTGTTGGAAGCAATTGGTGCTATCACTACTAATGATCTTCATGTTCTTGACATGGGACTTGTCTCGCAGCTGTTGTGTGTGGGGAAATGCCACTGGGCCATCTATGTGATTCTTCATATGCCCTACCGTGAAGATTTCCCATATCTGCATGCTAATCTTATTCGGGAAATCTTGTTCCAGTACTGTGAATCATGGAGTTCAGAAGAATCGCAACGCCAGTTTATTGAGAACTTGGGCGTACCAGCTGCGTGGCTTCATGAGGCTATGGTATGTCAATATTTTTTTTTATTTGGTGAACCTTATATATCTCAAAGCCTTTTATGCTGCTCCCTATTTGATTTGGTGTAACTATTTCTCATGTCACCGATACTGCAAACTTGGTGACTTATTGATGATTTTTTGCACCTAGCTTTGAAACTGTTATCTAGCTGATTGTGGCATTTGAGACTACCACTAATTTTCATTTTCCTGGGAAATGTTTGTAAAAAGTATGTTGTCCTGGTCTAATACATAAATAAAGTGTAGTTTCTTCCATTAGAGTAGTCTTGGATACTAAACAGATTTCTGATTTTTTGTTGAGTATCACTGGTTGAATTATATCATTCCTGACCAATGCAGGCAGTTTACTTCAACTACTATGGGGACTTCTCAAAGGCCCTTGAACATTTTCTTCAATATGCACATTGGCAAAAAGCTCATTCTATTTTCATATTGTCGGTTGCTCATAAATTGTTCTTGTCAGGTAAAATCTCTCAGATTGCTTGCTTAAGTGATACTTATGCACTATATGAGTACCATTATCTCATATCTGTACAATTTTCTGGGATCTCTATGAAGGCAATAAATCATTTTGAGAATTTTCTTTTTGATGCCCATTCATTTTTTTGCAAAAATAATTAATACTATAATGTGTATGGTTCAAGTGACCGTGGGATTTTTTTTTTGGATAGATAATCAGAGAAATATTATTAATGAAAATAGTAAGAAAAAATACAAGTTGTTCATGATGATGAACAACAGGAAAAGGATAAAACAAACAACAAAAAAGAGGGAAATCAGGAAACTAAATTAAGAGTAAACATAAACTCAGAGAGAGAGGAACAATCAGTAAAACCCCAACAACAAGACTACATAAAAAGACTGTGCTGGCATAAAACCTTTAACTCTTCCAATGTCTTCTCAGTGTCCTCAAAGGAAAGACGATTTTGTTCCAACTAAGCAATCCACATCAAACAACCTGGAATCAAATTCCAAATATTCGAAGTATGATTCCCAAGCCATTGATGCCAGTAAAATAACAATCCCGCCACTGAGCCAGGCATGACCCAATGAATGACCATGGCATTTTTACATATCAAAAAAATAATTGAAACAGAGACAATGTTTTTCTTAGTTATTCACATAATTAGATTGTAAGGATGCACTAACAAGTGTATTTGGCATGGCCACTTTGCAATATGGCCTGATATATCACTCAAAGGTGCACTGTTGTGCAACTTTTAAGTAAAAACAAGTGTAGTCTTTAATTATTCTTTGAGGGATATGTTGTGTTTTTGATCATTAGTTGAATTGATATATATGATTTTGAGAAATTTTTGATGTATGTTTTGGAACTTCGAAATATCGAATAAGATATTCATCTGTTTAGTGTTCCATTTTAGGTTCAATGAGTATCTTATACTTTTGTGATACCATTGATAAACTTGAATTCTTGAGATATATAAAATGGTATTATAAGGTTAATTTAGAACGTCATCATTTCTGTCTTTAAATGTCTTGTTGGCAGTCATTAAAATGATTTCCTGGAATGTACCTACAAATGAACTGATGTAGAATGAGATCATGAAAATTATACACAGTTGGCTAACTTCTCATTGATTTTAGCCTGCAGTTTGTGTTTTCTGGTTCTCTGAGCCTAGTCCAAGGATCCATTTATTCTTTCATGTCCCTTCCTTTTCCTTGAGTTTTTTAGTTTTACTAATTTCTTTTTTTATTTTTTATAATTTTTCTTCTCAAGTACTATTTAGGCATTATCTTGTAATGTTTTATGCTTTCAGATTTTCTTTCAGATTTTTTTTGAAAATCTGTGGATATTCTGGAATTTTTGAAGTTGGTTATGCATTAGCTGCTCTATGGTTTTAACTTCTCAACTTTACAGGCTTCCAACCTGCAGTTGGAACTTTAATTTATATATGTATTTTCCAATAAATTGCATCTTTATCCATAAAACAGAATTGAAGCGTTAGATCACATGGTCATTCTTGTATGGCTATGTGAGTTGTATTTACCTCTCAAACAAGTGTTGATCTCTTATAAATCTTTTGTGAAAAGTAAAGTAACTTTTAATTTTGTGAATTTAGAGGGAGTGGATGTGCCTAAATAACTAAAGCTATCCCCCCCCCCCCTTCCTTTTTAAGGCCTGAATGAAATTCATGGATTTTAGCCAGCTGCCTGGGGAAATGTTTTTGGATATCCATACCAAATGGGATCTTTTTGCATTTTTAACAATAATTCAATTCCAAATGCTGTTTTAGATACTGCCAAAAAAGGTCCTGCCAGGTATTCATATGGTTAATAGCATGTCTTTTTGAGTTTTTCATGTGGAATGAATTCAGAGCTATTCTAGAATCACAAACTTGTTCTTCTACTAAGAAAACCACAAATATTTATTCAGCAATGATAGTGGTTAATCATTTTCTCCATTCTCATGCAAATTCTTTTCACTTTTGAGCTTTTTTTTTTCTCCTGTGTTGCAGCCAAACACTCGGAGATATGGAGGCTTGCTACATCTATGGAGGACCACAAGTCAGAAATTGAAAATTGGGACTTGGGAGCTGGAATTTATATTTCATTCTATCTATTGAGAAGTTCATTTGAGGAAGATAATGTTTCCATGAGTGAACTGGTATGAAAGCTTATCCTAAATATTGGAGTTTTGATTTCAATATGCGGTATATCTTGCCTCTCTACATTGTTATCTATGTTATTGCCATTTGAACTAATTTGTTTTTGATAAGATAGTTCTATGTTAAAATACTACTTTATGTAACCAATGAAACTTTGTTGCTGAGCACATCCTTACATATAAAGATATTTCCTTGGATGGTTTCAATCAGTTTTAATGTTTAATAACTATGCTGTCATTCTGTTTGATATTCTATTCAAATCCTGATGGCAGGATGAGTCTTTTCTAGTGGGCAATGATATATTTTTTTTGATAGGTAATAAGACTTTTATTGAAAAAATTGAACATCATGTTCACGATGGTGAACACTATGAACAAGAAACAGATACAATATAATCAAGAACCAAAGGAAATAGAGACTAAAAAATCAAATAAAGAAATACAATTCTTACATCCCCAAATATGAGCCCAAAGAAACATAGTACCAAAGAGGAGAGATTTTAGATGATCTAATGTTCTCTCCTTGTCTTCAAAAGTGCGGGTATTGCGTTCCTGCCAAACTAACCACATTAAACATGCCGGGACCATATTCCAAATGGTTGAACGGTGCTTTCCAAACCAGTTTCTCCATGTAAAGAAAAAAGAACTGACTGACCTTGGCATTACCCATTGGATCCCAAACACTGCAAAAGCTTTACACCATAGTGCATGCGAAAACTTACAGTGAAGAAGAAGGTGATCTATTGATTCCCCATCACAGTAGCATAAACAACATCTATTAACCAGAAACCGACCTCTCTTGACAAGATTGTCAATGGTGAGTATCCCATCATTAGCTGTTGTCCATAAGAAGAAAGACACCCGTTTAGGCACCTTTGCACACCAAATGCCTTCCCAAGGAAATTCATCAGTGTTAGGACTAGGACTAGATAACAGCTTATAAAAAGAGCGCACATCAAATACCCCAGACGTAGTCAATCTCCAAACCAGGTGATCATCCCCCTCACCCCTCGACATAGAGGAATAAATAAGCTCAAAAAAGGAATAAACAGTGTCTGCCTCCCAATCCTGAGGACCATGACGGAAAAGTAAATTCCATCTCCTACTTCCTTCAGAATTAGATATTACCAAGTCAGAGACCCATGCTTCTTTAGATAGAGAGCAAGCAAACATAGTAGGAAAAAGTTCCTTCAAAGGAATAGGCCCACACCAAGGATCATGCCAAAAACTAACACGGCAACCCTCCCCCACATTATACAGTATTTGACTAAAGAACTTCTCTGTTCCTTCCTTAATACTCCTCCACATCCCACACCCATGAGAACCTCTTACCCCTCTAGTGCACTAGCCTCCTCTCCCCTCATTAGGGGTGTTCGCGGTGCGGTGCGGTTTTGGGCCATTTTTAGCACCGTACTTTGTGGTGTGGTTTAGCTAAAATCATAACTGTCACGCCCTGCCCCCATGTGCACGGTATTGTCCTCTTTGGGCGGCCCGAAGGGGACAATATTGTGCTTATGGTGGCAGGGCATGATAGATGGTATCGAGCTGAGGACGGTCTCCTCCGAGGGTGTGGGTGAGGCACTGGGTGCCAAGAGTCCCATATCGCTTAAGTGAGTGTCCAGAGTCTGGTTCATAAGGGGTGCCCTCCCTTGATGTGTATAAGGCCTTTTCCCATGAGGCTTGGTGTCATGTGGGAAGAACAAAACCTTAAGGGACTAAGAGAGGCTTTGGGCCGCCCAAAGAGGACAATATCGTGCACATGGGGGGGGGGGCGTGACAAGAACTGCATCGCACCTTATTTTTGCGGTCACATGTGCAGTGTGGTGCGGTGTGGTGCGGTTTAGAGTTTAGCAAAAACCATAACCGCACCGCACCTTATTTTTGCGGTCACATGTGCGGTATTATGTATAAGATGCGGTTTGAACGGTATGAAGTCAGTATATTTTTTAAATTTTGGGCTTTTCCTACCCAGCCCAAAACTAATTTTTTCCCTTTGTTTTTGGTCAAGTTTTAAACTATTGAGCTAATTTTGCTTTATTTTGGGATGGCTTTCCTAGTCAACACTTGATAGGATTATCAAACTATTTTTTTTGGTGGAAAACTAGGGTTATTAAAATATTAATAATATATTTAATATTAAACATAAATAAATATATTAATATACAGATAGGGTGTAGTGCGGTGCGGTTTGTGCGGTTTTCTTATTATAAAACCACAAACTGCATTGTACCATGCGGTGCGGTGTGGTGCAGTGCACTGTTACTTGCGGTGCGGTTATGCCATTTTGCGGGCAGTTTTGGTGCGGTTTGTGCGGTTTATGCGGTTTGGTGAACACCTCTACCCCTCACCATATTTGGCTGTTATAACCTGACGCCATAATCTGTTACTTTCTTTCCCAAAACGCCACAACCACTTCCCAAGTAAGGCCTTGTTAAACAACCTAATCCTTCGGATCCCCAAACCACCACTCTCAACAGGCAAACAGACCTTATCCCAAGCAACTAAAGGATATTTAAAAACATCCTCTGAGGCCCCCCAAAGGAAATTCCTCTGAATTCTTTCTATTCTAGCTGCCACAGCCTAAGGAATAGTAAACAAAGATAAAAAGTACGTGGGAAGGCTTGAGAGAGTATTTTTTAACAAAGTAAGCCTGCCACCTTTCGACAAATAAAGTCTTTTCCAGCCAGATAGCCTTTTCTCCATCTTTTCTATAATAGGATTCCATATCGACGCATCCTTATAATGGCCCCAAGAGGCATGCCCAGATATCTCATAGGCAATGTGCCCACCTTGCAACATGGGGTACGGGCCAAAGCATTCAAATTCCTAGCATCCCCAACAGGAACAATCTCACTCTTACCTACATTATCTTTCAGGCCCGTAATAGCTTCAAAGAAGATTAGCACCATCCGAATGTATAATAACTGTTCCCTAGAAGCATTACAAAACAAAATAGTATCGTCAGCAAAAAGAAGATGAGAGATATGCACACCCCCTTGTCTATGGGACCCTGCTTGAAAACCACAAAGAAAACCACCATTTTTCGTTCTCTTCAGCAGTCTACTTAGCACTTCCATAACTAATAGGAATAATAGAGGAGACAAAGATCCCCTTGGCGAAAGCCACGAGAACTACTAAAAAAACCAGCAGGAGACCCATTGACCAAAACTGAGAATTTAACAGTAGAAATACATGCCTTAATCCATCCACTCCACCTCGCCCCAAATCCCATCCTTTCCATAAGGTAAAATAAGGCATTCCAGTTCACATGATCATATGCCTTCTCAATGTCCAATTTAACTATAACACCCGGGTTGCCACTCTTCAACCTACTATCTAAACATTCATTAGCAATTAGAACCGAATCAAGAATCTGTTTTCCTCCCACAAATGAATTCTGAGAATCGGATATCAGTTTATCCAAAACCCCTCGGAGTCTATGAGCCAACACCTTAGGCAAAAGCTTGTAAAGGCTGCCCACAAGACTAATAGGGCGAAAGTCTTTAATATTGACTGCATTAGTCTTCTTGGGGATCAAACACAGAAAAGTGGCATTAAGAGATTTTTCAAAAACACACTGGCTATGAAAATCCTTGAAAAATGCCATGACATCCTCTTTTAAAAACTCTAGCACTTTTGAAAGAAAGCCATAGAAAACCCATTTGGCCTAGGGGCCTTATCACCTTCCGCCTCCATGAGAGCCTCAATAATCTCCTCCTTGTCAAATTCCCTCTCCAACGTAGACCTCTTAGTTTCGTTTAAACAAGCAAACTCTAACCTGTCAATAGTAGGCCTCCAAGCTTCCGGTTCCTAATATAATTTTTTATAAAAATCCACCATCTAATCTGTAACATCTGATTCATCCTCATAACGAACGCCATCCACCTCCACTTCCTTGATTTGATTGGTTTGCCTATGGGAATTGGCAATTCTATGAAAGAATTGCGAGTTGTTATCACCTTCTTTAATAAAAAGGGCCTTGGACTTCTGCCTCCAAGAAATCTCTTCCAAAGAAGCCAAATAATCTATATCAGATTTAACCACCAACCTTCTAGCCCTGTCCTTTTGAGTCAACACCTGCATCTCTTCTCTCATGTCAATGTCTAAAAGCTTAGTTAGCAAACTCTTTCTTTTAAAAGCTACATCTCCAACAACATGCTTGTTCCAATGCTTCAGATCCCCTTTCAGGGCCTTCAACTTACAAGCTAGAACATAACTAGGAGGCCCCACAAAGTGATAACCATTCCACCAAAGCCGAACCTTATCCACAAAACCCTCCACCTTTAGCCACATTTTTTCAAATCTAAAAGGACTTTTTCCCCTTGACATGCCACCCGCCTCCACTAGTAAAGGACAATGATCGGACACCACCCTAGGGAGAGTCCTTTGAGTCACATCTAAGAAATGCTCCTCCCAATCAGCTGACATCAAAACTCTATCAATTCTAGACATTGAAGGAGTATCAGAATCTCGAAACCAAGTATATTCACCTCCCATCAAAGGCAAATCCACCAACAAATGTTTTGCAATAAAATCCGAAAGTTTAAACATAGCTGGACTAAAAGAATTACAGCCAAGTCAGCCGGGTATATGATAACATTGAAATCACCAAATAAACACCAAGCCCCAGCCCACCGTGACCTCACAGAGTCCAGTTCTGCCCACATTGCATCCCTAAGGCTTCCGTCAGTAGGTTTGTACACCCCTAAACATATCCATTCAAAGCCATCTGACACTCCCTTTAATAAAACTGAAACTGAAAAACTTCCAACAACCAAATCAACTTTCTCAAAAACCCTTCTCTCCCACATCAAAATTACACCCCCAGCTGTATGCAAGGCATTTAAGGCTCCCCAGTCTACAAAAGGGCTACCCCAGAGGTTTTTTACCAAGATAGAGCCGGTGCTGTCCAGTTTAGATTCTTGAAGACATGCAATATCACACTTCCACTCCCTTAAGAGATTCTTCACAACATCTCTCTTATGAGGATTATTCAATCCCCTCACATTCCAAGATAGAAGTTTCAAATTCATTGACCAACAGACGAACCCAAACCAGAGGATGTCAAACTGCCTCTTGTACTTCTGCCAGAATGCTACCTTTTTGGGTAGAGTTGCTTGTTCGGCGAGTAGTAGCAACAGTCGCTTGCTGCTCCCAAACCCTCTCAAGTTTCTGGAAAAAATCAATACACTGTCTCTCGCAACAAGCAATGAGGAATCCCACAAAAGTACCAAACCCTTTGATCATCGTTCTCACCCATTCTGAAGGCTCCAATTCGTCCTCCATAGAAGACCCATCTGAATCATCTGCCAAAGTGACGAGATCACGAACACTATTTGGGTCCCATAGAGCCAAAGGTGTAACGTCCATAGAATCTGCCTCACCCTTATTCGAAGACAAGGAGTCATCCCAAACCAGTCTAGGAATTTTAGACTCAGTCAAACCACAACCTACCTCAGTTACAGGAAAGGACAAGTCTAAACCCACCAAAAATTGACTCTGAACCAAATCTGGACACCCAGAATCTGCAACGTTCGTCGAACGGATACCAACAGGTGGATCGGTGTTCAAAAACCCAGCCCCTTGGTCAGCGGTTTGCTCGGTGGCAGTAGGGGAGTGGACCGGTTCACCATCGGTGCTCAATCCCATTCCCACCTCCACAATTGTATCGTGAGCACCCGGTTTTGCATCAAGGGAATTGTCCACCGAAACATGGTTATCGGGCTTCATGGTGGCGGCGGGAGGGCAGCCCGGTCCCTCACCGGAGCTCGGGATCTCTCCTTCCTCTTCCTCTTCCTCTTCCTCATGTGTTCCTGACCTTTCCCCAGTCTCCCACACAGAAGATCGCATGTTATCTTCTCCGTCGCCAACTTGTATCTGTCTTGGAAGGACAATCATGGGCTGGTCAGACCTTTTCTCACGAGTGGTTGTGTGTTGGGCTTGAGCTTGAGAAGGCCCACTTTCATTGGGCTGTGTTTTACCCCAAGAAACAGCCCGCTTACCCTCACCCCCCAAATCAACTGAGATTTTTAAATTAAAATGGGCCTAGGTCCATTTTAGGTGACTTACACGTACAGGTCTGCCAGCTGTTGACACACTAGCTTTACTTGACTTTTTGGTAAAATCAAATCCCCCCCCCCCAAAAACTCAGACTTATTATTAATATGATCAGTTATATTTGGAAACTGCTTCACAAAACGTAATCACTCACTTTATTTTCGTGGACCTTTAATTTTTTCCAAACTTGAGACTTTTGCATGTCAACTGTTTTTTTGAACTCACCACCTCTGGCCACCACCTTTTTCTCCAGCCTATAGGTGGTCTTTCCCAAAAAATGGTCATGTAATCTTGTTCCAAACAAAGCCCAACCGCCTATCTTGGTTCCCTCTGAAACCCGTAGACAACCCCGTCTTGCACCATTGTGGTACTCAGAGATTTCCACAAATGCGCCACCTTTGTTAGATCTACTGGTAATCTCCAAAAGTTTAGAATTCTCATGTAAACGTTTGAAAAATTGTTGTTTTCGAAAATTCCAATGCAGTGTAGTCAAAGGCGTTTGAGGCGCTCGCCTAGGCACCCAGGCGAGGCGAGGCGCCAGAAAAGCGCCTCAAAGGCACTGAGGCAAGGTGCCTTTAGTGAGGCGCTCGCCCAGAAATTTTTTGTTAGGCGAGAGGCGAGCGCCTGAGTAAAGTTTGCAATTCAAAGGCTGCAATGGCATGTTTTGTAAATTTAAAGAGGTGCATGGTTGGTTTTAAAACTGTTACCTCAGTGGGGATGAGCTGTCACCCACTATATCAAATAAAACAAAAGCATAAAACAAAAGATAAAACAAAAGACCCAATAAGAAGTTTCGGGAAGCACTCCTCTTCATCAACATTCAGAGCAAAGTAGTGGGTATTTCGTCTTCTTCTAGGGTTTGGAAGAGAGTGGGCCAGTGGCTGCCGGCAGTCAACCAACATCAAGTAATATTTTCCTATTCTTTTAATTTTTTTTTTTTACACTTTTTCTTTTCCTGAGTTCTCTCTCACTGCGACACTGCTTTGGTAAGTTTGTCCACACTTTCAGAGCATATAAAACTCTTTGGCGCCTCGTTGCCTCGGGCGATACAATGCCTTGGCGCCTTAAGGGCGCCTTTCGCCTTTGACTACCTTGTTCCAATGATAAAGATCTACAAAACAAGCAATAATCCAATCCAAACCCAAACGATCCACCCTAATTGAGCCATGGAACTGACCCTGGTGTTCATGAATAGCATAAGAATCTATTCTACCACCATCAAAAGCTAAAGAAAAAGCCTTTGAATCAATTCAAAAGAATGCTGAAGACCTCTCTGACTCCCCTGATTGTGATATAGGATTGGGCTGTGAGGATAGAGGTTTGGGTGGCTGTGTGGGATTAACATGTGGGGTAGTTTTAGGCTGAAGGGTTGAGGGGTGTGAAAGGTGTTGAGGATAGAAAGCTTTAGGTACAGGTGTTGCAGGGAGTGGTGGTTGAGGTACCTGACCAAAAGTCAGCCAAAAGAATTGTGATGGTGTAAAAGGTAGAAAGGAACCAAAAGGTAGAGGAGGATGATATGGATGGTAAGGATGGAAAGTTGGTGGTGGTGGTGGTAGTGAGGTAGGGCAAGGAGGCAGAGAAGTCATAGGGAGAAGTATGAAACTTTCCTCACAAAGCTATTCCATAGGAATTACAATGTACACACATGTGAAAGTCCTAGTTAGAAATGGTAAAAGACTCCTAAATTTTTTAGATGACTCAAAGTAAACATCAATAAGAATAAGCCAAACTAGACTTATAATCAAACAACTACTAAGTTCAGTGGGCAATGATATTAAAATGACTTTTGCGCCGCCTCCCCCAGCCCCCCCCCCATCTCACCCATTCCTCCACCCCCAATCGACATCAACCTTCCCATCTTCTCTTATTCCTCTCACCTCTCCTTTTTGTTTCCCACCACAGTTTCCATTACCCTTTAGTTTTCTCCCTTATCCCCAATTTTTCCCCCCTCCTTCTCTTTCCCACCACCTTAGTTGCCTAATATTCCACAACATCCCCTTGTACCCAAAGCTCTTTCTCCACCCGCTACCCCACCTACCCTCACTGAATTTATCCTCCAAACCACCCTCCCTAACTATTTCATCTTCTTCCTCAAATCATGGGGGCAGCAAGGCTTCTGTTCGCATTGATGCAAAACTGTTTTCTTTTTCTTTTGATGGCGGGTGGTCTGACTCATATGCTATCCATGAGAGTCGTCGGAATGTCAAGAGTTCTATTTGGGTAGGACGCAAAGGCATGGAATGGATTCTTTCTTGCTTTGCCGATGTATGTGATTGGGTTCCAGGGAAGGATTTCTTCTGTAAGAGATTTTGGGAAAATAATAAGCTGCTAGAATTTAGTGTTAGATCAAATAAGGCTGGTCTTTTTGTGGTTATAGCAATGTTCTATGGTGGAGCTAGGCGAGGTTGTATTATGATCCCAGAAAGCATCAATCGTTTTGGGTGGTCGTGGTCTTTGTTTTAGAAAGAATTGGGTGTTTTCCTTACCGGTGAGAAGCCAAGGCGGGGAGGGGTGACTCCAGTTATTCTTGGCGGTGTTAGTTTGTCAGATGGAGGTGGTCGAAATGGGCAAAAAATGCATAATAATGGGAATCAGCGGAATTCAAGGATTTTTGAAAAGTTGGGAGTTAATTTGGAAAGGAACGTGATCCTAGGAGATTCTGCCGTTAATACTTCTATTATAAATGGTAGATCCACACGTGCATTTAGTTTTAAGTTGACTACTGAAACTTTGGCGTTTAGAATTATTAAACTTGAGGGAGGCAAATGGTGTGTTTCTTGGATGGGGCCTAATGGCCATGGGCTTAATAAGGAAGGTGGGCTTGGGGCTTGCATTGTTCTTAATGAATCTCAAAGGCACGGTGGGGCTTGTGATGTTTCTTGGATGGGGCCTAATAACCGTGGGCATAATAAGGAAGCTGGGCCTGTTTCTGATTGCGTAATTGGGAAAGCCCATTTCCCGATCTCTAAGGACCCCAAGGGCAAAGGCCTTTCAGCCTCGTGTCCATCGGATGTTTCCCTGGGGTCTCAATAGTTTGATTCGAGATACAGATTGGTGGGCGAGAGCTCAAGGGTTGCTGGGAGGGTATCGGTGGGTGCTATGGAGGATTCGGTGGCCGATAAATGGACTGAGGCGAGGCGCGATATCTTCGAGATGCTTCTCGACTTAGTTTTTAGTTGGAACCAATAGCGAGCCTAGTCGCAAAGCTGATATTCACAGTTTTAATAGTGAGGTGATCTCGGTTTCAATGGGGATGGAGGCATCGATCAGATCCTCGAACAACGATGATGTGTAAGTACTTTATTGGCATCCTTGGGTGGTTCAGAATAGATTCGCTCCTTTGACCAACTTGGGTAACAAGGTGGGTTCTGGGTCTGAGGAGGGGGAAGATTTAGAGGAGGTTTTCAGTGAGTGTGGTCAACAGTGGGTTACTCAACAAGTTGATGAGGTGTTGCCGAGTTCTGGGGATACATTGGATTATAGCAACTTGACCCGGAGCTACTCCTTATTCCATGGGTTCATAGTGGAGCTAATAATGGTGGGTGTGGCACTTTGGAGAATGGGAATCGTATTTTGGAGTGTGCTCCATTGTCTCTTTGGGATCCTAATGATTCTAGTGGGTTGTTGCTGGCTCAAGAAATTGCAGAGGGTGAAATTGGGGCGGTAGAGACAGAAAATTCAAAATGGGTTTCCCAATTGTTAAAGAGTTTTTGTAAACTTGTGGGTTTTCCGATTGTGAAACATGAAGCTTAGTGTGTGGCTTTGTTTCGCCTTCTTGAACAGGAATGTCTTGCTGTGAGAAAGGAAGAGGTGCCTAAATGTCTCTCAAATTTAGGGAAGAAAGGTCTCAGAGAGCTTAGGGGGCTGGCTTCTACTGTAAACTATGATGGGTTATCTTCTAGTAGGAGAAACAAAGGTTCTTTGAATGGTTCAGGGACCATAAGTGTTTATAAATGAATTTACGACTCTTTATCATAGAATGTTAGAGGATTTAACAACCCTCGAAAGCAAGAAGTTTGTAGGAATCTTCTAAAGGAATGAAAGTGTGATATTGTCTGCTTTTAGGAAACTAAGTTATCTTCCATAGATGTTGCTGTTGTTCGAAGTATCTGGGGTAGTCCTTTCACTGATTGGGCAGTTTTGGATGCGGTTCAGACATCAGGAGGAGTTTTACTAGTTTGGGAATAGAGGGTGTTTGAAAAGGTTGACGTTATTGTAGGACAAGTTTCTGTTAATGTTTTACTGAAGGGGGTTGTGGATGGTTTTGTATGGACTTGTATAGGGATTTATGGCCCTAATGACGATAGACAACGGGCTGCTTTATGGGAGGAGCTGGTATGTGTGCACGCTCGGTGGACCATGGCATGGTGCTTAATAGGTGATTTTAACATTATTAGATATCTGAGTGAGAGACTTGGAAGTGATTCTTTCAGCCTAGCTATGTTTGATTTTTCTAATTTTATTGAGAATAATTATCTTGTCGATTTACCGTTAGAGGGGGCTTCTTTTACCTGGTTTAAGGAATCTGTGACACCTTCTATGTCTAGAATTGACAGGGCTTTGGTATCATTGGATTAGGAGGATCATTTGGGGAATGTATCTCAAAAGGTGCTTCCCCGGGTTATTTTAGATCACTGTCCACTCTTGTTGGAAGTTGGTGGTTTTCGTAAGGGTCGGTGTGCCTTTAAATTTGAGAACATGTGGTTGAAAGCTGAGGGTTTTGTTGAGAGAGTTCAACAATGGTGGAACGGGTATTGCTTTGTGGGTTCTCCTAGTTTTATTTTAGCTCAAAAACTTAAGGCGCTCAAAGTTGATCTTAAGAAGTGGAATAGGGAGGAATTTGGAGACCTAGCCTTTAGGAAAAAAAGTTTTCTGTTTGAATTGTTGGGGCTTGATGCTGTTGAAGAGGTGCGGTGTCTCTCGAATGTGGAATAGTCTTGCCGTATACAGATTGGAGGGGATATTGAATATTTAGCTTCGTTGGAGGAGAATTTTTGGAGACAAAAATCCTGTCTTGTTTGTGAAGGAGGGGCTCATTTCTTTCATAGATTAGCAAATTCCCATAGAAGAGCTAATCAGATTAACAGTATTGAGGTGGATGGGGTTGTATTTGAGGATGAGATGGATGTGCGTTTTCAGGTGGTTCAGTTCTATTAGGCCTTGTATTAGGAGACTGAAACAAGGCACTCCTCTATGGATGGGTTGGATTTTTCTTGTATTGAGGAGGAAGAGAGGTTGTCCTTAGAGAGAGTGTTCTCTAAGGAGGAAGTCATCTTGGTTTTGAAGGAAATGGAGGGGGATAAAGCCCCCTGGTCCTGATGGATTCACTATGGCTTTTTTCCATTAAGGTTGGAGTGTTGTAGAAAAGGATGTTATGACTTTTTTTGAACACTTATCGTCACTCTGTGTTTGAACGGTCTATAAATGCCTCTTTTCTTACTTTAATTCCTAAGAAGAGTAATGCTCTGAATATTAAAGATTTTAAGCCCATTAGTTTGGTGGTAGCATGTACAAGCTAATATCTAAGGTGTTGGCTAATAAATTGAGGGCGGTTTTGGATAATCTTATTTTTGAGTCTCAAAATTCCTTTGTTGGTGGGAGGCAAATTTTGGATTCCGTGCTCATTGCCAATGAATGCCTAGATAGCAGGTTGAAGAGTTGTTTACCGGGAGTGGTCTGCAAGCTTGACATTGAAAAAGCCTACGATCATATTAATTGGGATGCCTTGTTCTACTTGTTGGATAGAATGGGTTTTGGGGAGAAATGGAAAGGGTGGATTAAGGCATGTATCACTTCTATTTGGTTTTTAGTCCTAGTGAATGGATCCCCTGAAGGTTCTTTTGGAAGCTCTCGGGTTTAAGGCAAGGTGATCCTTTGTCCCCTCTCCTTTTCCTTTTGACTATGGAATTCTTAAGCAGGATTCTGAGAAAGACCGAGGATTGTGGTTTTCATGTTGGACTAGTGAACTCTATTGGTGTTAGCATTTCTCATTTGTTATTTGCAGATGACACTATATTATTTTGTGATGCTTCTAGGGAGCAGCTTCTGTCTATAAGGTTGGCCTTGTCGTGTTTTCAAGTTTTTACGAGTTTGAAGGTTAATGTGGATAAGAGTGAGATTGTCACTATCAGGGAGGTGAATAATCTGATTGCTTTGGCTGATATTTTTAGTTGCAGAGTAGGAAGTTTGCCTATGAAATACTTGGGGATGCCACTTGGTACTTCTTTTAAGACAACTTCTATTTGGAATCCTATTCCGGAGAAGATGGAGGATAATTGTTCCTCATTGTTTAATGTGGTGTCTTTGGAGGGAAAGAAATAGTAGGTGATTTGAAGATTCTGAGAGATCCATACCAGGCCTCAAACTTTTTTTTTTAAGAACTTTTTTGAATTGGTTGTCTACCTTGTGAAACCAATTATTCTCTTCTATCTTTTATTTTCTTGATTCTTTTAATTTTTGTATCTAACCCCTGTACACTCCTTGTGTACTAGGGTGTCCTTTTTTGATATCAATAAATCTTATTACTTATAAAAAAAAAAAAAGGGAAAGTCACTCGAAGAGGTTGATCCCCACACCAACAATCATGCCAGAATCTCACTTTATTCCCCATCCCAATCTCAATCCGAGTATTTTGGCTGAATGCCTTCTAACCCACTTAAATACCTCTCCTCAAACCCTAACCATGTACATCCCTGCCCAACTTAGAAGTCCATCCTCCCACTCTTCTCCAAACTTCATAGCTACCACCTTCCTCCAAAGCCATACCTCCTCAACCCCAAATTTCCATAGCCATTTTTCCAATAAGGCTTTTTATTGAAGGTAGTCAGTTTCCTTATCCCTAATCCACCGTTGGCTATAGTTGAACACACTTTATCCCATGTAGCTTAGACTCACTCCCCATACCTCCCCAAAGAAAGTCCCTTTGCATCTTCTCAATCTTGTTAGTCTCACTAGTAGGAATAGTGAAAAGTGATAAATAATAGGTAGGGAGACTCGATAATGTATTTTTAAGTTGCATCAATCTACCACCTTTTGACTAATACAACTTCTTCCATCCTGCCAATCTGTTGATACCGACCGCGAGGTATTGACACAATCTTCTCTCGAATTTCTCCAAGATAGGATTCCAAATAGAAATGGACCCATGAGAAGCCCCCAAAGGCATGTCAAGGTAAGACATAGGCAAAGTCTCAAACCTACACCCCAAAATCCTTGCCAAAGCATGCAAATTATCAAACTCCCCTATTGTAACCATTTCGTTCTTACACACATTAACCTTCAAGCTTGTTATAGCTTGAAAACATAGTAGCAACATCCATATATGAAGAGGATCTGTTCCACATGTGCATCACTGAAAAGAATCGTATCATCTGCAAACAAGAGGTGAAATACATACCCATTCACCCGCCTACCATCAGCCTTGAAACCACTTATTAAACCCGTCTACTCTCTTCAACATCCTACTAAGTACCTCTATCATAATTAAAACAACACAGGAGATAACAAATCCGCTTACTTATCAACAAAAAAAGAGAGATAATAGATCCTTTTATCTCAGTCCCCTCGAACTTCCAAATCAGCTGGAGATCCATTTACCAAAACAGAAAACCGAACTGTGGATATACAAGTGCAAATCCAGTTACACCATCTCTCCCCAAAGACCATCCTCCTCAACAAATCTAGGAGTGCCTCCCAATTCACATGATTGTAAGCTTTTTCAATGTCTAGCTAAAAATAACCCCCCGGATTTTTACTCTTCACTTGACTATCTATTCATTCATTGCCAATACCTTGACCAAAATTTTATACACTCCCCACCAAAGTTTTTCCATTTGAACTAAATTTCGGGACCAAAGCTTACTTCAAGTGTGAGATTATTCAATCAAAAATAATATAAGTGTGATTATTATTGTAAAAGTGTGTGATTATTATTGTAAATCAGTTTGAATCTTGAACAGTTGTCTTGAGCTCAACCTGGGCCTATGCTGATGAATGGGCCTTTCTCAAATAGGGTTACTGAGTCTAAGAAAAGGGGTTTTCATGCATGTGGTCCAACGTAGGTATTGTCATAAATGCCTGATGATATTTGGGACACATGACTTGTACTAGTGGACCAGGCACTCATTTACTTTGTTACTCTTCTTGTTGGGCTGGAACTAGAAATTACTCTAAAAGGGCAAACAGCCGTGGCACTGGCCTGGTCGCTAATAGGCTAATACAAACAATATCAGTGATAGCTAGGAATAGCTTAAAGCCAATTACCACACACATGCATATATATAGAAATGGTTAATGTTAATGTTGTCAAATTCATCCATGCTTATCACACTCTAATTTGCATCAGGGATTCAAGAGCAGACTAACATGCTAATACTAAGCTTGTGCCTGATATTAACACTAACCAACTAAAAGCAATATATATATTTTTTTCTTTTCTCTTATCTCTTGCTCTAACATTTGTTGCATTAATTTGCCTTTTGAGATTTTATTAGTCTTGCCTGAACTAACATGTTAACACAGCATGCTTCAATCCTTTTTTATTATGCAATAGAATGATAAAGGCTTGAGAATGATGATTATACTAATCTTTGTTAGCTTTGATGATGCATGGATTTATGCAAACTAGGGTGGAAGCTAAATTTTATATAAAGACATGGTCAATGCTAATATGGTAAAATTCATGCAGTGGAATGATTTAATCTTGAGAATGATGATTATACTATTCTTTAGTGGCTTTTATGATGAATGGATTTATACAAAGTAGAGTGGAAGCTAAAATTATATGCCCAAATTTATGGAATATACTCGGAAGGCATTGTAAATAATTTTTCTCTGTAATGAGTGCTAAGGAAAATGTAATGTTTTCTGTAGGATTCTATTGAGAGCAAAAATGCTGCTTGTAGAGACTTTCTTGGTCGGTTAAATGAGTCTTTGGCAGTTTTGGGTGGCAAATTACAAGTTGATGCAAGGTATGAATGTCAATCCCTTTTCTCAATGTTTGTAACCATGATAACATGCATGTTGAAGCTGTTTCTTTTGATGAGATGCTTCTTTCAGTCAGTGGCCTTTTTATATTTGACAATTACTACAATTTTATTGAAGTGAGGAATATATTTTACATAGGATGTGTGGGAAACACTCCTGTAAAGAATACAATTGAATATAGATGGGGAGTCTATGAGGTCTACCATAGAACTTATATAGGAATCACGAAGGATCCTAGCCTGTTATTGTTTTACTACAGCCCTGAACTCTATAATATGATCAACTATGCAGTGCAGCCTGCACAAGTACGTCTGTGTGGGTGTGAGTTGCATCATTATTTCATATTACCGTCATCTGCTATTCTGGTTAATTACAAAATTGTCTTGCATCCTACTACCTTACAATTGAAGCAGCATATGTTTCATATCTGGACATTTTATCCTTGCCCCATGTTGTCAATGTTCTGCCTTCAAAAACCTGACCAACATTTGGTGGTGCTGCAGACTTGATCAATTTTTCTTTGCCCTTCCCACCTATTCTTAACCATCATTGATTTTTATGCATTCAAAATATAGGATTTCATTTGTTAATTAGGTAGATGGCCATATAGAAAAAGGAGCTAATGAGGTTGCATGTAGATGGTGAATCCCTTAAGATCTACGTCTTTTCCAGGCTTTTTATTTACTTTTTACCTCTCTCCCCCCTCCCCCCCTTTTATGGAGTTTCTATTTGCCACTTTTTTTTTGGCTGGGGTACCCAGGAAAGAGAGCTTTTGAAGGCCTTTCAACAAAAGAACAGTTATTAGTTATTGTGATATATGATGATTTACTATTTTCACTTGAGTATTTTCATACTGGCAGAAGTTTCCTACAATTTTTACTTCCCAATCAACATAAAGACAAGGCGTTTACTCTGGCACTGCATAAAACATTGAATTTTCCAGACTGTTGGCTCTTGCTTGGCTTATATGTATGTCTTATACAAAGTGAATTTGACAAAATGCTCAACTTTAACCATCTATGATGACAGAATTGTTTTTTTAAATGTGTCATTTTATGTGAAGCTCCTACTTAACTGTTTCCCAAACTTAAAACTTTACATGATTTAGGAGAGCAGTTTCATATCCATAACCAATAAAATGTTTAAAATATTACCCTGTTGCAGCTTCTCCTTCAAAATCTTACAAGTTTAATGCTTGTATTATTATTATTTTTTTCTTTCAATAATTCAATAGTTAGGGGTGGAGGATTTCAACCCTAAATGTCTCTGTTATAAATACCAGAAGGTGTCAACCAGTTAAGTTACAAAACTCTTGGCTTTATGCTTGCATTATTCGTAATGAAAGATTCCATTCCATTAAGATCATAATTGAGTTCTAGAATCAGAAAGAGTGATAAACAAACCTGACTTATTGGTCCATGTTTCTATAAATTCAATGCCAAAGTTTCAAAATTGCTGGATATCCATACACATGATGAAATCTTATACATCTCTACTCTCTTGATGACTTGTACCAATTTAGCTTTGAATTTTTTATATCAGCAAGGAGTATGATGAGAAATGAATCCAGTTGATGAAAGTTCTTGTGTGGAAGGTGGTTTCTTGCATATATCATGGTCAAACAATTAATTATCTTTCCTAGGAAAATCTGATCTGTTATGCATCAAGTAATTAAAACATGAAGCTGACTGTATAAACTTAAGAACCAAAATATATTGTATATTAAATAAAATTTGTATTGTAGTGTATACCAGTGCCGACTGGATATAAATCTGTATTGCAGTGTATGGAGAAGATAAAACCTATCATGTTAAAGTCCAAGAACCGCTCTCCAAATTTGGGAGAAAGGCTTTTAATCAACTCTCTGTCCTATACCCCACAGAAGCAGGAGGCTTGCACACTCGTAGAACCTTTGTTAGTCTTCTAATGTTTAGATTTCAACTATTGAATTTGAATGCTGTTTCCCACTGTGTGTTTGCAGAATAGCTTATTCAAAAATGGCAGAGGAAGTTTGTGGTTTGCTTCTTTCTGACATTGGAGAAGGCTCAACATGTGATGATCAGTTAAGCTGCTTTGACACTTCTTTCAGTGCTCCTATTCCTGAGGACCTACGCTCAAGTTATTTGCAGGGTGCAGTATCTGTTTTTACATGCTTTCTTTCAGAGGTGGCTACATAGGTTTTACATTTTTTACGGCATGTAAAGTATTTGTGGTTGAGGTGTGATATGAAGGTTGAGTGTTTTGTTGTTAACTGCCCTTTTGTATTCTTAAAAGAAAATTGCGCTAAGCTCTCCAACCAAAAAAAAAAATCTCTTGCGCCCCCCCCCCCCCATTTTACAAAAAAAAGTTAAGTTGAAAATAATTGAAATGATGATATTTATCTAGATGGTTTTCTATAATTGTCTTGGTCAAAATCTAACAAGCAATCTTTGTTGGTTCTTGGGCTTGAGGATTTGGAAATTAAGAAATTTGGATTGTGATATCTTGTATAACTTGTTTGAGTGAAACTCAAATTACAAAATAAAAGTTTAGAGAGTTAAAAATGAAAAGAAACTAGCATTTATAAAGTTCGTATTATGTGAGAAACAAGGGACTAACATGAGTAACTTTAGTTAACAAGCATACAAATAGTGGCAAAGTTAAGATTTTATTTGCGGGAGGAGAAAATTTATGATTGAAACATACATGAGTAATTTAGACCAATATAAATAATAATAAACTATTCAAGTCCTTCAGATATAAACAAACCACACTCTTCAAAAACACATGCAGACACACTTGTACACAGACACATGCACTTGACCACACAGGAAAAAAAATAAAAATAAAAATAACAAGGGAATAAACTGGTGCAAAGAAACTACCTCTTCTGTCATTTCAAAACCAAGAGCCCTGTCAAAAGAAAACATCTCTGTTGTAATGTTTCATGAGGAATCAACTTGAAAATTCTTAGTAAATTTGACATGAACTTCTTACCTCATGGCGACATTCAGCTCCTTGGCATCATCTTTTATGGTTGTATAAGAGATTTGGGGTTTAATCTCCGTCTACGCCAAAAACTGATTGGTGTCTTGGCCTGATGATAAAGAGCTATTATTAGGAGCGGACGTCATAGGTTAAAACTCTCTAAAAAAAAAAAAAAAAAAAAACTATTCAAGTGAATATTAAACGATATTTTAATGTATAAAAAAAAAATTGATTATTACAAGTTTTATTATAAATGAATAAACTATTTTATGATTTGGTTTCAAAGTCAAAATTCAACGTATGATTCACATGAAAGGATCTTTAGTAGCTTGACAGATGTCAACTCCAAATCATGTAAAATATGATATTTTGATTAGTATATACTCATAAAATGATTAAATGGTAACATTTAAAAATTATACCAAAAAAATGTATGCACTTGAAACTCAAATTTTAAGTTAAAAACAATATTAAATTAACTTAATATAAACTTTGGAGCTTATTATGTAATTATTTTTATATTTTATTACTTATATAGAAATTTTAATGAAGAAAAACAAATTATTATATAAGATATTATATATAGGAAAATACTAATGAGTGCCCTTAGGGTATTTGTTAACAATCAATTTTAGGAAAGTTTTAACATTATTTTTATGGAAAATGAAAAAAAGCTGTCAAAACATTAATTGTTTTTTATTTTTTTCCCTATAAAAACTTTTTTTAATTGGACTGTTAACTAACCTAAGAGCACTCGTTAGTATAACTCTTATATATATATATATATATATATATATATACACATACACACACACATACTTGGTGTAACT
The DNA here is from genome assembly GCA_030021035.2 of Notholithocarpus densiflorus. Lineage (NCBI taxonomy): Eukaryota > Viridiplantae > Streptophyta > Magnoliopsida > Fagales > Fagaceae > Notholithocarpus > Notholithocarpus densiflorus. The sequence goes on along the minus strand of JARYZH020000016.1, from coordinate 4,982,237 downwards.
TTAAGCAATGTTATACCATCTAATAACTTGTTATTGAATTCATATTTAGAAAATCCCATTGTTGGATTATAAATTCTATATATTCTTAACATGCATGCCAATTTTGATGCCAATAAGATGTTATTTGCCATTCGATCCATAAACTTATATTTTATGCATTATTTTAAATTACAAAAACTTGAATTTAAACAATTGATTGATGACATGATTATTAATATTAGATTATTTTGAAATTTTGCAAATATGGAGAATATATGAAGATAATGTAATGCAATGGTAGGTTTGTCAAAATTCTCATCAAATTTAAAAATATTGAGTGTTGTAATATTGCTTGATGTTACACCAAGTGTAACTTGAACTCAAGCTATATATATATAAATATATATATATTTATATATATATATAGTTAGATTTAAGTTACACCTCTTAATATTTTTTAATTGGATGTAAATTTTGATAAATCCACCGTTAGATTACATTATATTCGTATATTCTCTATGCTTGCAAAATTTCAAAGTGATTAAAGATTAATAGTCATGTCATCAATCAATTGTTTAAATTCAAGTTTTTGTAGTTTAAAATAATGCATAAAAAATAAGTTTATGGATCGAATGTTAAATAACATCCAATTGACATGAAAATTGGCATGAGTGTTAAGAAGATATAGAATTAGAACATGTAATTCAACGATAAAATTTTCAAAGTATGAATTTTATAACAAGTTATTGAGTGGTGTAATATTACTTAGAGTTACACCAAGTGTAACTTGAACTCAATTATATATATATATATATATAATAACATTTTCACATGTGTTTAGAGACTCTTTTATTATTTTTTTTTCTAAAGGAAAAAACTATTTATTTATCATAATTTAGGGTTGATGCATTTTCAAATTAAAAAAAAAAAATGGTGTGATGAGATTTATGTGTTTCCGGATGTGTTTATATTCATTATAATTCAGGGTTGATGTATTTTCAAATCACAAAAAAATTAATGGTGTGATGAGATTTATGTGTCTCTGGATGTGTTTATATTTTATGCTACATCTCATCACACTCTAGGGATTTAGGTGATTGGAAAATATACCAATCCTAAATTATGATGAATGAAAGATTTTGTTCTTTAGGAAAAAAAAATTAGAAGAGTCTTTGAGCACTCACAATATGTGTGTGAAGAGGCTAGTTATAGCAATATTAGTTGGCCAATGTCAATTAATATTACTTGTTGGCTTATTTGAACCATTGGATTTGGATAAATCTTGGTTACGTAACATTTTGTAGTCATGTTAATATTTTTTTCTAAAGAATTCAAAACTCAAATTGAAAATTTCCGTTGTCATGTAAAGGAAAAATTCTATTACTTAATCAGTTTCTAAGGTTATTCCTTTAACATTATTATTATTATTATTTATTTTCAAAAATGAAAAGTTATATCACAATTTGTCATTTTATCTAGTATAAGTATTCCCATTAAAATCCAAACGCACTAGAGTTAGAAATTGTGAACCAAAATCACTTTTACATCTACTAACAATTCCATAGAATATATCTGTGGGGACATTTAACCAAACTAGTGGTATTCTTTCTAATTGGCTCATTCCTTATAAGCTAGAAAGAGGGAGGCAATCTTTCCAATGTGGGATAACAAAAATGCCTAAGGCTCCAACCGGTCTAGCCCTTGGCCTTGAAGCAAAAAATGTCCCCACAATATCAATGAGGGTATTAGGAGTGAATGACAATGTAACATTCTACTTTGAACCAAACTAGTGATACTCTTTCTAATTGGCTCATCCCTTATAAGCTAGAAAGAGGGAGGCAATCTTTCCAATGTGGGATAACAAAAATGCCTAAGGCTCCAACCAGTCTAGCCCTTGGCCTTGAAGCAAAAAATGTCCCCACAATATCAATGAGGGTATTAGGAGTGAATGACAATGTAACATTCTACTTTGACTCATGGCCTTGTTTTCACAGGATTTCCATCTTACTTTATCTCTCCTATTTCCATGTCCTTCCATTCTAGAACCTATCATGAAAAAATCAATTGCAATAAAATAAAATAAATAATTACATTTTTTTTACCCAAAATTCTATAGTTCACAGTTACAAAATAAAAAAAAAATAATTCCAAAGAAAAAAAATACTATTCACACATATAACTCACTTATATACAACAAACAACTTCTTAGGAAAATTAAAAGGGAAAAAAGAAAAGAAAAAAACAAAACAAATAGCATAAGAAAACGATGCCATTCCTTGAACCTTTTTCATTGTTTGACTTCAATCTCATTTGGTCCTTAATTCCTTACTTTTGCCCCCATAAAACTAAATGAGCAACAACTGCAATTGCTCTAATAACCTTGAAAATAGTTATAGAACAATATTTATTATTTCAAATCTTTTTCTTATAATTTCCTCAACAAATAAATCAAAATTACATACAATAATCAAAATCATATGAGCAATAAAACGATAAAAAAAGAAACAGAACTAAGAGAATTATCTTGTAGAAAAGGAATACTCCTTCCTTTGAGAAAGAAAAAGAGAGTTATTAATTTTTTTAAAAGATTAAAACAGGAGAAAGAGAGGCATTTATTTATATATGATTGTGGCAATTGACTTGCGGTTTAGAAGAACTATTGATCACTGTAAATGTAGTAGCTAAAACTTTGATAATATTCTGACCTGATTTTTTTTCTTCTAAATTGAAAAAGAGATAGGATCATGGAGGTAAATCACATCTTATTGGACATGATATACCACAAGATTCCCACATTAGCCTATGACCTCAGTGCTAATGAGTCCTGCACTACTCGAACACAAGCGCTATGGCAAGGTGGATGAGGTCTTTGACCACTAGACCCGCACCCAGAGTTTAATATTCTGACCGGATTATACTTGACCGATTCAGCTCTGAAATTTCATTTAATAAGTTAACATGACATTCCCTTCTCAAAAAAATGAAAAAAAAAAAAAAAAAACATGACATTCAAGTCCCATGAAATGAATATCAAATAAATTTAAGAGAGAACATTACTTCAAATCGACTTTGTTGAAATTGTATTTTGTCCATCTTGATTACAGTAAATATTACTTTATTAAAAGACTTGGGAAAACCCTACAGTGCGCTTCTATTAATATTGCACCTAGTCTCAAAGGTTGAATGGATGAAGCACATCACGTCAAACTAGCACCAGAACAACGAAATTAGTGAATTTTTGGTGAACCTCCGCTTTTTAGTGACATTGCCAAACTTTGATTGAACCTATTATTTACCTTGATTTGGGTTTGGGGTTAGATTCAGAATGATAGAATTTTACAAATTTTGACTGAGTTTAACCAAAATTTGCCTGTTTGATTGGAGTAATTATGTTATCTTAGTTGAGCATCGAATCTATATATTTATAATAATAATAATAATAATAATAATAATAATATAATAATAATAATAATAGGCGAAGCTGAGAGAAACTCAAATTAGAATTCCAAATTAGAGTTCCAATTTTGCGTCATGTGTCCTAAATTATTTATTCTTAAAGAGTTTTATTTATTAATTTTAGAATCAAATATAGGACCACATCATAAATATTCATTCAAGTGAATTATTAAGTACAAAAACCAAAGAGTTTAGAATAAATGAATCGTAAAAAAAAAAAAAGTGCTTCACAATAATAAATAATAAAAAAACATGAATAATTTACATTTTATAACTAATAATATCCTTACAAATTTTTTTAAAGAGTTGACAAAATATAAAAATGACTATTAATAGTATTTAAATTATATATAGAGGAATTGTATTATGCATCTTATTGTATATCTTTAAATGTATCCATGCATATGCATGGGGCTACAAGCAGCTATCTTAATTAGTGAGATATGATTCTCAAAAAAAAAAAAAAAAAAAAAAAATTAGTGAGATATAATTTCTGACGCATAGCTATTTTCTAGTATTAATGCTGAAAAATTTGACCATCAGTTTGACCACAGAAAAATTATGGTCAAACATTGTATTAATGCAAATGAAATATCACCCGGGCCGGAAGTAAATCTAAAAAACTTCAATTTGAAAGGCTCAATATTGGTACAAAGGAAATTGGCGCTACAAGCTTTCCAACATTACTCTATTTATCTAGAATTGCCACAAATCGTGTATAGATGATCCCAAAAAAACATATATTTTATGAAACTATAGGAAATCCCTTTACAAGTGTATTCAAACGAGTTAGCTGAAAGTAATATCAATTTGCTGAAAATTGCGTGCATAAAGTGGAAGGAAAATCTTATCTAAAAGTTAGGATATAAATAAATAAAACAAAAAGGAAAGAAAAAAGAAAAAGAAAAAGAAAATCATATCTTAATATGGGCAGTAGGGGAAAAATTATTAAACATCTAGACTTTATAATTTATATTTATATAAAGCTGAAAACGTTTGACTTTTAGGTTCCGTTTAGTTAGGGTGAAAACTGGAGAGAAAACTAATTTATGGGTGTTTGGTTGGAGAGAATGAGATGATGAAAAATTAGTAGGGCCCAGGTATTTTCTCCTCTGATCTACCAAAATTCTATCTTTCCAATTTGGGAAGAAAATAGAGGAGAGATGAATAGTTGCAATCAATGATTGAACCACTATTCTCTCCTCCTTTTACGTACCGGTCCTATTAATAGCTTCTTCTTTTGGGTGTAATTGACATACAAGTTGTTGTGAGTGCTTTCTTTTGTCTCTTTGTCTCTCGGTCTCTCTCATTTAACTAGACGTGTGTTTTTTAAAACTATTTATTTTGGGCATGATTTTTCTTTTTTAATAAATTGGGTGATTGTTTTTTTTTTTTTGTCACTTTTTTATTTTAATTGGGCATCATTTTTAATAAGGGCACAAGAGTAAATTTATACAGACTCATTTTTTCCATCCTTCCACTTTTTCACTCCCAACCAAATACAAATGAGGGAAACTAAAATCTCTTATATCCTTACACTTTTCTATTTATTCCTCATTTTCTATCCTCCAACTTTTTCACTCCAACCAAACAGACCCTTAGTTCACCTTATAATTTTTACACTTCATTTTATATATATATATATTTTAATTAAAATAAATTCTATTTTGTATTTAAACCCTCTATTAGAATCTTAACAAATCATATTTTCATTTAATATAGTAGGACATATAATTCCATATATAAACACTGTGGGGACAAATAACCAAGGTTCACACATCTTGGGCCGTGGGCTTGCAACCTCATTTCAGCTCCAGCCCACGCACCAACCTCAACTCAACCCACAGTCCGACACCAAGCTCTGGCCGCCCAGCCAAGCCAAGGCCAGCCCAGATCATGCCGCCCCCACTGCCGCCCAGATCACGTTGCCCCACCGCCCATATTGCGCCACCCAGCCAAGCTAAGGCCAGCCCAGATCGCGCCGCCCCACTGCCTTCCTCTTTTTTCTCTCTTCTTCCTCAACTCTTCTTCTCCCTCTTACTCAACGTCACCGATCTGGCCGCCACCGACCACCAGCCCACTCCACTCCACCCCCAAACCCACCTGATCTAGCCGCCGCCGTCCTCCATCCACGCCGATCTCTCTCTTTCCCGATCTATCTCTCGTTCCCTCAATCTCTCCCTCTTTCTTGCTCCTTCTCCCACTGATATATCATGTATATGTTTTGAATATGTTTTTATTTTGATTTTTGGTTGTGTTAAAAGTGTATATTTTGAAATTTTCTGATATAAAATTTGTTTGGAAGCTGAGAAAATGGCTGAGAAAATGTGAAAAATTTGTAGAAAAATAGCATTTTCAGAATGTTACTAAACACTAAAAATCGTTTTCCGGACTATTTTTCATTACAAAACCAAACGCCCGGATTTTAATTTCTTTACGGAAATTCATTTTACACTCGGAATTCGATTTACATCGAACCAAACGCAGCTTTATAGAAAACACTTTTTTAGAAAATGACTCATTTTCTAGAAAATATTATCGTCAAAACAAAACAAAGCATATTATGAATTATACACTTTGAATTATTTTGAAATTCTTCTCTGTACAAACACTTAACATTGGTATATAAATATACATATGTACAACCTCTCTCCTTGTATTGAGAGTAGGCCTTTGAATAATACAATTGCCCAATTTCTTCTTTAAAAGAATCTTAAAAATAATACTGTACTACAAGATCTTCTTAGCAACTACTTTAGAATTTGAATTACAAATTTCGTATAGTAGTTTTTAACCTAGCTTAATTGATAAATATTTAATAATTATACAAAAAACTTGGGATTGTCAGAAGTTTGCAATAGAAAAAAAAATATTGTTTGAAATTATGGGAAAGGATCACATCTTATTATATAATCCACAGCACAATAATAGACTTTACAATATTGATTTCAACTCATCCTGGCCATTTTGCACAATGTTGCATCTTTTAAATCCCAACCAGGTTTACTCAATTGGAAGACAAGGTTTGTATAAAAAAATTTCAACATCATTTGCTCCACAATCCCTTCTTTCTGCCATGTAGTGCATTTTTTTTAGAATTCTTTCATATAGCCTTTCACCTCATACAACATTCAACCTTAACAAAACTTTTAAAAATCTGTTTGATTATTTTTAGTGTTCTTTTTTATTCTGCAAAAAATAACAGTGTTTCCTTTTATGACAAAATATTAATTTATTATCATGAATTTTAGGAGGTGGTGCTCTAATTATTAAGCTTTTTTTTTTCTCACAATAAGTGGGGAGAGAGGATTTAAGGACAAAGTTTAACTACAAAATTAGTTGCAACCTTAAACTACGATCTTACTCAATAAAATAAATATTACTACATATTTTAAAAATCTAACCGTTGAGTTGCATGTTCTTTATGCTCTTAATACACATGTCAAAATTTGTGTTAATCGGATATTATTTACTATATGATCTATAACCTTATATTTTATGCATTATTTTAAACTATAAAAACATGCAATTTAAATAATTTATTGACTAACAAAAACACATGTATATGACTAGCAAAAAATTAAAAAATAGATATAAACAACTATATATAAATGAGAAACCTTCAACATTTTTTTAAAACAAAATTTATGAAACTATCAACAAATTATGAAATGTATAAAAACGGAAGTTTTGAGAACTCACCGTCCAAACTGTAAAGAAATGAGAAGATGTATCATTTTATAAAAAATGTTGTAAAATAGTTTGTTGCTCAAGCATTTTTCTTGTATAAAACTGGACACATATTTGAAGCAATGCATATTAATATTTTAAGAATGTTATCCAAAAATAAAATAAATGGTTACCATGTACGTTTATACAAGTCTAGTTTAAAACCTATGAAAAATGTAATTACATATATAAAGTTTATATAATATATGATTACGTAGTATTTTTTTTTTTTTTTGAGAGAGAGTTTTCAATCTATAGCATCTGCTTCTGATGATAACTATTTATCATAGACCAAGACACCAATTAGTTTTTGGTGTAGGCAAACATTATGTGACATCTAAGTGTCAAGGTTATTTATCACATTGTTCCATTTATAGCTGATTGTCAACTAATAATCCTTTCTTTTTAACTAAGAAAAAAATATCGATAGTATATAGTTTCGTACTATCAGTGCATCCTGAGGGAGGGGAGCCTTTATTTTGATAGGGGAAGAGGATATATGTATGTACTAAATGTTTTATATATTATTTACCAAAAAAAAAGTTCTATATATTGATATCAATTTTTTTTTTTTTTTTTTTTTTGAGGAAAGTATCAAATTGTGTATTGTTAACGTGTATAGTATTATGGGCTTTAGGCCCAAACTAGATTTCTTGTACTACACTCTTACTTGTACTGCACTCATATGCCTCTTATATAAAGGCACTTATGTGTATTCTTTTATTGTGAAATACAATACAATAATTCAGTATTTCTAACATGGTATCAGAGCCATCGCTCTGACTTTTTCTTTGCAGTCTTGTCTCTCATTGGTGTTATTCCAGACTCACAATTGCTTCCGCCGTTACAACTGCTGCTGCAGCCATTCGCCGTTAAACCTTTGACGCATTTCAGTCATCGTCTCTGGTTCCGGACCTGTAGCCGCCGTTGTTTAGAGTCTCGAGACCACTGCCATACCGTCGCCGCCGTGATCCTTGCCCCGATTGTGTTTTCGCAAGTACCACTAAGATCGTCCTCCGCCGATCTACTCATTCGTGAAAACCTGACCATCATCGGAGCTCACACGCGCCCTCACGCGCCACCAAAATATTCTGCGCCAAATCTCACGCGCTCCACGCGCCAACTCTCTTCTCCACGCGCCAGATCTGCACCTGCTGACGTCAGCCCTAGGTGACGTCATCACTGCCACGTCATCTGCTGACATCATCATCCATTCTTCTACTGACATCACCCGCCACGTCAGCTGACGTCATCGTTGACCAGCCCGATTGACCCGCGTTGACCTTACCGTTGACTTGCGTTGACTTGGACCGTGGTTGACTTTGACCGTTGACTTTTCTTCAAAGTTGACTTTTTGCAGTCCAGGTGCTTCTTACCCAGTTTTTCGCGTAGATTTCATTTTTGTAGTAGGAAAAACGAAGCCCTCACCATTCGAATCTAATTCTTAAGCCCACTATCTACAAATACATATTGCAGTGGATTTATTGGGCCCCGTGTACCAATTCGTTACGCTACAAACACCATTATAATAAGTGTCTAATGCTAGAATATATAATACAATTTATATACATATAAAATCTAAATTAATAAATTGTCTATAAGAAACTTTCATAATTATCGAATTTCATATTTAGGAAAAAATATATGAAAAGAATATATGATGTTAAACTTTGTCCTGCATTGTACGCAGTACCAGCTTGTAAAATAAGTATTACAATTTTTTTTTTTTTGATAAACTTAAAATAGGTATTACAATAGCAAGAAACCATAAGCACACATACATCTTTAGGTTTACAAACAAAACCATTATTACAACTTCAAATACGATTATACACATATATTGTCAATATGTATAACCAGTTTCAGCTTAAAAGCTAAATATATAAATAGTCATTCCTTATTAAGCATGCATACACAGCGGGGAGCGTTGAAAAGAAAACCTTTCACACATTGTCCATAGTGTAGTGTCTTCGGAAACATCATCAGGCACATCTCCTGACAGATCAAGCTATCGTGGCATCGCATTGTGAGACGAACTTTACGATGTGAATACTTTTTCCTCACAAGAACATTAGGCTTTATGTTTTTCAAATATCCTATTATATATACAAAGAGATCATGAAAAAGCAAAAAGTTTATACATTAGAATATATGCTTAGGACATGAAAGTTGTGATTATAATATCCTGAAGATTAGGACTATCATTAGATTGAATCTACATGAATGTTTATATTATATATAGGTCCCGTATATTAAGTGTGTATGCAATATTCCTATAAATATTTAATTCATATTTGTAAGTAGTGACTCTATTGTATAAAACTTTTATTTGAGTTTTATGTCACCTTACAACCTTACATAAAATTCAAAATTTAACAATCCACACACAGTGGGTTGCACAAGGATCATATATAACGGTTATAACCTAATGAAAATATTTCATTAATATAATTAAAATTGAATAATAAAATAAAAAGTACTTTATCTTACATGATGAATATGCATATCATTATTGAACAAGTTTTATAAAAAAAAAAATTTATAATAGATTATAAAACAATTTAGCATGAATAAACCCCTTTTTAATTTTGTGAAAATTTTGATAATTGGGTTTAGTTGGAGAAGTATTTGCATTATCCAAAATGAACAGTGTTAATAATTTTAATATACTTATAACTGTTGGAAAAACTGATTTTGCATTTCATACAAAACACGCAGCGGAAGCAACACAATGATCTATTTCATTCATGAGAGATAACATATAACCTTGAATTCTAGAACAAAGAAGAGAAAGCGTACCTTGATGCAGTAAAATTCAAAACAAGACTTGAGAATACCTTCAATCTTCATCCCAATTTCACATGGTGCCTAAGATGAGTGGTCTCTCAATCAGTTCTTACGTACGTTAATTTTCCTTTGGAAAAGTGTATTCCAAAATCCTGTAGAGAAAAACTGTTTTCTCTTCTTTTAATCATACGTACATATTAACTGCCCTTAACAGTTACTTTATTTAATAACTCTTATTAAATAAAAATTGATTATCTAATTGGATTAGCCTTTTAGGCCAACTTAATTGGGCTTAAGTGTGTGGCTTGGGATGGGACCAAATGGACTAATAAGGCTCTAGCTTCAATAGGCTTCAGACTTATTTGTTAACTCTTGACAAGTCCAAAACTACCATTAATTATATAACAAATATCACTATGGAAATATAATTGCACTCTAGGCCTTATTAATAAATTATATCCCAAGACTCTAATATAATATCATTTGACCCTTCCATGAAATATCCATAATGAACAAAGTCATAGTAAACTATCACTTTGTAAACAACTATTTTATTCCTTGAGTCCCCGGTTTAATATTTTAGTTATTCATATTTATGAAATTTAATTTCAATAAATATTAACTTTAGTAACTCTTTACTAAAGTAGCTGGCCCTGAATAACCAGTTCCCATTAAATTTATCTCAAGGAGATATTTCGTGTCTCTATGAAAGAGATTATGGATTCCATCTTGAGAATATGTGTTCCCTCAACATTACGTGTGGTTATCCAACATATTGAGGTTTTGACCGTTAAATTAGATCTCACTCCTAATATATCAAAATAACCTACATTTCATGATCGGGTTCACTATCCTCTTAGAATTAAGAGTTTATGAAATTATAAGTTGTGAGATTAATTATTCAGGTGACAGTTGTTAATTGAATAATTAATCTCACAGCGGTTTAGTTCAATATGTCTTACACACTTTAGACACATCAACTAGAGGTCTCCACTTCCATGATCAAGACAAACCATCTTAGTTGATGTGTTATAGTCTTCACAGATGAAATGCCCAATTTCATCACCGACCACAAACTACATTTTGAGTTTACAAAGACTTGTGATTTATGTCTTTTGTAATTAAATCACATAAATCACATACAATGCATCTCAAGGACTATGATAATGTCCAATTAGTTCATTTACAAGTAATCTCATATAATTAAACAATTTAGTTATTTACAACATGCCAATAAATTGGATTTTAGGGCATAAACCCTAACAATAACTAGTCATATGGAAAAAAAATTATGTTATAACTTGTAATCTTAACATTGAGTCACCTAGTATAACTACAACGTGTAACACCCAAATTTTATTATTAAAAAAAATTACTATAATTTTTAAAAATAATATAAAATAAATAATGAAATCTTTTTAAATTTATAAAAAATCTTGGTTGTTAAATTTTAATTCGAAGAATATCTTTGAAACTTTGGCAATATAGAATTCCACTTGGAGAAATTATGTTAATTATTTTAATTTACTTAAAGTGTGAAACTTGATACAACGTGGAAGATTTCAACTTTTATCATTTTGTACATGATTATATAATTTGGAAATGAACTTATATTATATGTATTTTTTATTTGGAGTCTTTCGAAAATAATAACTAAATGATTAAATATTACATAATTTGTAACTCTCACATAGTTTATCAAAGGTTTTATAGTTTCATATTGAAGGATACGGATTTGTAGCGTTCAGAGAGGTTTTAATCACAACTTATAGTCCCTCGATGTAACTACTACTTCTAAAACTAAATTTTATTATATAACATATATGATATGTATGTATATCATATACTATATAATAAAAGTTGGGTTTAGAAGTCATGGTTGCGCCAAGTGGCTTCATCAAATTGCAGAATTAAAAAAAAAAAAACTTTTAAGAAAAAATAGATATAATTTTTCCTCCTCTATAATTCTAATTTGATAAAAATATTAATTTGATTACAATCCAAATTCTATTTTAATTTAATTACAATCCAAAATTTTCATCTAATCCTTTACTTAAAAATATTAACTAAAAAAACAAAAAAGAAGTAAATAAGATAGAATTAGTCTATTGCGTATCAAACTATCAACCTACATTTGAGTTTTCTTTTTCTTTTTATTATTTTTAGATAAGAACAAATAGACATCGTGTATCACAATAAGATAAAATAAAAAACAAAAAACAAAACAAAAGACAAAAAAGAAGTAAATAAGAAAGAATTAGTCTATTGCGTATCAAACTATCAACCTACATTCGAGTTTTCTTTTTCTTTTTTCTTTTTTTAGATAAAAACAATGGTATATTTGTTTTTATCAATTTCTTTGGATAAAATAATAATAAGCATTTTTACAAAATATACCACCTACATTTTGTTCATATCAACTTCTTCTTTGTTTATTTGGATAAAATAACAAAACATGCATAACTTTCTCACAATTGAAAATTCTCTATATATACCCTTTTTTATATATTCATATGCACAACTTCTTCTTTCTGTGGCTTCTTTTTTATGTTTTTTATGTTTTTTTTTTTTTTTTTTATTAATTTTTTTAATTTTTTTATTATAGAAACACTACTTATTGTTCTAACCAATTTTTTTTCTCTTCTCCATTATCAATAATTCTCCTTCTTTTATAATTTCTATATGTTGATTAGAAATCTAACTCTCTTTTTGTTTTTGTTTTTATTTTTTTTTCTTATAACTTAGGCAATTCAACATTTGTGAAATCCATAGTAGAATGCTCTGTCAAACATACCATCCACACTATTACAAGTAGGTATTACTCTATAAAGGCAATTTTAAATCCATTATATAGGGTTTCATATTTATTTATGGGTTGTATTTTGTGTTATGTGTAAATGTGCGTTATTAGATTAAATTAATTTTCTTGAATAGTAACATTTTTATGTTACTATTTTCCATTTTTATTTTTGTTATTAGTAATATTATATGTGTGTAGAAGTGATTGTCTAACATTATGAGCATGTAAAATTTCACTGTAATTATTATTATTTTTTTTTTGGTTTTTACATATGTCAATATTCATACCTATATTTAGCATCCACAAGACATTTGGAAAAAAAAAAAAAAAAATCTAATACACAGCATGTTATGAATATCAACAACACATTCCTTCACAAGATTGCTATAACCAAGTAATATTAAATCTACATCAAGAAAAGAATCCACACCGCAATATGATCTTGCATTTTTCCTTGAACTAATAATTTTTTTTAAAACAATTGTCTATATCATTTTTCTTCCTTAGGACTCCTTTAATATTAAATTTTCACAACTCTCCACTCATCTTTTAGGAGATTCCGTTTAGATAAAAGAGGTCATTAATGTATCAAAACGTAAGTCTAAATAAATGATTGAAAAAAAAATACCATGTAAGTATGTACACTGATGATGCCAAAAATTCTTAGTGAGCCACACAGTCCTCACGTGCTCTAGACAGAACTTGCGAAACAGAAACAAAGAAGACCTTGCAAAGAGTACCGGTGTGGTACCGGCCAAATACCCTCCGAAGGTTAAGTTAGAGAGAATTTCTACAACTCTAGAGTGCCAGAGTTGGGAGAATTACGCGTACCTTGATTTGTGAGGGTTTTAGAGTTTTTATAGTAACGTAGAGCCGACCTTAATTTCTTGGTGGAGAGGGTATTTCCTTGTAGGAAAGATCTTCATTAATATTCGCATTTTACAGGATCATTTCCTTATAGGGATTCCCATAATTATGGCGGGGCGTGGAGCGCAAGACATGCCCATACCAGAATCCTTGGAGACTACCTATGCCACGTGGGCGCCATGTGGATGCCATAAGGGTGACACGTGTCCTCAACAGACCGTCTCCTTTTTAACCGTTCAGGTCGCGAATCCGTTTGCCAGTTTTGTTAGACCAATTGTACTGTCTCTTCTGGCTATCTTGTCTCTAAAGTCTGACTCCATTAATTCGATCTGTCTACCCTTGGATTTACCCCTATCAACTGCCCCCCACTCCATGGGTCCATTGCTTTATCCGCCAGACGAACATGTGGGGTGACGACCTCAGCTAGTTCTTGGGAATCGTGCTTTGATTGACAGGGTGGTTGAAAGTCATAAATGTTGTGGGATACGTGGCGAAACTTTAGTGGCTAGTTACTCGGATCAAAGCGTCGCTTCGTCTTCTGCGCCGTTTCCTCTATATATATATGTCACCTTTCCCCTTCATTTCTACTCTTTGCAACCATTTCCTAGTGTCAGAGAGCCATCGTCACCTGCAGGAAGCTATCAATCGGTCACCTAAGTGCATCCGTTCACTGCACTGTTTCCGTCCTTTCTTCGCGTCGTACACTTGTAAGTGCTCTGTCCTATACACATATATTTTATTTTTTCTTTTCTAGTTTTGTTTAAGTACTGTATGTTCGTCGCATATTCAGACCTGTAGAGTCTTAGGAGTTTATCCGTCACGTGTAGGTGTAATAGATGTCTAGTGAGGCGTCGAGTGAGTAATCGTGTGTTTGCGAAGGAGCGGACTACGATGAGGCGTACCTGTTAGGTCAAGACGACCCCGACGCCTCTTATACTGAAAGGGTTCCGTTTGCCAACTCACCTTCCGAGGAGGAGGATGAGGATTCGGACATGGATGGGTCAGAGAGTGACACAAGTGGAGATTCAGATGACGAGGAGAACGTTGTTTCTCCCATTAGATATGTCATTGGCCCTGACAGCCTTAGGAAGTTCGTTCTTCCCTTTATGTGGACGGTCAACGATTTCAACTCAACCATTCAAAGAAAACACTTCAATACCCTATGGGAGAGATATCAGATTCCCGATGATATCCCCATCCGTCTACCTTTTAAGTTTGAGAAGTGTTATTACTGTGGTGTTGACAACGTCGGGGTGTACGAGCAAATGTTCAAGGCGGGATTCAAATTGCCTTTGAGTGCTCTCCATTGTCACTTACTCCAGTACTTAGTACTAGCCGTCACCCAGATTGCTCCGAATGCTTGGAGAATTTTCCTCGGGGTGGAGGTGCTGTAGGGGGTTCTAACCAAAGGGAGGCATCAGCTAATCGTAGAAGAGTTCTTCCATTGCTACCGTCATTCTGAGATTATGAAATCTAAGGGGATTTATAGCTTTCTGTCGAGGAAACCGGCGCTTAGGCTAGTGTACGAGACCCCTGATTCCAACTGGAATTGGAAGAACCAATACTTCTTTATCCATGGGGACAACTAGATGTGTCACCCGGATGAATGGGAGAACATGCCCATTGTTGATAAAACTTGGGGTATAATGGCCCCGTCTGGTAGGCATCCGTCTGTTTTAAGCTTGCTCGTTTATTTATTTTGTCCATTTTGTTTGTTATTCTAACCGTCTCTTATTACAGCTCAAGACCGTCCAGAGGTTACCCTTGAATAGTGGAGCTTCTTGGAGAACATCTTCAACATTCCTTTACAAGAGAGGACGTGAAAGAAGCTCGTCACTCTGAACACCCTGCATTGGTACTGTGAAGGTCCTAAGCCTACAGCCGCAACTCGTCGTTACGACGCACAAGCACGCCAACGTGAGCCCGTCACCTATTCCTTGCCCTTTTTTCCTTTAAGTAATTTCTGTCTAATTCTTTCATTCCGTCCCCTTTGGTGCAGAAATGGAAGACGGTAAGAGGAGGGCTTTCATTCGTCAGCAAGCCGCAGCTCGAGCGAGGAAGCAGCAGGAAAAGGGTGTGCCCCCTAAGGGAACGGGTCCATTGAACCTGCTCCTAAAAAGAAAAACGACGGACAAGGTTGACCGTCTCCCTAAGAAACCAAAGGTGGTGACTAGTTCAACCGTCAGGGAGACATCTCTGACCACCCAGTTGCCTCCTCCGCCCTGTCCTGGGAAAGGGAAAGGTTTGATGACGGACCAAGGTCCCGTCTCTAAGAAGCGTATCGTCCTCCTCCGTGAGGATTTGCAGTATGCCATTGGGCAACTCTCGTCCATCATCAAGGCTGATGATTAAGAGGACTTGGGCAACCATGCAACCGAGGCCATGGGGGAGACGGGCCTTTTCAGCCTGGCACAGGTGTGCGTCCGTCCTTCTTTCTTTCCCGTTGCTTTGTTACCTTTGTTTCTAATGATGTTTTGATTTTTACAAGGGGTGCTTATGATGAAGGGTCTAATGGACCGTTGCATGGCCCGAGAGCAGTTGGTGGATTGTCTCAAAGAGAGGGCCGAGACAGTGGAGATATGGCTTTGTGAGCTTGAGGCCTGGAAGAAGGTTTAGATCAGGAAACTTGACCTGACGAAGAAAGCTTTGAAGGAGTCGGAGGAGAAGACCGAGGTGCTGACAAACGTGCTTAAGGACAAGGAGGGGGAGGCCTCCTCGCTAAGGAAGCAAGTTTGTCACGCCAAGGAGGATGCGGTAAAGGAATTCTGTGACTTCAACACCTTCCTATACGAGCTAAGCGGTTGTTTTGTCGACGGCTTCAACGACTGCCTCCGTTAGGTCAAGGCCTCCTTCCTAGATCTGGACTTATCCCAGATTTCAATTGACGCCATGACCTAGACCCCAGCCCGACCCGTTGACCCCGAAGGCATCGACGAGTTGTTTATGGACGACCCTACTCCCGACGCTCAAGGTGACGGAGAGGTCGCTCTTCATGATGATTAGGTGAAATCCATCGAGGATGAGACCCGTCCTCTTGAAGAGGCCAAGACGGTTGATAAAGAGAAGGACGTGGAGACCTCTGTCGATCAGCCATAGATTTTTGAATTGTCGTCGTTATCTTTTTTATCTTTTTCCCTTTTTTTTTTCTTCTTTTTTTTTATTGTAAAAATTCCTAGGAGAACAATATTCACGTTATCATTATCGTCGCCCATGGTTTTTGGGTTTTGGATATAAACATTTGCCCTCCATGGGCCTTTATCTACTATGTTTTTATATCCATTGCTTGCCTTTTATTCTGTATGTATGAACATGCTTTGCCATTATATTTCAATGGGTTTTTCTATCTATGTGGGATCAAACACACCCATTCGTTCATAAACTTAGCAATCTTTGAACTTAATAAACACCTGTCTAGAATATATGTTTAGAAGGCATCCGTCGAGATGCATCCGTCCATATAGGGACAGTGCGATTTCAAGGCGTTCTTGAGATGTACCCGTCCCCATAAGGACATGGTAATTTTCAAAGCATCCTGTGAGATGCACCGTCCATGTATTTACGTAGTAAATTTTAAGGCACCCTTTGGGATGTATCCGTCCTCTTAAGGACTTGGTAAATTTCAAACCATCCTTTGAGATGCATCGTCCACGTATGGACATTATCAATTTTAAGGCATCCCTTGGGATGTATCTGTTCACTTAGGGACTTGGCATATTTCAAGGTAGCCCTTGGGATGTATCCGTCTGCTTAAAGGACTTTAATAATAGATGCATTTTTGTAGAGATGTATATACACATGACATATCTGAATAACTCCTCTTATTATGGAAAATACGTGCATAAGCCAAAAATTGTTCTTTGAAAAAGTAAAAAGCTGCCCTTTGGGCTTAAAAAGTACTGTAAATAAAAATTAACTAAAAAGAAATAAACTAGAACTGAGAGTGGTGCTCTGCATGCCGTCGCCTACTAGTAGTATTTCTTTAGGTGCTCGGTGTTCCATGGATGGTGAAACTTTCGTCCATCAAGTGTTTCCAGGTGATAGGTGCATTTCCTTTGCCACGAAGCGATTCTGTAGGGTCTTTCCCAATTGGGTCCTAGTTTCCCTTGGTAGGGATCTCTTGTAGTGCCCGTCACCTTTCTCAAGACTAGATCTCCAACTTGAAAATCCCTGTGTCTGACTTTGGAATTGTAGTGCTTGGCCATGAGGTCCTGGTATTGTACTAACCTTTGTTCGGCTGTTGCTCTGACCTGGTCTACTAGGTCCAGCTGTAGGCACATGGATTCGTCGTTCCTGCTTTCATCATAGTTCTCCACCCTGTAGCTTGTGAGCCCGACCTCAGCGGGGATAACGGCGTCACTCCCGTATGCTAGTCGAAAGGGTGTTTCTCCTGTAGGTGTTCTGGTCGTCGTCCTGTACGCCCACAGTACACTTGGTAGCTCGTTTGGCCATATGCCCTTTGCCATCTCAAGCCGAGTCTTGATGATCTTGAGCAAGGATCAGTTCGTGACCTCAACTTGTCCGTTGGCCTGAGGGTGGGCGAGGGAGGAGTAGTGATTCTTGATCCCCAATTGTGAGCAAAAATCCCTAAATGGCTCGTTGTCGAACTGCTTTCCGTTGTTCGAGACCAAGACTCTAGGGATCCCGTATCTGCAGATGATGTTTCTCCAGACGAAGATTCGAACGTTTTTCTCTGTGATGATGGCCAGGGCTTCAGCTTCTACCCATTTGGTAAAGTAATCTATGCCGACTACTAGGAACTTTAGTTGCTTTATCGCTGTTGGGAATAGGCCCATAATGTCTAACCCCCATTGGGCAAAAGGCCACGGGGCCGTCATCGGAGTGAGCTCTTCTGTTGGCTGCCTGATGATGTTGCTGAACTTCTGACACTTGTTGTAAGCTTTGACATAGGCTTGGGCATCCTTTTGCATGATAAGCCAATAGTATCCTGCCCGAATCAGCTTGTGCATTAGTGATCATGACCCCGAATGGTTCTCACAGATCCCTTTATGAACTTCCCTCATGACATAATCGGCTTCCTCGGGGCTTAGGCATCTTAGGTATGGTCGGGAGAAGGCTTTTTTGTACAAGATATCCTTTATTAGGACGAATTGTGCCGCTTGAACCTTCAGCTTCCTTGCGGCCTTCTTACCTTCAGGTAATGCGCCATCTTTCAAGTAGGAGACTATTGGTGTGGTCCAGTTGCTTTCGGAACTTATCTCCTGCACACCGTCGCCATCTATTAAAGGTGAAAGCTGAACAAAAGAAAGTACCTTACTGGGGATGAGCATGTGTTGCGCTGATGCGGCCTTGGCAAGATGGTCGACTTGCTCATTTTCTCACCTTGGGACTTGAACAAAATTGGCTTGAAGGTCGTTCACCCGTTTTCTTACTTGCTCCAGGTACTTCTTCATCCTTTCACCTTTGCATTCAAAATCACCATTCACTTGACTTGTGACTACCTGAGAGTCGCAATAGAAAACCACACTTGTGGCTTCTGCTGCTTTGGCGAGATCTAGTCCTGCCACTAGAGCTTCGTATTTCGCCTCATTGTTGGTTGTAGGGAAGTCAAGATGGACCATGCACTCGATCTCATCCCCTTCTAGGGAGTGGAGCACTATACTCGCTCCGCTAGCATGCTTGTTAGATGATCCGTCCGTGTGGATACTCCATTGAGGGTGCTCTCCTACCCCCTGGCCTTCCATGTTGGTGAACTCTGCGATGAAGTCAGCGACCACCTATCCCTTCATGGCAGTGCACGGGCGGTATTGTACTTCGAATTCACTCAACTCAATTGCCCATAGTGCCATTCGTCCAGTAGCTTCAGGGCTACTCATTGCTCTCCGTAGAGGCTTGTCTGTCAAAACAATCACCTGTAGGCCTGGAAATATGGTTTGAGCTTACGAGTTGCAGTTACCAAGGCGAAGGTTAGCTTCTCCATCGGGGGGTACCTCTCCTCTGCACCTCGGAGCGCTCTGCTAGTGTAGTATATGGGCTTCTGCACCCTGTCTTCTTCTCTGACCAAGGCTGCGCTGATGGCAACTGGGGAGACGGCCATGTAAAGAAATAACTCTTCCCCGTCTTTGGAAGGACTTAGTAATGGCGGGGAGGAGAGATATGCCTTTAGGTCCTCAAATGCTTGTTGACACTCGACCATCCACTCAAAGGACTTCTTCAATGTGTGAAAGAAAGGTAGGCACTTGTCTGTTGCCCTTGACACAAACCTATTCAGCACCGCTACCTTGCCGTTGAAGCTTTGCACTTCTTTTATGTTCCTAGGTGGTTCCATCTCCATTATGGCTTGGATCTTGTTTGGGTTGATTTCAATGCCCCTCTGAGACACCATGAACCCTAGGAATTTTCCCGCTGTTACTCCAAATGCACATTTACTCGGATTGAGCTTCATGTTGTATGAGCGTAGGGTATCGAAAGTCTCACTAAGGTTGTCCAGATGGTCGTCTTCCCGTCGAATTTTCACTAGCATATCATCCATGTAGACTTGTACATTCCTCCCAATTTGATGTGCAAACATTTTGTTCATTAACCTCTGATACGTTGTGCTCGCGTTCTTGAGACTGAATGGCATCACTTTGTAGCAGAAGAGGCCTTGGCTGGTGACGAACAAAGTCTTCTCCTGATTTGCCTCATTTAGCTTGATCTGCTTGTAACTAGAAAACGCATTCATAAAGCTCAACAACTGGTGTCTTACTGTCGAGTCTACCAGGACGTCGATCCGCGGGAGTGGGTAGCTATCTTTGGGGCACGCCTTATTCAAGTTCGTGAAGTCTACACACATCCTCCACTTTCCATTGGCTTTCTTGACCATCACAACATTGGTCAGCCAATCGGGGTAGTATACTTCTTGTATGAAGTTTGCTTCCCACAATTTGCAAACTTCTTCCATTATAGCCCTGTCTCGCTCCTGGACGAACACTCATTTCTTATGTCGGATAGGGGGAAAAGAGGGTGATACATTTAAACTATGAACCATGACCGAAGGGTCAATCCCGGGCATGTCTTCGTGGCTCCAGGCAAAGACATCTTGGTTCTCTCTCAGGAATGTCGTGAGTGCTTGACGGACTGGGGGGCTGGCAAGGGTGCTGATCCTGGTCGTTCGCTCAGGTTTGGAGTCATCGAGGAGTATCTCTTCGAACCCTTCAACAGGCTCTACAACCGTCCGTTGTTCTTCTATGCTCATGGTTTGTAAGTGGTCATCCATCTCCAACATTGCTACGTAGCACTCGCGCGCTACCACTTGGTCTCCATGTACCTCTCCTATTCCATACTCGGTGGGGAACTTGATCATCAGGTGATAGGTCGAAGTTACGGCCTTCCACGAATTGAGGGTAGGGTGGCCTAGTATGGCATTGTAAGCAGACGAACAATTGACGACAAGGAATGTAACATCCTTAGTAATTTGTTGAGGGTAATCACCAATCGTCACGGGCAATGTGACCGCACTGAGGGGGTACACTCTCATTCCTTCGAACCCAACGAGCGATGCATTGGTCGGTATGAGCTGTTCTCTCTCGATCCTTATTTGCTGGAACGCCAGGTAATTGAGGATATCAGCAGAGCTTCCATTATCAACTAGGACCCGGTGTGTGTTATAATCCCCTACTCGTATGCTAACAACGAGTGCATTGTCGTGTGGGTGGTGGAGACGTCGAGCATCTTCCTCCGAGAACCCAATTGTGGGGTTGTTGACCCGTGCCATCTTTGGAATGAAACCCGTCAGCTGGACGCTCTGAACCATCCTTAGGTAAGTCTTACGTGCCTTTTTGGACGAACCGGAAGCTGCGGTGCCCCTTACAATCATCCTTATGTCTCCTAGGACTGGCTTGGGGCGCTCGTTATCCCTTCTTACAGCCTGCTCTTGTGGTGGGTCTACCCTTTCTTTGTTGACGAATCGTTGTAGTTTGCCTTGTTTGATAAGGGCTTCAATTTGCTGCTTTAAGTCATAGCATTCAGATGTATCATGACTGTGATCCTGGTGAAAACGGCAATACTTATCTCTAGACCTCTTGCTAGGTTCTCCCTTCAACTTGTCAGGCTACGTCAAGGTTGTATTGTCCTTGATTTGCATCAATACCTGATCAATCGGGGCAGTCAGCAGGGTGAAGTTGGTGAACCTTCTAGTGGGGGGGCTTAGAGCGCCTATCCTCCCATCTGTCTCCGGTCCTAGTCATCTTCCGTCCCCTGTCCTGCCGTGCATCTTCTTTCCTTTCCCTCTTCTTAGGTTTCTCCTTTCGGGCCAGTAGCGCATCCTCTGCGTTAATGTATTTAATAGCTCGATAAAGTACATCTGACATCGTCTTTGGGTCGTTCTTGTATAAGGAGAACAAAAACTTCCCCTTCCGCAGACTATTGGTGAATGCAGTAACAAGTATCTTGTCATCAGCTTCATCTATTGAGAGGGCTTCCTTGTTGAAACGGGTTATATAAGACTTCAGTGTCTCGTCCTCTCGTTGCTTGATGCTCAACAGGCACGCAGTTGACTTCTTATTCCTGTGCCCCTCGATAAAGTGCGAGGCAAATTGCGCGCTCAGCTCCTTGAAGGTACCAATGGAGTTGGGCGTTAATCTGTTGAACCACACCCTTGTGGGACCCTTCAGCGTAGTTGGGAAGGCTCAACCCATGATCTCGTCCGCCACACCTTGTAAGTGCATGAGGGTTTTGAATGACTCAGGTGGTCCAAGGGATCTTTTGACTCGTCATAGGCTTCTATCTACGGCATACGGAACTTTGCAGGAAGGGGGAACGAAGTGATAGGTGCTGTGAATGGCGAGTTCGTTTGATGGACCAGCTCGTCAAGGTCATTTGACACCCGCCCCTTGAGGGCGCTCATCATGAAGTCCATCCTCTCCTTCATCATCTGCATTTCCGCGACCATATGCGGTGGTGCTGTATCTGCGACGGATGGACTGCTGGTATCTTGTCGCTCTTGTCTGCTCGGGGCATTGCTGCCATCTCATCCTTCTCAGTCTCTCCTCTTAGCGCTGGTGCCCTATTGCTCCTCTCCGTGACTGTTGAGTCCAACGTCCCTTTGGTGTAGCTGTTCCTCCAGGTCGTGGTTTTGCTTAGTAAGGTGTTCCACAGCCGCGGCCAGGGTCCGTACCTGTCTTTCAAGTGCAGTAGTGCATGGTTCATCTCCGTTATTGTTGTTGGTTGCCATCGAGCGAGTGAGTACCATACAACTCTTTGTTTGGGAAGTGTTGATATGGCTCCTATTGCTTTCTCGTTCTTTCCCACAGACGGTACCAACTGATGATGCCAAACATCGTCAGTGAGTCGTACAGTCCTCACGTGCTCTAGATAGAATCTGCAAAACAGAAACAAAGAAGACCTTGCAGAGAGTATTGGTGTGGTACTGGCCAAATACCTTCCAAAGGTTAAGTTATAGGGAATTTCTACAACTCTAGAGTGCCAGAGTTGGGAGAATTATGCATACCTTGATTTGTGAGGGTTTTAGGGTTTTTATAGTAGTATAGAGCCGATCTTAATCTCTTAGTGGAGAGGGTATTTCCTTGTAGGGAAGATCTTCATTAATATTCGCATTTTACAGGATCATTTCCTTACAGGGATTCCTATAATTATGGCGGGGCGTGGAGCGCAAGACATGCCCATACCATAATCCTTGGAGACTACCCATGCCACGTGGGCGCCATGTGGATGCCATAAGGGTGACACATATCCTTAACAGACCGTCTCCTTTTCAACCGTTTAGGTCGCGAATCCGTTTGCCAGCTTTGTTAGACCAATTGTACTGTCTCTTTTGGCTATCTTGTCTCTAAAGTCTGACTCCGTTAATTCGATCCGTCTACCCTGAGATTTACCTCTATCACACACAATTTAGATGTAACTACAAATGTCATATAAGACAGACAATTAATAAGTTGGAAGAGAATATTTTTTTTTCCATATATAAATATGTTGTGTGATTGCTTAAGACTTTTAATAATAATACTTTATATACAATTTAAATGATCTAGACTCAAGTGATTATTAATTTATTATTTCTCAATAAAATTATTATAAAAGTTTATAGCCAAAATTGTGCAACGTACGGGAATAATAATAGTATATAGTATTTTTAGGAAATAAAAAAAATCTGAAGTTCCAAATAAACTTTTGCACAAGCATCAACGGGCAAATTACACTATTCTAATTTATTAAAAATCATATATGCCCTCTACATAAGGCAAAGAGGAATTCCGACCATAAACCTTTGTTTTTTTTTATTAATTTTTTATTTCATGAAACAACCCTACATTTCTTTAGTTAGAGAAATTAAAGAAAGTTGTTTGTGTAATAATAGATAAGCTTAAAAAGAAATACATGTACAAAAAAAAAAATCATAAACAAAGGTGTTCATATAACTAGAATGACATGTTGACGTGCAATATAAGAAAGACAGTGTTCCACACTAAACAAATTGAATATAGTTTAACCTTTAGAATTTTAAATATGTAAATAATATACATGAAACTAATGGTTAGCAACCTTTTAACAATGTATAAAAAGCTACATATCTGCCTTGAAAAGCAACACTATGAATACCCAATTGTATAAAAAATTTCAGCAGCTAAACAAAATTGGTGATGACGAAGCAGGAATTTGCCTCGTTAGTATACTCCTCGTCAGTGTGATGGACGACCTGTAAAACCTGTGTCACAAAAAGCACTCAATAGATAAGGGCATTGGTTTGGGCCTACCAAGGACCCTCTGATGCTTAAGTTAGCTTATTTTCTCTGGAAAAACTGTAATTTGTATAGTGATTGTGTGTTCCTGTCTTTTTACATGTTTTTCCTGGCTTTATATAGCCTTAGGTTGAGTTAATACTCAGTAAATCGTTATGTTACAACTGGGTAATCAATGCTTAATGATTGCAATTTAACTCCAACGATTTCTGTTTGTAATTGGTCCTCAATTCTGTATTATTGGACGATGGTAACGGTTTTGTGCTATTCATTGCTCAGTTATTGATTGCTGCTTGGAGTTAATGCACATACGCTCGTCCACATCCTTACTCGTCACTATCAGTGACGATTTGCAAGTAATGGACGACCATTTATATGCTACTCGTCAGTTGGCCCCCTTATTCCTTTGTCGTCTATTGTTTGGACGAGCTAAGGAATATGGAAAGTCCGTTTTGGGCAGATCACTTTGTACGTGCCTTGAGATCCTCGTCCCATCATATTTATTGTGGGGCGATATTTTTGTCAGCTGATCGCCACGTTCCATGTTTGTGTTGGCCGCACGTGTGTGTTTTCCTTGAGTTTCCCGCGCATTGAATTCATTTCCTTTTTTTTTTTTTTATCAAAAAGCCTTCTCATATTCCTTTTCTTCTTCTTCTTCGTTATACACTAAGCTTGGAGTTTTAAACTAAAAGAGAGTTCCTGCACCTTCTGTACGGTAAGACTCCTTTTTCTCCCTTAATGGTTGATTTTGATTTCATTAGGAAGGAAACTTCCTCTGTTTCGTTCTTCTTCGCTAGGTTAGGAGCATTTCTTGAGTCTTTTGGTGGACGTCGTCCCCACATAGGTTTATTTGTTCCTCAAGACTGTGGGGCTTTCAGGCCTATTTTGATTGGCCTTTACCCTTTGCTTCGTCGTTCTCTAATTGCCCATCATCTAGAGATGATTGCCATAGAGTACAGGGACAGCGACGTTAGGTCCAGTGAGTTAGAAGGTTTGTCGTCAAGTGGTGAGTCCTCTGATAAAGATTTTGAAATCGTAGTGTCAAAACCTCCATCATCTTCAAAACCTTCCTCCTCTTCAGAACCCTCATCTTCTTCAAAAGTTCTTTCGTCTTCAATCCCTTTTCATGCTCTCTCTAAGTCTTGCCTTTTAGAGTTGAGACATTTGAAATCTATCCGTAAGAGGTTTCAATTCCCTAAAGGGGTATCTATAATATTACCTCGTCCTAACGAGAAAGCATGCACATTTGCTTCATATTCGTTGGTTATTTGTCCAACAATCAGTTTGGAATTAGATCTCAATCTCACATTCTTGACTTCTATGGCCCTTGCAACCCTTAAGCTGGCAAGGACTGCTTCATACTCTGCCTCATTGTTTGTTGCTAGAAACTGGAGCTGAACCCCATATTTAAGGACGTCATTCTCTGGTGACGTCATTATGACATTGACGCCTCCGAGTCCTGTTACAGACGAGCCATCTAAATAAACTGTCCAATATTCTGCTTCTTAGTTAGGGTCTGGAAGAGTAAATTTTGCAATGAAATCTGCTAAAACTTGTGCCTTGATTGCTGTTATTGGCTTGTATTCAATGTTAAACTGGCTTAGCTCAACCGCCCATTGGACCATACGACCTGCGGTATCTGGTTTACTCATTGCTTTTTGGATTGGTTGGTCTGTCATAACTACAATGGTATGAGCTTGAAAGTACGGACGAAGCTTTCTCGAAGCCACGATTAATGAAAAGGCCATCTTCTCCATGCGTGGATACTTTGCTTCGGCACCTTGAAAGGCCTGACTTGTGTAATACACTGGCCTTTGTATCTTGGATTCCTCGCAGATCAAAGCTGAACTGACGGCTGTTTGTGATACAACTAAGTATAAAAACAGATCTTCCCCTTCTACTGACGGGCTTAGTAATGCAGGCTTGGCCAGATACTCCTTGAGGTTCTGGAAGGCTGCTTCACACTCGTCTGTCCATTGAAAAGCCTGTTTAAGAACTTTGAAGAAGGGAAGACACTTGTCAGTGGCCTTTAAGACAAACCTGTTTAATGCTGCTATGCGCCCTGTCAGTCTTTACACCTCTTTGACTGTCTTGAGAGATACCATGTTAAGTATAGCTTTGACCTTCTCTGGGTTCGCCTCAATTCCTCACTGAGATACCATGAAGCCTAGGAATTTTCTTGAGGAGGCTCCAAAAAGGCACTTCACAGGATTGAGCTTCATCTTATACCTTCTCAAAGTATCGAATGCCTCTTGAAGGTCTGCAAGATGGGTTTTAGCTCCCTGCTTTTCACAAGCATATTGTCTATATAGACTTCCATATTCCTCCTTATCTGCTTCTTGAACGGCATGACTTTGTAACAATACAGGCCTTGGCTAGTGACGAATGCAGTTTTCTCCTGATCTTCTTCCTTCATTATGATTTGGTTATAACTTCTTCCATGATTGCTTTATTCCGCTTTGGAGCGAATACTCGTCTTTTTTGTTGGACGGGCTTCTTTGTTGGGTCGAAGTTAAGACTGTGCTCAATCACTCATCTATCGATCCCTAGTATGTCCTCATGGCTCCATGCAAAGACATCCAAGTTCTTTTTCAAAAAATTCACCAACTCGTCCTTAAAGTCTGTTGAACCCCTTAATAGCTAGCATAATGACTAGGGGGTCATCATGGGGCTGCCTGATCCCCTTCACATCTTGCTCGGAGGAGACAACGTCGTCATTCCTAGTGCGACAATGTTTTGCCATTGGGTGGTTGACATGGACGCTGTTCACCTGCCTCTGCATCGCCTTCCTCAGGGACTTGTATGATCCTCCAACGACTGGTCCTCTAGTGATCGTCCTTATCTCTCCTATGATGGGTTTGAGATTGTCCCGATCTTCCTCTCTTTCGTCATCAGTGGTTTTCTCCTCTGTTCACTGGCGAGCTTGATAGTCTTTCTTCACGAAATTTGGGAGCTTCCCCCTTTGGATCAATTCTTCTATCTGTTCTTTCAAATCCCTGCATTTGTCTGTATAATGACCATGGTTCTTATGGAAGCGGTAGTACTTCTTCAGATCTCTTCGCTTTAAGGACGAGCTCAATGGCTTAGGCCATTTCAAGGCAGAGTCATCCTTTATCTGCATGAGAATCTTGTTTACAGGCATTATCAATGGGGTGAAATTCAGCTTCTTCTTTGATGATGCCTCCAGACTACTTTTGCTAGTCTTAGCTTCTATAAGACTATCTTTGCGCTTCTTCTTCTTGCTTTGGGACTCTGTGCCTTCGTCTTTCTTTCGTAAGTTTCGTTTGTCCATCAGTCCCTTTGTCGTCAGCGCGTCTTCCCCATTCATGTGTTTTTGTGCTTTAAACAGCAGATCTGTCATTGAGGTTGGAGGAGTTTTCCTTAAGGAGAAAACAAGGTCAGGGTTGATCAGCCTGGCTTGGAAGGTCGTCATTATCACCTGCTCGTCAGCCTTATCAATTTCTAGGACTGCCTTGTTGAATCGCTTCACATATTCCCTTAGGGTCTCTCCTTCCTGCTGTTTCACAATTTGTAGATAGGAAGTGGGCCTCTTATGATGTTGGCCTCCAATGAAGTGACGGACGAATGAGTCACTTAGCTGGTTAAAGTTTGCAATGGACGCTGTGGGCAGTTTACTGAACCATACCCGTGCTGCTCCCCTAAGGGTTGCTGGGAATGTCCTGTAAATAACTTCGTTTGGGGTCTGCTGGAGACTTAGAATTGTTTTGAATGCTCTTATGTGGTCCAGAGGGTCCTTAGTGCCATTGTAGACCTCCAGCTGAGGGAGACGAAATTTAGGAGGCAAGGGGCACTCCAGAACACTAGCTGTGAAGGGTGAGTCGGTCCTCTTGATCATGCCATCTAGGTTCATTGCTGTCTTTCCCTTCATGGCGCTCTTGATCTCGTCCAACTCCTTTCTCATGTTTTTCATCATTTGATCACTACCATGAGTTAATTGCGCGGTATGTTCGGAAGTATCCCTTCTACTATTCTCTAGACTATGGGCCTCGTCATCGTTGTCATTGAGATTGCGTCATGATTACAACATAGTCAGAGTCCCAGTCTGTTAGGCCATTACGGTTGGGTCCGTAGGAGGTGACGAAGTGGAAGTGTCCATGCGTCTCGAGGAACTTTGTTGGTAGAGATACGATGACTTGCCTAAGAGAATTGCAACTCAATCTTTTCCCATAGACGGTGCCAAATTGATGAAGTAGGAATTTGCCTCTTCAGTATGCTCTTCGTCAGTATGATGGACGACTTGTAAAACCTGTGTCACAAAAAGCACTTAATAGATAAGGGCATCGGTTTAGGGCTTGCCAAGGACCCTCTGATGCTTAAGTTAGCTTGTTTTCTCTGGAAAAACTGTAATTTGTATAGCAATTGTGTGTTCCTATCTTCTTACCTGTTTTTCCTGGCTTATATAGCCTTAGGCTGAGTTAATACTCAGTAAATTGTTATGTTGTAGCTAGGTAATCAATGCTTAATAATTGCAATTTAACTCCAACGTTTTCTGTTTGTAACCGATCCTCAATTCTGCATTATTGGACGATGGTAATGGTTTTGTGCTATTCATTGCTCAGTTATTGATTGCTGCCTGGAGTTAATGCACATACGCTTGTCCATACCCTTACTCGTCACTGTTAGTGACGGTTTGCAAGTAATGGATGACCATTTATATGCTACTCTTTAGGTGAAATGTCAAATGGCCATTGTGCTACCAATGGTAAGGCAAGAATTTTTGAAAAATGTTTAAACTATTACAAATTTTATCATAAAAAAATTAAGAACTAATAAGAAAAATTAGTAACAAGGCAGACTTAATATAGTTTGAGACTTAAGGTCATAAATTGAAGTATGGTAATTTATATTTAAATTTAATAAATTTACTTATTACAAATCAAAGGTTAATTTGATGAATTATTTAATACTAGTCAAATTAAGATTAATTTCATATACGGAATCAAATATTAAAATTCAAGTATAAAATTTAACAAAAAGAAATAAATATTTGTAATCTTTTTCAAAAAAGAGGTTTAGTTTATCTTAGATATAATGTATTATATGATTTAGTAAATATAAGATTTTCAAATAGTTTAAGATTTTAATTAGGTTGGATTTTCATTAGTCTAATATTTTGGAGGTTTTCTTGGAGATGATAAAAATAATGTACAACCTTTTTTTTTATTTTTTTATTTATAAATAAAGCAAATAATATCATACTATTTTGGATGTTATTTATAATGGGGTTGGGGGGTTTTTGTGATGGGGTCTTAGGTCAAGGCTTAGTGTTAGGAAGCCTACATTTGGGCATAGGTGTATATATATAAGTCTTGTAATAATTGTTGTAACCCCTTTCATTTTTTTATTTTTATTTATTTTTATTTTTTATTGGAAAAGCTTGCAAATTTCATTAAACGTGGGTATTACCCATAGAAAGTACATCAGAGAGAATCTGTGATACAATAGTAGGGGGAGTGTCCTCCACCCATATCGTACAGTCAATAACATCCTTGGCATGCTTAGCCATTAGGTGAGCTGCTACGTTGTTGTCACGTCGAGTGAAGCTTGTTTCCCATGAAGTGAAAGTTGGCAGCCACATTTTTGCCCTCGTGATGACCTGTTGGATGGAGATTGGGGCAGGTGTCTCATACTCAAGGGCTTGAATAACAACTTGCAAGTCTCCCTCAATTATGACCTGCCTTAGGCCCAGTTCCCATGCAAAGATAATTCCACACTCCATTGCCTTCACCTCAGCCTCTAGCGCACCCAGTGGAAAGTACAGCTTCTTTGAGAGTGCCCCCATGATCTCATCTCTGTCATTGCGAACAACGACCCCAATTCCACACTGCCCAGTCTCCTTAAACACTGCATCGTCAACATTGATCTTATACCAGTCAGTCGGTGGGGGCTTCCAGGAGGTCGGAGTTTGGGTGGGGCAAGAAGCAGGGAGGTCCACTGTTTGTTTATATTCTTCCATGTACCTACGCGCATTGTTGACAATCGCCGTTGTGGTTTTGGAGGTGCCACCGTGTTGAACCTCATTTCTATTATTCCAAATACCCCACGCGGCTATTGCAAGGACTTCTAGCTCAATGTGGTTGTTTTCCTCCTTATGTACCTAGAAGAGGTCCATGAAATCTTTTGGCTTCCACGAAAGGCTCGGGGGTTTTACAGCAAGGATAGTCCAAACCTCCATAGAGAGGTCATAACTCTAAAATGTGTGCTCCAGAGTTTTGATTGATTCGCACAGGCCACAGTTAACCTCTATTGGGATGTGGTGGTCCCTGAGATGAGTTTTGGTTGGTAGAATATTCTTGCAAGCACGCCAAATGAAGTTTTTGATCTTGTTTGGGCACTTTAGACTCCAAATGGATTTCCACATTGTCTTCATGGTGGAGCCATCTGAGCATTGGCCATTGTCTTGGGTGTCTTGAAGTCTTTGAGCGATGCGATATGCACTTCGCACAGAGAAATCACCGTTTGATGTGGCTGACCAGATTTGGCGGTCTTCTATAGGGAGTGCACTGAGTGGGATGCCAAGTATTATTTTGGCTTCATGGGGAAGGAAGGTGCTACGGACTACCTCTGTTTTCCACATTTGCAGGTCGTGATCAATGAAGCAGGAGACCAAGTCACCGTTGTCCAAGTGAAGCTCATTTCTTGGGCTTACTACTCTATATGCCGAAGGGGTGGGGACCCACTTATCTTTCCAAATGTGAGTTCGCATTCCATTGCCAATGCTCCACCTAACTCCTTTAGATATGACTGGCTTGGCTACCATAATACTCTGCCAGGCAAAGGACGGTCTCTTGCCAAGTTGAGCTTCAAGGAAGGTGGAGTTGTCAAAGTATTTAGCTTTGAAAACCTGATAGAACAGTGTTGTGGTTTTTCAAGAGGCGCCACCCTTGCTTTGCCAGAAGTGCTAGATTGAAGGGTCGCAAGTCTCTAAAGCCCATTCCCCCGTCAGTTTTGGATGTGCAAAGCTTGTCCCAAGCTACCCATGGTATTTTTCTCTCCTCTTTTTTTTGACCCCATCAAAACTGACTGATCATGGCTCCTAAGTCCTTGCATAAAGAGTCCGGAAGCTTGAAACAACTCATGGTGTAGGTGGGGGTAGCTTGAGCAATAACTTTGATTAGTGTCTCTCTCCCTGCGCTCGATAACAACTTCCCTTTCCAACCTGTGATCTTTTCCCCGACTTGGTCCTTTATCTTATTAAAAGCTTTCTTTTTGTCCTTGCCAATAAGTGAGGGTAGGCCTAGGTACTGTTCGTGCTGTTTTATGATTTGAGCGCCGAAGAGGTTTTTGATGGCGTCTTGGGTATCGGGGGTAGTGTTTTTGCTAAAAAACAGGGAAGTTTTCTCTTGGTTCATCTTTTGACCCGAGGCAGCTTCATAGTCCTGTAGAATCTCCCAGACTCTTTTGCATTCATTCATGTTGGCCTTACAAAAGATGAGGTTGTCTTCTGCGAAAAGCAGATGAGAGATGGATGGTGCTTTCCTGCAAACAGCAATGCCATTGATGTGTCCCTGTTGTTGTCCTTTTTTTAGCATTGCCGAGAGCCCTTCAGCACATATGAGGAAGAGGTAAGGTGATATGGGATCGCCTTGGAGGATTCCCTTGGATGGCCTGATCGATCCTTTCAATTCCCCGTTGATGAGGATGGAGTAGGTGGCAATTTTTACACACATCATTGTAAGGGAAATCCATCGCTTATAAAACCCCAGTTTTCGCATGATCATTTCCAGGCACGGCCATTCGACTTGATCAAACGCTTTGCTCATGTTGAGTTCGATTGCCATAAGGCCTTCCTTGCCTTTTCGTCGCTGGTTGATGTGGTGCATTGTCTTAAAAGCCACAAGTACGTTATCCGTAATAAACCTGTTAGAGAGAAAAGCACTCTGGGAGGTACTGATAATGTTAAGCAGCACCTTCTTAAGTCAGTTAGCCAGGACCTTGGAAACAACGCAAGATAATACATTGCTTAGGCTTATGGGGCGGTAGTCCGTGATTTTTTGGGGGTTGTTTTTCTTTGGGATGAGACAGATATGGGTAGTATTAATATCAGTAGGCATATTCCTAGAGTTTAAGATATTTAGTACACATTCAGTAGTATTTGGCCAACAATATTACAGAATTTTTGGTAGAAGATTGGGGGCGTACCGTCGGGTCCTAGAGACTTCATTGGATGCATTTGTTGAAGGGTTCTCCAAACTTCATCAGGTTGGAACTCCTTGGTTAGGACCATGTTCATTTCCCCTGTTATTTTAGGTTCAAGGACTTGCTCCACTACAGTAAATTGTGTGGGCCTATCAGACGTGAAGATGGATGTATAGTATTCCAGGATGGTCCTTTCAATTCCCTTTTCAGTGCTCTGCCACGCTTCCTGGTTGTCTAAGAGGCCTTGAATGGTTGTCTTTGACTTGCCATAGAGTGGAAGAACTTTGTGTTCTTGTTGCTCGTGTTCCTGTCGCCCTGTTGCATCCATAGAGAACGGGATCTTTGCCACCACATATCGTTTTCCTTATCCAGTAGGTCGTTTATCTCTTTCCAGAAGAGATGGATATCCTCAGCAAACTCATGGAGCGTATCAAGAGACTCCAAATATTGGAGTTTATCCTACTTTTCCTTCAGTTGTTTATCGATGCGCCCGAAAACATTCCTGTTCCACCATTGGAGTTGCTGCTGACAACTTTTGATTCGATCTTGTGTCGTTGGGACATCACTGGAAGTGTGTGGCATGGACCATGCAAGATCAACAACATCCTTACATTCTGCCTCACGGAACCACATTGTTTCGAAGCAGAACCGAGGCTTTTTTCTTCTATTTTTAGGAGTTTGAGATGAGTGAAGGATTAAGGAGCAGTGGTCAGATGCAGTCATGGACTTGTGTTGCACCCTTGCTCTTGGGAATAAGCTTTTCCAGTTGGAGTTGGCCACCATTCTCTCTAGCCTGACCAGGGTTCTTTGCTCGCCAAATCTTCCAGTGCACCAAGTAAAACTCGGATCGCTAAAACCCAGGTCAAGAAGGTCGCATGCATTGAGGGCATTTCTAAAAGCTTGCATTTGGTTTGCACTCCTCTTCGCCCCACCACATTTCTCGTCGAGGTGAGTAATCTCGTTGAAATCTCCAAAAACTATCCATGGTAGGCTGAGTTGCATATTTAAGCGCTCTAGAAGCTTCCAAGATATATGCCTTTGTTGAGCATCCAGGTGTCCATAGAAATCGGTCGCTCGCCACCTTAGGTTTGTTTCATGGTCAGAGATGATCACGTCAATGTGGGAGTTTGAGTACTTGTGGACTTCAACGTGACTTCCTTCTTTCCACAGCAAGGCAAGTCCTCCATTTCTACCATCACTAGGGACAATTATTCCTTGCATATATTCCAACTTTGCTTGAACTTTTTTCATGAAAGAAATATCAGCCTTCGTCTCCACTAGGAAGACCAGTAAGGGAGCTTTGTCTCTCACCATTTTGGTGAGTGTTAGAACTGCCCGAGAGTCCCTGAGCCTTTGGCAGTTCCAAGATAATATACTCATTGAGCTGGGTGGGGTTGCTTCGCAGCCTCCGCCACACCGCCATCCATGTTGTGTTCATTTCCTAGATGTTGCCCTACTTTCTGTTTCCCTTTACTTCGCTTCAGCGAGATTGAGTTTGGATCAAGCTCTTGTAAAGGACTCGACCCAATTCTCTTTTTGTTCGAAGAGACAATAGCTTGGAGTGGGCCAGTATTATTTTTTCTGTCAATGCGTTCCAATATCTGGTCTTAGGCCCAATGAGCTCATTAACCCAGCCCAAATCCTTGTCGTATATCATTGCCATTGCTTTGTGTGGTTCGTGTAGGTAGCTAGGCTTTGTACATTAACCAAACCCCTGAGTGGTAAGTTAGCATCTTCTTCATCTGTCACTATCATCTCCTCTCCTGTAGCTATCATCGGATGTACCGAACCTACCCCCGATGAGTTTGACTTTTTTCTGCCCAAGGAATAGCCACTTTTAGGTCTTGTACATCCATGCTTTTGCTCGGTTTCAATGATAGTTCCTTTTGCAGGCTCTGTTGTCGGTTTTGTCCCAGGTTCTAAGTCAGCTGACGCATGTGATTCCTCTGAGTGTGTCAGCGTAGTGGCAGAGGGCCTAGTGGGGTCACTAGCTTGCTCAGTCACGTGAGGCGCACCTATCATCCTTGTTTCGTACGAGGGTTTAGCTCCTTCCTTTGTATTGCGGTGGTTTTCAGATTTCGGTGGCTGGCTGAAGAACTCCAGCACATCTTTGTTGGGAGGGCGTTTGAATGGTTCACCTCTAAGCCAGGGCCCATATTGGTGTGGTGTTTTCTTTTTGTCGGCGGAGGGTGGGTCACCTTCTTGGAACTCTTTTTCTCCATGGCCAAGTTTCCTACATGTATAGCAAAAATTTGGGAGTCTTTTGTACCTTTCATCATTTTCAACAGTTATCTTTTTTCCTTTGAGAAGCTTCTTGGTGATGTCTATCTTCACTCTGATCCTCAGGCATCTTCCCCATTGAACGCCTTTATCTGGCACGTCAACGTCAAGGACCTCTCCCAGTTTGTTGCCTATCATCCAACCGGTCTCCCTTGTCCTACTTTTGAGAGGCAGGTTGAAGATCTGGATCCAGAATGGGCACCATTAGAGTTTAATGTCCTTCGGTGCAACGTCTCCGTCAAAGTCCTGGAACAAGACTAAGTTTTTTTCATAGCTCCACGGACACATGTCCATGATTTTCTGCTTGTCTTTTTTGTCTTCAAATTCCACGAGGAAGAGGTCTTCGTCGATATCTGAGATATGGACACCTTTGTTCGTTTTCTAGGCCATTCTCATTGTTTTTCGTAGGGCTTCTATGTTTATGCTTCTCTATGTGAGGATTTGCATGACAAGGAAATTTTCTCCCAATGCTTTGGCAACCTTAGTGCTATTGCCTCCTAGGACGATATTGTTATCCTCTTCCTCAATGAGAGTTAGTTTTTTCCAGAATTCCTTAAGGCCATCTGCCATTTCGGTTTGCTTTCGGTTTCTAGGTGAGGTAGTGATGGAGGGAGATAAGAAAGGAGGGGAAGACAAAAGGAGAAAAAAACCAGAAAGTTCCACGGGGGAATTACAGACTTCTTGCAAGAAGCAAGACCTACCTTGTCTCTATGCTCCCGAGAGGAAACAAGAGACACTTTTTTTGTGTATTATCTTTATGTAACCCCTTTCATTTAGTGAGTTAGGATTTGAGCACATTCAACACATGATTTAATCCTGAGAGCATATGTTAAATTTACTAGCCAATTATCTTGAGTAATGTTGTCCAGTGAGATAATAGCTAGACTCCTATAAATAAATTAATGTAATTCACAAGTAGGCACTGAATGAATAAAACAAATTGTTGTTTAGTGAATTTCCTTTATTTCTATATGTTTCTCTCTTTTTAATTCTTTGGAGGGTAACTTTACCTTGAATTAAGTCAAATTTCTTTTAATTCCCACCCATTTTCATATAATTCTCATTCATCCCCATTAGCCACCATTGGGCTCCTAACACTAAGAGTTTAACCTGACAACGAACATGATTGGTGCCATATCAACAATAATAAAATAAATAGCCAAGAGCCATATAACTCAAAGGTATTACCTACTCTTCTTTCTAAGGAATGCTATGGTTCCAATCTCCTCTTCACTATTAATTGTTAGAGATTTAATTATCAAATATACATATCTTAAATAAATTCTGACTTAATTTTTTTTTGTTTTGTTTTGTGTTTAAAATTTGACATATTAGTTTACAAATTTTTGTAATAAATTTATAGTAACTATGAAATCACTTAAAATTTTCACAACTATTAAGGTATCATACTGTTAATGCATAATAAGATGATGACTTAGTAGTGAATCCATGTGAAAGTAATATTGCTCCAATACGAGGAAAAATTTTATTGCTTAAGCTTAAAAGTCACTCTTCCTTTATCCATTAACTTTTTTTTTTTTTTTCAAAATGATTTTATAAACTCTTTTAAATTTTAACGCTTTTTTTTTTTTTTCAAAATTCTTTTACAAACTCTTTTAAGTTTTAATTTTTTTTTTCAAAATTCTTTTACAAACTCTTTTAAGTTTTAACCCTTCTGCCGAACCCTAACAACCTCTTCTCTTGCCACAGGTTTTCTCCAATCATTCTAACTTTGAACATGCACCTTTTTATTTTATTTTATTTTAATAATTCGATAATTACAATGGAAGTAAAGGGGTTTGAATCCTGAATGTCGCTAGTAAAAGTACCATAAAGGTGTCAGTTGAGTAACTTGAGTTACAAGGCTATTAGCTTCAAACATGCACCTTTGGATTGCTTTTTATCCCAAAACCTAAATTTGGCATCTGGGGCGTAGTTATTGTTAGGTTCTAAATGTTTAGAACAATTGGCAAATCGTGAACACAAATTTGTCTAGATATAGATCTTAGAGTCTATAGGTTTTATTAGACAATGCTTAAGGTGATTCAAGTCAAGATTTAAGAACATAAAAGTTGTAGGAAGAAGACTTCATATTCTGCTTGGTTCGATCGATCGGAAAACAGGCTCGATCAATCGAAAATCGTATCTGTAGAATTTTAAGTTGGCCCAAACAGCAGCTTAAGCCCATTAAGGATTAGGGTTTCAGATCTACTTCTCCCACTATATAAAGGAAACCCTAAGCCACGTTTTTGAGACTGAAGAGAGAGAGAACAAAGCTCTTGGCGATAACTTTCTTTTAGGAACCTGAATTTAAGCAACAGAAATATGATGTCCACCTTAACACTGCAAGTGACATTGTATGTTCCCTTCCCTTCTTTGTCCTTATCAAATGAGGAGTTTTTTTTGGTCTTTATAGATTTTTTTTTTTTTTTGGGTGGGGGTAAAGAAATTTGGAAAAGGAAAAACAGGCTTTCAGTCATGCTATAGATGTTGTGAAAAATAAGATTGGTTATTAGAAATTATTTAGACATTTTTTTAAATGCATTTGTTTTAATATGTTTCCTACTTTTGTACTGCTATGAATCATGTTAATCTCTTGTGATTTATGTCCAACTGAATTCTTATGCAGAAAGTCTAGGGTTATAACAAAATTTCACAAGATTTTCACAACACCCTTATTTTGAGTTGTGGTGATCTTGTTTCATATATATTTTTTACATATGTTGGGCTGACGACTCAAATTGTTATGAAATTTTATTGTGCCCGTTAAAGAACTTGTTGGTATTACTTATGAGTTATGACCTTCATATCACAGGAGCACAGACATATGCTGAGAACAAGAGCTTGAAGATGCCCTTCCATTTTTTATGTCAATGCTTTACCCATGCATTGCATAACAATGTGGACCTTGTACTCCATCAAATTCCAGGGAAGATGCCCTTACCAGCCAAAAGTTTCAGGGTCTATAGTTGATAGCAGCTTTTTGTGCTTTCTCAGTTGTACTATGGTTGATAACAAATTTTTTGTGCGTTATCAGTTGTAGCGAATGAAATAATAAATCCATTTTTTCCAGTTGTAGCTTTCCTTGGTCTTAACAAATGCTTTTTGTGGCGGATTGCAACGCAGAAAAGCCTGAGAAATATAGTGAAAGATTCATGTTTTTCCTCCCGGAAATATCTCCAAATTTTCTTGTCATATAATAGGTTTGAGTGTCAAATATGTACACATTTTACTATCAATTTTCTATTTTGGAAAATATATGATTTTACATTAGGATGTGTTGTGCCATGGAACCAAACCTTTCACAGGTGATAGACCACCAATTATCAGCGCTCCTACAAATGGGCCTTATAGTTTCAACCCATAGGCTTCGTACTGCTATGGTTCCACATGTAATATATATACAAGTCCTGACCTTTTTTTATTCAATATTTTTTTAACAATGCTCACCAGCCAGTTAAGCATCAATAATAGAAGAGTGGTAAAAATACTCGTGAACCTGTCTCAGAGATGCAGAATCTTACAGGTTCAGCTAAATCATGTGAAATAATTGAATGACAAGAGCATTTAGAGGGTTATAACTGCACACTACTTGGTTGGACCAGAGCCGCTTACATTAATTACACTAGAACATAGACTAGCCTGGCACCTGGTACTTGAACAAAATAAGTGTACCTACAGATAGTCAGGGCTTTGATTGTACAAAAAGGCTGCAGATTTAGCTGTTCAAAACTTAGTCTGATCTTATGTATATAGAACTTAATACATTAAAATAGTTAGTAAAATGTTGTGGAACCTAGTCAGATGGGCATAATAATCTAGTTGGAAGAGAACTAAGCCCATCAAAATCAAAACTTGGGATTTCCCCATGTTCCATCCTTCTTCTTTTTTGTTCTTTCTGTTTCTGTTATAATGGATGCCAAAAAGACTGAAATGTAAACTTCCTTCAAAGGGTGTTCTTGGATATAACTTCACCAAACTGAACAAGCCACTGAGCATCAGATGAATTGTTATGCTGAACTTGCTGCTGCTGCATTTTTGATTGTTGCTGTCCTTTATCAATCACAAATTGAGCATAGTCAATGGTCTTCGGTGGATCAAGACAGGCTTTTCTGGGAGGCGCCGGAAGCAGGGAGACCAAGACCCTTGCAACCTCATGCATGGTTGGCCTCTCAGATGGGTTACGCTTCGTGCACAGGAGAGCAAGTTGGAAGGTCTTCCTGACATGGGATAAATCCATGCATGTTATAGAAACCTCAGGGTCAACAGCCTCCATTACTGTGTTATTATCTGCCTTTGACAATATCTGAGAATATAACTCAATCAAGTTAAAAAGAAAGATGAAAAAATTTAAGACCAAAATCAACTACGTCAATCTAAATTAATGTATAAGATCCGTTAAGATTCAGAGCCTCCAACACAAGTTGGAAAAATGTACTTCATTGACCAAAGTAAAACAACTCAAGCATAAACTTTGAGAACAGGAAACAGACCAGTTGGTGCAAGTTTGACTCGTTGTCCACTGCCTTCTTCCCAGTCAGTAGCTCCAGAAGAACAACACCAAAGCTATAAACATCCGATTTCTCATTGAGCCGGGAAGTTCGGGCATACTCTGGGTCAATGTAGCCTATAGTTCCAAGAACAAAAGTGGATGCATGAGTTTTGGCAGTAGAGATGCATTTGGCAATCCCAAAATCAGAGAGACGAGGCTCAAAATTCTCATCCAGCAGGATATTTGAGGACTTAACATCCCTGTGTATAATACGGGGGTTGCAGTCATGATGAAGATAGGAAAGACCCTGAGCAGCCCCAACTGCTATTCTCAACCGTGTCTCCCAATCAAGTTTTACCTTCTTTGATGATCCTGTCATGTATGTCAGCTCAAAACAATCAGGCAGTGCCAGTTCCATTTAATTAATTAAAAATTGAAATTAAAAAAAAAAAAAAAAAAACTAGTAAATAGGTGAATTTCAATTGTGTCAAGAGTTACTTCCCCAAAAATGCTGTAGAAGACCAAAATCTCAAAACAGTTAACAGTATTCAATCTCACAGTTTATCACCCAAACAAAATCTGACCATTTGGTTGTTTATTAAAATAGTTACCACCTTAAGTTTTATTTTATAAACGTAATAATACACCCAATCAAAGCATCAACTATAACTTCCTGTGTTCCACAAATTAAAAGAACTTGACAGCATTCCTTTGCACCAAAACTTTTGATATTAGCATAACGAAAACAAACAACAGTTCAGGCAAGCAACTAACCATGCAGCATATCCCACAGAGAACCGTTCACCATGTAGTCATAGAAGAGGAGGTTCCCATAGGGAGACAGTGCATAACCATGCAAGCTGACCACGTTCCTGTGTCTGATGCTACCAATGGTTTCAAGCTCAGTCTCAAATTCTCGTAAGTTGTTAGGATACTGGTTGTAAAGTCGCTTAATTGCAATGGGTCGGGAATTCTTCAAAACACACTTGTATACTGTGCTAGAAGCACCATAGCCTATGATATACTTCTCACTTAAATTCTCAGTGATTCTCATTATATCATCAAAGGTGTGAATAGCCATATCCATGCGAAGAATTACCATTTTAGGGGGACCTGGCATGGAAAGAAGCACATTAGGATACAGAGTTAAAGACATGCAATATAACCCACTCTTTTACAAGTCGATTTAGCATTACAAAGAATATATTACCTTGCCCTGTTCCAGTAGATCCCTTTGTCAAATGCTTTGGTTGGTTGGATTTGTAAATAGCAACTATTACCATAGACAATAATGCGATGAGGCCCAGAGTCAGACAAATAACAGCAGCTCTAGAGAAAAGTGCTGGGGTAGAGAAAAATATATTGCAATATTAGGATAAAATTCCAACAGCCAATCCCATGACATGAACAAAAGCCTGTGATCATTATGTATATAATGGTAGCAGAATCTGATAGATACGTAACAAAATCACACCAATAGAAATGAGCAAGTACCTCTAGATTTTGGCATGTAAGGTCCACATATTGATCCCAACCAGTTGCCACACAATAAAGGATTTCCGATGAAGCTGATATAAACGTACACAAGTCAATACAAGAGCCTACATGAATGTAGACAACGATTATTTCCCATACCTGTCTGCTGAAAACCGTGAGAAGTTCCGCATAGGAGGTACAATGCCTGATAAGTTGTTGTAAGAGACATTCCTAAAATATTTGGGAATTGAGCGTTAGAGCAATCCTCATAAGTTACATGAAAAAACATGTTTAGCAACAGGAGATTCAACTTACAAAGTGGCTAGACTGAAACAATTTGTTAGTTGATCAGGAATTTCTCCAAACAAGTTGTTGTTGTTCAGAATCCTACCATAAGATATTATCAAAAGGGAAATGACATCAACATGAAATCCAGATATATGCTAGGTACAAAACCTCATCAAATTAGGAAGGGGCAGCAGACGGTATGACACTTACAGAGTGACAATATTTTGCAACTGCCCAAACTCTGGAGGAATGCTACCAGAAAGGTTATTGAATGACATATCACTACAAAATCAAAGGTAAAAATATAAATACCAAAGGATAGAGTATGAAATGTGATGGCTTAAGAATACTCGGACAAATACACCCATATGTCTGATTAACTCACATAATTTGTATGCTTCTGAGGTTCACAAATTCTGCTGGTATAGGCCCATCAAGAAAATTGCCACTTAAATTCCTGACCATAAATTTTCATCAACAACATTATGTGCCATGATATCATAGTAAACCAATGACTCCAGAAAGAATAAACAAAAACAGATATACAGGGGGTGGGGGGGGGGGGGGGGGGCGAGCTAAATTACAGACTTACAGGGTGAGAAGATGCTCAAGATCACCAACAGAAGCTGGAATTGGACCAGAGAAATTATTTCCTGAGAGATCCCTGCCAACATGGAAATTTGAGAAGTCTCAGCTTAGATGCACTCCAACTGACATAACAAACTTCATTATGACACTTACAGTGTATCAAGATTAATAATATGCCCCAGCTCAACAGGAACCCAGCCTTTGAAATTGTTTGCTGATATATTTCTGCAGGTCCAGAATATTTTTCTTAGATCAGTCTACAGGAAACATGTTCAACTCAATCATAACTTATCATTCTGATTTCAACGAGTCATCACTTACAGATAGGTCAAACTCTCTAGATTGCGGAAACCCAATGGGATCGATCCATTTAAGCGATTACCATGTACATTGCTTCAGAGAGAGGATACAAAACCAAACACGTTACAAGTTAATGTGCATAGAGTAGGGGAAAAATAGATAAAAACAAGAAATTGATGACAAGTCATTACAACAAATTAGATGTCTTACAATTGATTCAATGCTGTGCAAGAGCTGATGTTGGATGGAATGGGTCCTTCTAGCTCATTGTTGGCAAGATTCCTGAGGCATTGTAAAACGAGGAAATTAACAACAGAAAACTGTTGTAAATGACAAAAGAACAGACGATAGTAACAAATACGCACAACTCAAATAACTGTTCCAGCTTTCCTAGTTCAGCCGGAATCTGCCCAACTAGTTTGTTATCATTCAATTGCCTGCAAATACTCCTGGTTCAGTACACAAGAAAAAATATAACAAAATGATCTTAAAGATTAGCGTGGTGGGATATATCTCACAAGTAGCTGAGCTTTGACATGTTGCCAAGGTCTGGAGGAATTGGCCCAGTAAGCTTGTTGCCATGGAGATATCTGGTGAAACAGGTGTCAAATGCATAAAATCCCTTGGTAAATTAGTTTCCATTTCAGGCAACAGGAACTCACAGTTTTCCAGTGTATGACAAGTTGCCAAGTATTGGTGGTATGGGCCCAACAAGTTGATTCTCACTCAAATCCCTACAAAGAGTGGATATAAAATACACAACTCTTTAAAATTTAGGCAGAAGATACTCGTAACAGCCACATGAAAAGCACTTCAATTAAAATATCATGGCAAAAACAAAACAGGAAGAAAAAAAATTCTTTAAATTGTAAGCAATAACATGCGTACGTACAGGACAGCCAGGGCCTGCATTAAACCAATCACCTCTGGAATCCTCCCCGTTAGCATATTTCCCTGCAGGGACCTAAAACACAAAGACAAGATTGCTGAAAAGTGCCCCAATGGTTGAGTCCAGAATGTAATAAAGAATAAACTAGCTTTCATCTAAAAAATTGTACAGTTCTTGTGTGATTGAAATTGATAAAATTCTAGTCTGGCAGTAAACTTACAACGTAGCCACTTGTAGGAATCCAATATTGAACGGAATCTCACCAGTGATTTGATTGTAGGAAATGTCCCTGAAATTACCAACGCAAATTAAAAATTTATGAAAACCTACACTGCATATAAAGGGAAATGAAAAATTACATAAGTAATGAGACTTACAGGATTTCAAAGCTTGTACAGTTCCCAATGCTGTCTGGGATTGTGCCAGTTAGATTATTGCCTCTAACATCACTGGAAATAAAAAAAGAAAATTTCAAGTTCACGATCAAAGAAAATTTCAAACAGAAGGAAAACAATGCAAAGTGAACACAAGACAGAATTTGAGCACTCACAAATACCACAGGCCAGTTAATTGACACATATCAGGCGAGAGTGTTCCAGTCAATGCATTGCCACGTAACCCACTGCAAACACAATTTGAACCAAATGATTGAAAAGTTATAGGCTTCTACTGTCTGATAATATACTCTTCAAACATAACAGAACCAAAACATCAAAGAATACCGTCCCCCCTTTCACCAAAACATAATGCAAATGGTAGGATGGTCTAACTGAATCCCTTAGTGAAGACTTCAGTACTTACAGATATTGCAGTACTTCATTCCAATATAGAAGTCTTGGGATGTTCCCCGTAAGCTGATTCCGGGCAAGATCACTAAACATAAAAATACCAAAAGAAAAGCTAGCTCTTATCAGCAGAAATGAATATGCAATGATGATCTTAATACATGACCAATTAGGAGATTAACATCATAGAAAATTACTGCATTCTAACAACCACTGGGAGCATATAAACTTGAACACATGATAATCAAGAGAAGCTTACAGGGTCTTGAGGTTCGGTATCTGAGATAATGTTGAAGGAATAGGACCAGTGAGCTGATTGTTCTTCAAATTCCTACATGCAGGGAATTGGCTTAGTTTTTACACCAAAAACATGTCTCTGAAATATAACATGCGGAAAGGCATTGTATTAGTGAAAACTTACAGAAACTCAAGCTGCTTAAGCTTAGATATCGAAAAAGGTATGTCCCCATACAGCAAATTATCAGACAGCTCCCTACATTCAGAGTAAATTTATTTATTTTTAAATCTATCAAAAGTACAATGCTTTCAAAGTTTTGTGTAGTCATATCCCTGAAAAGGGATAAAAAAAATCGATGAAAAAAAAGAGACAGAAATTATACAGATGCACAAGAGAACCACAGTTTCCAATTTCATCTGGGATTTGACCAGTTAGCTTATTCCCTT
The DNA here is from genome assembly GCA_030021035.2 of Notholithocarpus densiflorus. Lineage (NCBI taxonomy): Eukaryota > Viridiplantae > Streptophyta > Magnoliopsida > Fagales > Fagaceae > Notholithocarpus > Notholithocarpus densiflorus. Next base: position 4,937,980 of record JARYZH020000016.1, on the reverse strand, counting down.
GAAAGTCTCTGCAATTTTTCCAAGTACATAACACAAGTAATAGTCATTTATATGAAGACTGTACAGAAGCATCACAAACTTCAAAAAAAATATTAAAAAACAGAAGTGCCATAAAAGTCAAAAACATACACGGATAGAAGATTTCTCAAATCTCCAATGGCTGGTGAAATCTCTCCACCCAGGTTCAAATTAGACAAATTCCTTCAACAATGCAACAGAAACCTTAGAATTAAACAAACCCATTTGACACTAACATTTTAACAATAAGAATAAAGAAAAAAAAATGCAACAGTATAGCTCATCGGAGTTTTAGTGTCAAAAAAAGAGCGTGGGTATTAGGAAGAGAAGCATACAGAGAAAGCACAGAGAAGCTGGAATTGTCGCAAAAGACACCTCGCCAGGAACAGAAATCTTGGTTGTGCAAGTCATCCCAGTCAAGCAAAACATTTGCTACGTTGCTCAGCGAGGCCTTTATCGACATTAAGGCTTTGCCTACATAAATAACATCCACACCATTTATATATATTAGAATGAGAGTACGTGTGCGTGTTCACTTACCAAAATAAATACGCATAAAGTGATATTATCTGATAATATGGTTCTGGGACAAGCAAAGGAATAAAACTTTGCGTATAAACTATAAAGAAAGGAAGTCTCTTTTCGTAATTCCGTTTTTGGACCCTGTTTGGATGGTGGGAAAATGTGGAAAAGCAAGGACCAAGAACAACAGGGCAAGTGATGGGACTCATGGACTTTTGGTCAATATGAGTTGAAAATGCTCCAAGAGAAGCACAGACACACAGTGAGGTTTCAAAAAACTCATTGGTTTTTTTTGTTTTGTTCCTCGTTTGGAAGCAAGGAATCAGAGAATCACAAAGCATAAGCCATTAATGGTTTTTTAAGGCCAAAAACAACAACTTGGACTTCATAGTTGGAAACTTCTTATTATAGCTTCTTTGGGCTACAAAACAAGCTTCAACCATAGAAAACTTTTGGCAAAAAGAGAAAACAAAACAAAACAATGCTCGAAGTTCAAACACAAAAAAAAAAAAAGAGCTACCTTGGTCATCAAGTGGTGAAACAGTAGGACATTGAAAAAACAGAAGTACCATTATCAAACACAAACACAAAGACAGCTCCTTCTTGCTTCTCCACTCCAACAACACCCATTTCTCCATATTGTATCCAAAGCAATGAGTGAGAGAGAATGAACAAGAAGAAGGTGTTATGAGAGAATAAATTGAAAGATTTTTTTTTTTTGAGAAGTAGAATAAGTTGAAGATGATATAGAGTTCTAGTTTTGTTTGTATGACACAGAGAGAGAGAGAGAGAGAGAGAGAGATAGAGCAGGCGTTTAGCGTGAACTGTAAGGAACACAGTTAATGAGTCTGGCTGGGTAGAGTGTGTGTACTGTAGAGAGAGAGAGAGAGATTGGAGAGATGTAAACGGCGGTGAAGCGACGTTAAATTGAGAAAAGAGAGAGAGAACGAGACACACACAGCGGCCGTCATTCGTACTCTCCGTTTCCCAATGTTGTTGCATTTTTCGACAGGCTAGTAATGCCTAGTATTGTTCACTGCTACTCCCACGCGCAACATGTTTAGGAAAGTAACCGCGTGCATTATTCAGAGCCCTCTGGCCTCTACTGTTGCATTCTGATTTTGTTCTTAATTAATAAAAAACTGTTGGTGAATTAAAAATTTAAAATGAACAAAGTTTCTACTCTACAAACTCTTCATATATTTCTATATTGATAGTGAATTTTGAAAATCTAACTATTAGATTGCATGTTGTTATTATATTTTTCATATATGTAAAATTTCAAGAAAATCAAAAATTAATTGCTATCTCATTGAACAAATGTTAAAATTTTAAATTTTTATGATCTAAAATTGTGTATAAAAAAAAAATTTATTGATCAAATAGTAAATAATATCCAATTTGAATGAAATTTGATATGCATGTTAACATAAGAAACATAAAATCCAATTATTAGATTTTCAAAATTCACACAAAAAATATATATATAAGAAGTTTGAAAAATTTACCTCAAAACTAGTTTTGAAAAAGCTTTGTTTAATTAAAATTGTCAATTTTTAATTTAAAAAATGTAATTCTTACCGGGCATGGAATGTAAGAGCATACATATTGGTGGTGGCAAATTTTTAGCTTTTTTGTACTACAAAAAATCACTTTATCTATTTTGATTTACTATTTCAGAACATCCACATTGATGAAGCCATAAATTTAGCAATATGGCTCTACAAAATGCTACTTTATCTATCTTACCTTCTCACTTTACAAAATACCTAATATAAGTGATTTTATTTTAGCTTTCAACACAATAAAATAACATATCTACTACAATGAAATAATATATTTAAAATAAAGTAGTGTGAACACGCAAATTTTTTTTTTTTTTACTAAGCTACAGTGCACTGCAACTTTTGGCTATGCACTGTAGCTATAGAACCAAATTAATTGGATTTAGCTCCACCAATGTAACCATAAATTTGTATTTGGTGGTGTTAAAAATAGCAATATAGTTTTTTAGCACCACCAATACTAATGCTCTGAATTCACTCCACATCAATAGTCTTATTTTCACATCAAAGTTAAACACTATTTATTTATTTATTATTTTTTCTCTCTCTTCATCTCTGTCTCTCTACCTTCTCCCTCCCTTCAACCCATAACTACTCATGATGCCATCAACCACTACAACCATTACAAACCGATTTACCACCATAAACCCAGCAACCATCAAATCAACAAAATCAAAATTCATTCATTAAAATAAAAATAGAACCCATCAACATAAAACCCATCAATGGAGAGAAGAGAGGGAGAGATGAGTCGGCGTGATGGGTTGGGTTGGGACTTAGGGCTTGGGTTGGCGATGAGTGGAGGAAGAAATATGGGTCGGTGTTTGGGCAGGGGAGTTAAGGCGGAAGGAGTGGAGGAAGAAAGAAAAAAAATGAAAAGGGAAAAGAGGATTGGTGGCTTGGATCAACAAGATAGGTTGGCGAAAAGGGTGGGTCGGAGTTAGGTAGGCGAGATTGGCAAGGTGGGGGAAGAGAGAAAAATTCTAAGGAAGAGTGGAGAAGTGAAAGTGTGAGGAGAGAGGACCAACGAGAAGAAATGAGAAGGAAGAGAAAAATAAATAAATAAATGAAAATAATTTATTTAAATAATCCTACTAGTGATAACATGCAAATAAAATAGTTTTTTTTTTTTTTTTTTTTTTTTTACATTTGAGCTACAATGCACATCCAAAGATAGCTGTGCACTGTAGCTAAGAAGCCAAAATTTATGGCTTTAGCTCCACCAATACAGCCCTAATTTTGTAGTTTCTATTAAGGGCAAAATTTAAGTACAGTACTTAGATGCGGTTCCTTAGGTTCCCTTTTTAAGATTCAGCTATGTGGATTTTTTCTAATAGGATGGAAGTGTATTTTTTCTAATAGGATGGAAGTGTATTTTTTAATTAAGGATCCACATAGCTGAATCTTAAGAGGAGAACATAAAAAACAACACCTAAAGTATTGTACCTAAGTTTTGTCCTTCTATTAAAGCTCGCTTTTTGCTTAAAATTTAATACTATTTGCAAGTTTGGCAATAAAAAGGCTTATTTTTCAACTTAAGTAGCTTGTTTCTTCACACCGCCAAGTACTGTTTTTGGTCCTATGGTTAAGTATTGTTTGCGTTCTTACTTTTTGTTTTTTACTCACTTTTTTTATCATTGCAACTCTCACTCTTTTTTAGTCTTCTTTTTTTGCTAAAGTATTTTCAACAACAAAAATAATCAACTTATTTTATTTAACTTTCAGTTTTTATTTTTAGTACTTTTAACAAAACTCTTGATAAGCTACTCTCAATTAGATATTAAGATAATCCATATTTCTACAAAAATGGGATTGAGTTGGAATTCAAATATCCTCAGACATTTGCCCTTGTGCGATTTGCAATCAAACATGAGAAGAATTTTCCAACATTTTTAAAAATCCTAAAACTTTACCTGGACAAAACATCCCTTTAAAGTTTTCAAATTTTGATATATACTTTTAATGTTACATATCTTTTTTATTTAAGCCATTTAGTTTATGTACCGTGAAGAGGTGTCTCTTAAGAACCTACTCAACTTAAAATAACATAAATTTATGAATTCAAACATTAAAACTTTATATGGTAAAATCAAAATGCCACAAAGTTTAAGGGTTTAAATCGAAAAATAATATCTATAAATTGCAATTTGCCCCAAAATTTAGGGTTTAAAATGATATAGTTTTGAATGAAAAAAATGTCACTATTTTGAGCTTAGTTAGCTCTTAATGGATACCTCGTTAGTCGTTACAATGCATTAATGGAATAACATTTCTTTTTATAAGAAATTAATGGAATAACTTAAATCCACAAATCCAATATTTAAAATCTTAGGAGAAATAATCAAAATTATCTTCTTTCTCTTTATTATTATTTTTTAAATATAAGAAAGCTGCCAGTGGCTTTAGTTATTGCATATGAATTGGCACGCGCTTTATTGTATGGGGCGTGAATAGTGTCGTACGAGGAGATATGTGTTGTAGACTAGCGTGGCTATGACAAAAGGGTGGCGTAGGGCTGTAATTGTAAAATTGTTGGAACGAATTAACGAAACTGGAAAAAGGCTATTTCCACTCCGTTGATGAAAAGAAAAGGAAAATATGTGTTTTGAAATAAATAAAATGTATTTTACACTTTAATCCCTTTAATTTATAAAAAAATTAAAAGATAGAAATGTAATTTTACACAAGTAAAAACTTTTTAAAAGAATGAGAATAATTTTCCCACCAGCACCCCCCCAATGTGGAAAAGAGACAAAAATAAATATATATAATTATTTTAATGATTTTAAAATTTAGTCTAAAAAAAGAGTCCCCCCACCCCCCCCCCCCCCAAAATATTAGATTTAGTTGAATGATGTTCTTAAAAAAAAAAAAAAGGTCTAATAGTTATAAAAACAAAACTTTATTTTTCGCAATTCTATTTTTTATTGTAAAATGTGCTCTTATATTTGTTAAATATTTGATAAAGTTTGGCACCAAAGATGTTTGAATCTATGTCTTTTTCAACCTGTTATGTAGCAATTAACAAGTCATTAACTCATTGAAAAATATTGTCACTAAAACTATATATGAAATGTCTCTTTAGTTGTCACATAATGGGTTAGAGCAAGATAGTTTCAAATATGTTTGGAGCCTAGCTTATTCCTCCAAGTTTTGGATAATTCATGTTTTTGAAAATTTCATTAGTTCAATTGAAATATTTTTTACTTACTTTAGTGTAAAATTTGATAATTTGTATCGAAAATGAAACTTTTTAAGAATTTCACTATAAAATGATAAAAAAGAATTTTATTTTATGAAAGATCGCCATCAAACATAATTTTGATTGAAAATACTAAGCTTTTTTTTTTTTTTTTGGGTGTGTGTATATATATAACTTATCAAATAAAAAATTGTGTGTATATAATAAAAAAGCGTATGTATATATGTGTATGTGGGGGCTGTCTTGATAAATATATTAGTGCCACAACTTGGCCTCCCAAACAAAAATTTCTGGCTCCGCCACTGTTTGGCATCATGTAAGAAAATGATTTTACTAAACTTCCACAGGGGGTCGTGTTTGCCCAAACTTCAAGTGCCTACGCAACTGTTTTACTTCTTATTTCGATTGTATTGTTTAGTATAATATTTTGATTAATATGATACATATTTAGAGCATTTCATATTTCCTAAGAGCATAGACTAATGGCAATCCACAGGGTAATTTTATTTTATTTTTGAGGAAGAGATAGAACACAGTGAATAAAATCTCTATGACCACATTAATTACTTGGGGTGCCCAAGCATTGATCTCAATAGAGGCATAAAACTAACACCTCCCTCCCCCTCAAAAAAAGGGGGCCTTAAATATGGCAAAATGTGACGTTTAGCTAGGAATTAGGATTAAGCCATGGTAAGAATACCATTAAAGGGGACACAACAGGATAACAGCCTATCAACTCCTTATAATGAATATGAATATAAATATGATATACTCCTCTTTTTTTTTCTTTTTTTTTTTTTTTTAGGAAAATATGATATACTCCTTGATTGTGTAGGATGACGGAGTAAGTAATGGAGTTTTAAAGTGCTAACCGGCATCTGCAAAGAAGGTAAACACAAGAAGGAAAGCAACCAAGTAAGCAGATTTAATAGTTTTAGCCATTTTTCTTTCTGATAAATTGGACTAACATTTGACGGTATTTATAGTAAAAATTGTTTCATTTCACTCTATCGTTGTCTTTTCTTTTATTCATTAAATTTAAACTCATTTTAAATAGTAGCTTATACCACTATCATATGAACTTAAATCATCCAAAAGGTACACGATTCTTCACTAACTTGTTCAAGTTGTTGTCGCTTATACAATTTAAAATTTTTTCCCTTTCATAAAACCAAAAAGGTAAAGTTTATTTGGACCTATAGTAAGGAACATGATTAGAGTTGGTGCTCCTTGATAAGGGATTTTGGTTCTTGATGATTACGGCCTGTTTGGTATGTGAGTTTTTTTTTAAAAAAAAGTGTGCTTGGTAAGAGTTTTTATCAAGAGTGTTTAAATTACAGTTCTCAATTTACGGCGTTTAAGACATTGTTGTAAATATTTTCAAAATCATGGGACCCATTGAATTGACAACACATAATCGTGTCTCTCTCTCTTTCACATTTATCGCTTCTCTCTTTCTTGTTGCTTCTCTTTCTCTTTTTTGCAAAGACTCTCTCTCTCTCTCACCGTTCTTTGGTGCACCATCGATAGTTTTAGCCGCAAGTCCTAGCCTCATCTCTCCTCTTCTCTCTTCGTGATTTCCAGAAGTGACACCGTCTCTTTTTTCTTCCCAACCAAGATCTCCCTTATCCCATTTTTCTTCTTCGTCTTTCTGGCATGTTTTGATAATTTCACGGGGAGATTTGATTTTGTGGCATGTGTGGACACCCCCTTTTTTTCCGGGTTTTGTTGGACATTGGGTCCTTAGCGACGTGGCTCGTGTGTGATTGTGTATCTAGGGTGGGGTGTGTGTGTGTGTGAATCCTTTTTTATTTATTTATTAATTATTATTTTAGGAGTCGCCACCAATCATTGGTTTTGTGTTAGATGTGATTGGTCACTTAGATGTCTAATTATAAACCAAATTTTAAAGGGTCATTAATTAAGGTAAACCAAAAGTCTTTGAACAAAAGATCTGAGACTCGGAAGTTTGATTTTGTGTGGGGAAGGTGTTAGGCACCTCACAATGCCTATTTGAAGATAGTACTTTATTTTAATTTATTCCCAATGTTAACTTTTTACAAAGAAATGGAATACTTGGCATTTTGACTCTTTAAAAAAAAAAAAAAAGGTTTTCGCAAACAATATACGTATATACATGTGAGTAAATATTTACATATATCTAGCATGTGAATAATAACTCCATCAAAATATACAAACAAAACATATATGGTATATGTAATAACATGTGACAAAGCATATATCTTATAATAACATGTGAATATCTATTATTTACATAGCTAGCATGTGAATAACAAAGCTATACAAAAAGAAAGAAATATAAAAGTAAAAAAGGGTTAGAAGAATAGCACCTTGTTGTCATCCACAATTTTCTCATTTTTTTTGTTCATGCAAAAGACGAAAAATAAAGACTTGTTAGTGCCAACATGTTAGAGACAAATGTAAGCTTATAGGGTGTTCAAATACTCAAGGAAATGAGTTTTGAACACAATCCCACATCCTACACCTATTCTAAGAAAAACTTTGGAAAGAAAAAGGTTACTACGTTAACTTTATTATCTTTTGGAAAAACACATTTTTGGAAAAGAAACCTTCCTCCTTTTTTATTTTTTATTTTTATACGTGGTAAAAAGATTTCAAAAAAGCATTTTCTCTTTTAGTAAAAATAACCTTATTTTTGAAATCATTTTATTTATTTGAAAGCCATTTTTCAGATTTTAGAAAAGAGAGTGACAAAACATTTTTTGTAAACATTTTTTTAACGTGGTAAAAACATTTTTTTAAAAAGAAAACATGGTTTTTGGATTTTTTAAGAAAAAGAAGGAAAGAGAATACATTTTAAGAAAAACCCAACGTGGTAAAAGCATCTTTCCAACGTGGTAAAAATATTATTTTGAAGAAAACATTTTTTATTTATCCCATTTTCGGGATTAAAAAAAAAGGAAAACTTTTTATTTTGAAAATTTCTTTTTCTTTAAAGGTCATCTTTTCTTAAAAAAAGAAGAAGCATTTTTGGAAAGAAAAAAGTTTTGATGTATTTAAGAAAAATCCTTTTGAAAATATTTTTGGAAATGGAAAAGGCATTTTGAAAACACACTTTCATTTTTTTTTTTTTTTTTAAAGTTTCGGGTTTCACATAAAAAAAAAAAAAAAGACTTTTTTTTGGTTGAAAGATTTACTTGAAAAGATGAGGAAAAACTTAAAAATAAAGTATTTTCTTAGAATAGGGGTGTAAGGGAGATGTATACCCAAGCATTTTTCTTTATGGCACATCATCAACAAGAAAAATAAAGAGAAAACAATATAAAATAGGCGCAGAAAAATAAAGAGCTTTAATAGTAAAGACTTGAAATATAAAGACTTGAAATTTAAATGACATGAAAAATAAAGACTTGGAATATAAATGACAAGAAAAGTAAAAGCTTGGAATGTAAATGACATAAAAGGAAAAAGCTTGGAATATTGTAAAGTTGATTAAAATGCTTTTTTTTCCCTCCCTAAATGGAGTCTAATCCTCTTCAAGCTTTATGGATCCTTCAACATAAAGAAGTTGAGAGTTCTTAAACCATCACCACTCTTATGAGACATACCCATATTGTGCTCTAATGAGGATTTAAACACCATTTAAGGAGGATGAAAGAAAATCTTTTTTTTTAGTGTCTAGGTATAATATATATATATATATATTTATATTTATATATAAAGCAATAAAAGTAAAAGGGGGATGGGGATGTGCAAGAAAATAAAGGGATGGCAAGAAATTCAAAGGGGGAAAGGGGGAGTGCAATAAAATAAAGGGAGGACAAGAAATTTAAAGGCAATAAGTAAAATCCTAGATGCCTAGGTGGGATGAGATTTCTTCCCCCTAAGGGTACTTCCCATTCATGGCCTAGGAGATGGTCCAATACCCATCTAGGATGAACAACACAAGTAAAATATCCAACAACAATATTAAAAGCATTGTGTAGATACTCAATTTTGCACCCATAATTTAACCTTAGAAGATGACCAAAATAATCATTCTAAGTACCTAAAAATCATTATTTCGTTTCATGCATTAAATCATTCATCACATATCATAAAAATGATCTTGAGATTCTAACGATCGTGACAATATGCCCGGTTCCCAAATCAGATCATCGAATTGAAAGATATCACAAGATCAAGTTTTCTCGGTCTGCATGCATTCATTTGGGTGGAACTGATCACATGTCATTAATTGAAATTAATTTTAATTGGTTAATAATTAAAATTAATTAAATGAATTTTTGTGATTGGTTAATTATTTTTCTAAAGTGAGATTTGTTGCATGGGATTAAAACAATTAAGCTGATAATATTTAAAGACTGTAGATAATTAAGCTTTTGGGATAATTATATTCAAAATAATTATTTTAAAAATCCTAATTATCACTTTGGGATGAAGTTTATCATGAAAATAGCTCTGAAATTCGTCCAAATACAGTTTTAGACTCGGAAAATAGTAGGAGATTTCAGATTCACGTTCCAGGGCACTTTTGGCATATTAAACCTCGAAATTCGGACTAGACTATTTCAGGTAAAGTTGTAGAGAATTGAATTTCTCTTCAGCTATTGAAAGTTCAGCTTAATCCCAATTTTGAGTAGAGAGATATGATCAAAATACTGAAACGTGTTCAGATCTGAAAAATCAGCTTACTCTTATCCAAATTTTTTTTTTTTTTTTTAAGGATTTTCCCCATATGTTTTTTTTTTCTTATTTTTTAAGCTGATTGGAATAAATTTTTAGGCAACTCTAGCTTATTTCTCTTCCCCTTACGTTAAAGAAATTCTTGAAGTTTTGCTTTATGAATTTCTTTTCTGTTAAGTGGTCCTACTTTAGATCTCAAAGTGAATCATTCTCTCTGATCTCTAAAGTAATCCCCTCTCATGGAATAAATTCATGCAAGCAAGTTCTTAGTCTGTAAGTCTTCTTCTTTCTATATTTTCATAATTCACATGTTTGTTTGCATATATGTCCATGATTATTCATGTCTTTCATTTTTAATATATTCATATGTTCACATGATTCATGCATAATAGATTTAAGATAATTTATGAAGTTCCCTTTATGAATCTCTTAATTTTCCTATTAAATCTCATGTTTTCTTAATAAGTAAAAAAAGATCTGAATTTTTCTATCGAATCTCATATTTTCTTAATAAAAAAAAAAAAAAACCATATTTGAATTCTCTTTCTATCAAACCTCATATTTTTCTTATTAAAAAAACAGATCTGAATCTTCTTCTTAAAATTACTGTTTTTCTTAATAAATAAAACCAGATCTGATTTAAAAAAAAAAAAAAAAAATCAAATCTCATGTTTTCTCAATAACTAAAAATAGATCTGAATTCTTTTCTTAAAGAGAGTAGATTCATAAAGGTGAACTTCTTGAATTAATTTTACATTTATCATGTAAATACATGCTGCATTTCATCATTACATATCATTGGGTACTTAAATGATAATTAGAGTCTAGAAGACCGGATTTTGTCCGGGCAGAATGGGTGCCTAACACCTTCCCATTCTATAACCTAGCCCACGAACCATAGGTTTTGGTTCGTAGAATAGTGATTTATCTTTGTTTTGGTAGATTGTATTTAGGACCAAAGCTTTGTATTTTTTATATAGATTGTGTTTAGGACCAAAGCATTGTAATGTTCTTCTACCAAATTGTGTTTACATATTCAATCAATGAAACTTGAGGTTATTTAGATATGTGTTTTGTATTTTTTTTAGTTTTTTCTTGTTTTTTTGCAATATATAAAAAATAAGCGGCGACTTCACAAAAACCCAAAAGAGAGATGCTGATGCCTATCTCTTTTGTTGAGGGCAATCTCTCACACATTGAAATAAAAGGGTTAGATGTAAACACAAAATATACAAGAACAATATTACAACAATGGGGAAAGGAAGAAGTTTTTTGTGTGGGGTTTCCTAGAGAAAGAGGGAGAGATTTTTGTTTTTTTGTTTTGATTTGTTTTTTTTTTTTTCTGACTTCTCTCTTTTTTTTTTCCTTACTTTTCTCTATTTGTTTTCACACAATTCTACATAAAACCCTTTATAAATTTCTACATGATTTTTCCCATCCTTATCCACCACATCATCATCTCGCTAGCATTTTTTGACTTTTTCTAATTTCTGGCTCAATTTCCGCGCGGCTGTTTGGAGGCATTTCCGAGCTCCATTTTCTTCAAAGTTTATATGCATAGAAAGCTATGGATGTATAGTTTCCAATGGTCTTGGCCTTGTTTGATTTGGAGCTACGGTCATTGAGATATCATGCTCAGAAGGGAGGTGATGCAAAGCTGAAAATTCTGAATGTCTTTTCTTGAAAAATTCATATCTTTCAATCCGAAGTTGATATCATTGATCCCTTTCAATGAAAATTAGTTAAGACTTTGTTCTTCAAGATGGTCCAGCCATCCCAGTTCTTTCCCAATCGGTACAATTTATTGCTCGAAGTTGGGTAAAAAACTATCAGTTTTCCTGAAAAATATAGTGAAGATTTATTAAGGTTTTGGTATTTTTGTGATGTTTTATCCATTTTATCTACGATTTTGGCCCGTAAACTATCGTTTTGAAGGGAAAAGCATGCTCTATGAGACGGTTCAAAATTCAACACGATCCAATGGTCGGATCAAAAAGTCAACTTTTTGACTATCTCCGATCAAGGTTTTGGTCAGATTTTCTGTAAAATGGGTCTTTTAAATGTTGTGACTTTTTGATTCACCATTCAAATATGTAACATTTATTTTTTGCCCTTCTTGATTTTGCACCCTTTTTCAATTTTTTTGGTCTTTGTTTTGACGCGTGAATTGAGCCCGGACATAATACAATACCGATAGCATAAGTTTGATTTGATTTCATGGGTGGATTTGATTTTTTTTTCTTCTTTTTTTTTTCCGATAAAAAAGAGAGGGTGGATTTGATATCTTCTTTGTCTCTGTGAATTTGATTTTATGATGGTTGGTTTGGGTATGTGAACAACCCCTTGGGATTTATTTATAAAATTTGTTGGTTCTTAAAGGATTTGGCAGAAGAGAGGAGAGATAGGAAGAAAAGAGAGAGCCGAAGAAGAGAAGAGAGCCAAAAAGAAAAGAAAGAACACAGAGTGCAACGGCGTATATATTGTACATGTCAAATGAGTACTCAATTTAAATATAAAAAAAAAAAAAAAAAAAAAAAAAACACATACTCATACCAAACACATAATTATGTTTTTCACTTTTGAAAATATGTTAATTAGAAACATGGTTCCTAACACATTTTTTGCATTATGAGTACTTTAAACACGTGTTTTTACAAAGCTTTTTTAAAACCACAGTTTTCTCATCATTTGAAAACTATTGTTTGAATTCACGAACCAAATAGAACTTAAATGGCTGTAGTTTGGTGTTTAAATGTTGAGAGAGAGAGAGAGAGAGAGAGATTACTTCTAGGGAATCTCTAGCTCCAAGAGAAAGGAAAAACTAAAGAAAAACTTGCACAAAGGTAACAACTTCTATATTTTTCAACAGGGAAAAATGCCCATACACCCCTAAACTTTCAACCACTGGTAGGGGCGGAGTCAGGAAATTTTGTTTGGGGGGGCCAAGTTGCAGCACTAATATATTTATCAAGACAACCCCCCCCCCCCCTCCCTCACACACGCATATATATACACGCTTTTTTTATTATATACACATGCATATATATACACACACTTTTTTATTTGATAAGTTATATATATACACACACCCAACAAAAAAACAAAAGAGTTTAGTATTTTCAATCAAAATTATGTTTGATGGCGATCTTTCATAAAATTAATAAAATTCATTTTTATCATTTTCATAGTGAAATTCTTAAAAAGTTTCATTTTCTATAAAAATTATCAAATTTTATACTAATGTAAGTTAAAAATCATTCAATTGAACTAATGAAATTTTCAAAAACATGAATGATCCAAAACTTGGAGGAACAAGTTAGGCTTCAAACATATTTGAAGCTATCTTGCTTTTAACCCATTATGTGGCAACTAAAGAGACATTTCATGTGTAGTTTTAGTGACAAGATTTTTTTAATGAGTCAATGACTTGTTAATCGCCACACAACCAGTTGAAAATGATAAATTCAAACATGTTTGGTGCCAAAATTTATCAAATATTTAACATATATAAAAGCACATTTTGCAATAAAAAATAGAATTGCAAAAAATAAAGTTATGTCTCTATAACTATTAGACCAATTATTTTTTTAAGAGCATCATTGGACTAATTCAAATACTTGGGAGGGGGGGGGACTCTTATTTTTGTAAACTAAATTCTAAAAACATTAAAATAATTATATATACATTTAAAAAAATTTCAAAATGTTGGGGGGGGGGGGAGGCATGGCCCCCCCACCCTTCAACATAGCTCCGCCCCTGACCACTGGCCAAGACACCCCCTAAGCTATTATATTGGCCAATTTACTCCCTAAACTATTCATACCTATCAAATCAGTACTTCAGTTAGTCTAATGTTAAAACACTAATATAATGGGCATGTGAGATGCATGTGTTCCTCACAAAACGAATTCAATCATACGATAGAAAGGATAGAAAGAAGAGAGAGGAGAGACCAGAGGTCTGACCGCAGAGTGTCTCCTCGTCGTCTCGCCGCCCTTGTTTCGGCTATACCTTGGTGGTGTAGACACCACATTTTGTGTCCCTTACGACTTGGGCCCCCGTTCCCCAATGATGTTCGAACTCTAAGGCCTAAGGCCAGTTTAGAGATCAATTAGATATTAACTTGACTTGAGAAGTGTTAAAATGGAAAATATAACCTTTTAAATGAGAAAAAAAAAATCTATTTTGGAAATAAAATGACTGAAGTGTCCCTCAGCCTGTGTACGTGGGTTGCAGCTTGCGTACGCAGGCCAAAGCATGCGTACGCAGGCACATTCCTGCGTATGCAACTAGGGTTTTAGAAGCATAAGAAAGACAAGTTTTCTGCAATAATGGTTGAGGTTTGAAATGAATCTCACATTGTCTGGGAGCTGTTCCAAATCCCATTTTTTTCAACTATAAAAAGCCTTACATGGTATATTTTCAAAAGACACAAAAATCCCACGAGAAAAACCTAAGATTCACTAGAAAATAGTGAATCAAAAGAGAGTTTTTCACAAGTCAATTTTATTTGATTATGACCTTTTCTGGCCTCAATCCTTTTAGCTTTTTGTGAGGTATTCCTTCTTCACTTCTTTTCTTTCTTTTTTGTCTTTAAATCTTTTTTTTTCTTTGTTTGTTTGTTAAAACGTGTTTTAATATGCTTCTCTAGGTTAGGTTTAAGTTTTGGTATGCTTAAAATGTATGTTTGTTTGTTAGAATTAGGGTTTTAGTTCATGCTCTGTTTTCTGCCTTGTTCGTTTTTGGGTTAGTGTTTTGAGTAAGTCCCACGCACAAATGCCATTAGCATGCGTACGCAGGTTAAACCTTGCGTACGCAGGCTTCGGGCTACGTATGCAGGTGCTTGCCCATAAACCCTAATCCAAATTCTTTATGTTGTTTGTTTGGTTTGTTTCACATGTTTTGTTCCTTTTTAAAGTCTGTTCACATGCTTATACGTGCTGGTACCTCTGCCTCATATGCTTGTTTGCTATCACATGCTGGATTAGGGTTTTTTCTTTTTTTACCATGCCATTCATTCATATGTCCATGCATAAATGCCATAGGTGCTGTGTTGCTAAAAGGTAAGTAAAGGGTAAGTCATGCATTAGTGTTAGGACATATGTGATTCAATGTTAGGAACATATGTCAATATTTTATGTAATTGGCTAATCTTTTGACAAAACACACTTTACTTGTAATTGGGTAGATCTAGGATATGTTTAATGCTTTAAGAAACAAGGTTTCAAGTTCAAGTGTTAAAGCCATGCAAGTCTGTCCAAGAAACAAGTGAGAAAGTGCTGGATTTTAAAGCTCGATAACTCGCAACAAGTGAAGAAGTGCTGATTCATTAAAGCTCGATACCTCTCGATAGCTCGCAACAAATACGAAAATCAGTTTTTCAGATCTAATTTTCGGCCCATGCTTATGTATTTGTGTAGGGTTTCTTTTCTCACAACCCTAAACATTTATAAGGGTTATTTTAAAGGCCATCACATAAGAGAATACAAGGAGAACACAAGCAAAAGGTGACCGAGTGCCTTATTCTCTCTGAAAGAAGCTACTGCGTCTTTGTGCCTTAGGATTTTGTAACCAAGTACTTCTTGATCTTCATTGTTGATGAAGTGAAGAACTTTGCAGCCAAAAATCTTTTTCAAGTTAGTGAGTTAGTCACGTATTGGGAGCCGTGCATCTTTGGTTAGTCACGTATTGGGATCTGTGCAAAAAAGGTGGCGTTCATATATTGAAGAGTTCAGAGGTTCTGAAGCGGTATAAGGTTTCTGCTGTAAGTTTATCTACGGGGATTGTAGAGTCTAAGGACAAAGGTTTTGTACTAGATCTGAAACTTCTCTTTACTATAGTGAATTGGTTTTCCGAAAGGTTTCCCCCCAAGTTTTTTACTGTGAAACTAGTTTATTTTATTGGTTTTCCTAGGTCATCATATCTTGTCTTTTTTTATATTTCCGCTGCATGATTTTGACATGATATTGATGTTTGTTTGTTTTAACAAGTTTTATTCATAATAAATCTAATTAACAACTTGAGTTTATAACTTGTTAATTCTATCAACCAGGGTCTAAAATTCCCAACAATTAGGAATGTCCATGCATTTGTGTTGGTTTTTGATAATATGATGGAGCATGCTTAGATGTATGATTAAGGTTTCTAATGTGTTAAATGCTTTGATGCCATGATTAGATGAATGCTAGGGTTTCTTATGTGCGTTTGGCTTTCTTTTGCTTTGTGGATGGATAAGCATGCTTGTTTAGGGATAAAGATGCCATGTTGTTTGCTAGATGCATGTTAGTGTGTGTGTGAGTCTAGAATACAAGTGTTGAACTAATTTTTAATAAGGCTAATATTAAGACACAATGATGGGAGGCCAATCTTAGGATTGGGCGATCTTGGGTGCCTAACACCTTCCGAAGAGCGTACCTAAACTCCGAACCTATATCTCTGGTAGTAAGATCAAAAGGTCTTTCCTCGAAGGGACGCTATATATATGGTTCCTAGACCATTGCAAAAACTAGGTGGTGACTCCAAAGACCCCTTGTGTCCACAGGTGGTTCTGCTGTGCTGTTTACCAGCCACCACCGGTATGGGTTTTTTTTTTCCCCTTTCTTACGTATTGCTATTTAAATCAACAAAGAAACTTTTATTTTTTTTTAATTTTTTGTATCTCCATGTGCGAATTTCTATAGTAGAAATTTTTGGTTTGGTTTAATTTTTGGGTTTGGTCTTTGTGAAATTGTGAGAAACCGCGCCCCCGGCCCGTTTTGGAATTGATTTGGTTTGGGCCAAACTCACGTGAATGGGTGGAATCGTGTTATTGCCTCTCAAAATGAAGGTTCAACTGATTATATTTTTATTTTTAGATTAAGGGTTTTACAATAGAGTCACCACTTACTTAATTATTGGAATAAATAAGAAAACCAAAATTGAAAAATTCATCATTTTATTGATTTGATTAGCAAATTACATGGCTTTGGTCCTAGATACAATCTAAGATATAGTACATGGCTTTGTTTTCTGGTTACAATATGTCTCTGTGAAATTATGAGAGACTGTGCCCCCGGCCCGTTTTGGAATTGATTTGGATTGAGCCAAACCCATATGAATGGGTAGAGTCATGTTATAATCTAGAGATTGAAAATTATATGGATAAATATTGATCTACTAACGTTTGATTTAAGCTCGGAGGCTATGTTACACAATTGGAAGGTTTTAGGCACCCACCTTACCTGGTGAAACTGGTCTTCTAGACTATAATGGCCAACATTCATATCATATCATCCAACATGTTATCAATTAATTTGCATGTTCATTGCTTTGTGTGTGCATGTGAAAAACCATAATTTCATTTATTAATTATTACATTTGGATTAAAAAAATAACTTCTAGTGAATGTGTGTGAATGGTGATGCCCTAAATTCAAGTATTTGGAAAATTATGAAAATAACATGTTTTTCATATTTTGGATATAAATTTAAAATCAAAGCTAGTGTTATGCATGAATATGTGATGAACAACCAAGAACATGTAAAGAACAATATGAACAACATTCAAGCATATCAAGAAATTTAATAACCAACAGCATTCTGTAATCTTAAATTGACATTATAGCAACATAAAAAATAAAAATAAAAGTTAAGGAAAAGGATTATACCTGCATGCAAAATCCACAAGGTGGAGGAGGAGGCTTTTGGTGGAGGTCCTAAGGGTGGAGTAGAGAAGAAGAACTAGGAGAGGAAGAGTAAGTCTCACTCAATACCTTAAGTCTCAAGAAGACCAAGAAATGACAATATTAACTCTACTTCACTAGAACTCAAGAGGGGAGAAGAAATGATGTTTTTTGTCTCTTGGAATGGAGGAGAGAGGGGGGTTTATATAGTAATGGTAGAGAAAATATGAATGAAATGACATTTAATAAGGGTTGAAAAAGGATCAAAGAGAATCATGAACCTAGACCTTATTTTGGCATTTAGAAAAAGTTGGTGCGTTAAATTTGGAGGTTGGTGGGAGTAATGAGCAAGCAAAATGAATTAAACCTCAGTTTTTCCCGTAGCTCATGTAATAGTTCTCAGAGCTAAATTGGAGGTTGGTGCATTAAGATGCTTATCTCCAAGGTGAAATTACTCTTTTACCTCCATGTGAGGTTAAATGCGGGTTGCAAAATGAGGTGTCAATAGAAATTCTTAGTGTGTGTGTGTGTGTGTTTTTTTTTTTTTTTTTTTTTTTTTTTTTTTTTTAAATTTTTATCTCCATGTGCCATTTACTAGTTATTGCTTTTGAGTATGCCATAGAACTATTTGATTAAATTCCTAAGAGAGATATTACTAATACTCTAAGGGTTTAATCTTACCAATGAAGCCTGAAACTAGCTGCATGCATTAGTGGGTGTGTCTAGATTTTTGTTGATGGAAAGGTATTTAAGCTTTCAGCAATGAATTTTCTTTCGTATTGTTGTGTTGGAATGCATTAGGGATGAAATAATTGGATTTATCTAAACACCCTTATAAGAAAGGAAACCGGGTGTCTTCTACCATGATACTTATATAATTACTTTTGTCTAAACACCACATCATGTTTTCTGGTAAGACATCTATCTAGTGATTTTTCAAAGCCATGGAAAACAGTGGTCAAATAACTTATTGATTAATGGAATAAGATCACAATTTGATTATAGGTTGTTAAGATCACCAAAGACAAAAGCAGCATTCCCAAATACCCTATATCTTCCAAATTCTCAGCAAAACACATTTAAGTAATGGCCATTGAAATCAAGAACAATTTCATGTTTGCTTGGTTTAATCTTTGGGGTTGGTGTTTCTACAAGGTTGTTTGCAAAGGCCCCATCAACAACAATTTCATGCTTGAAGTTGGTGAAAGAAAACAACAAATACACAAAACTTCATGAAAAAATATAATACCCGTGGGGAGAAAGGATTTTTCCTGAATTTTTCAAAAGGTTTACTATTAAACTGTGTTGATGCCTCACGGCGGCTGACCACCCATCGCGGTGACGTGGGTGACTGGAATGAGTTGATTTTAAACCTATTACTTACCAAAAGTAAGTGAAGTCGCCACCAATCATTGGGTTTTTTCTAAGGTGTGATTGGTCACCTGACTTTATTTTATTTTATTACCAATCCTAGGCTAAGAAAAAGGTCGTTTTTCCTAATCTAATACGGACGGGTAAAAAATCTTGATTCTTGAGTTTGGAAGTTTGATTATGTGTGAGGAAGGTGTTAGGCACCTCACAACGCTTATCCGGAGATAGTCCTTTGTTTTGATAAAATCTTAATTTTTGAACATTGGCAATTAAAACAAGCTATGGCATTAGCTTTCGGGGCTTTAAAGAATTGGGCTTCAAGGTTTGATTTTGGAAGGGGTATGGTCTTAATTAATGCTTTGCTAGAACATTTTGGAATTGTTGCCAAATTTCCATGAAGAAAATCTGGCAGCATCTCGCTTTATTTTCATGGCAGAAATCCGGTAGCACTTCGCCTCAAGTGCTTCATAACACACAAAACACTATTTTCACCAAGCTTTCTCTGTGAGAATATGGCAACAAAGATGCCTCATTTTTCACGGTGAAAATCCGATAGAGTTTCGCGTTTGGTGCGCTATGGCACACCGGCAGGGTTTCATGCCTGTGTACACGGCGTGCATCAATATGTTCATACTAAGGCAAGCCAAAGATCTCCAAAGCATTAAAAAGGTTGATACATGTTGCATACACGAGGAAACCGATGTCACTATTTGACATGGATCAAGACAAACACACTACAATGACCATGCACACAATATAGCATGAGTATGCACCTACAGCGGTCGCCTTGAGCGCATACCCATACTGCAAGGTCAAGTGTACCCATGATCATGAGAGGGTTACTCTCCTAACCATGAGAGTCCATTATACAAAGTGCACAACCCAGTAAGGTACAAGAAAGATAAATCAGACATTGCCATACCCTAGGAACGTGACCCAAGCAAGGTACAGGAAACATAAAACAGGCATCGTCTAATCCTAAGGGTATGGCCCAACAAGGTACAGAGAATGTAAAATAGACATTGTCATACCCTAGGAATGCGGCCCAAGCAAAATACGAGGAAAGGAAACCTTAATCTAGATACATGGCTCTAAAGAAAAAGGCTAAGAGAGAGAGATAACCATATGGAGAGGCTAAGCCTTCTATCTACTGAACATTGCCCTTTTGGGGCTTGCGTCTTCTTGCTTTCATTTGCCTTTTTTAGCTTGCATCTTAGAAGTTGCGCCCTCGCTCCAAGCGTGTACATGCAACAACAAAGAAAAAAAAGCCAGCAGACAAGCAAAAGAGATAACAAAGAAACAAAGGAATCACACAAAGGGGCAAACAAGGAAAGAAAGCACACAAAGGGGCAAACAAGCATGTTATCAAACAAACATGTTATCAAGAAAAAGAGGGTGTCCTAGAAGGACAAATGTAGGTTTGGATTTGATGTCCGAAGTTCCATTATATTGGAGTACAGACGACATATGTGCCATCAAGCAAAGTTCCCTAAAGGGACTCGGGATCTCGTGTACAAAGATGGGTGTGAACCCGCACGAGATTATAAGTAGGAACTAGGCTTGATGACACAAACAAGCATACAAAGACACATGCATGAACATATAAACAAGTATGCAAAGATGCAAAGAAACAAAGGAAGCCAAACAAGATGGATGGTGTAGATATCGTATTTTATCAGCCCTCAATTTGCGTGCAAGACCCCGAAAATTTCAAAAATATTAATTTTCTTTCATGGGGCCTCAGAAATATCTAGATTGCATGGTCCTGTTCGGGCATTGGAGCACTCGAAGTGCCATTTTAGGTCAACTTGACCAAAATGCCCCTGGTCAACCCTAAGTTGACCAAAAGTCAAAGTTGGTCAAAATCATCCCAAAACAATATTTTTCATGTTTCTACATCAAACATGAGTTACTCAGTGATTTTCTTCAACTTTGAACAAGTTTGACCCGAGGTTGACTCCCAAGGGCCCAAAAACCCTAATTTTGATCCTACAGTCAGAACAGGTTAAGACCAGCGTCATTGTGAAGATTATTGAATTCATTTTCCAACGAAAATTCATGGGTCAAAATCGGAGTTAAAACGGTTGAGATATTCTGAAAACCATGCAAAGCATGTCAACTCACTTCTCGAGGCCATAACATTTGATCCGACTGTCAGAATTTCATTTGTTTAGTGTTCTAGAAACTAGACATCTAGAGCTTTCCGGGGACAGCAAGATCAACTTAATCAAAGTTCGGAAAGGCCTTCAAATATGCATCTGAATTTGAACTAGGGAAGAAGCTGGGATTGCTGATGTTAACATTGGACCCTGTGGCCACTAAAGGGTTGCCGGCCCCAACCAGCGGCCACTTAGTGGCCGCCGGAATCTGAAGTGTTAGATTTTCATCATAAATACCCCCAAACCCCCTCAGATAAAAAAAGAGAGTAAATTTGGGCAATTTTGGATATTTTTTAGGCAGATTCTCTCTCTTTGTCTCTCTAAATTCTTTCCCAAACACATTAAAAAACCTTTGATTTCTCTCTTTTCTCAAAATTCTAGAGGTAGTGTTCTTGCACTCTTTTTTCCTCTCCTTGGATTTAAGGTTTAAAAGGTGTAGATGTAGCTTTTTAGTTACAATCTACACCCTTTGCTTTATCTTTCTTCATAACATGTCTATTTGCTTTCCATAGTATATCTTTGCTTTATCTTTCTTCCTAGCATGTTTTATAGCTTTCCTATCATGTCTCTTTGCCTTTTGCCGTGATTTACTGCTTTGATGATGTTGGCCTAGCCTTCTTGGGCTAGGATATGCCTAAATATTGTGTTTGTGCTTAGATCCTTGTGCCTAGGTGCTTCTTGCCATGTTTATGCTTAGATTTCCATGTTTATGTGCTCCTTGCCATGTTTATGCTTAGATCTATATCTTTGTGTGCTCCGTGCCATGTTCATGTGTCTAGAACTACATATTGGTTGCTATGCCATGTGCTTCTAAAGCCTTTTTATCTCTTATTATCTCTTCTTTCTTGTGTTTTGGCCCTTTAGGTAGGGTGTAGATCTAGATGTTGTTGTCTAGGCCTACATCCATACACCTAGGCCTATATCAAAGGGTTTGGATCATTTCCTTTATGCATGTCTATGATTTCTTGCTTCTATGCTTTATCTCCAAGTTTGCTGTCTAGATCTAGGCTTCGCCATGCTTTGTGCCCTCCATGGGCTTGTGCTTGTCGGTCTTTAGGGCCATTTCCCTGTGTGATTGCATCCGTCCCTCCTATGGCTTATTTGGGAGTGACCACTTGTGAGATACAACACCGTGGTGTTGGATTGCTTGATGCATACCCTTTCTCCGCTCTATGCGATGTTATGCTTGCCTTGCTTGCTTTGTGCTACCCGTTTGGCTTTCTTTGCTTCTTTGCATTTTTGCACACATATGTTCATGCATGAGTTTGTGTGTCATCCCTACTCCAATCTCACGGAACTAGGGACACCCGATCCAAACCTACATTTGTCCTCCTAGGACACCCTCTTTTGTTTGATAACATGTTTGTTTGCCCCCGTTTGGCTTCTTTGATAGCTTGTCTCTTAGCATGCTTTCCTTCTACTTGTTTCTTTGCTTATCTGCTGGCTTGTTTCCATTGTCATTGCATGTACATGCATGGAGCATGGACACTTGGAGCAAGAGCGCGACCTCTTAGGCACAAGCAAAAAGGGCAAGGATGCAAGCAAGAAGACGCAAACCCACAAAAGGGCTATGTTCAGTAGATTAGGAGGCTTAGCCTCCTTGAGTGGTTACATTTTTCTCCCTCTCTCATAGCGTCTTCCCTAGAGCAATGCATTAGGTTTCTCCCTCTCTCATAGCGTTTGTTTTATATTTCCTGTACCTTGCTGGGCCATACCTTTGGGTCGTTGACAATGTCTGTTTTACTTTCTTGCTTTGTGTGATGGCATTGTGCATGATGTATGTATATATATATGCCTGCATGTGTGTGGGTGATCGTGCACTTTGTATGATGGACTCTCATGGCTATATGAGTGACTCTCTCTAGTCATGAGAGCTCTTGACCTTGTGGCATAGGTATGTGCTT
Source organism: Notholithocarpus densiflorus (assembly GCA_030021035.2). Classification (NCBI taxonomy): domain Eukaryota; kingdom Viridiplantae; phylum Streptophyta; class Magnoliopsida; order Fagales; family Fagaceae; genus Notholithocarpus; species Notholithocarpus densiflorus. The sequence continues at coordinate 4,914,911 of JARYZH020000016.1, read as the reverse complement.
AAGGCATTTGCTATAGGTGCATACTCATGTCATACTGTGTGCATAATCATTGCGGTGTGACCATCCTGTTCCATTTCACCAAGTGACATTGGTTTCCTTATGTATGTGACACGCATCAATATGCTTGATGCTTTAAGGGGCTCCAGCTCGTCCTAGCACGAGCACATTGGCGCGCACCGTATACACAGGCATGAAACCCTACCGGTGCACTATAGCGCACCAAACGCGAAAATTTGTCGGATTTTCACCGTGAAAATAGGGCACCTCCGTTGCCGTATTCTCACGACAAAAGCTTGGTGAGAATAGCGTTTTGCGTGCTATGACGCATTTGAGGCGAAGCGCTGTCGGATTTCCGTCACGAAAATAAGGCGAAATGCTGCAAGATTTTTGTCGTGGAAATTTGGCAATGATTCCGAACACACTAGGGATGCATCGATCAAGACCACACCCTTTTCGAAACCAAACCTCAAAGCCCAATTCGATTAAAGCCTCGAAAGCTAATGCCAATAGCTGGTTTTCAATTGCCAATGACCTTAAATTAAGATTTTACCAAAACAAAGGATTGCCTACGGATAGGCATTGTGGAGTGTTTAACACCTTCCCCACACGTAACCATACTTCCAAACTCAAGAATCAAGATTTTTTTTACCCATTTGCATTAGATTAGGAAAAACGACATTTTTCTTAGCCTAGGATTGGTAATAAAATCAAATTGAGTCATGTGACCAATCACACTTTAGAAAAAACCCAATGATTGTTGTCGACTTCACTTACCCTTGGTAACTCGATTAAAATTGAATAATTTTTCAGTCACACACCAAAGGTACAACTCTCCTCCACAGCACCCGAGCTTGTACTGTGCAAGCGGCGCGAGTGTTGCCACGATGGATGGTCGAACCGCCACAAGGCATCGACGGACTGGCGACTTCACCGGGGACACTTAGAGAGTTTAGCCCTTAGAGCTTTTGATAAGATCTTAATTTTTGGACATTGGCTTTCAAAAACATTGAAATTGGAATTAGCCTCCGGGGCTTTCCTTTTGAAAAATGCTTTTACTATATCCTAGTAAACTATTTTCAAAACTCAAAAATATTTTCCAAAAAAAAAAAAAAAGTTTTCAAATGGTTTTCCAAAAACCAGCTTTGAGGTATTTTCGTATGTGTGAAGCTTTCCTGCCTTCTTAAGCATGCTTTACAGCTTTCCTTCACATGTGTGAACCTAAGGTAGTAGACTTAATTTCTGATACACCTTTATCTATTCATATATCTGTTGTATTTGGAAAGTCTTTCCCCTTTCATTTCAAAATGCATGACATCACCCCTCATATTGGGTCAAACCTAGACTTAGCATTGAAGGCGAATGCTGGATGCATATACCTTAGATAGTTACTGGATGCCAAATTATAGGCTTTTCCTGAGTCCATGTGTGGACAGGATTATGCTGAATAGGCCCCCTTGATCTGCTCTATCCCACAACTTCTATGAAGGGAAGTATTAGATGATCGAGGTCCCCCCTAAGAATAGGACCAACTTACCAGTTAAACCGTGTCTCATATAGTTGGCCTAAACTAAGTCAAAACCCGTGAGGACTAGGAAGAGCCAAAGCCGAGTGAACATCCAAACCTAGGGTAGAATATCCTTCTTAGGATTGCTTTCAAAATGAGTCAAGGGGAAAGTTTCTAGTTTCCGTTTGCAGGTTTGCCCTTTTGCTTACGTTAAAGAGTTGTGCTCTACTTCAGGTTCTATCCATCCTGTTTACATAGCATTTGTGATTAGCCCCTAGGGAAAAGCAACCCCGTTGCTTGCACATTAGATCATACCCAATCCCTAAGGGTTTCCAACCCTACAAGGTCATGCATGCATACACTAAATGGCTCTGTCATGTAAATGTGTACAGATAAAATTTGTGGCAAGTAGCCGGAACTCCGCACCAAGGAGGACATTGCCAAGAGTCCAAGATCTTCTCCGAGAAGGCAAGGCCATCTAGAATGAAGCCTCTTCATTGTAAATTTGAATTTCCTTGTATTGTGAAAGGCCCACTGTTGGAGCCATTGTTTATAGCCCATGTTTTGGGGGCATTGTAAAAAGCCAAAGTTTTGTAAAAGCATTGTTTTCCTTGTAATCAAAAGAGAAGGGTCCATCTCGCAATTTCAAGCATGATATGAAAGTTTTGGTTACTTGCCAAGCTTGTGCATTAATTCTGCATCACTATAGAAACTCACCATGATAAAAACCCGCTCAAGGGTCCAAGCCAATATTTTCGAAAAAAATAGGTGCATTTTTAATAAGCAAGAACCTAAACTAACTTCGTGTTAGTTTTGTGTTTCCACATTGTCAAATTTTCAAAGGTACCCAATTTCTTGCACTTCCCATTCTTTTCCTTTCCAGGATTATAAAGAGAAAAGATTGCTCAAAGGAAACAATCCAAGTTACCATTACATCGTGATCCTATCATCACTAGGCCTTGTGCTAAAGAGATGTCTACTAGTGGTCCTTCCCCCATCGAGGAAAACACTTATGAGATTGCTCTTCTGAAAGAGCAGATGACAGAAATGATGCGCATGATGCAAAATTGGTTGTAAGAGGGAGCTGAGATTCATCTAGTCCCACTCCAAAGGGCTTTGCGTCCCAGTCTAAAAATGAGGCCGGGCCGCCGCTAGATCTAAATCAAGGCCAAGCCACGCCGCCATTCGTCACACAAAGGGGTGGCTAAGAATTGAATCCTTCTAAGGATAAGACCTCAAAGTCTGGCTACGGTCAGGTTAAAAGTCAAGTGGAAACCCTAACTGAGAAGATCCTTAAGGAAGTGTCGATTTGGACAGCCTGACCAATTTCCCTCAGGTTATTATGCCCCCCAAGTTCAAGGCTCCTGAGTTTGTCAAGTATGATGGCACTGGAGATCCTTGCGCCCATCTGCGCATGTTCTGTAGGAACATAGCACTCGATCCAAACCTATATTTGTCCTCCTAGGACACCCTCTTTTGTTTGATAACATGTTTGTTTGCCCCCGTTTGGCTTCTTTGATAGCTTGTCTCTTAGCATGCTTTCCTTCTAGTTGTTTCTTTGCTTGTCTTCTGGCTTGTTTCCATTGTCATTGCATGTACATGCATGGAGCATGAACACTTGGAGCAAGGGCGCGACCTTGTAGGCGCAAGCAAAAAGGGCAAGGATGCAAGCAAGAATACGCAAACCCACAAAGGGCAATGTTCAGTAGATTAGGAGGCCTAGCCTCCTCGAGTGGTTACATCTTTCTCCCTCTGTCATAGCCTCTTCCTTAGAGCAATGTATTTGGGTTCTCCCTTTCCTTGTACCCTTTATATTTCCTGCACCTTGCTTTGGCCGTGTTCCCTAGGTATGACAATGTTTGTTTTATATTTCATGTACCTTACTGGGCCATACCCTTGGGATGTTGGCAATGTTTGTTTTACCTTCCTGCTCTATGTGATGGCATTGTGCATGATATATATATATATATATATATACACGCTTGCGCGTGTGTGGGTTATCATGCACTTTGTATGATGGACTCTCTTGGCTATGTAAGCGACCCTCTCTAGTCATGAGAGCTCTTGACCTTGTGGCATGGGTATGTGCTCAAGGTATTTGCTGCAAGTGCATACTTATGTCATATTGTGTGCATAATCATCGTGATGTGACCGTCCCGATCCATGTCACCAAGTGACATTGGTTTCCCCGTGTATGCGACACGCATCAATATGCTTGGTGCTTTGAAGAGCTCTAGCTCATCCTAGTACAAGCAAGTTGGCGTGCGCCGTATACACAAGTATGAAACACTGCTAGTGCGCCATAGTGCACCGAACGCGAAACTCTGCTGGATTTTTGCCGTGAAAATGGGGCACCTTTGTTGCTGTATTCTTGCAGTGAAAGCTTGGTGAGAATAGTGTTTTGTGTGCTATGACGCATCTGAGGCGAACTGCTGTCGGATTTCCACCACGAAAATAAGGCGAAATGCTGGCAGATTTTCGTCGAGGAAATTTGGCTACGATTCTGAACACAATAGGGAAGCATCAATCGAGACCACACCCTTTCCAAAACCAAACCTTATAGCCCAATTTGATTAAAGCCTCGATAGCTAATGCCAATAGCTCATTTTCAATTGCCAATGTCCTTAAATTTAGATTTACCAAAACAGAGGACTGTCTATGGATTGGCGTTGTGGGGTGCCTAACACCTTCCCCACACGTAACCAGACTTCTGAACTCAAGAATCAAGATTTTTTTTATCCATCCATATTAGATTAGGAAAAATGACATTTTTCTTAGCCATAAGAGCCTGTCACAATGAAAAAGCTTCAAATATTAGCTCCTCATCACCAATGTTCACATCAAGGATATTATATAAACAATATTGACTTTATTAATGGCTCCAGGGATAAGTATATGATTTAGTTACAAATTCCAGGTGATTTCTACTCAATTTTACTCCTTTTAGCTAGAAGTGCTCAATAATTTATTTTTTCATTATGTGTCTTTTTGGGTTTTATTATTATTTGAAAAAAAAAAAATTTGAATGGGAGGGGGTCTGTGTTGCTCAAAACATTAATTGGTCAAGAAGACAGATGTAAATTTTAGGTGGTCCTGTCCAATATTAAAAGAGAGATTTAGAATTGAAAATGCAAGTATAAGAGAATGCAATGAGAAATTTTTTTATAGTATGTTCAAATCCTATGATCCTAATAGGGTTTGTAATCTGATATGTAATTTTCTGCAATCTCATAAATAATCCTCACAGCTTCAAATCAATGCAATCACAATATGTTCGGAAAATAATTGGGTGATGATAACAGAGGTTTGAACCTTTTCTTTTCAGAATTTGTAATACAACAAAATGCAACATTTAGGACATATCAGCTCCCACACCATATGTCAGACTGTTCAGTTCAGTTAACTTCTGCTAACAAAAGCCTACCATATAAGCATATAACAACCCAAAAATGGAAAAGACTTAGATTTGTTCTTTAATTTGAACAAGTAATTCTGGAATGCAGCCTACCATTGATCACCTGGAATAGTTGTCATTACAAATCTGACTTGGATAAAATTATTAAAAATGATGTATTTAAAAAGGTTATGGCAAAATTCTTCTAATAATAGAATCATTTACCAGCAATAGCAAAGTCTGCTACTGGCCAAGGACCAAAAATATTTCTTTTAAAATTTTTTTGATCTTTCCATACGTTGGGAAAAGTTGAGTGGTTAACAGAGCCTGCACACTTGAGAATGAGGCAGAGAGGAAGGAAAGTAATGAGTTTCTCGCGCATGTGTATCTCATTATAAAGGACTAGTAATTTTCCACTGTAATCCTCCCTTTCAAAATTATTTATTTATGTCAATACCCATTTTATAATATGGGTATTGACATAAATAAATAATTTTGAAAGGGAGGATTACACTGGAAATTACACTATTACTTCAAAAATGGGGACAACCTACAACCCAAAAGAAAAACAACGTCAAATTATCATACTTGAATAATGGAGGTGTTGTAAATGGTGAAAACTTCCTCCCTCTCCCATCGAATATAAAAAGAAGAAGAATAAAGATAAATGCAGTATAATTACTTCCTAATGGGCACAAGGAAAAAAGTTCAGGATTATGCACCAAGGTCTAAATCACCTGTCAAACAAACCATGTTGCTAGGGAAAGATGACTAAAAACTTCTGTTTCCCCTTATGAGCTTGCCCTTTTCAAGCATCTTTGCCAATTGCTTTTACTGATATTGGCGTTATTTAGAAACCACACATTGGGACTAAAATTCTCTAATTGTCAAACTTAGAAGGGCAGGCATAAATATTCTCAAACATCTTTGTCATATGAACTTTGATATCTAGGCCTAGTGAGAAGTGAGTGAAAAAACTGAAAAGAGATGTAAATTCTATAATATTGAGCTTTCTGATCAATGGAACTTGCCTCTGTGGGATTGAAAAAGTTGAAGCTTTTCTTCAATGCTCTAGTAAATCAATGGAGACCAATTTCAAATTCTGAGAGGAATATGGAAATTTCTCCTTCTATTCAATCCCGAAAGAGCATCCTTTTCTGAGTTTGAATAAATTTTTTGAGAACATTGTTCTGAGAAAGCCTTGATGTTCAGGTCTTCCTTGAAAATTATTTCCCCAACGCAAAAATATTTTCTACTAGGGGCACTCCAAATTTTCTACAAATAGCAGATATCAAAACAAGAAATTAGTAGAAAACAAGGAACTTTCTTCTAATAGAATTGCACTAAAGCCTCATATTTCTTTATAAATATTTGTTTATTCCTTGAAAGCTAGCTCTAGTTATTTTATTTGTTAGCATCAAGCATTTAATTTACTTTTTTATGAGTAAAACTGAATTCCTGGAACTAGCGCATACAAGATTCCAATTTATATGATTTCTATAGATGTCAGATAAAAGCTAGATTATAACTTTATGCCTTCATGGTATGTTTTGAAGCCTCAAGAAGTCAAGACTACATCAAAGATGAAAGCGTAAGTGCAAAACCACTTTCCAAACTAAGTTTTTATGATGCCTTCACTCTTGAGATCCATCTGAATGAAATAATCAAAATTTTGTTCAGGACAGCTGCTGCTCACTCTATGAATCATAACATTGGTAATAATTTATTAATTCTTCCAAGTAATTTAATAAACTGCTCATGCTTTTAATCATCAACAGCTTTGTTTACAAGCTAAAACGCAATAAAACATTCTTTTTTTTCTGGGAACAAAAGGCCAAGTTGCAGAATATATAAATTAACTTTTCTATTAATTTATTATTATTATTATTTTTTTTTTACAATAGTTGTGAATAAGAATTGTATGTTCACCATGCTCTTAATACACATGTCAAATTTTCCTTCGCTTCAAAGCTTATAAGGCAGAAAGTGAGGGAAGTTCTCTTCGATGTGGGACAGCAAAAACTAAAGGCTTCCAAAGGCCACCTGCAGATATGCCCCCACAGATCTATAAGTTTATATTTTATGCATAATTTTATATTACAAAAACTTGCAATTTAAACAATTTATAGATGATATAGCAATTGATATTTAATTTTCTAAAAATTTTGCAAGCATGAAGAATATAAGAAGAAAATGTAATTTAATGGCGGATTTGTCAAAATTCACCTCCAATAAAAAGATATTGAGTAGGCTACAACCAGTTTTATAGCTAAACTTTGTCCAAAGAAATATGAAAATAGGCTTTATGAATAATGTTATTTTCACAGGTAAAAGTTTTACAGAGAAAAATGCATTAAATTGACTCCCATAGGCAACCTGTTTCATAGCAAACCAACATTAGTGAGGAAAAAGTGAAGTGATTGCACTTTCAATTTTTGGACGCAAAACTGATGCTTCAGGGTCCAGAAGATAGTGGTAGAACATCCAAAGTAGCAACTTCCCTAAAATTGAATCTATCCTCAAAAGTTTCTTATCGGAGTGTTAACCCACAAGCTCTGGTCTTCAATCATGTCAACCTAGGAAATACAAGTTTCAGGATTTTAAAGAAGAAGAAGAAGAAGAAGGATTGAGATAACTGACACTCAATTTTTTGCCAGTACTTGTTTTGAAGAAACACCGACTCTTGTCTGGTTTAGTATTCTAACCTTGTCTCATATCTGCATACATAATCAAATAACTGAAAAACTAAACTGAATATAAACAAAAGAAAACAAGAGAAATTTGGGTATTCGACTAACACAGAGATGATTGAATCATAAAGAAGACGTATGAACCTTTAGAAATATTGGAGTGCATGACCCTTCAAAATTCAATTAAATCCCATGGATAATTAAGTATTCTTAGAGCAGTCCCTACCTATTTCCACGTAGCATCATGCTGACAAGTGAGGAAAAGAACATAACTACAAAGTTTCCAATGCCATGTTTCTATTCTGCTTTATAGAAAACCACTCAGTAATTTTTTTGAATCACTAGGGTTCTTATATTCCCCAATTCCAAAGAATAAATGATTTATAATGTGGGGACACAATCCGCCGCAAGCTTATTGTCCTCTTTGGGGAGCCAAGCTCGCAAGGTTTTGTTTTTCAAGCGACATGGGAGGTACGGATCTTCACCCTTTGGGCTTTACACCGCAGTCCCACATCAGCAAGAAATGCGCCCCACTCATGTTTTATATGCTCTTGGAGCTTGCATGAGTGTACCACTACCACGCACAAAACCTTGCGGGCTTGGCTCCCCAAAGAGGACAATAAGCTTGCGGCGGATTTAGTCCCCACATATAACATTTCAGTTCATCCTGATTTATTTTATTTTGTATAAGTAAGTGGAATTCCAAAATCATCCTGATTTATTTCATTTTGTATAATTAAATGCATAAAGTGGAATTCCGAAATCTAGTGAATTTCTAAACTCTAATAAATTTCAAGCCATGTTTTAATCCAATTAAGTAACTGAAAAATCAAAGAAAGAATATAAATTTTTGCATTATAATAATATAATATCCTACAAATTGAACAAAACATGGTAGAAGCTTATACATAAAATAGAATTGAAGTAACTAAATACCTGATTAGTTATCCGAAATGATCTTCCACCAGTGTTCCTCCAATATCATCAAGTGCTACCTTTCATTATTTTTCTGCACCTAAGTCAATTAACAAAGTAACTATATGACCTTTCCAACTCGTTTTAGATATACACAGATAGAGATTGATTAAATTAAGCAACATCTGATGGGTTATGTATCTGTCTTTTTCTCTTCTTTTCTCTTCTTGGTTTGTGAAGAGATCATATCTAAAATGATGGATTATATGAAAATGAAGAAAATTAAAGAAAAGGTAATCACCTCCTCGTTTCATACTTTCTGCAGAAACAAGAAAGTATGACACTATATCTGTGGGGTTTTACTATGCAGTGGCATTTACTCTCTTCATGTGGGGTTACTTTCAGGGTTCAATTCCTCTTCACTAAATAAAAAAGAAATAATAATTTCTTCTGCATCTGAGATGAAATCAAATGTTTTTCAGTACAAGACTGAAGAAGTAAGAAAGAAGGGGTGGAATAAAAGTGGCATTTGAGTTAGTCACATACCTGAAAACTTGATCAATGACAGATCAGGTTCATTCCTCCCAACTAGCACGTTTTTCAGTAGTTTTAATAGTTCTTCAAAAAGTCTACATATTATATTACAAATAAATTGCTCGATATATCAGCATCAAAGAAGATAAAGAAGTCCGGAAAAAGTAAATAATAATAAATATTCCCTAGAATGTGCACAAGTACCTTGCTGAAACAAGAGTCTAATTCTCAATCATAATATCCAAAATCTGGGATGTGAGCAATTTTAGGCCAATCCTCACCAATTCCTTTCTGGCATCTTTTCTTCAAGTGAGGACAATCGATGATTATCAGGGTCTGTAAAGAGGTAAGGTGACGAATTCCTTCTGGTAGTGTTGTCAGACTGAGGCATTCTCTAATTTCAAGCTTTTGAAGTGATGTGAGGTAGCCAATACCTTCGGGAAGTGATGTCAGATTGAGGCATCTGCAAATTTCAAGCCTTTTAAGTAAAGTGAGATTGCTGATCCCTTCAGAAAGTGATATCAGATTGGGGTTGCCCTTAATTTCAAGGCTTTGAAGTGATGTGAGATTGCTGATCCTTGCTGGAAGTAAAATTAGATTGCAACAATCTGTAATTTCAAGGTCTTGAAGGGATTTCAGGTTGTCGATCCCTTCAGGAAGTGAAATTAAATTGGGGCATTTTTTAATTCCAAGCCTCTGAAGTGATGTGAGGTTACAGATCCACTCTGTGGATAAAGTAATCAAGCGGGGAACATTTGAAATCTCAAGCACTCGTAGTCGCAAAGTGGTAACACGTTGTGTGTCAGCATGATCATCACACTTGTCACTAAACAAATTAAGCTCCTCACAATCCCCAATCTCCAATATCTCAAGGGAGGAGAGATGTTGCATAAATCCAGGTAGGGATTTTAGTCTAGGGCATCCAAGAATCTTTAGATAGTCCAGAGAAGTCATGTTTTGCAACCACTCCTCTGGCAGAGACTCTAGGTCCCGCATCCTATACAAAGACAGACTTTATTTTGGAGAAAGGAGGGGAGGATGCTGCCATATTCATCTTCATCTCCATTGTCTGTTTTAATGGTTTCAAGTTGGAATCATACAGTAGTAGCCCTATTTCAAGATATGGAAACAGTGGCATGCAAGTCAAGTTATTGCAATTCCAGATTTCCAAATGAGAAAGACAAGGAAATGAAGGCAATGATATATGCTGTTGAAATTGATGACATGGTGTTGATGTCATTGTTGCCACATCTCTTACCAGTTGCAGAACCAATAATCTTTTCAACAATTGTTTTCACATTAAAAACATCAGAGACACACACCCACATCTTCAACTCAAAATAAGTCTTCACCTTCTCATCATTGTATACATATTGAACAAGTGTGGTCTTCCCTAACCCTCCGATACCTACTATGGATATGAATGAGACATTCTCTTTCACATCAAAGTTCAATAATAGATCTATGATATTCTTCTTATCCTCTTCTCTCCCAATAACTTCTTCTTCACGTATAAATGAATGACTTTGTTCCCTCTCTGCAGTCACAACCCCTGCCTGTAAAAGATGTTCTATCAACTGAAAATTGTTTCTACCATTAGCTATTGCAACAAGTCTCTCCCATATCACCTTTATTTTGCGAGCCATTTTAAGACGAAAAACAAGTTGGTTTGAACTTGAAAAGAAAATGCGTACCTTCTTTGCCATTTTATCACCAGCCATCACCCTTCGTCGCAAATCTTCAGTGGAGAAACTGCTTAACAAGTCATCTGCATCATAAACTGTCTCTCTGAGCTTCATGAGCCAGTCCTTGACTTGATGATTCTTGTCCTGCTTCTCTTCTGCATCCTGAAGTACAGCTTGAATAGTGGAAACAGTGTTCTTCAATTTTTCAAGCTCATCTTTGACACCCCAGATAGATGCAATCTCTTCAAAAGCCATAGAGCCCAACCTTTCAATGATCTTCTGCACAAGACCAAACGGGATTTCTTCAGCCATTTCTTCTTGGTGGGTGGAAGAAAATGCCGAGAGATAGATCAAAAGAAAGCTGAAAAGCAGTGGTTGAACTTGAATTGAAATTGCTAAATGTGGGAGAATGGATAAGTTTTAAGTTGCTCCAAAACAATGCTTTGGCTTTACCAGTCCTGAGCCCCCACTGCTCATTGATTCCGCACGACTAAAAGGTTCCCCACTAATCATGATTCTGCGTGAAAACTAAAAAAGAACTATAGTTTCTTATTTTGAAGATGCTCACACACAATCCGGTATGGCTGTTTGTTTTACATGATTATTATAATTTGGCTATATACAATCGAATGATATTTACCATTCGATTAATAATTTTATATTTTATGTATTATTTTAAATTACAAAAACTTGAATTTAAATAATTAATTGATGACATGATTATTGATTTTTTATCACCATAAAATTTTGCAAGTATAGAAAATATATGAAGATAATATAATCCAATGATAAATTTGTCAAAATTTGCATTCAATTAAAAAATATTGAATGGTGTAACATTGTTTAAAGTCAATTATATATATATATATATATATATAGATTTTACTAATATGTGTCTTTAGGGCATACATTAATAAACCATTTTAGGAAACTTTTCATAGAAAAAAAAAAAGTGATTTATTGTTTTAACAACTTTTTTAATTCCTTATAAAAACTTTCCCAAAATTGATGATTAATGTATGCCCTTAGGGCATACATTAACCGGACCCATACACACACACACATATATAGGGATGAGTTCAAGTTACACTTGGTGTAATCTTAAGCAATGTTACACCACCCAATAACTTGTTATTGAATTAATATTTTGAAAATCCAACCGTTGAATTACATATTCTATATGTTCTTAACATGCATGCCAATTTTTATATCAATCGGATGTTATTTACCATTTGATCCATAAACTCATCTTTTATGCATTATTTTAAACTACAAAAACTTGAATTTTAACAATTAATTAATGACATGACTATTAATTTTTGATCACCTTAAAATTTTGTAAGTATAAAAAATATATAAAGATAATGTAATCTAACAGTGGATTTGTCAATATTTGCATTCAATTAAAAAATATTGAGTGGTGTAATATTGTTTAAAGTTACACTAGATGTAACTTGTACTCAACCCATATATATATATATATATATATATATATATAAGCGATGGGGATGAGTGGACGCATTCATGGAAGGATTTATCTTTTACAAGATATAGTCTTGGCCTTGGGTAGACAAAACTTTGAAAGGATCCTAGAATTTATGGGACTTAAAAAAATAATAATAAAATAAAACTCACACTTTCGGCTATATATGCCTGAAATGTTGTCCTTTCTTTCACTAGGATACATATATAAAGATGGATTCAATCTAATTGTTAAACAAACTGTTAACCATGTCACCACCCTTTCAAAAATTAATGATATACTAATTTACAATGATATAATTTACAAATCTATTTACAATTCTAGAGAAGTTATAGTTTGGCTTAGTAGAATCGCCCAACCATTCTCTTTTATGATATTGAGTTGAGCAAGATCAATAAAGAAAGATACAAATAAATTAATTATACTAGAATAGAAGTTATACTGTTATAGTATGGCTTAGTACATGTAGTGAAGATTAGAGGTAGCAATTTGTGTTCGCGTGTTGGGTTCATGTCGTGTCAACTCATGAGTATCTGACTATATGGGTCAACACTAACTCGACATGTTTATTAAACGGGTCAGTCTTGTTGACCTATTTATCAGATTTTATTAAAATGAAAAAAATTATGAAAAAACAAACAAATATATATATTTTTATATAAAATTTAGAACTAATGAATAACTCCATCACAAATAATCATTCAAAACTAAAACATATCTCAATATCACAAATAATCAATCGCAATATATTAAAGAACATAAACTACAACAACTAATAAGTTTATATATTTAGGGTTTGAAGGGTACACTGGTAAAATGTCATTTAATTAAACAGATCAGACAGATCAAATGAATTAACCCTATAGGTATAGGTCCTCTTTTAAATAAATATATATATTCGGTTGGACATATAGCCACGCTTTGTGAACATGGCAATAGGCCCAATCCAAAAAACCGCGGCTAAAGATACTTACAAATGCAGCTGTAGACTTAACCTATAGTCGCGTTTTAAAAATACAGCTATAGTTCAGTAGTTTAAGTCGCGTTTCTTAAAAATGTGGTTATAGGTTACCTGTAGCCGCATTTTTTGGAAACACAACTAAAAAAATCATTGCTATAGGTCGCATTTTTAGTAGTGGTTCCATACGTTGATCACTAACCCAACCCGTTTATTAAATAGGCCAGTCGTGTTAACCCGAATATGATACAAACCTATTAAATTACAACCTATAATCTGCTGTTAATGGTACAATTAGTCCCAAGGCCCATAAAAGCCATTTAAGCCCGTAGCCCATCAAATGACTCACAAGAAACATTTCGGATCAATTTAAGCTGGGCCCACAGAATCAACCCTCACAGCCCATTAATGTGGCCCACAAGTTTGGTGAAATCAACCCCAAAGCCCATTGACTAGGGGAACGAGCAAGTCCCTTTAAAGGAATCAACCAATTAATTTTCATTTTGCTTCGGAGACTGAATACTAAATAAACAAAAGCATTTCCAGTTTGTGAAATTAAAGAGTTTGCTTTGTCCTACCTCAGACCTATTGAAACTCATAACCAGCCAATAGGTGCACTGCTGAATATATTCTGAAAAAAATATTTCACATTTTTCACCATTTTGTAGAAAAGAAATAATAAGCAAAGGGATTATAGAGGCATCCAAAACAAAGAAACAAGGACCGAAGCAACATTAAAACCACATCAAATAGAACTTTAACATAATGTTCACCATCATTTACTTAAGATACATTTCAAAATTTGTATGGTTGAATGTAAATATTCTCAAACATCCATATGAATTTTGATTTCCAAATCCAGTGAGTAGTGAGTACAAAAACTGAATCACCAAGATTTCAATCAAACATAATTAAGAGTCTGATCAATGGTATGGAAACACCTCTGTGGGAAAAAGAAGAAAACTGAAGCTTTACTCCAATGCTTTAGTTAATCAATGGAGACCGATTTCAAATTCTTAGAGCAAATGGAAATGTCACAATCTGTTTGAACTTTGAACCCAAAAGCGCATCTTTTGCTAAGTCCAGAAAAATTTCTTCTAGAGAACATTGTTGTGAGAAAAAAACCTTATTATGCAGTTCTTCCTTGACAAATAATTTCCTCCCTGTAACGAATTAATAGTGGATGTGTGCCTAAGAAATTGAATCAAAATTTGCCGTTTGAAAGTGATGGGAATATAAATGACATCCTTCTCAAACAGCTCATAGGCATGCCTTGCATGTTGTTCCCAGCTCTCCATTCCATCCAGCTGATGCACACTTATGGAAGCTGCACAAAATTCTTCAACGCCCAATTTTCAGTATTGAATAAAACTAACAAACATGCACAAGTAGACAATCAGCTGCCACTCTTATCATTATATATATTTAGGGAAGTAAAATTTTCAAATAAGGCAAACAGTTACAACAAACAGAAATGTGATTTTTGACACATTACCATGGTTTGCATAATCTAGGGCCTGTGAATCCTTCATTGAATTGGGGGAATTCCTTATCTCACCCTGTGAAGATAAGAATAGAAAAACATCTAACCATCTTAAATTTCTGCATCTTAAAGTTTTGCTTAGAGATGAATTTATGCTAGCCTTAATAGTGTGAATTGTTCCCGCAGAAAAGCTCACTGAGCTACAGTAAATGTCTTTGTGAACAAGTAATTCTAGTATGCAGCACCACTGATCACCTGGAATTAGTTGTCATTACAAATCAGACTTAATACAATTAATATGAGCTTTTTATCCCTTATTGTAGCTTCACATCATTACGTTTGGTAATAAAAGTTAGTTCAGTTTCCAAAGAATAATTGTAATAGAAATTTTTTTCTTATAATTGAATCACTTATCACTAATGGAAAATTCTGTTATTGGCCAAGGACCAAGAATCTTTCTTCTATAATCTTTCTTTCCATATGTTGGATACATTTTAGTGGTTAACAGAGCCTGCAAACTTGAGAATGAGGCAGATAGAAAGGAGAGTAATGACTTTTGCATTCATGTCTATCTCATCGTAGAGGACTAGAAGTAGGCACATTCAGTGGAATTTTTTTTTTTTGATAAGTAAGAATTTTATATATACGAACGGCTACTCTGTGCAAGAAAAACACAGAGCAAACCCAGAGAATACAAGAAGAAAGAATAGAGAGAAAACAAGAAAGAACTAGACATCAAAAAAAATTACAAAAGAGAAAGAGAACTAAGAAAAGAAGGGAGAGAATCACTAGTCGTGAGTCTCCAAGCCCGAGACCAATCAAAAAGAGTCCCACTAAAAGAAGCAAGAAGCTAATCAACGAAACTATCCAAATCCTCAAAAGTCCGCCGATTCCATTCCTTCCAAATACACCATAGGATGCACAACGGAACTAAGTTCCAAATCTAAGACGAATGCTTCCCCAACCAATTCCACCAGCCAAAAAGCAAATCTGGGATCGATCTAGGGATAACCCAAGACAAACCAAAAAAATTTAAGGCAAAGCACCACAACCGATGAGCCATCTCACAATGAAGAAGTAAATGGTCTACCGTCTCTCTACAACGACGGCACATAATGCACCAGTCTACAAGAACCAATCTCCTCAATCTCAAGTTATCCCCCTTCAATTGTCTTTCCTTGGAAAGGTACTTGGAGAGTAAAGGCTCCTAGACGGGTTTCTTTTTTTATTTGGTGTGTAGCTTAAAACGTTGCATAATTTATAATATCAGTATTGACATATAAACATATGATTTAGAATGGGAGGAATACATTGGAAGCTATACAAAGTTCAAAAATAGGGACAAACTATAACTCAAAAGAGAGGAAAACAATGTCAAATTCTCATACTTGATTAATGGAGGTGGGATTGATGGTGAAATCCCATTGCATATAAAAAGAAGAAGAATACAGATATAGATGCGGTATAGTTATTTCCTAGAAATAACAGATATCAAAATAAAAAGTTAGTATAAAACAAAGAACATTATTCCAATAGAATTGCACTAAGGCCTCACATTTCTTAATAACCATTTGTTTATTCCTCGACTGCTATCTATTGTTATTATATTTGTTACCATCAAGCTTTCAACTTAATTCTATTTTTGGTAAAAATGGATTCAGGATTTAGCGCATACAAGATTCCAATTTAATATGATTAAACTGGAATCTTGTATAAATTGGGATTAAATTGGAATCTAGTAGCGCATAAAAGATTCTAGTTTACACATCTTGGATTCGATTCCAACTAGGAGTTCCCTTGAATTACCTAATGCACAGTTCTGGCAGATGGGGTTATGTATCCATGGTTTACTCCCTAAGGGCGGGTTCAAAGGACCCTGCTTTGGTGATGATCCACATCATTTGAAAAAAAAAATGATTCCAATTTATATGATTTTTATAGATGTCAAACAAAGGCTGGATTATAACTTTATGCCTTGACGGTAAGTTAAGTAGCCTTTGAGAAATCAAGATAATGCTCCTGAGCAAGAGCATAAATTGCTTAGCCCGTCATGGGTGATGCCCCTGGATTACTAGGCAACTAATTCTAGTAGGCAGGGTCAGTTGCAACCAGCTAGAGGCAAGTCCAAATGGCTTTTCTTTAGAAATGCTCCCTACATTATGAAAAAACCAGTCGCAGACCAACGCGTTGCGTGTGATAATATTTTTAGAGTTATCTCATAAATATATAGTTTATTATTATTATTATTGTTGTTGTTGTTGTTTTACTACTATCTATGTAACTTATGTAAAAATGACAGCTAAATAAACAGGGAGTCATCCTTTTGTATTAAAAACAAAAACAAAATTGACTCTTATTACTTAAACTTGCTTGCTTCCTTTTTTCCTTAAAAGGATGCAACGGTGCACCAATTGAAAAAAACCATTTAAACCAACCCTTACACCAATTTTTGCCCTCAAATTGCTGTTGATTGTTTTTTTTTTTTTTTTTTTTTTTTTTTTTTTTTTTTTTTTTTTGTCATTGCAAAGTTTTGGGAGTACTATACCAACAATGCCCAGAGTGACACGTGTTATGTCTCTTCATGTCCTTGTTTCATGAATTCATATCCCGTGCAATATTTATACCTAAATTCTTAGCCATAGATTTAATCTAATGGCTTAAGCCTTTGACACCTCACCAAATAACAACAAGACTATTTTACCCTTAAAAAATTTCACAACCCTTCTCTGCCTCTCCTTCAACCCATTCTCTGCCTCTCCTTCAACCCATTCTCACAGCAACCCCAGCTCATAAACTTCTGTGACCTCCATTTTCTGAAGACTTGAGAAACCCAAGGCCACGTCGCCGCCTTCGTTGCTGAAGATCAGAGCGTTTCTCTCGTCGCCGAAACCTACCAGAAAATCAATCTCTACTCCTCAACGTCTTCATCGAAATCGTCGTCGTCGTCGTCATGTTCCACTTCGTCTTCGTCGTCGTCGTCCCCGTGTTCATCACTTGAATGAATTTAGATTGAGGAAGGAGGATCAATCTGCCAACCAACATGTGTCTTATCAGGTTTGAATAATGGAAAGAAACAGAAAGAGAGAATAATGGAAAGAAAGCAATAAAAACCGAATTAGCCGAGGACTGTGTATGTATGAGTGAGAGATTCCGATGGGTTTGATTATTAGTACATGAAGATTTTTTTTTTTTTTTTTTTTTGGTTAATATTTTGATAGAACTTGACTTGGAGATTATATTAAGACCAAAAGATATCATAATCATGTATTTGCACTACCACTAGGCCACTACTACTTTTTTACCAAAGAAACTATAATTTTTTTGACCACTTTGCTAGGGCAAAAAGGTAAACTATGCTGCATTTGGATTCAAGTGTTTTGGGACAATTTTTTTATTAAAAAAAAAAAAAAATTTGATAGTTGGGACTTGGGATGGAAGAGAAAAAAATTGAATTATGTATGTTTTCAAAGAGTGTATCAGGACACTTTTTCTTGTATTATATGTGTTATTTTGTTACATATGACAAACTTTTCTTTCAAATTTGTATTAAGTTTTTTGCTATACATGTGTAGTTACCACTTACAAATGAGTCTTAATTTTATTATATTACCAAAAAAGAAAACCAAATAATTGTTGGAATTAGAGATGTTCATAACTTGAGTCAATTTAGATTGAGGAAAGAGGAATGGGGGATCAATCAGCCAACAAAATTGTGTCTTATCGGGTTTGAAATTGCACGACCAAATATACTAATAGAAAAGGAATAGCTTATCAACTTTTTTTTTTTTTCGACATAGAGTTTGCAACCATCAATTTCGCAACTACAAAAGACCTAAACAAATAATCTGGCAATCACTCACAAGTCACACCACAATGGCATGATGAAGAAACAAAATGAGAAAAACCCAAACAAATACTTCAATGACAATTCACAACAGTGATTTGGCTCGATGGTGATAGCTAGGTTGAAAATAATGGATTTGTTGGTGACAAATCTAAAGTTATAGATGGTCGTGGGATACAACGTATATTCAGCCCAATTTTCATTAACTAGGTTTTTGAAACTAGCCATGGACTTTCAAGTCAAATTGGCCCAATCAATATGTTTCATGTTTGTGTTCCATCTTATCTTTTAACAATCCATTAAATAAATTTAGCTTTGTTGTTCTTAGTGTCCAAGTTTATTAGGTGTGCAATATTTTCTTATTATTAAACTTAACAATATTGTATACCTTTGCTCTTGACATAAAGGTAGTGTCGATATTCTTTTAGCTCCATAATTTTTCCCTAGTACGAAGGAGATGAATTGCCTATAAGTTAATCACCAATAAACTCCTAGTACCCAATTGTGGAGGATGATTTTGAGCCAACCCTAAAAGTCAATAATTATAAAATTTAAAAAAAAAATTTAAAAAAAAATAGTTACATAGAATTTATATTGTATTAAGACCTCTTCTTTTTTTTTTCTTTTTTTTTTTTCCTAGTGTAACTCAACAAATTAGAAAATAAGTCAATTCAAACATACAATAATTTAGCAATTGGAAGCTTTTGAAAATGATTCATAAGTATGATGAAAATAGACTTTTTTTTTTAAATGAGAGAAAATGGGCTAATTTTCTATACATTTGATGCCTTAGAATTTTCATAGTTGATGACTTATTTTTCACCATTCTATATTGTTTTTTGCATTCTTTGAACTTTACTTTTCTATGAAAGATAATTGACATATTTAGGTAATGTCTTGATACGTCTAAATTCTCTAATTTTTTTTTCTTTGTATGTGTCTTAGGAGCCGCGAGGTCTGCCACATCCTTGAAAGATAATAGCATAAAAACTATTTACTTGAAATTCATGAGTCAGCTTGTTTTGCACCTATGCATTGATTTGTTTCTATCACCATTTTACAAGGAATTTGAGATTAGGGATGGGATCAGGGGATAAAGAAGGGCAAGGGAAGTTTAGAAAATTGCGCAAATATGAAATATGTGGTTACATGCTTACTGCTTTTTGTTGAAATCTATTACCCTTTTCTCTTTAATGTGGCCACATCCTCTTAATGTAAGTTCATATAATGTATCATTTGCTCATATCCGTATGAAATGCTTAAAGTCATATCCATAGGAATGGATTTGGGAATGCTTTATGGTGGCTACATCTTTGTTTTAGTGTCAACCAAGGTTCTTTTTCCTAAATATGTTTTTGGTTTAGTCTTTGTGTGAGGACTATATTGTGAAATTTCATAAATTTTTACTATTCTGAAAAAAAAAAATGTGAAACAAAACAAACTAAAAGTAAACCAAAATTATACTAAAAAAAAAAGAAATATATATATCGCGTAATGTCCACTCTCCCTTCCTAAGCTTTTTTTTAACCTAAAAAAATTATGATAGGTTGTTAAATTAATAGAAATATTAAACTATATTATTGAGACTTGAAAGAGTTGAAATTGATTAAATAATTATTTTTATCAGTTACGGATAGGGGTGACAATTCGTGTTCGCGGGTTGAGTTCGTGTCTTGTCAAGCCACGAGTATTCGGCTATATGGATTGATCCGAATCTGACCTCAAGAATCCTCAACCCTATACATGTGTGTTTTATCAATGAGAGAAAGACAGAATAATGGAAAGCAATAAGAATTGAATTTGCCGGGGAGCGTGTGTTTATATGTGTGAGAGATTCTGGTGGGTTTGATTATTATTAGTACATGAATTTTTTTTTTTTTTACTTTTTTTTTTTTATACAACTTTGAGATTATATTAAGACCAAAATATATCATGGATTTGTACTCCCAGTACTAGAACTACTATTACAGCATTACCAAAGAAACTATAATTTTTTTGACCATATTGCTAGGACAAAAAGGTAAACTATGTCGGATTTGGACTTTTTCAAGTGTTTTGGGACAATTTTTTTAAAGTAATTCAATGGTTGAAAGAGAAGATATTTGTTCATAAAAAAAATTAAAAAGAGAGAAGAATTTTTTTTTTTTTTAAGTAAACAGTAATACTTATTATTAGAACACACACAAAAATAGTAATACTAGTGTTTTAAACCAGATTTATAATATATCATATAACCAGAGTACAACTACAAAATGGTCTAACATTTGTAGTCTGGAGTTATAAACAAGATAGAAGATATTTGAATTATGTACTAGATGAGTTAAACGATGTATCGGGAGATTCGGGACACCTTTCTTGTATGTGTTATTTGCAAATATGATAAACTTTTCTTTCAATTTTGTATTAAGTTTTTCGCTATTCATGTGTAGTTACCACTAACTGCATCGCTCATTATCTTTTACATAAATTAAAAGAGTCTTAAGTTTATTGTATTATCCCAAAAAAAAAAAAAAAAACCAAATAATTGTTGGAATTAGAGATGTTCATCACTTCAGTCAATTTAGATTGAGGAAGGAGGATCAATCCACAACCAAAAATACTAATAAAAAAGGATTAGCAACTGATTTTTTTTTTTTTTTTTTTTTTTTTTTTTTTTTTGGACTTAGAGTTTGCAAATTGCAACCATCAATTTCGTGATTTCAAAATGCCTAAACAAATAATCTGGCAAATCACTCACAAGTCACAACAGAATGGCATGTGATGAAGCAACAAAATGAGAAAAACCCAAACAATTACTTTAGTGACAGTTCATAACAATGATTTGGCTCTATGGCGATAGCTAGGTGAAAAATAATAGATTTGTTGGCGACAAATCTAAATTTATAGATGGTCGTGGGATTCATCAGGGTATATTCAGCCCAATTTCCATTAAATAGGTTTTTGAAAATAGCCATGGCCTTTCAAGTCAAATTGGGCCAATCAACATGTTTCATGTTTTTTTTTTTCCATCTTGTCTTTTAATAGTCTGTTAAATAAATTTAGTTTTTTTTTTTCTTAGTGTCCAAGTTTATTAGGTGTGCAGTATTTTGTTATTATTAAACTTAACAATATTGTATACCTTAATTGCTCTTGACATGTAGTGTGGATATTCTTTTACCTCCATAATTTTTCCCTAGTACAAAGGAGATGAATTGCCTATATAAGTTAATCACCAATAAACTCCTACAACCCAGTCGTGTATAATGATTTTGAGCCAACCCTAGAAGTCAATAATTATAAAAGAATTGTTACATTGAATTTATATGGTATTAAAACCTCTTCTTCTTCTTCTTTTTGTAGTGTAACTCAACAAATTAGAAAATAAGTTAATGCAAATGTACAATAATTTAGCAACCATGGAAGCTTTTTAAAATGGTTCATAGGGATGATGAAAATAGAATTTTTTTTTTTTTTTTTTAATGAGAGAAAATGGGCTAATTTTCTATACGTTGATGCCTTAGAATTTTCATAACTGAAGACTTATTTGTTACCATTCTATTTTGTTTTTAGCATTCTTTGAACTTATTATTTTACATTTTACATTTCCATGAAAGATAATTGACGTTTTAAGGTAATGTCTTGGTTTCTCTGAATTCTCTACTTTTTGTATGTGTCTTAGGCACCACAAGGTCTGCCACATTCTTGAAAGATAATAGCATAAAAACTATTTGCCCAGAATTCATGAGTCAGCTTGTTTTGCACCAATGCATTGATATTTGTTTCCATCACCAATTTACGAGGAATCTGAGATTAGACAGGGGGGTCAGGGATAAAGAAAGGCAAGGAAAGTTTAGAAAATTGCACAAATATGAAATATGTGGTTACATGCTTACTGTTTTTTGTTGAAATCTATTGCGTACTCTTTCTCTTTAATGTGGCACATCTAGGGGTGTGCATGGGTCGGGTTGGGTCGGGTTGAGGGGATTTTTTGACCCAACCTATCATGGTGGGTCAAAAAAAAATCAACCCAATCCAACCCATCACATAAATCCAACCCAACCCACATGGGTTGGGTTGGGTCGGGTTGAACCCATGGGTTTGACAAATTTTTTTATTTATTATTATTAAATTGAGTAGAAAAAAATATAAATATTAATATATTAAAAAAACTCAAAGATTAGTATCAATATAATTTCTTAAAGGCAAACAACACTAATGACTAAACAACAATAGTAATTTATTAGGGTTTGTGTGAACTAATTGGCTTTAATATAGGATAGAAAGAACTGGTTATTTTAAAAAAATTATTAATTATATAATATATTTTATATATATATTAAATTAGTATTAGTAGGAGGAACCGATGAAGTGCTGCTCTACAGCTAGTTTTTTTTTTTAAATTATTAAATATATAATATATATTTAAATATATATATATATATATGTAAGTGCCCTACAGCTAGTTTTTTTAAAAAAATTATTAAATATATAATATATTTTAAATATATATTAAATATGGATGGGTCGGTGGGTCGGGTCAAGTTTGGCGGGTTTGTAATTTTTTGACCCAAACCCAACCCGACCCGCTATAAAAAAAAATTTGTAACCCAACCCAACCCACCAAGCCTTAAAAACCGACCCAACCCGGCGGGTCGGGTCGGGTTTGGCGAGTCGGTGGGTTTTCTGCACACCCCTAGGCACATCCTCTTAATCTTAAGTGCATACAATGTTTTTCTCCAAAAAAAAAAAAAGTTCATACAATGTATCAATTGCTCATATCCATATGAAATGCTTAAAGTCATATCTATAGGAATGGAATTGGGAATGCTTTATGGTGGCTACAATTTTATTTTAGTGTCAACCAAGGTTCTTTTTCTTTTTTCTAAATATGCTTTTGGTTTAGTCTTTGTGAGGACAATGCTGTGAAATTTCATAAATTTTTTCTTTTCTTTTTTCTATATATATATATATATATATTTGCGTAACGTCCACTCTCCCTTCCTATGCTTTTTTTTAAGCTAAAAAAATTATGTTAGATTGTTAAATTAATAGAAATATTAAATTATATTATTGAGACTTGAAAGAGTTGAAATTGATTAAATAAATATTTTTATCAACTATGGATATCTTTCAAGAAGGAAAAACCAATAAAAGAGCAAACACTATTTTCCCAAGAAATTCGTAATACCATGACACTGAAGAAATTGTGTGGTGTTTACCCAAAAAAAAAGCAAAACTGTGTTAAAGTTGACTAGGAACTATAAACTAAAATTTTATATTTCCAGCCCCCAAAAAGAAGAAGCATAAATTAGAAATTACAGAAAAATTATAAAAATTACAGGGCGCCTCACACACGCACACATGACAGGGGCACTCCAACACAATTAGAATTACCACCATTTTCATCAAAGGGGGTGGTATTGGAAAAATACATGTTTGTAACGCATACAAAATATACGCAGCAGAAAATTAACGGACCTACTTCATTCACAATTGATAACATGTACTATTCAAGTTTCAGAATTTAAGAACAAGAAAGCATACCTTGATGCGGTGAAATTAAAAACCAAAGATCTAGAAGTACTTGGGAATACTTTTAATCTTCACTCCAATTCCACTTGATGCCCAAGAAGTGTGGTCTCTCAATCAGTTTTCAAGGAGAGAATAGAAGAGTGTCCAACACTCACATACAAACCATTTCATTCCTTATGAGAACTTTCTTATGAAAGACCTTAATAAAAAGCTCTTATGAAATTCTGTATGTTTCTCTCCTTATATACAACTGATTATCTAATTGGGCTAGCCTTTTGGGTCATTCCAATTGGGCTCTAGTATGTGGCTTGGAGTGGGATCAAAAGGGAACAAATAAGACTCTAGCTCCAATGAGCCTTGGGCTTTTCTGTCAACTCTTGACAAGTCCAAAGTTACCATTAATTATATTCAATACCACTATAAGAATATAACTGCACTCTAGGCCTTATTAATAAATTATATCCCAAGACTATATTATACATGCAACCTCTTTATTAAAATATTCGTAGTAATACAAAGTTATGAAAATAGACTGCCACTTTGAAGATTACTACATCTTAATCCTTGAGTACCCAGTTTAATCCTTTATGTTATTCATCATATATTTATGAAATCCAATTTCATAAATATATACTTTAGTAACTCCTTACTAAAGTGGTTGGGCCCAACACTCTTAATAACCAAACCTATTAAACTTATCTCAAGGGAATATTTTATATCTCCGTTAAGAGATTATGAATTCCATCTTGAGAATATATGTTCCATCAACATTAAATGCGGCTGCCCAACATACTGAGGTTTTAACCGTGACTTATAGATCTCACTCCTGATATATCAAAGCAACCTACATCTCATGATCAAGTCCATTATTCTCTCAGGATTTAGAGTTGATGTAAATAAAAGTCGTGAGATTTATTATTCATTTGACAGTCGTTAAGAGAATAATAAATCTCACAGCGGTCCAGTTCAATATGTCTTAACTCTTAAAACATATCAACATACTAACTAGAAGTCTCCACTTCCATGATCAAGACAAATCATCTTAGTTGATATGTTATAGTCTTCGCAGATGAAATGCCCAATTTCATCACCGACTACGAACTAAAATTCTAAATTTACAAAGAACTTGTGATTTATATCTTTCTGTGACTTTTCACATAAATCACATACTATGCATCTCATGGACTAAGATAACGTCCCATTAGTTCATTTATAGATAGTCTCATATAATTAAACTATTTAATTATTTATGACATGCCAATAAATTGGATTTTAGGGCATAAACCCCAACAGGTGGATGCTACCAAACAAAGCAAGTGGCCCCAAAGACCAACAAGCAACAAACCCACAAAGGGAAAACAAGCAAGAACAACGCAAATGCCTAGATCTAAGCAAATAAGCATGGATCCAAACATAAACACATGGATAAAGGGAAAAAAAATTCAAAAAAGAACTAATCCAAACCCTTTATTCAAACTTGGGTGTATGTATGTAGACCTAGACCACTAGATCAAGATCTACACCCTACCTAAAAGCCTTACACAAGAAAGAGGCATAAACAAGAGATATAAAGCTATAAAAGCACTAGGCATAGCATCCAAACAAAGCTTTAAGCACATGAACATGTAGATCTAAACATGGCACGAAACACATAAACATGGCAAAGAGCATAAACAACATATCTTAGCCCAATAAGGCTAGGCCAACAATATCAAAGCAATAAAACATGTTATAAAACAAGTAGACATGCTAGGAAAACATGTTAGAAAAAAAAGAGAAAGCAATAAAAAGGCTATGAAATTAAATGGGTGTAGATAGTAGTTATAAAGCTACATCTACACCCCTAAACCTCAAATCCAAGGTACCAAGACCAAGGAGAGGAAGATGAGAGCAAGAACACTACCTCTTGATTGTTGGGAAAAGTGAGAAATCAAAGATTTTTGTGTTTGTTTTGGAGAGAAATTAGGGAGAAAGAGAGAGAATCTGCCCAGAAAATGCTCTAAAATGCCCAAATTTTTTTGTTTGTTTTTTTTTTTTTTCTTCTAGGGGTTTGGGGGTATTTATGCTGAAAAAATGGCTGTTCAACTTTCGGTGGCCGCCTGTCAGCTCCAACAACCCTTTAGGGTGCGCTAGGCTGACATGCTGACATCAGCAATTTCTTCTTTCTTAGTACTGACTTCGATCGCGCATTTGAAGGCCTTTCCGGACTTCAATTGAGCTAATCTTGGTGTCCCTGGAAAGGTATGGCTATCTGTTATGAAAGCAAGCTGTTGCATCCAACACGGTTTTCAAGATATCTCAACCATTTTAGCTTCAATTTCGACCCATGAATAGTCATTGGAAAGAGAATTCAATAACCTTTTCAATGGCATTAGTTTCAACCTATTCTAATGGTTGGATCAAAATTAGGGTTTTTAGTGCCCTCAAGACTCAACATTGGGTCAAAGTTGGTCAAAACTGACAAAAATCTCCGAAGAACTCAGGTTTGATGTTAGAATATGAAAAATGTAGTTTTGGGGTGATTTTGACCAACTTTGACTTTTGGTCAACCTAGGCTTGACTAGGGGCATTATGGTCAATTTGACCTAAAATTGCATTTTGAGTGCTCCGATATCCGAACAAGTTGTGTCACGTCAATCTAGATGTTCTCGTGGCCCCATGGTGAAAAGTTAATATGTTTAGAATTTTAGGGGTCTGACATGCAAATCGAGGGCAGACAAAATATGGTATCTACAAATTGATTTTTTTTTTTAATGCATATAGGATTATATATTATAAATTAATTTCCAATGGATGGGCCTAAATATTTGAGATTTTTTTACAGGTCTAATTCCTTCTACAGTATAGAAGCTTTGTCTAGCTTAATTGCATTTTGTTGACTATGTTTGAATCAGAGTTCTTTGCATCAGAATTGTGTTGGTTTGGTTAAATTCTCATGATACAAACCTACAAGGAAAGGCTAGTGACACACCTCTTATCTATAACCTTTTCCTGTCCAGTTTTATTAATCATTTTTTGATGAAGGGTAATGGTCTGTTTAGGTGCACATAGCTTATAAATGAGCTGTGTTAAAATTTCACTCAAACCAGGCATTAAAAGCTAATATTTGCCAGGAGGTTGAAGCTGAAGAAAAATTTAAGCTTACTTTTCGCATGAATGAAATTTTTTTTGACTTCGTGTTTTTGAATGCTAACGGAAGGGTTTTATTTATTTTTTTTTTTTTATGAATTATCAATGGTAGTGATTGTAGTCTTTTGTGGTGCTTGCGTCTCATGGTTTCTGATTTCATTTATATTGTATCTAATGGCATTTTTTTTTTCCATGAGCCAGCTTTTACTCGGTTATATATGTAAAACAGTTCACATTCTCTCTTCTTGGACAATGAAATTATTATTTAAGGGTTGTCTAGCTAAGAACCTTGTAGGTCAATTGACACATTTTGGTATTTTTAACGGAGATGTCTAAGATTCAAATCTCCTTATGCATCATCTTTCTATTATATGCAGATTTTCATGGCATGTAAATATGCAGATTTTATAATGATTATAACTGTTACATCCTTACTTCTTTCTTAGATATGTAGATTCCTTTCATTATCTCGATTATATCTTTTGTTCTCTATAACATTTATTTCTAATTGTGCCCAGTATAATAAATTTTTTTATTGTTTATTTATTTATTTATTTTGATAAATAACATCCATTTATTTATTTATTTGGTTGTGTAGGATTGTAATGTATATATTTACCTTGAGTGGCATGATTTTGAATTCATAGCAAGGAGCAGAAATGTTATTAGGGGACTATTAGACACCAACCAAATGTTGAAGAACAAAGTTGCAAAGCATAAGAGGATTTTGTTTAAGTCTGAGTGTTAATGTTGGAAGTCACTTGAAGTGACTATTTATGTATGAGTACTAAAAAAATGGTTTGAGACATAATAAGAATGGAACTAGTATTCTGCTTCCATATTAAGTACCCATATTTGATTGTTGAGTACCCTATATAATATACAACCATACAATAAAAATTCAATCAATGAAACCATTTGATGAAAAGTTCAATGAAGTAGTACTTGAAATTTACCAGTAATTATTTACTTCCTTTAGCTCTAGACGTAGATGATTGTCTTGATTGCCCTTACTTTTTCTTTTTATAAGCCTTCTTGTTGGGGTTATTAGGAGCTTTATAGGTTCTTTGATTATGGCCACATTGGAAACAATTCCCACATTTCATGGCAGTTCTTTTGCCTCCCTCTTTCTTACCTTTTTATGCTTGCCTACTTTCTTTGTAAATTTTGGGGGCTTGATTGGGTCATAAGGTATTTTTGGCTACTGTTCATGGCTTGGAAGTGGGCTTACCATCCATTGGTAACAACTTAGGAATGTCTCCTTACTATAAGCAATATCTACATAAGTCTCAAGTTGCTTTCCATGCTTAATTATTGCAGTGACAACATGAAATCATGGGATGAGATTCCACTCAATCCCCATCTCCCACAACCACAAGTCCTCTCATTCAAGTCCACCACATATCTTCCACCATAAATATACTCCACCTCATATTTGGACTCTCCATTCCAAAGAGAAATGCAATGTACAGCCTCATTTGTTATCCTCTCAAGATTTTTATGGATTCTTGGAAAACCCTCCCTTCATACCTTCTCATAGATCTCTTTTGATTTGCAACCTTTGCATCATCATCATTCTTATGATCTCCATCATTGTCAACATTGGTAATTCACAAATATACATTAGTAATTCACATACAGGTTATAAATTAGGATATTTTAAAAAATATATATATATAAATAATTTACATGCACATTAATTGTTTCTTGCCTTTTGTCGACCTGAGATAAAAATCCATCCATTCTCATCCACATGTCCAATGTCATCCAACTGATATTGTAGAAACCAGGTCCAAGAGCTTTTATTCTCAATTTCAACGATATCATAAGCGATTGAGAAGATATTATCATTCTCATCCTTCCCAACTGCAACTAGCAACTGTCGCCCGGTTGTCCCCTTCAAATGACAACCATCTATCCCAATAAGTGGCCTACAACTTGCTAAGAATCCTCTTTTGCAAGCATCAAGATAAACATACATTCTCTCAAACACAATATTCTCAATTTGTATCTTCATTATGCTACCTACATTCCATTTCCTAATAGCAATTGCATAGTCTCAAAGTCTCTCATATTGCTTTTCCTCAGCACCATGTATCGCCTTGAAGGCCATTCTCTTAGCCTTATAACATTGCTCCAAAGTCACATCAACTTTATGGTCCTTAAACACTACACCCTTCAATGCATTTGCTGTCCAAGTATGATCATCCTTAAAGAATGAAAAATATTTATTGGCTAGCCACCTTGAAGAAATCTTACAATTCTTATGATCCTTGCCACACATATGTGTGCTCTTAAAAGTTTTGATTTGAAAGGCATCTTCCATTTGTGTTTGGGATGCATGTATCTTCCAACCACATTATATATATATATATAGACACAGTTGTCACTCTCCCCTTATCATTATGCTTATACTCAAAATCATGTTTTTCTCTAATACACCACTTCTTTAGTGCCTCCTTGAAGACTACATGTGATGCAAATTTGAGATTCTTCATTAGCTGTACATTCTTCATGCCAATGCGCTGGTTAAACTCAAGGAACCTAGGCCTTGAATTCCTTTCATCATCAAACGACCCTTCTACACTACTCAACTCATCACTGTCCCCATGGTCTGAGTCTCCTTCACCATTCCAAACTCCTTCAAGTTGCTTGTCCCCAATTTCTCTATTGATTCCATCATCCTTCATACCAAAATGTTCATTTATATCATCATTAGATTCAGAAAAATCACTCAAATTGTAATCTTCATCATCCTCATCATCCTCCACATCAATTGGAACTTTAACAACTTTAAATTGGCCATCAGCCTCAATAGAATCATATTGGGTTTGTGATGAGAAACAACAAGCATTAAAGGATCTATTACTTGTTCCAGTTGGGCCTATTACAAGAGCAAGATCCAAGAAGATCAAAGAAGCACTTAATGGGCTGATTCAAGAGATTTGGGCTGATTCTAACACAGGACATTCCAAGCTTGGCCCAAAGGAAGATGAAAGCGTAAAAAATTTAATCCAAGCTATTGAGGTCTGGCTTAATTGAGCGTGATTTATGGTGTGGATTAATGACTAATTGACTTTCCAGCTCCATACCAATTAACAGATATTTTTCCTATTCTGGAGTTGCCAATTTCAGACCAAATCCACCTTAATTTTAGGCTTCTATTATTTAGAACGTTTTTTAGCTATTTTCCTATTTTGGAGCTGCTAATTTTAGATCAAATCAACTTTAATTTAAGCTTTTATTATTTAGTACGTTTTTTATATTTTCCTATTTTCAGTCATGTTTTACAAGTAGCATGCACTCATTGTAATGGAGGGATTATTGAATAAAAATCAGAAAAACGTGAGTTTTTGCTTCTTCTCTTGGTTCTTCAAGAACTGTGAACTTATCAAGGATTCTTCCTTGTGGCGTTCAAATTTTATACTTGCGGTTCATGGTTAAGTTATAATCATTGGGTCGGGGTCTGTTACTTATACTTTTGGTTCACGTTTCATTTATAAACGTTGGGTCAGGGTTTCTATCAAAATCTGAGTTTTAGCTTTCTTGGGCAAATATTATAATATTATTTGTTGTGTCTTAAAGCATGTTGATTGAGGTTCGCATCAGTTTGAGGGGCTTGTATATCTGGCATAGAAGGTGAATTTCTAGGGAGTGATAGTGGACATTCATCCATGGCTACAACACAAAATTAACAAGAACATTAATAAAAAAGCTGGAGAGAAAAAATAATAATAATAAATAAAGAGAACAGTGAGAAAAAAAAAAAAAAATACTTGAATGCAATAAAAAGGCAAGTCAACTATGAAATAGTGGGATTAGAAAATATATGAATCTACAGCTTCCAGTTCAATATGATAACATCTATCTTTTTTGCACTTATCACATTTGTTGGAGTTTGCAAAACGCGGGGCCAAGTCAATTTTGAAACTGAAAGAAAAATCATATTGCTGAATTTTTTTTTCCAGCCTTTTGGCTTTTTTAATTAAGATAAGTCTTTGTAGTAAACGAAAATTTGAAGCCAATGTTTTTGTCTAGACCTGTTTTGGACAAGTAAACACACCCTAATTATAAGAAACTATGAGAATGATTGTTGATGATGCAGATTTATCAACTATGGGAAGTTAGTAATTAATTGCAAATAAAGTTGCCATATTACCCACAAGATAAAGCAATGGATTTTAGTAAAAGTAAAGCTTTGACTACATACTAAAGAAATGGATAAAAAAAAGGGGGACTTTCGCAATTATAAATTCTGCACCAGCTAAAATAGAGCGAGGAAGCATTATGGTTAATTAATTGTAAACATGGTGAGCTTTATGGATTTAACTATAATTCTGCAACAGTGTAGTAGGGTGTAGATGTGTTGTGGTTAATTGTAAGCCGTGAATAAGAAAGAAATTTCATGGTAGCTAGGACTATTCCTTTTATTAGGTTCTCAATGGTTTCTTCCTCA
Organism: Notholithocarpus densiflorus; assembly: GCA_030021035.2. Taxonomy (NCBI): domain Eukaryota; kingdom Viridiplantae; phylum Streptophyta; class Magnoliopsida; order Fagales; family Fagaceae; genus Notholithocarpus; species Notholithocarpus densiflorus. The sequence continues at coordinate 4,883,325 of JARYZH020000016.1, read as the reverse complement.
AAAAAAATAAAACTAAATAAAATAAAAAAATGATAGGATAAGTGAACGTTGATGAGGCCTTGGCAAACAACCTTGTAGAAACACAAACCCCAAAGATTAAACCAAGCAACCAAAGCCCATTAAAGCAGTAGTCATATCTCTTTCAAATATTTAATCAAACAATTGTATATCTCTCTCAGGCATTTAATCAAACAGCTCTATAGCATACTTAGAAAATCGAACAAACAAGCTCATAGATACCTAACTCAAAAATTAAACCAAACCAAGAATTTCTATTATAGAAATTTGTACATGGAGATTAAAAAAAAAAAAAAAGTTCTTTGTGGATTTGAACTCAGGGAACAAATGAAAGAGAAAAAAAACATACTAGTTGCTAGGTATTGAACGATGCAGTGGAACCACCAAGGCGACCTTGGGACAAGGACGGTGAGACGACGAGGAGAAGCTCTGTGGTGGCTCTAGTTCTACCGCCTCTCTCTCTCTCTTCTCTATCGGTCAGACCTCTGGTCTCTCCTTTCTCTTCTTTCTATCCTTTCTATCGTGTGATTGAATTTATTTTGTGAAGAACACATGCATCTCACATGCCCATTCTGTTAATGTTTTAAAGCTAGACTAATTGAAGTAATGATTTGACAAGTATGTATAGTTTAGGAAGTAAATTGGTTAATATAATAGTTTAGGGGGTGTCTTGGCCAGTGGTTGAAAGTTTAGGGGGTATATAGGCATTTTTCCCTATTCAACATGATGCAAGGAAGGATTACATGGATCTCTTTGGACAACTAATGTTCTAATCCTATTGGCCACACATGGCTCACTCCTATTAGTTGTTCATTTAGCACATTTTTTTTTTTTTTTTGGTAATAGATTTAGCACGTGTTAATGAGCTCCTAAATTGATCTAACTAATCCATGCATGTGCTTAATTATCCATGTATGTGCTACTTCTAACAAACTCTAACTAACTTTGAATTATTGACCTTGATACATGAATTAACCCTAATTTGAACATCCCATTCAAGTTACAAGCTTCCCTGCATTTAACTATCAACAAGCTGTTGTACGAAGATGTAAGTAAGAGGAGAGAACTGTGCAAATTGACACTTGATGTTAATTATTCATTTTGAGACTTTGGCAACATAATTTCATTTAGAGCAAAAATTATAATATACTTATACTGCTCCACGTACACGACAAAAGGAAAAAGGGGGTGGAGGGACAAATAAAAAAGGAGGTCATGTCCACTTGGCACATTCACGTGTAAAATTCAACTTTTATTATATAGTATAAACCTTGAATGTGTCTGTTAGAAATATAAAAAGATTCCAACTAATTAAGCTACAAAATTCTTGACAATATATGAGGTGATATGATACTTAGTATTTTTGGTGACAATAACCAAACACTTTATTATTATGTAATTTTACAATTCTCATTTAATGTACCAAAGGTTTTATAATTTCATATAAAGAATTTTTTTTTTTTTTTTTTAATAGATGTAAGTTAGAAGTCATGTGAATTTCTATTATTTTTAGTTAGAGGTGTAAATTGAGCTGATTTTGATTTAAGTGTATCCATTTAGAGCAAGAAGAGTATGTAATTACTTTTTTTTTTTGTTGAGAATGAGTATGTAATTACTTAATTACTTGTGATGTGGAAAATATAATTATTCGGTGCAAGTGTAATGACAACTTTTAGGACTGACCTTTATTCGAGATTAGCCAGAGCTCATTAGAGTAAATAATTTTTTTCATAAATTCACCAAATAGCTCAACCTTTTTATTTATTATTTTTTTAAATTCCTGTTTTCGTTATGAGATTATTACTGGTTTTTCAAAAGATTTTATTAATTTATTTATTTCAGAAGATAAAAGATGACCACAATTGTCAACTGAAGGGATCAACATTCTGACTAGCATTATATATAGTATTCATGGTTATAGAGGGAAGACAAGGATCTAGGGCCTGTTACTATTGCGCGCATTGAAGGCTCTCTTTGTCAAATTTGGCACTTAGAACTAGGTGGCCCTTCCATTGAATTGAATACCACCCACTCTGCACACCATTCATCATTTGAATTTGAGCCCTACGAAAGCTGAGAGTGAGAGAGTTCCAAAATATTTATATATATATATATATATATATAAAGTCCATACAAATCCATTTATTGAAAGTTGTAACATTAGCTGGCTATGTTTAAGCTTTGTAGTTTTTTCCCTGGATTTGTCTTGCTGGTATTCACTGCATAAATAAATGTACACTGTGCATTTAAGATTATATAGGGGTTGGTATAGTTTTTTTTTTTTTTTTTTGGTCTCTTAGAAGGATCTGGTAGTGTATGTTTCCACCGTACGTTTAGCAGCTCTTTGCATGTTTTTCTTAAAAAAAAAAAAATATTTGAGATAATTTCATTTTAAACTCTAGTTTAGGAATAGTCCCAATTAAAGCGTACACAGTGTAATTTTAAAAATAAAAAATTAATTCCTATATATTTTTAAAGTAATAAATTAAACTCTGAAATCAAATTTAATGTAACACCGTCTAACGTTAACTATTGAGAGAGAGAGACAGAGAGCACAAAGTAGATACCAGTGTCAAAGCATGAGGTGGAGATATGACGTTTTGTTCTTAAGATAACCATGTGGACAACATCATCAAAACTACGAATATCACAAAAGATGTCCCTAGGGATGTTAAGGAGTGATCTAAAATTAATCTAGATCTCTTTCTAAAACTGAAGAAAATAATAATAATAATAATAATTTCTACTTTTATGTTCCCCCCCCCCCTCCAATAATGTTTATTTCAACGCGTTCCACCAACTTTGACTCTAGAATTTGAAATTATAGATTTAATTTGGATTATCTTTTTTTTTTTCCTAAATAAAAAATTCGGTGTGGACTCATTGATTCCATACCATGTGATGGTAAGATTAATACCACGTATACTATCAGGGACTTGATGAGGCTATTGTTGTGGGCACAACACATTTGTTTAAACGCCACTGATTGGATTACTAAACTTCGCTCTACAAAGTTTCATGTTAAGCGATACGAGAATTTCTATCACCAAGTTATACCTTGCGACGGTAATTTGGATTATCTTAAACTATAGAGTTTAATGTGAAATTATCAAACATTCTTTTGCCATCTCTTTTAGCTCAAAAGGGGGGAAATGAATATACGTGCTGAAATTTCAACAGCAATTTCACAAATATATTGCTTTTATTTTCACTTTATAATTGTTATTTTAGTTTTTTTTTTTTTTTTTTTTTCTTAGAGAAAGAAATTTTATGTACATTTTTTTACGCCAATCCTTTTTAAAAATAATTTTGGCATTTTTACTTTCTCTTATTTCTGGCTTTTTTGCTTCTTGTTGTTTGCTTGTTGGCATACTAAGGAAATTCTTTATGCCGTGAAAAATATGACATTTATTTAGCTTAAATGAATAGTAGAATGTAAAGTGCATATTGTAGGTAAAATGATTCTTCTAATATGGTTAATATTTGCTAATTTGAGAAAAAGTGTACAATCTTTTTACTTTCATTCAATGGGTTCCAGTTAATTTAATTAGTAATGTTTCTGATGGTTAAATAAGATATCTGGGGTTCAATCCTCGCCTATACAAAAAACTGATTGTTGTCTTGATTTGATGATAAATAGTTATTTTTAGAAGCGGACGTCATAGGTTGAAATTATCTCAAAAAAAATTTACCTTCATTCATGTAAACTAATAATTTTTCAATATTATTTATGAATACTCCGTGAAATTCTGGCCTGATTCTCATCCTCATTAGTACCATTACAATTTTCTTTTCCATTCTTTTTGTTTTGTGAACGTTTTGGTCAAAGTAAGTTCTCAGTTTTCAGTTTCACCCTCTCTCTCTCTCTCTCTCTATATATATATAGACTTCTACATGCAGAAAGATACTTGAACAAGAGGTTAATACAACAATGTAGTAGAAATGAAAGCAAACGTAGTGCTAGTAATCTTTGTAGCTATACTTTTGCTAACTCACTCCCTCACAGAAAGCACACCACATTCCAATCACAAGCACCAAAGCAAAGAAGTAGAAAAGAGAAGCAACAGAAACAGAACCAGAACCAGAACCAGAACCAGAGGCAGAAGCAGCAGCAGTAGTAGTGGGAGAAGAACAAGAGCATCTAATTGTGACCCATTTTACCAATACCTTTTTGATGCCTGTGGCCAATGGCCTTTTCCAACATCTCCTTCCCCAGACAACCCTTTTGACCCAACACCAAGACCATCTCCTTGGCCTAATATTTCACCTCCCTTGCCACCACTTGCGGCTTCTCCTCCACCTATATATATAGTACCATCTCCACCCCCAATTGTGCCCCCACCAGCTCCCATAATATCACCTCCACAACCTTCACCACCCCCACCTTCACCTTCACCACCACCACCACCTTCACCATCCCCACCATCTCCACCACCACCCTCTCCACCACCACCATTGGTTCCATCACCCCCACCACCACTACTTCTACCCCCACCAATACCTCCATTAGTTTCATCTCCTCTAGTTCCTTCCCCACCACCACCTGATGTTACACCAATATTTCCATGGCTAACACCTCCAGATACTACAAACTCTCCACCACCAGACTTAATTCTCCCACCTCCCATACCAGATTTACCACCAGATGGCTTTACGCTATCTCCACCATTTGTCAACCAGTGTTTTAATAAAATCAATAGTCAATTCGAGGTGACTAACCTCGAAGAATTATGAGAAAATGAGAGAGTTTTGGATTTTAATTGCTTGCTTTATTAATTTGTTTCCACTGCTCATATAACACTGTTAACGTTGGGATTACAAGCTGATAATAACAACTGATAACAACCAAATGCACTACTGATAATAACAAAATACTTATTACCACCACAAGAGCCATTATTTTCATTTTCACCACCAATCATATCAACCCCAACAGTACCAGAGACCTTTCTGCCGCCTCCCTTGGTGGATCCTGAAGTTCCTGATGTTCCACAAGAACCTCTTCCGTTTTGGTCCACGCCACCAGCACCTGATATGGTTTTTGATGAGCCAGTACAGCCATTAATGTCACCACCGCTTCCTTTCTTGCCTCCTTTTCAGCTTCCACCATCATCTGATTCTCCTCCATTTAAGAACTAAATAGCATCTTCAACCCTGCGTCCACTTCAAATAAATAGGTTGTAACTTGTAAATCACTGAAAGCTTTGGCTTGTGAATTAATTTTTCATTTGTTCTGTGATGCATGTTCTCTTATAATGTCTTGTTTGCTGGTTGATGATGACATCTATAGAATAGGATGAGGAGAAATATTGTTAACAAAAACAGTGTGTAGAATATATGACTATATAGTTTAAAAAAAAAAAAAAAAAAAAAAAAAAAGCTGTCCCGTGCAAGCCTCTCATTTTTTACAAGATTTGGAGAGGTAATACCTTACCTTTAATTATTGTTTTTTGAGAAAGTGATTCTTGGATTTGAATCCAAATATGTCTCTTCTGATAGAAGGCAGTTAAAATTGCACCAAGACCCCATCTCTTGGATAACAAATTAGCAATTTATAGGTGTCATACATCTCTTGGATAACAAATTAACAATATATACGATCAATTTGGAAATTGGTAACTGCAAGCCTCCGAAGTAGTAAAGCTAGAGAATAAGGCATAGTTGAAGGAGAAGCTTGGTAAAAGGAGCATACTATTAGGATATGTGCCCTTTAAATCATATTGTATGATGTTATGAATAACATTTTGTATGACATTATATTGTGATTAATAAAGTTGTTTTATTATTATCTAAAATAATGGTAACATGAATATTTGGACATTATTATATAGTCCATGAGATGCATAGTATATAATTTAGTCACAAAATACATAAATCACAAGTTCTTTGTAAATTCAGAATTTTAGTTCGTAGTCGGTGATGAAATTGGGCATTTCATCTGCAAAGACTATAACATATCAACTAAGATGATTTATCTTGATCATGGAAATTGAGACTTCTAGTTTATATGTTTTAAATATTAAGACATATTGAATTGGACCGACATGAGATTTATTATTCTACTAATGACTGTCAAATGAATAATAAATCTCACGACTTCTATTTACATCAACTCTTAATCTTGAGAGAATAATGAACTTGATCATGAAGTATAGGTTGCTTTGATATATCAGGAGTGAGATCTAAAGTCACGATCAAAATTTCAGTATGTTAGGCAGCCACATTTAGTGTTGAAAAAACATATATTTTCAAGATGAAATTTATAATCTCTTAGCGGAGATATAAAATATTCCCTTGAGATAAGTTTAATGAATTTGGTTATTTAGAGTGTTAGATCTAATAACTTTAGTAAGGAGTTACTAAAGTATATATTTATGAAATTGGATTTCATAAATATATGATAAATAACTTATATGATAAACCGAGTACTCAATGATTAAAATGTAGTAATCTTCAAAGTGGCAGTCAACATTCATGACTTTGTATTGTTACAAATATTTTAATGAAGGAGTTGTATGTATAATAAAGTCTTGGAATATAATTTATTAATAAGGCGTAGAGTGCAATTATATTTATATAGTGATATTAAATATAATTAATGGTAATTTTGGGCTTGTCAAGAGTTTACAGAAAAGCCCAAAACCCATTGGAGTTAAAGTCTTATTTGTCTCTTTTGGTCCCACTCCAAGCCGCATACTAAAACTCAATTGGAATGGCTCAAAAGGCTAGCCTAATTAGATAATCAGTTATATATAAGGAGAGAAGCATACAGAATTTTCAAATGAATGGAAATGGTGTGTATGTGAGTGTAAGCCACTCTTTTATTCTCCCTTAAACACATACGAGTAAACTGATTGAGAGACCACACTTTTTGGACATAAGTAGAATTGGAGTGAAGATTAAAAGTGTTCCCAAGTACTTCTAATCTTTGGTTTTGAATTTCACCGCACCAAGTTACATTCTCTTTTTCTTAAATTCTGAAATTTACATAGTACATGTTATCAATTGTGAATAAGCTAAATCTGTTAATTTTCCACTGCGTATGTTTCGTATAAACTATGTTTATCCAACACATTCATTTTGTTGGGGCCTAGATCCTGGGTCTAGGTGTTAATATATTCAATTCCATTGTTTCTCCTCATAATATATCTATCAAAAGCATTTAAACATCTGAGGTACAAAGTTTAAGAGCTTACATTGTTTAGGAATGAGATGCTAAAGAATTAAACTTTAGTCCTTTAACTCACTTCCAAATAGGCAGAGCAATGATAAAAACTGTTAGTCATTTTCGGAGTTTATTCAATTCATTTGCCTTGTCAAAATATGCATTTATGAAGTGCCACATACATTAGACTAAGTAGATAATGAAGGAGAGAGTTTCTCGATAAGTATGTGAGTGTATAAATAATGATGATTTGGAATGAGGGTAGTGGAAGTTGGTGGAAATTCTAGTCAGCTAGCTTACCTGAATCAATCACGTGTAATGTAATTGGAGTAATTTTAGAGTTCTTGACTATAATAATTGGCTTAGGACACGTTCAAGCTGTGTATGCCATTGCCAGCATAAAAGCAATGGGCTGGGCACTGCTTTGGTTAGGGAATTACTAATAGAATTGGAAATAGGTCTAAATCTTGAGGAATGGGTTGTTGGGCTTACATACGTTGTTGATCATATTCGTTGAGAATGAGGTTACTGGGATCGGGCACCCATAAATTGGTCAGGAAAAAATGGGTGTCCTTCAAACATATTTTCAATCTGGAAGCTTTTGCGGGTTACTTTTTCTTCCCCTCTCATGGTATACTAATCAAATTTTATATAAAAAAGTTGTGTAATTCCACAGTAGTGTTTATTTGGTTTTTCTATGTTTGTTCAGTCGACAAGATTAGAGTAGAAATAAATTAGGCCCCTCTTATATGAGAATGCTTGAGTTTAAATATAATTTAGGGGTGACAAAATCAACCCAAACCCATCCACTTAAATAAGAGCCAAACCCACCCAATAATTAATTGGGTTAAATGGGTATTAACCCAATTAAACCCAATTAACATTAATGTTTATTTGGGTTTTAATTGGGTACCCAATTATGATCCAAGTATCATTTTTACAAATCACCCAACTCTAAAATACCCCAAAACCACTAAAATTACCAAAATACCCTCTCAATCTAAAAAATGACCAAAATAACACCTAAACCTAAAAATGACCAAAATACCCCTAAAATCTAAAAATAAAAACAAAATACCCCTTAAACCTAAAACCAAAACCTACAAAATGACTAAAATACCCCCGAAACCCAAAAAATGACCAAAATATCTCCTGAAACCCAAAAAATGACCAAAATACCCCAAAAACCTAAAAATTACCAAAATACTCCTGATACATAAAAAATGACCGAAATACCCTTGAAACAAAAAAAAAGACCAAAATACCCCCAAAACCTAAAAATTACCCAAATACCCTCAAAACCCAAAAAATGACCAAAATACCATTGAAACCAAAAAATTACAAAAATACTCCCAAAACCCAAAAAATGACCAAAATACCCGGCCATTTGATGGGTTTTTGGGGGTATTTTGGTCATTTTGTAGGTTTCGTGGTTATTTTTGTAATTTTGAGGTTTTGGGATATTTTGGTCATTTTTGAAGATTTTAGAATACTTTGGTCATTTACACTTTATGGGCATTTTGATAATTTTGATAATTGGGTTGGGTTGGGTTTGGGTTAAAAGCAATTAGTTAAATGGGTTTTATATACCCAACCCAATTATGCCCACCCCAAACCCACTCATTTGGCACCCCTAAAATATATGAATCAACCGTGCACTACAAAAAACAAGGGCTATAGTGGTGTTTGAAAAACGCCACCATAAGTCATAAAAACATCATTATAGGTCCTTTTGGACTATAATGACGTTCTCTATAGTGGCACCACAAAACCATTATAGGTTCATACCCTATAGTGGTACCTATAGTGGCGTTTTTAAAAAGCTACTTTAGACCATTATATTTTTTAAAAAAAAAAAAATTGGCTATAGCAGCATTTCAAAATGCCAATATAGCCAACAACCACCAAAAAAATTTGTAAATTGCAAAAAATAATTTTCATAATTTCATATATATTAAATAGATTTTGAAATTTATGAAACATAAAATTAAATGCTTTCAAATTTTAAAAATTAAAATTTCAATTTTAATTAAATTAAGAAATACAAAACAGAATTGAAACAGAAAACAAAATAAACAAAAACAATATATATATATATATATATATATATATATATATATATATAAAGAACACAAACCTAGAAAAGTTAAATACAGGAACACAACCTAAAATACAAACACAACATGCTCCAAAATACAAGAACACAAACCTATAAAATCTCGTCTCCTTCAACAAAACTAGCCCAAATCCAATACCAAATGCATTCAAGAAACCAACCCAAACACAAGAGTACAAGCTCAAGAACACAAACCCAGGTTTAAACATAAGCACAAGATCAGAAACACAAGAGCACAAATCCAAGAACATAAACCCAGATTTCAACATAAGCACAAGATTAGAAACACGAGCACAGATCCAAAAAATTCAAATTCAAAACCCAAATCCAAATCAAGACATAAACACAAACATAATAGAATATCCACTTCATTCAAAATGTTCATCATTTCCTCCATTTTCTTATTAGCCAAATAGGAAAGAACAAAAAAAAGAAGAAGCTAGATCTATTGACCAAAAACACACAAAAAATCAAAGAGAGAGAGATAAAGGGGAGGGGAAGGGGAAGGGGAACATGTCTAACCGTCGTCGGTTTGAGCTGGCCAGAGGCAGATCAGCGTCGGCGGGTTAAGAAGGGAGGGCTAGGCTTCGCAACTCAGTGTTGGCGAGAGAGTTTGCGGATCGGTGTTGGTATTGGTGGGTCGGCGGCTTGGATGGGCGACAGGATCAGTAGCATGGGTCGGCAGTGTGGAGTGGATAGTGGGTCGACGTCAGTGGCGTGGAGTGAGAGAGAGTGACAAAGTGAGAGTGTTAGAGAGTGAGAGAGGTTTTTTTTTTTTTTTTTGATAATCAAAGAGTGAGATAGTTAGAGTTAGAGAGTGAGAGATGAGAGATGAGATATTTTGAAAATTTTCGGTATTTTTCAATTGCTTTTTTTTTTTTTTTTTTTTTTTGCTGGAGCTATAGTGTGTGTATATATTTTTTCAGGTTTAGCTATGGTGGCGCTTTCCAAACACTGCTATAGGTCACTCAATTTTTTTTTAGGTAGGACTTATAGTGGCACTTTCCAAAAGCCACTATAGTTCCTTGTAAGACCAGGACCTATAGTGGTGTTTTTGAAACAATGCTATAAACCCTTTCAAACGATGCTATAAACCCAGTGTTTTAAAATACCACTATAGACCCTTCAAAACACGGCTATAGAAAACCTATAGTGGCACTTTTCAAAAACGCCATTATAGGGTACCTATAGTGTCATTTTTTTATAAGCGCCACTAAAAAAAAAGGCCCCTATAGGCCTTGATTTTTGTAGTGCCACTGTGGACTAAATGGAGTCACCACCTAGATTAGGTCTAGAAACCATAAATATAATGTTCTTATGTGGACGTGGAAGGACTAATCTTACTACCAGAGTATGGGTTCGGAGTTTATGCATGGGGATGGGAAGGTGTTAGGCACCCAACCCCACCCGACCCGTGGGTCGGCTTCCAGTCATTGTGTCTTACGTCTTAATTTCATTAAAGACTCATTCAATATTGTTATCTATACTCACACATACAAATACTTCTAGCAATCAACATGGCATCAATCATCCCAAAAACCCTAACATACATCTATTATGACAACTCACATCAAGCCTAGCATACATCTATCATGCATATCATATCATCTCATACAAGACAGCAAACAACAAGATATCACAAGGGTTGAAACATAGACATGGCTATATCAAAGAAACATGTGATTGCATTCTAGACATCAAGAACACATCATCCAACCAAGCATGTTCAACTCATCATTAAATATATATCCAATGCATGTTCATGTGGATGCATGACTTACCTTACTTACCATACTACATCTTAGCACCTATGCATCAATGAATGGACATGTGAATGAATGTTCATAGTATTAAAGCAAGAAAAGAAAAAGAAAACCCTAATCTAGCATGTTAAAGACAAACAAACAATTAAACATGTGAAACGGAAGCTCAAAAGCATGAAAACATGGAAAAGAGTCTATACAGAAAGAATTACATGTGAAAATAGAAGTAGAAATAGAAGAAATAAAATTAGGGTTTTTGGGCTAGTTCATGCGCACGCACGAACAACCCTGTGTGCGCATAATCAAGCCTATGTGTGCAGGCAAGATTATGCGCACGTGGGTTTCTGCCTAGAAACCCTAGAAACATAGCAAGCAGGGCAAGGTTCCAAAACATGAATTCTAACAACCTAACAAGCTTTTAATATAAAAATAAACAACCTAAACTAACAACAAAAACATTCAAAATAAACAAAACAAAATCTATTCCTAAACATGCATTGGATCTAATTAACAACGAACAAGAACACACTTAACACATCAAAACATGTTTATCAAAATATCCAAACATTCAACTCTCTAATCAAAATATGGTGAGACACAAAAAATCAAAACCAAACAAAATCAAATCATATTTCTAGAGAATATACAACATATAAATCAATTAAAAACAACAAGAACAAGTCATAAAAGATCCAATTCAAGGAAAAGTCATGAAGGGAGACTCACCTTGCTTATGGAAACACACTTGATTGATATTTAACCGGCCCCTCAGTGCCTACAACACAAAGATTAAGTTGAGAGAACAAGAGAATTAAAGAATACAATAGTTTTTGATAATCACAACTCAAGAGCAAGATTAGTTTTGAAAAAGGTTTTGAGAAATCAAATTGGAAAAATAGTTTCTGCCTTAGAACTAATTAAAAAGAGGTTTTTAATTTGTCAAAAACATGCAAAGGTGCTGTGTGGGAGTTTTGGAAAAGAGAATTAGGGTTTTAGAAAAGATGGAGGCTAAAAAATGACTCTCTCTAGCTAGGGTTTTGATTGGACGCATAAGATGAGTTTTTTTATGTTAAAATTAGGAATTTCAGACTTTTTAATGATCTTTGGACGTTCTCGAGGGTCCATGGGCCGGCCCACATCAAAGCATTATGTTTTAGGCCCTTAAAATGTAGTTTTAAAACCCAGAAAAACGGACTGCCTAGTAGACCCAACTTCAAATGGTCATAACTTACTCAATATAAGTCCAAATTAGGTAAAATTTGTGTTCAAATTGAAGCCCAAGATGTGTACTTTCCAATGAAATAAATCTCACTCAGCAACTCTGTATAAATCAAAAGTTATGATCAAAACAGTGAGCAAAAGTCATTTTTCAGTATTGATTTCAAAGCGATTTGAGCACTTTTGAGTTGTGATTACTTCCACATTATTGTGAACTCTTTAATTACCCTTGGTTGACATATGTCAAGCTCATCATTGGGGCTGGGAACCAAAATTTATTAACTGGTACAAAATGCGGTGTCTACAGCCACTTCCATGATTAAGATAAATCATCTTAATTGATACATGGTATTCATAGATATTAAAAAAAAAAAAAAAAAAAAAAAACTCAATGTCATGACCGACTATGGATTAGGGTTTCTGAGTTTACAGGGAAGTTGTAATTTAGATTTTCTAATTGCAAGTCTTATCCCCATACCTAAATCACATACAATACATCTCATGTACTTTAAAATAATTTCCAAATAAAATCTTTATGTTGGATCCATGAATCATGTATATATGGATTTCCTAAAAAAAAATATTGTTAGACAATAGTATTGCATTCCACGATTTAATATTTCTTTAATATAAAGGCATAATAATTTGCTTCATACTATCCGAAAAAAAAAAAAACCAATTTATTTTTATTTTTTATTTTTAGAAAAAGAAACAACTAATATAATTGATTGAATAACCAAATAAGAGATAAATCAATATGATCTAACATGCAAATGACAAAAAAATTTGGCCTGAAACATGTAAACAACGAGATAGCTCCATGACTCAAATATAGAATAATAAAATTAGGTAATACAATGTTGGGTTAAGATAACTTGACCCCTGTTAATTAATTCAATTACCCAAGTTGATTAATTAGGTTCAATTGCATGCAAATCTTGAAGGCACCAACAAATCACCAAAAATACTAAATGCAGCAGAAAATAAATTTGACACGATGATTTGTTGACAAATGGGGAAAACCTCGCAAGGCAAAAATCCCACCGGGTGATTTTAAGGTCACCACTCCCAAGAATCCACTAATCAACAATCAAGCGGTTACAAGAATAAGGAATCTTACCAACTACCCTAGCCTACCCCGAAATACCAACCTACAGTTGAACCTTCGCTCCAATACCCAATTGGATTTGATCTTGTAGTAGCCTTCTTTCCCTTAATCCATAAACCTCCAATTTGTGACTAACCCTTTTGCATGGATCCCAGTACGTGGCTAACTCCAGCAACTTGAACAGATGTTGTTGGCTGCAAAGTTCTTCACTTCATCAACAATGAAGATCTGGAAGCACTCAGTTACAAAACCCTACGGCGTACAAACGCAGTAGCTTTTCACAAAGAAAATAAGTCTCTTGGTCTCTGTATCTGTGTGTGACGGCTCTTAAAATAAGCATTATATAAGTCTAGGGTTGTGAGAAAAGAAACTCTAAACAAATACAAAAGCCTGGGCTGGATTTCAGATCTGAAAATTCTGAAATTGTAATTCTCGATAGATCGAGCTGTTGTCAAGCTATCTATCAAGCTTCACATTAAGTCTCGATAGCAAGCATCTGTCGAACTATCTGTTGAGACTTAATGAATAGCTTTTCTTCACTTGTTTCTTGGACCAATCTTCATGACTTTAATACTTGACTTGAACAACATGTTTCTTGAAGTACTAAATCCATCTTAGATCTACCCAATTACAAGTAAAATGCATTTTGTCAAAGGATTAGCCAATTACAAAACATATGACCCTAACAATCTTCCCTTTTGGCAATCCATAACAAAACCACTAACAATAGTTATGAGAGAAGTCTAACACAACTATCTCATAACCAACAAAAGTACATAAGTCTAACCCTACTACGAACTCTTGAAAAACTTTGCAAGAAGAGAAATCATGGCATTGTAGACTTGCAACCTGTCTTAACTGAAACACTTAAATAAGATTCATCAAGGCATCAATTGTGAAACATAGACAAGTTGTATAAAAGAAGAAACATGTGTATAAAGAGAGAAAAGAAACAACACATGTGAGACAAAGGTGAAGAAAAACATACATCATATATATATATATATATCAAAGAATACAATGTATGTAAAAGAGATCACAAGACCATGGTACATGAAGTGAGAAAAGCTACAACAAAACCTCACTACATCCCTCAAAACACTCTCCCTTTATCTAGTATATTCTATGCTAGCTCTCCCCCTAACATAATGACTACTCTCATATACAAAACTACTCCCCATTTTTGTCACAAGTGACAAAGGATGCATCATCGAGAGGTCGTCATCTCATCATCACTGGAAATGCCAGAATCATCAGCATCATCATCATCATCTCCACCAGAAGTGGACTCCTTAGCAGACTCGGGTAAAGGTTAGGGCACAAAACCACCAAGGCGAGACTGGCGGCGAGCGATGCGACTAATTCTAGTGTTCATCTGACACATTTTATCACACAGATGGTTGAGACGACTACCAAAATCAGCAAGCATGTGTTGAAGCTGATCCATGATGTCAGCGAGAGAGATATTTGCCCTAGAGGAGGAAGAATGGGCAAATGAAGAGGGGGTCGAGGGATAGGAGCTGCATCTGTCGTCTCCACACAAGACCGCTTTGTAGCCAGCTACGCTGCACTCCTCCGGATAGACTCCTTGCTTATGGCACCCATGACATGGAAGAGAGGAGAGGGAGGAATGGTGACGTGCATATGTGTGAGGATGCGTGTGATAGCTAAAGGAAATATGAGCTTATCATGTGTAGCAGTGTCTTTTTATAACAATCTAGAATAGATATTATCATGTGTGATGGTGTTATAGTGTTATAGGGTACCTACCCACAATATGGCCTTCTCACAGAAGAGTGAGGCCAACTCATCTCTAGAGATAGAAGAGAGACACTCATGACTAAGGTAATCTGGATGATCCACCCTAGGGACATCAGACACGTAGTACCTCGGAAATGAGCTCCAGGGTAACTACGATACGTGTACCTCAGAATACTGTAGTAAACCAAGGTACAGAGGTATCGATGGCGTGCATGTTGGAGTAAGACTCCTGTATGAACGCGTCAGGTCACCTCAAGGGTTTCTCACATAGAGAAGCCCATCCTCGAGAGCTAAACGCACTAGGTAGAGGAGTGTCTGGAAAGTCAGACAAAATGACCTAGCGTTCCGAATGAATCGCCCGATCAGAAAAGTTCTCAAAGAATTCATCTCGTGCCTTCTCATCAAGGAACCGAACAAAATCAGAAGGGAAGAAGGAAGAGGAACTACAACGTATCGAGTTCTTAGAAGGGACAGATTTCTTAGGTGCCATGAGAAGTAGACTAAACGAGAGAGAGAGAGAAGAAAGACAGAGAACACAACAAGACATAAGGCAAAGGAAAGAAGAAAAAAATGTGCAATGCATGATAATGCATGAACATGTTACGTGTTAAAGAAATTGCATCATGGGTGGAACCCAATCCAAACTACAGCACTCACATTGTATAATCAAGCACACAACTTAGAATGCATGAAAACATGATTATAATGACAGAGAATGCAATGCATGAGCATGTGAGATCAAATTAGTAACACCCAATCCAAAAATTTTGTCAAAACCACAAAAACCCCAAAATTTTCCCAAAAACTTGAAAACCTAGGTTTAAATGCATGAAATGCATCAAGAAAGGGAAGATGAAGAAATTGAGAGCACTTACCAAGTGAAAGAAGTTTGGATTAGGCCGAAAACTTGAAGGGAGGAAGGTTTTTGGTGAAAACGTTAGGTTTGGATCGAGAGAGAAGAGAGAGAGACCGAGATATTTGATTTTACACAAAACCAAGTCGAACCTCGCATATATATATATATTTATATATATATATATATATATATAAACGCAACTCAATAGATCAAGAAAGTATCGAGCTTTTATCGAGAACAAAATCTTAATAAATTGAGAGGTATCGAGGAGGTTCAACGGTAAAAAGATCTCGATAGATCGAGGAGGTATTAAGCATCTATCAAGTAGACAAAGACTCCAAAGAATTGGCTCGATGGATCGGGCTATCTATCGAAAGGTATCGAGAACAAACCCAGAAAGCTTGATAGAAGAGGCATGTATCGAGAAGCTATCGATGAGGTGTCGAGCTGTTATCGAAAGGCCTGAAAGGGATTTTTCAAGGAGGAGAAGCAGCATAAGATGAATGCAAACAAGATATTCACCAAAACAAGCAATCAAAGAGCATGTTAAGCATAAAAACACATCCTTAACTCTAAATGCAAAGCATTCTTAGATAAAAAACACATTAAATAAGTCTAACCAATTTTATTGCAAAAACATGTTTAGACAGTTTAGAAAGCATATACTACCACATGTATTCCTTGTGATGGTCAAATCACATTGTACCTATACAATAGTATCAAGAGTAGCAAAGAGTACGCATGTTGTGTGTGGAACTTTTGTAAGAGAGCATAAGTAAATCATTATATGAAAAGTAATGATATAAGAGGATCAAATACATTCACACACAATCACAACTATTTAATGGGGACCATCACCTTCGAGGTACATCATATAACTCCCACATCTCTTAGAAACACGCTTGCAACCATATTAAAAGCATTTTGATTCTTTTTTCTTTTCATGTTCTTTGTATTTTTTTATTTTAAGCATATCATACACCTTACCGAGCATGGCTTTTATGAATTGCACATAGATATTTTATGATTGACGAGTTTTAGTGATGAGATGGTTATTTATACATTTCTCTTAGGATTTTCTAATCCTTCCTATCAAAAAGAGTGATTTAAGATATGAAAGATAAGAGATCAACTAAATCATACAAATCACATAAAAAAGCCATAAAGCTCACATTGCTTAGTTGTGCATAAAGATGCTCATCTAAGCTACAAGAGATACAAAGTTGAGAAACTTTGTTTCAAATGTCATCCAAGATACATAAGTACCAATATACACAAATACACATTGTTTTTTTATTTTTCTAATTTTTCCCTTTTTTTTATCAAAAACAAACAAAAGCACAAAAAAACAAGCATATAAAAAGAAAGCATAAAAACTAGATTGACTCAAAACAGAAAACATAAACTAACAACCACACAAGCAGTAGGGGAGAGAAGTGATAGAATCATTTGGAGTCCTTTTCCTTCTAGATGGGAGACCTAGATAGGGATCTTTTCTTTTACATGAACCTTTTTTTAGAAGGATAAGAAGGAGAATTGAAACCATTGAAGTTTGAAAGAAACATGACAGCCTCAAGAAGTTCTCCAAGAGGAGCTAAAGAAAGTTGAAGTTGATTTTAGTTCTCTAGAGATGACACACCATTGCTTTGTTGAGTGGCTAACTAGTTATAGCAATTTGGACGAGTGTGCACAGATGCTTCACATTAGTGACAGAAATGAGACTTCTTTGGTTGAGACTTCTTATTGGTGGAGCAATGATTATTCTGCTTAGTCTCTTTCTTTCCAACCTTAGGGGGTGCTCCTAGAATGGATTTTCCCTTATCACTTTTATCTTTACTCACATTTTCAGTTTTAGAATCAATTACCTCAAAGTTATCATTATTAGTAGGGGGAACAAAAATAACTCTATTTAAACCATTAGAAGAGGTACTGCAAGAGGAGAGAGAGTGATCATACCCGAAACCTGTTTTATCAAATGCAGACTTCTGAAAGTTTAGCATTTCATCCAGTTTGGCACTTGAAGTCCTTTCCAGTTGTGCTATAACCTGAAACAGTTTAACATCTAGTTTCTTGGCCTTTTCAACAAGAAGATTGTTCTCAAATCTCAGTGC
This sequence comes from Notholithocarpus densiflorus, assembly GCA_030021035.2. Classification (NCBI taxonomy): domain Eukaryota; kingdom Viridiplantae; phylum Streptophyta; class Magnoliopsida; order Fagales; family Fagaceae; genus Notholithocarpus; species Notholithocarpus densiflorus. The sequence goes on along the minus strand of JARYZH020000016.1, from coordinate 4,865,209 downwards.
TCCAATGGTTTGATTAGCTTCATCAACCTTAGTGAAGAGTTCCTCACGTTCCAACTCCACTTCACTGAGCTTTCTCGTAGCCAACCTGTAAAGCTTCTCATGCTTCTCAAAGACCTTGTACAACTTAGTGTAGACAGTGTGGATGTCATCCTAATCATCCATCTTCTCAAACTTTGATTCTATCAGCTCTTCTTCCTCATCAATTAGGTCTACTACTTCCTCAAGAGACTCAACAGTAGCTGTGAAAGCACTCACTATCCTATCTTAGTCACTTTCATCAGAATCTGCTTCTGGTTCCGTATCACTCAAGGTGGTAGTTAGGGCTTTGCTTTTGCCAATGGATTTGAGATATATGGGACACTCTCGCTTCATGTGTCCAAATCCTTGACACCCATAACACTTTGGTCTAGCAAGAATACTATTGCTTTGACCAACATCCTTGGATTCTCTCTTGCCTTTATCTTGGGACTTGAATTGAGAGAATGCGTGTTTGCGATCCTTATCACCTGCTTTGACATTCGCATTTTTGATAAACTTCTTGAATTGTCTGGTGATAAAAGATTTTAACTTGGTATCCTCATCTTTAGACGACTTATCGTTATCATCATTCTTAGTCTTCACGGCCATGTTCTTGCCATTACTACCCTTGCTAACCCTTGCCAACCCTAGTTCATAGGTTTGCAAGTTTCCTATCAGCTCTGTCAAAGGAATAGAGTCAAGATCCTTTGATTCTTCGATGGCAATGATCTTGGCATGAAATCTTTCTGGAAGAGATCTGAGGATCTTCCTGACAATCTTGGGCTTCGGAATCTGTTCTCCAAGATTAAAGGCTGAATTCATTATGTCCTTGAGCTTGGCATAGAATTCATCGAATGACTCGTCTTCATCCATCATTATTTCCTCAAAACTGGTAGTGAGCGTTTGGAGCTTGGAGTTTTTAACAGCTTTTGCACCCTCGTAAGTATTCTGAAGAATAGTCCATGCTTCCTTCGCATTGTCAGTGGAAGAGATCTTCTTGAATTCTTCATTGGTCGCAGAACTAAACAAAGCATTCAGTGCTCTACTGTTAAAATTTACAGTTTTGATCTTGGTATCATAAATAAAAAACTCAATTTCATCACTGACTATGGGTTAAGGTTTTTGAGTTTACAGGGAAGTTGTAATTTAGATTTTCTAATTGCAAATCTTATCCCCATACCTAAATCACATACAATATATCTCATGTACTTTAAAATAATTTCCAAATATTCATTCTAAAATAATCTGAGAAAATAAAATAAAATCTTTATGTTGGATCCATGAATCATGTATATATGGATTTCCTAAAAAAAAATATTGTTAGACAATGGTATTACATTCCACGATTTAATATTTCTTTAGTATAAAGGCATAATAATTTGCTTCATACTATCCAGAAAAAAAAAAACCAATTTTTTTTTTTTTAGAAAAAGAAACAACTAATATAATTGATTGAATTACCAAATAAGAGATAAATCAATATGATCTAACATGAAATTAAAACTTGCAAATGACAAAATTTTTTGGCCTAAAACATGTAAACAACGACATAGCTCCATGACTCAAATATAGAATAATAAAATTAGGTAATACAATGTTGGGTTAAGATAGCTTGACCTTGGTTAATTAATTTAATTACCTAAGTTGATTAATTAGATTCAATTACATGCAAATTGTGAAGGCACCAACAAATCACCAAAAATACTAAATGCAGTGGAAAATAAATTTGACAACGTGATTTGTTGAAAAATAGGGAAAACCTCGCAAGGCAAAAACCCCACCGGGTGATTTTAAGGTCACCACTCCCAAGAATCCACTAATCAACAATCAAATGGTAACAAGTATAAGGAATCTTACCAACTACCTTAACATATCCCGAAATACCAACCTACAGTTGAATCTTCGCTATAATATCCAATTGGACTTGATCTTGTAATAACCTTATTTCCCTTGATGCACAAACCTCCAATTTGTAACTAACCCTTTCCATGGATCCCAGTACGTGACTAACTCCAGCAACTTGAACAGATGTTGTTAGCTGCAAAGTTCTTCACTTCATCAACAATGAAGATATGGAAGCACTCGGTTACAAAACCCCATGGCGTACAAACGTAGTAGCTTCTCACAAAGAAAATAAGTCTCTTGGTCTCTGTATCCATGTGTGATGGCTCTTAAAATAAGCCTTATATATGTCTAGAGTTGTGAGAAAAGAAACCCTAAACAAATACAAAAGCCTGGGCCAGATTTTAGATCTGGAAATTCTGAAATCGTAATTCTCGATAGATCGAGCTGCTGTCGAGCTATCTATCGAGCTTTACATTAAGTGTCGATAGTAGGCATCTGTCGAGTTATCTGCCGAGACTTAATGAACAGCTTTTCTTCACTTGTTTGTTGAACTAATCTTCATGTCTTTAATACTTGACTTGAACAACATGTTTCTTGAAGTATTAAACCAATCTTAGATTTACCCAATTACAAGTAAAGTGCATTTTGTCAAAGAATTAGCCAATTACAAAACATATGACCGTAACATATTATATCCTTAGAAATTATTGTTACATAACTCAAAACAACACATTTTAAAACAAATAGACACTTGAACAACTTCATATAGCATATCTAGTTTAAAACAAATAGACACTTGAACAACTTTATATAGCATATCTAGCCCTACACCAGCCATAACATTCTTCCAGTTATTTGATATCAAGCACACTAAAAATTTGGAACGCAACTCAGTAAATAAAGTGAATGAACATAAAAGTAGAAGAATATGCTTCAAGGTTGTCAATTATATATAAAAGATGTCGTGGGTTCAGTTAGTTCAATTAGTAAAGTTTCTTGTCGTCGAATAAGAGATTTGCAGTTTGATCCCCGCCTACACCAAAAACTAATCGGTGTCTTAGTTTGATGATGTTGAGGACCCTTTTTTCGGCCCACGTGACATTACTTCATTGGCGACCCATGCCACATCAACATATTATTTATTTTTTGGGTAAATCTATATAAAGGCCAAAATAAGCTCATATCTCATTAAACTACATGGATTGGGCTCACATGGCTTGCGAGATCCTTACTTCAAGAGGCAGATTCATGGTCCACATTTCCTCTTCATCAATTGGGATCATAATCTCATGACATCATCAACATCAACATATGGATTGGGCTTAAGCAATGAATCAAAGCTCATGGCCCATATTACCTCTCTTACACTCATGGCAAGCGGCTTCTTCAACAAGAGCCCGTATTTACACAAAATGACAACAAAACCCGAGGTACGTCATCTCATCTTCAGCTTATGATCCAAGCTCATAAGTCTCTTTAAGGAAACTTTGGGAGTCATGGTTTGGAGGGTCAAGAGGTATGTTCAGTAAAGCTCTACCGGTTTAAAGTTGATAAAAGAGACATGTTGCTTGGCGTGTCTTCTCCAACTCCCTGAACTCTGACGAGTCCGTGTGTAGCGGGTAACATATGGTAAGCATCTCTTATCACATAGCACTTTAGATGATAAAATTCCCCATTGCTTTTTTCCTAAAACTTAATATTCATCATGTGACAAATACTCAATATCTACAGCCATCTAACTGCTGAGAAAATAACTGTTCATTCAATCCCTAGCTGTTGCTATACAAATTTAGAAACTTCATTATATTATTCTACATAAATCTTATTACTTCTTTCAGCTAAAATTCAGCTCAAACACATGGACTAATTTGATTGGCTATCTCTTATCTCCAAATATATACAAAATATTCATGATATCTCTGATACCCAGTTGCTGTCTGTCACAATCAGACCATATATTTCTCTGCCAGCTGCCAGAGCTGAGCATTAAATACTCTTCTTGCTCACCAAGATTATGTCACAACACAATGAGGCCTTGACTGAATCTCTAAAGCTTCTTTAACTTTCAACCAACCATTCTATTACTTACTAGAAATGTGTTGTAATGGAACCTTGCACCAAAAACACAAATACCCAAAAAAGGAAACATTTTTAACTGAACCCCAGCAGTGTATTTAGCACTTGACACTTGGCTGGAAGTGATATCATCAGCCATTTAATGCTGAAATCCTAGCAACCAGCTGCTATACCCAAAATAGCAAGATACCCTTGAAAGAGATCTTACCATTTTTCAGCCAAATCCATGAAATGACCTCTCCAGCAGTCTAAAATCACCCAACTGACATTTGCTTCTGCCCAAAGAAAATTGCTGTCTTATGACAGCTGTGATAGCTGTCACAGCTTTTTCCTGACAACTGGGACAGCTTTTTCAGAACAGCTGTGACAGCTGACCCAGCAACCTGAGCATTACTGATTTTTCCACATTTGGCTAAAACCAAAACCAACTACTGAAACTACCTTTCTCTTGCTAAAATACTTTCCTTTTCCGGAGGCAACTCCCCAAAAAGAACCCAGGCCTAGTAAGGTCATACCTCCAACGGACCACACGTGGCTGGGCATCCGAAATAGGCTCCCGAACAGATGATAAAGAACAATTATCAAGAGCGCGTTATAGGTCAAAATTACCTCTCAATATATATATATATATATATATATTTATATTTTAAAGCAAAAAAAAAAAAAAAGAAAAAAGCAAAACCTATAAAAGCTTATCATGTTTTCTAAAAGCAAAAAATAATAATAATAATAATTGTAAAAGCTTATCATGTTTTAGAAAGCTCTAAGCGAGCCTTTTGAATCTCAATAGTTATTAGGTGATCATGTGTATAAAACTTGAAATATACCATAAAATTTGCAAAATCATCATGTGCTAAATCAAAAAAATCTGTCAAATCAATTATATATATATATGGACAAAATTGGCCTTTGCCCCTTTCTATCAAACAATCTAGCATTTTGCCCAATTTTCCAAACTAATTAGGGAAATGCCCCTCTTTTGAAACTCGATTTTCTCAAAATCGAGTTAAGCCCTATAGTGGCGTTTTAAAGAGCTTATAATGACGTTTTAAGGACTTATAGTAACGTTTTGAAACTCGAGCTCCGTGAACTCGAGTTATAGGTAAAAAGAAAAAAAAAAAACTTGCATGGAACTCGAGTTCATGGAGTTCGAGTTCCAAAACGCCACTATAGGTCCTTAAAACGTCACTATAGGCTCCTTAAAACGCCACTATACGGCTTTAGAATTTTTTTTTTTTTTTTTTAAACTCGATTTTGAGAAAATCGAGTTTCAAAAGAGGGGCATTTCCCTAATTAGTTTGGAAAATGGGGCAAAATGCTGGATTGTTTAATAGAAAAGGGCAAAGGCCAATTTTGTCCATATATATATCTATATATATATATATATATATATATATTAAAATCATTCTAAAGCCATGTATTCAAGCTGTATTGATTAGCTCGTCCACCACAATTACAATATGGGGCTCCCACTTCAACCCTAATCTCTCAACTTAAATAGTTAGTTAACCTTAATTTTTCCCTTCCCTAAATAAGCCCTACAATTGACTCTTCTACAAAATAAATTGTAGTTTATACTTGCAATGTATTCTTTTTCTGACAATCAATTTTTTGTTTAATTTTTGTCTATTTTGGTACTTGTGCCAATTAACATTTTCAAAATCAATTTATTTTCAATTTTTTTATCTTACTATTAATTAAAATTAAGGGATCATGCTCCATGAGACACAAAATATAAATATATATATATATAAGACACAAAATATAAGCACTGGAAAATTATCAAGGTACTTGTTAGTGTAGATTTTCATTTTATTATACACATTTTTCACAACCAGGCAAGAACTCATTATCTACAAAATCACTCAAATAAAAAAAAAAAACATGGTAATAAGCTTAAAATCCCAATGTTATATATTTTACACACAAAGAATTCCAAAATATTCACAAATAATTTAATGATTCTCCTAACTTTAATTTAATATAAGTGAATTGGTCCTAAAAAAGTATTGATGGCTCATTCATATATATTTCTTTTACATATATACATTTTGTTGTGAGAGAGGGATAAACTGGTTAAAAACTACTTACCAAATCTAAAATTGGAGCTTGCCTCAAGACGGCGTAGAAATGACAGGCCTTTTAAAATGGGTTTCATACCAACTACTTAAACAATCTGCAACTATATCTTTAACCTTATGATGTGCAAAGCAATCTAACATGGCAGCTAAACTTTCCAGAATCTTTAGGTCGTCTTTATTTCTCTTCCTTATGCAATGTCTAAAACCATCATAAATACACTTAGAAGGCTTAGTCTTGTGCGACTCGGAAAACCTTTCATGGCAATGTTCATACATTATTGAAATGCAGCTATAAAATGATCGTTGCTCATAATCAAGTTTAGAGGACTGAGAAAGTAGGATTGGAGATGATGAGGATTGAAACAGGTATAAGCAAGGTCATTATCTTGCACATCAATGAGAAAAAGGATAGCTAAATTCATCATTTCCACCATAAGTATTTTCATAAATTTCATAGCCATTAATTTTCATTTACTCTAGAAATTTTCTTATTTTAAAGTTAAATTGAAAAAATAATTGGGAATTGGTTCTTGTGACCTATGATGATGCGAAAAATCACCAAGTTGAGGACCTCGTCTAACTGGATGGACGATCTCGTGGTTGGTCGTGTCTCCGGTTAAAACCTACAAGAAAGCCTGGGACAGAAATGTAATACATCGGTGTGGTGTTTGCTAAAAACACTCCGATACTTAAGTCAAAAAAAGGAAAAAATTATTTAGAGAGAAAATGACTTGGAGTGATTTTTTTTTATGAGTATTGTGTGTACCTTTGGATTATGTTGTTCCTTTATTTTATAGTTGTTTCTTGTCTTAATGGATAATGAATCCCAGCTTTTATGAGCAACGACTAGTATGTCATCAATTGGAGCTCTGAAGTACACAACTCACTTGTTACCGTTACACCGTCCGTTACTTTTCATCATCAATGTGCGCAATAAATGTGAAACGCTTGCTTGGATCGTCATTAATGGGAATGATGATCCCATGTTTATTTTTTGACTCATCAGCTGCCCCTCTGTTCGTATTCTCGTCTTTGAGACTAGATAAGAACATAATCGTCTGTTGCTTTGTGTCCTGTGTTCGGCGCATTTATTGCGAATTGATGTCTTGTCTGTCATGTGCCACGTGTACGGTCAGGATGTCTTCTTCGTGTCAGTAAATCTTGTCTTTCCTGCGCACGTCCTTCCATTTATTCTGCATTTTTCCCTCCTTCTCTTTTCTTTCCATTTTTTGCTTCGTTCTTTCCTTCTTCGTGGCGTTTCAACTGCTCTGGAGCCTCCTTTTTCCTTAAGCCTCCTTTTTCCTTGAGCCTCCCTCGTTCCCCTATCATTTTCTGGTAAGTCTTTCATGTTTCTTCCTCTATTTTTGTTTTTTAATGGTATAATTTTCTATGGTTAGGTCATATTATCAATCAATTTCTTTTTTCTTTACTCGCTTGTGTAGTTTGCTTGAAGTTGTAGGTAGACGTCGCCCCAAGGTTGGGCTTTTCGTGGGTAGAAATTGTCCCCTTAGGTTCGCTTTGTGTTCCTTTTTTCCTTTAGTTCATCGTTCTGTGGGATTTGCCCAAACACTAGTTATGTCGGGAGAGGGTGAGGTTAGGTCTAGCGAACTTGAAATAGGCTTGTCCTCGTCTGAGGATCGTAGGGCTCTTGAGGTTACTTCTCCGTTAACTCCTTACAAAGCTTGGGATATTTGTTATGCTTTGAAAGGGAAAGATGAGGGAAGAATTAGGAATAGGTTTCAATTCCCTTCGTCGGTCAAGGTTAAGATCCCCAATGACGATGATAGAGCTTGCCATTCTTACGCTGACAAAGTGTGCTTCTATGAGGCTACCTTCGTCAGTGGTCTTTGCTTTCCCATCTACCCCTTTCTTAGGGAGCTTTTCAGCCATTTGTTGCTTGCTCCTGTCCAACTAGTCCCCAACTTGTGGAGGATAGTTATTTGTTGTATGGTGGTGTGGATGTCAGCTAATGATGGAGACATCATTAGGATGGATGAATTTTTTCACCTGTATCGCTTGAGATGCTCCAAGGATCCTGGTTATTGGGAGTTCAAACCTTGGGATAGGAGCTCAAGGCTGATTCTTGATTCCCCTTCTTCTCTTCGAAACTGGAAGACAAGCTTTTTCTTCGTCTCTAGTGAAGGTTGGGAGACCATACCTGGTGAGGATCCGAGTGAAGCTACTAAGTTGCTTTGTAGTTGAGGGACTTCTGTGTCTGGTGCGTCCTTTATTCGTACTCGTGTTTACGTGTTTCTATGCTCGTGTATTCGTTGCTTTCTGAATCTGTTTTCTGCTATTTTTTTTTTTTTTTAGATAAAGTTCGTTCCCGACTGAAAAGGCGATATCACTCCCGTCTAACGAAGGTTAAGGAATATTTGGAGACCATCAAGGATTTTGACGAGCTCATCTCCCCCCAGTCTTTATTTTTCCACTTTCTTGGTCTAGAGCCTTCCAGCAAAGTTCGAAAGAACATTGAGACCGTCAAAAAGAGTAAGTACACCAATGATATATTTTTTTTCTCTTTTTTTCTTTTTTTAAAAAGGGATCATCGTTTCCTTCTTTTTTTTCAGGAATGACAACTAGATTTAGCAAAGCAAAACTCGCCGAGGCTCAGGAAAAGAAAGCCAAGGCCTGTCTGACTGTTGGCCTTCTATTGAGGAAACGTTAGAGGGAGAATGAACCATCTAAGGAAGAGACTGTGGTGACTTCTTCTATGGATAAGTCTCAAGACCGTCGTCCTGCCTCGCCTACTTCTTCCTTGGAGTTAATCGTCTCTCCTGGTGGTGGCTTTAAGGCCAAAACCACAAGCAAGATCTCGATTGCCTCCTTTTGGGAAGACGCAGGGATTGCAGCGCAGAAGGCCCATGACGCAATCTCCGTGGAGGATTTAGAGCCTTTGATGGGAAAACCTCCTCTTGAGTTGATGTCATCACACGTTCATAAGCTTATGCAGGTATACATCTTTGTCTCTTATGCACACCTTTGTTTTCTTTTTCTTTTTCTTTTTCTTTTTCTTTTTGAACTGTCACCTATTTGTCGTTGCAGGTGCTAGGAGAGTCCTTGTACATCTCAGGTTAGTACTTGGACTATGATAAGAAGTTGGTTGAGGCTCAATCTAGGATTGCTTCTCTTTCTGCCGAGAATGAGTCACTAATGATCCAAATCTCCGCTCTTGCTAACGAGGCCAAGAAGGATAGGATCGTCTTAAGACTTTGGAGAAGAATATCGATACTGAGAAGGCGTTTTCAAAACTAAAAGATAAGCAAATTGACGAGGCCCTTAAGAAGGTTGAAAAGGCGGGTCTTGAAGCGGTGGAGAAGTTTAAGGCTTCAGATGAGTTCTCGGACAAGCTCTGCGATTATTATATGGACAATTTCGAACTCTTTCGTAAGTACCTGGCTAGGCATCACTCTGAGATGGACTTCTCCAAGCTCAACATGGAAGAAGTGGAGAAGGAAATCTTAGTGGATCGTCCTACTGAGGCCGCGGATGAGAAATAGATTGTGCCAGATGCTGTTGAGAATGTCCCAACTGATCTGCCCCCTTCTGGTCTTCCTTGAAACTTTTTTACCTTTATTATTTTTTGTAAGGCAAAAAACATTACCATTTTTTGGGCTCGTTGTTCTGAGCATGTCTATTTTACTTTTCTTCTTTGAACGATCTTTTGGATAATCTTTCAGGCTCGTCTATTTTGAGCATATAATTTATGAATATTTTTATCCTTGAATCTGTTTGGCAACTGGCTTTATGCCATGCATGAATGATGACGCTGTCGTGTGTTGATGAACTCATGCCTGAGTGGCGATTGAGTTATGTGTTAACAATTCCAACTTTTTCCAAGTCGTATGACGATGTTATATATTTATAGCTTCTTTTTTAGTCATGTATGAATGATGGTGTGGTTATGCGTTAAATAACTTCATTTCAAGTCATGTATGAATGACGATATTCATAACTTTTATTGAGTCATGTATGAATGATGGAGTTGTTATGTACTAATAACTTTTATTAAGTCATGTATAGATGACGATTTGGTTATGCATTAATAACCTCATTTTTAAGTCGTGTATAAATGACAGTTTGGTCATGTATTAATAACCTCATTTTTAAGTCATGTATAAATGAAGATTTTGTTATGTATTAAGTCATGTATGAATGACAATTTTGTTATGTATTAATAACTTTTATTAAGTCATGTATAAATGACGATGTTATTATGTATTAATAACTTTTGTTAAGTCATGTATAAATGGCGGTTTGGTCATGTATTAATAACCTCATTTTTAAGTCATGTATAAATGACGATTTTGTTATGTATTAAGATATGTATGAATGACGATTTTGTTATGTATTAGTAACTTTTATTAAGTCATGTATAAATGACGATGTTTTTATGTATTAATAACTTTTATTAAGTCATGTATAAATGACAATGTTGTTATGTATTAATAACTTTTCTCATGCATGAATGGTGTTTGTTATTATGTATTAATATTTTTTCTGCGTCATGTATCAATGATGACTTGGCCAATATTTCATAATGGAAAATTCTGTTGCGCATAATTCCTGAATTGTACTTTTGCTCATATTTCATTGATAGAGAGATAAAATATTTCATTATCTATGGAAGACAAATAGTACTAAAAAGGGAAAATACATCTAAATAAAAGTAAGCATTTTAAAATCACCTATGTTGATTTAAAAAAGGGGATTCTTACTGATAGTATCTCTTTAAGTGTTCTATGTTCCATGGACGAGGTAGCTCTTGACCGTCCAAGGTCTTCCGATAATATGATCCCTCTCTAGAGTGACGAATAACTTGGTCCCATGCTGGACCTAACTTCCCTTGGGACAAGTCTTTTGTCACCTACGAGACTTTTCTAAGGACGAGATCACCTACATTGAATCTTTTGACCTTCACCTGCTTGTTATAGTATCTGGCCATTGCTCCCTTGTACTTTTCCATCCGCTTCATAGCTGCGTGTCTCACTTCATCGATCGGGTCCAAATTATTGTTGAGTCCTTGGTGGTTCCTTTACTCTTTGTACGCCTTGAGCCGGATGTTCGTCAGTCCTACTTCCACTGGTATGATGGCTTCAGTTTTGAACGTTAGTCTGAATAGTGTTTCTCCTATTGGCACTCTTGTGGTTGTCTTGTACGCCTATAAAATGTTAGGCAGCTCTTTAGGCTATGCACCCTTTGCCCCCTCAAGCTGAGTTTTGATAATTTTGAGTAGGCTTCTATTCGTCACTTCGGTTTGACCATTAGCCTGAGGGTTTCTTAGAGAATAGTAGTGGTTCTTGATGCCTAAGTCTTGGCAAATTTTTTGAAACTTGAGATTGTCAGATTGCCTCCCATTGTCCGATGTGATTACGTTAGGAATCCTGAATCTGCAGATTATGTTCTTCCATACAAAGCTGGTGATCTTGGCTTTTGTGATCGTCGCTGCTGGCTCAGCTTCCACCCATTTCGTGAAGTAATCAATTGCGATGATAAGGAACTTGTACTGCTTCCTTCTTATAGGGAGAAGTCCCATTATGTCGATCCCTCATTAGGCGAATGGCCATGGAGCAGTTATTGGCGTCATTGGCTCACCTGGTCGTGTTTGGACGTTCACAAAGCGTTGGCACTGGTTGTAGGTTTTGACGAGGTTGTGTGCGTCCTTTTGTAGCGTTGGCCAGTAATAACTTGCTTTAAGTGCTTTTCCCGCTAGAGATCTTGCTCCTGTGTGGTTGCCGCAAATTCCTTCATGTATCTCTCGAAGTACATAATTGGCTTCTTCCTTGTTAGCATATCGGAGATAGGGGAGGGAGTGTCCATGTCTATATAAGGCATCGTCAATAATGATAAAGCGAGCAGCTCTGATCTGTACCTTCTGTGCTTTATTCCTGTCTTCTAGGAGTTATCCTTCTTTCAAGTAACGGATGATGGGAATCATCCATTCGTCTTGTTCCTGTATCTTCATCACCTGTTCTCCCTCCGTGCTAGGCTGTCCTCTTGTTTCCATGCATAACTCAAGAGATATGCCATGTTCGTCTGACGAGGCTAGTCGTGCTAAGAAATTAGCTTCAACATTCTTTGCATGAGGGATTTGCTAGAACTCGACACTGTAGAAGTACTGTAGTAGTTCTTGGATAATCTTTAGATATTTCTGCATTCTTTCTTCCTTTGCTTCATAATCTCCTCTTACCTAGCCAATTACAAGCTGAGAGTCGGCTTGGACAATAAGGGTCTTGGATTCTAGTACTCTTGCAAGACTCAATCCTGTTAGAAGTGCTTCATACTCGACTTCATTGTTGGTTGTTGGGAACTGCAATCTAACTGCGTACTTTAGGATTTCTTCTTCTGGTGATGTGAGGACCACACCTGCTCCTCCAACTTTCTTGGTGGCGAACCCATCTGTCTGGATCGTCTATGTCTTCTTTTGAGGTTTTTCTTCTTCTTAAGGGTAAGTGAATTCTACAATGAAGTCAGCGAGGACTTGGGCTTTGATTACAACCCGGGCTGATATTCTAAGTCAAACTGGCCAAGCTTTATGGCCCATTAGATGAGGCGCCCTACTGCATCTATCTTGTTCATCGTCTTTCTTATTAGTTGGTCTATCATGACGATGATGGGATGTGCCTGAAAGTAGTAGAGCAGTTTTCTAGAAGCGACTACTAGGGCGAAGGTGATCTTCTCCAGCCTTGGGTAATTCGCTTTAGCTCCCTAGAATGCTTGGATGGTATAGTACACCGACCTCTGCACATCCTCCTCTTCCCTGATCAATGCCAAGCTTATTGCCGTGTTAGATACTACTAAATAGAGATGCGACTTCTCTCATGTTACTAAAGAGCTCAACAATGGCGGCTGTGTTAGGTATTCTTTTAGCTTTGTCAAGGCTTCTTCACATTCGTCAGTCCATTGAAAGGCCTTCTTCAAGACCTTGAAGAAGGGTAGGCACTTGTCTGTTGCTCAAGAGACGAATCTGTTCAGGGCTGCAACTTTTCCTATTAAACTCTGTACTTCCTTCACTGTCTCTGGGGATTTTATCTCCATTATTGCATTTATCTTGTCTAGATTAGCCTTTATGCCCTATTAAGATACCATGAATCCCAAGAACTTCCCTGATGAAAAAGCAAAAACACATTTTGTTGGGTTTAGCTTCATTTTATACTTACGTAATGTGTTGAAGGTCTCCCTTAGGTCGTCCAGGTGGTCTGCTTCATCATTGCTCTTCACTAGCATATCATCTACATATACTTCCACATTTCTTCCTATCTAATGAGAAAACATGCAGTTCACCAACCTTTAGTATGTGGCCCCAACATTCTTCAGTCTGAAAGGCATCATCTTGTAATAGTATAACCCTTGGCTAGTGATGAATGTGGTCTTCTCTTGATCTTCTTCATCCATCAGGATCCGATTGTAGTTAGAGAAGGCGTCCATGAAGCTTAAGAGCTTGTGTCCAATAGTCGAATCTACTAGTTGGTCGATCCTAGGTAAGGGGAAGCTGTCCTTCAGGCATGCCTTGTTGAGATCTGTGAAGCCGACACACATCTTCCATTTGCCGTTGTTCTTCTTTACCATCACTGCGTTAGCTAGCCACTCTAGGTAGAACAATTTCCTTATGAAGCCTGCTTCCAGGAGTTTCTCAACCTCTTCTGCTACTGCCTTATTGCGTTCTAATGCAAATACTCTCTGTCTATGTAACACCGGTTTGCACTCTGGATTAACGTTGAGAAGATACTGGATGACTTCCTTGTCGATCCCTGGCATGTCCTTGTGCTTCCAAGCGAAGACATCCTGGTTCTCTCTCAGGAAGTTTGTTATCTTCATCTTTTCTGATGCTGAAAGTGCTAAACCTATCTTCAAGACTTTAGACGGATCTCCAAGGACGACCTCAACTTCTTGTGGCACTTCTGACGATTCGGGGACTGGTTCAGGTTCGTCTATCATTCATGTGTGGTTTTCCCCTAATGCTAGGGCAACTTAATAGCATTCTCTTGTGAGAATTTGGTTTCCTCTGATTTCCCCTATGCCGTGGGCTATAGGGAACTTCATCTTTAGATAATAGGTCGATATCGCCGTTTTCAACTTATTGAGCGTGGTCGTCCAAGAATGACATTATACATCGACGGGCAATCTACCACGAGGAAATCAAATTCCTTGGAGACTTGCGCTGGATAAGTGCCTGCAATTATGGTTAGCTTAACAATGCCTTTGGGAATAACTCTGTCCCCGGTGAAACTTACCAATAGGGAAGTGAATGGTCGAAGCCTTCCCTTGCTCAGTTTCATCTATTGGAAAGCTGGTAGATAGATGATATCTGTTGAGCTTCCATTGTCTACCAGTACTCGATGCATGTTGAATTCTTCCATCCTGAGCATTATAACCAGCGGATCGTCATGGGGCTATCTAACGCCACGAGCGTCTTTCTCGGAAAAGATGATGTCTGGTTCGTTGTATCTAGGCATTTTTGAAGGTGGGAATCGCGAGTGTACGCTGTTCACTTCTCTCGCATACACCTTCTTCAGTGATTTGGAGGATCCTCCCGCTACCAATCCTCCTGAGATCATCTTTATTTCTCCTATGGAGGCTTTATTGCCCCCCCGTTTCTGGTTCCCTGTCCTTCTCGTCCCTTTGCTGTCGTCTATACAGCTCCGTTTTTGTACAAACTTCTGTAATTTTCCATGGCGGATTAAGGTTTCTACTTTGTCCTTCAGATGCCTGCATTCGTCAGTGCAATGCCCGTGGTCCTAGTGGAATCTACAGTACTTGCTTTTGTCTCTTACTTCTGCTAAAGCGTAAATGGGTCTGGCCCATTGCAGAGAAGATTCGTCTTTCATCTGCATCAATACTTGCTCAATAGACATCACTAGGGGAGTGAAACTAGTAAACTTAGGCCTTCAATCTAGGAGGTTCTTCTTTTTGTCCAACGCATGCCTAGTGCCCCGTGTCTTTTTCTTCCTATCGGGTTTGTAACTAGTTCCTTAATCTCATTTCCTTTTGGTCGTCACACCTTTAGCAGTCACCGTGTCCTCTACATTCATATACTTCTAGGCCTTGTGAAGTAGTTATGCCACTGTTTTCGGCGGACTCTTGGTGATTAAGAAGAAGAAATCTCCTGGTAGCAACCTTGCTTGGAAGGTCGTTAGGATGACTTGATCTTCCGCTTCGTTACTTGCAACAACTCTTTATTGAAGCGCATCACATATTGCCTCAACAATTCCCCCTCTGCTTGGCATATGTTGAGAAGATGCCTAGTTGGCTTCTTGTGTTGTTGTCCTCCAATGAAATGATGAACAAAACCTTTGCTAAGCTGCTCGAAGTTTTCAATAGTGCTTGAAAGTAGCTTGCCAAACCACACCCTGGCTACACCCTTCGGCATTGTTGGAAAGGCCCTACACATTACTTCGTCTGGGGTCATCTGCAAAAGCATCAAAGTTTTGAACAACTCAATGTGATCCAAGGGATCTCTTGAGCCGTCAAAGGATTCTAGCTGAGGAAGGCGAAACTTTGGTGGGAGTGGACGGTTCAACACTTTTGTGGTGAATGGTGAATCCACCTTCGAATAATTCCATCTAAGTTCTTTACGGCTCTGTCTTTTACTACATTTCTGAGGTCTTCCATCTCCCTCCTCATATTTCGAAGCTCTCTCTCCATTCTGGACAAGTTTTCTTCTGACACTCTCGTCCTCTTATTGGCCTAGCTATCCGATCTTTCCTCATTATGGTTTCCTTCGAACCTCCGATGCTCTTCTTCATTCTAATTCTCCATAGTCCGTTGTAGTTCCTCATTCCGGGATTCAGCGGTTCTCATTAGTTCTTCATTCTGGCGAGTCACTTCTTCCAAGCTGACTGTTAGGGCTTGAATTTGCTAGACGGCTTGTTCGGCATCCATCTCGTGCTACGAGGTTCTCTTTTGTCACTTAGGGAAGATGGCTTGAATAATTAGCGTTCCCCACTGACGATGCCAAACTGATGATGCGAAAAATCACCAAGTTAAGGACCTTGTCTCACTGGATGGACGATCCCGTGGTTGGTTGTGTCTTCGGTGAAAACCTGCAAGAAAGCCTGGGATAGAAATGTAATACATCGGTGTGGTTTTTGCCAAAAACACTCCGATGATTGAGTCAATGGAAAAAAGATTTTCGAAGAGTTTATGTCAAAAATCAACTCTCTCTAGCTAGGGTTTGTGTTTGGAGGCATAAGGTTGTATTTACATGTTTAAACTAGGGTTTTTAGATTCATTTAAAGTGTTTTGGACGTTCTAAAGGGTCTAGGGGTTGGGGCCCATCAAAGAGGGAGGCTTTACGCCCTAAAAACTAAGGTTCTAAAGTTTAGGAACGCAGTGTGCGTATGCATGCCTCCTTAGAAACCCTAATTTTGTCTGTTGGGTTGACATGGCTTCAAACGGTCATAACTCACTCAATATAAGTCCAAATTAGGCAAAATTTGTATTCAAATTGAAGCCCAGGATGTCTAATTTCCAATGAAATAAACTTCACTCAAAACTCCATTATGGATCAAAAGTTATGGTCAAAACAATGATCAAAGATCATTTTTTAGTATTGTTTTCAAAGCGATTTGAGCATTTTTGAGTTGTGATTACTTCCAAACTATTAAAATAACTTCAATTACCTTTTATAGACATGTCAAACTCATCATTAGGACCAAGGACTAAAGTTTATTAATCGGGTACAAAATGAGGTGTCTAAAGAGAGGGGTGGCAGTGCATTAGGTCTTGGTTTCGGTGATTGGGGGATTTGAATAGGTTTGGCTTTCTATTGGTTGCAGAGGTGGGTTGTGGGTTGCAGGAGAGGGGTGGCGATAGTGCCAGTGGTATTGGTTTCGATGATTAGGTGGTTCCAGGTTTTGAGTGGGTTTCAGTGATTAGGTATTGGCAATGTTTTGGGTGGTTATTGTGGTGGCTAGCTAGCTACCATTGTGGGTAGTGGTGGTTTTTTTTTTTTTTTTTTTTCCTTTTATTAAAGGTAGGAGTTTTTTAAAGTTATTTTAATGGGTGGTGTGTTAATATGAGTGAAGTGATGTAAGGTGTATTGTAAAGCGGTGTGTTAAAATAGATAAAGTAACTTTTTGGTGTGTGAAAATAGAATTTTTTTTGCAACAGCTAATGCTGATGCTCGAACAAAATAGCAGTAATACAGTTTACTTCCACCAACATCTATCATGGTCTATCAAATCATAAACATGTTCCATCCCTTCCATCTTAGTCCCATGTGGTGGAGTTCAATAGGGGGCCATCTATCATGCCACACATCAATACTTCCACCATTCCCCTCTCTCTATATTGTGCACATCTTTTCAACTTTGCTTAAGCCACCATAAAGCTTGGTCATATCATATGTATTAAGGATTGGACTCAATTTTGCATGCAATAAGGTACCTTGTGGGATGTGCTTTGCTTTAAAAACTCGATAGAATAGGGAATGAGTATTTTATAGGAACCTCTATCCTTGCTTGGCTATTAAGAGCATTCGCATCAGCTTGTATACAAATTTCTATCTATTTTAGAATAAGAACGTACTTTTTTTTTTCTTCTAAAAAAATACTTATATCAAATTGTCTATTTTAGATTGCATTTCATTAAAATGTTATTTCTTTATAAAATTTTTATTACTCTCTCTCTCTCTCTCTCTCTCTCTCTCTCTCTCTCTCTCTCTCTATGTTTATGAGTAAAGAAGTATTAAAAAATGGATTTGGATGCGAATAGTAACTATGTATATTTATGTGGTTACTGTAATAACTATGTAAATTTACACACTTTTAAATTGACTAATGTGAGTATTTTTGAGTTTAAATGCGCAAAACTAATAACATATTTTATTTTACACAAACTAATGTAAGTACTCTAAGGCCAATAAAAGCATGAAGTTCTTGAAAACCCATACCCCTACTTCTTTTGCTTTACACATTGTATGAGCCTTGGATATTATTATTATTAAAAACACCAAGAAGTGTCAATTATAGTTAAGTTATAAAGCTCTTGGCCACTTTGGTAGCTTGAAGTTATATATTTTTTTAAAATTAACAGTTAACATATAATATATATAGAGAAAGCATATAAAAGGAGTGTGAGCCAAGTCTAGATACAATTGGACAGATAAGAAATTCAACTTTTGCTAAGATCGTCTATATATACTATAAAATCGAAGCTTTTGACTTTTTGTTAACTTTGATGATGCCGAAAATCGTCAATAAGTCACACAGTCCTTGCGTTCTCGAGACAACACTTGCGAAACAAAAACAAAGAAGACTTTGTAGAGAGTACCGGTGTGATTCCGGCCAAATACCTTCCGAAGGTCAAGTTAGAGAACTTTCACAACTCTAGAGTGCTAGAGCTGGGGGAAATTATGCGTACCTTGGTTTGTGAGGGCTTTAGGGGTTTTTATAGTAGTGTAGAGTTGACATTCGTTTCTTGGCGAAGAGGGTCTTTCCTTGTGGGGAAGATCCTTGTTAATGCGCGTATTTTGCGAGATCCTTTCCTTATAAGGACTCTCTCGATTAGGGTTAACCGTGGGGCATAAAATATTTTCTTATGAACTTATTCGTGGAGCCCAAGCAAAAAGCCATGCTGGAACCGTCAAGGGCCCCTTTACTCCCGTCAGCTTTCCATCACGTCAAGGCGGTATGGTCGTCCAACAGAAAGTCGTCGGCTTGAGGGCAGAGTCGTCATCTTCTGCCTAGTAAAGCTGACAAGTTCTTTGAGTTCAACGGCTTCATCTTATATGGACAAGACTAATATCTTTCTCAAAATTACCCTTATCAGACTTCATAGTATATTGATACATAAGCTTTGTTGCTTTCACAATTTTACACATCATTGTTTATTTTTTATTTATTTAAAATTTTAACTAAACCCTACAAGCAAGTTTTGAAAATTCGACTACAAAATAAAAAACCCTACACTTACTGTCACACGAATATATATTAGAAGTGAGACATAATTTTGGTAGTTATCATTTGAAAGAAGTGGTTACCATTTTTTTCTCTCCTCTAGGGTAGGAGTTCTCTCTCTCGTTGGTATACGAGCGTCTCCCTCCCTTAGTTTATACTAAGGGTTTGATTTTTTCTTTGCTTTGATCTCTGCTCTTCTAGGGTTATGGCGGACGATGTGATACATAGTCTGGAGAATATGAAATTGACTACAGAAGAGGAAGAAGTCATCTCTATCTCTGATGAAGGACGGCAGGAAGAGATTGAGAGTTATGCTCAGAGCTTGATTGGGATGTTCCTCACTTGTAAACCTTTTAACAAGCGGGCGGCTCATGGTACACTGAAGAGAGCGTGGGGTCTGGAGAATAAAGTCCAAGTGGTGGAAGTCGGGGTAAACCTCTTTCAATTCAAGTTTCAAACCGAGTTCGATATGGAGAGGGTGTTGAGGGGTGGGCCATAGACGTTTGACAATCAGGTTTTATTGTTAATTCGGTGGCAATCTGGGATGACTGCATGCAACGTCAGGTTTGATTCAGTATCTTTTTGGGTGCAAATTTGGGGGGCCCCGTTTGATATGGTCTCTCCAAAAGATGCAGAGGAGATAGGTAACCAGTTAGGGGTTGTTGAGGAAGTGGAGAAGAGGGAAAAACAGGATGCCCCAGGTTTTTTATGAGAGTAAAGGTTGCACTCCCTATATCTAAGCCGATTCGGAGAAGAGCTTTTTTGGCAGGTTCGAGTAGGCAGAGGACCTGGGTAACGTTTAAGTATGAAAGGCTTTCTCTATTCCGTCATTACTGTGGGTTGCTTGGGCATAATCTCAAACATTGTGCTTAGTATTTTACGTTAACCAAAGGTAATGGGGAGGTAGCTTGTCAATATGGGGAATGGATGAAGGCATCGGGGAATCATGCTCGTTCACCAAGCCGTAGAAGTCAGGCTCGGGATGTGGATGATCATGGGACTGACGAAAGGAGTGCCAACCAATAGCAGGTGGATGATACGACAGTGGCGGCGGAAAACGGCAGAAAAGTTGAAACGGGTACTAGGGTTGAAGATGACAAACGTATTGATGATAATAACGTAAATATCGGGATTAGTCCAGAATTATCGCTAGTGAATTCCGTAAATCCTAGAGAGTGGTCAACGGGGAAGGATGATATGGATGAAACCACTGTTGGTGAAACTATTGGCCCAAGTGTTGACGGGCTGAGGGTCTTGGATGGGCCTATGAATGAGGCTGGAATTATTAGGCCTCAAGGACTTGACAAACAACGTACATGGACTAGGCTTGCCCGCATGGATTATGGGCCTGTGGAGTTACTAAAGGAGGGTGCAAAATCAATCCTGAGCAAAAGAATAAACCACATTCAGTAGTTGGGAAGTCTTGACAGTATTGATGAGCAAGCAGGGAAGAGGGTCAAAACTGGGGATGTTTCACAATCAATTGAAGCGGCAAGGATGTCAGAACACCCTTGCCGAGCACAATGAGGCTGCTAAGCTGGAACTGCTAAGGGCTTGGGAACTCTTGGACAGTTCGAAGCCTTCACGATTTAGTGAGGGATCAAACTCCCACTATATGTTTCCTAATGGAAACAAGACTTGATAGAGATGGTTTTAAGCATCATTGTCGTAAACTAGCTTACCCGAATAAATTGATTGTTAAAAAACCTGACTCTGGTGGAGGGTTAGCACTGATTTGGAAGGAAGAGGTTTGGTTGGAGGTGACTAATTATACAGACAATCATGTTTTGGCGAAAGTGATATAGGAGGATGGGTTTCAATGGTTTTTAATTGGATTTTATGGTTGGCCGAAAACGAATCAAAAGCACAAATCTTGGGCTCTCTTAAGGCATCTTTCTTTGCTTGTAAAGGGTCTGTGGTGCTGTGTTGGTGACTTTAATGCATTTTTACACTCGTCGGAAAAGCTAAGCATCCATCTGCCTCCGGCAAAACAGATGGAGGACTTTAGGGCTGTTTTGGAGGATTGTCATTTGATTGATTTGGGCTTTCAGGGATATAAATTTACCTGGAACAACAAGCGACCAGGTATAGCAAATACAAGAGAAAGGCTTGATCGAGCGGTTGCGAATGAGGAGTGGTTTGATGTATTTTCAGCGAGCACTGTGTCCCATAAATTTTCACATGCTTCTGATCACTTGCCAATAATTTTACAGATCGGGATGGATAATAGGTTCCAAGGCCAAATTGCAAGGGGGTTTAAGTTTGAAGAAGTGTGGTTATTAGATGAGGAGTGTGAGAATGTAGTTGAAGATGCATGGGGCCAAATAGGATGTGAAGATACTCCAATGGTCAGTGTTAACACTAAAATACAGCACTGTGGGGCAGATTTAAATGCATGGGGTTCAAGTAGGACAAATCCTCAGGTGGCCGAAATAAAAAGACTGAAGAAAGTGCTTGAAAGATTAAATGAAAGTGACCAAAATGAGGCAACCAGGTCTGAGTTTGTGGCAGCCAGTAAACAACTTGATGATCTACTTCTTAAGCAAGAGATTTATTGGGCTCAACGTTCCCGGTTGGCTTGGCTAAAGTCTGAGGATAAAAACACTAAAATTTTCTACTCTAAGGCCTCGCAACGGCATCGTAGAAACTTTATACAGGGCATTAAAAATTCTGAAGGGGTGTGGGTTGATAAGATTGAGGATGTAGCGGAGGTGGCAGTCCATTATTTTAAGAATATATTTTATTCAAGTAGGTGTGACCGGATGGATGAATGTCTTAGTGCAGTCAATCACATGATATCTTCAGACATGCTTAATGTTTTGTCCAGTGAATTTAGTGCTGAGGAAGTGAAGACAGCGTTGTTTCAAATGGGACCAACTAAAGCACTTAGACCGGATGGTATGAATGCTCTTATCTATCAGAAATTTTGGCATATTGTTGGTAATGATGTGACTAATGCTGTTTTGAAATTTTTGAATACTGGTAATATGTTGCTTGAAATAAATTATACTCATATTGTCCTCATTCCTAAGGTGAAGTCTCCGAAGAAAATGTCTGATTTTAGACCTATTAGCCTGTGTAATGTTATTTATAAAATAATTTCTAAGGTACTGGCTAACATATTGAAGTTGATTTTTCCCCAATTAATATCCCCCACTCAGAGTGCTTTTGTGCCTGGCCGGTTGATAACTGATAATGTGCTTGTGGCCTATGAAACTCTACATGCCATGCATGGCCGGAAAAAGGGCAAAAAAGGAGCTCTTGCACTGAAGTTGGACATAAGTAAGGCGTATGACAGGTTGAGTGGGACTTTCTGAAGGGAATGATGATCAAGTTGGGTTTTCCATAAGGGTGGATTGACAGGATTATAAGTTGTGTCACCACTTCCTCCTTCTTAGTCCGTATTAATGGCAAGGCATATGGTAATTTCAGGCCTACTAGAGGGATTCACCAAGGCGATCTGTTATCTCCCTATTTATTTTTGATCTGTGCTGAGGCTTTTACATCTCTACTGGCCAGGGAAGAGGAGAATGGTCGGCTTCATGGTGTGTCCATTAGTCGGTATGCCCCTACTATTTCTCATTTGCTTTTTGCTAATGACTCTCTCTTGTTTTGTCAAACTAAACAGGAGGAAGTGCAGGTGATTTCTGACGTATTAGAGTTATATGCTGCAGCTTCTGGCCAATGTATCGATTTAGAAAAATCTTCAATCTTTTTTAGTAGCAATACAACGGGGGCGCAAAGAGATTGGATAACAAATACATTGGGGGTGAAGGAAGTGGAAAAATTTGAATCCTATCTAGGCTTACCCACGTTGATTGGCAGGTCAAAATATCAGGCTTTCTCTTTTCTTAAAGAGAGGGTTTGGAAGAAGATCCAAGGGTGGAAAGGGAAGTTGCTATCTAAAGTTGGGAAGGAAGTCATAATCAAAGCTGTGGCCCAATCAATTCCTACATATACAATGGGAGTGTTTCAACTCCCAGTGAAACTTTGTAATGAATTAAATATGATGTGTGCAAGGTTTTGGTGGGGTCAATGTGGGGATGATAAGAAGATACATTGGAAGAGTTGGGAGTCTTTAGTCCAGTCAAAGAAGGAGGAAGGTATGGGTTTCAAAGACATTTAAAGCTTTAATCTCGCTATGTTGGCAAAGCAATGGTGGAGAATGTTAACTGACCATGAATCTCTTTTCTATCGATGTTTGAAGGCTAAATACTTTCCCCAGTGCACTTTTTTGGAGGCGATTGATCATCCACACAGCTCTTATCTTTGGAAGAGCTTACTTACAGCTCAGCTTATTTTGAGAAAAGGGTGTTGTTGGTGTGTGGGCACTGGTTCATCCATACGGGTTTGTCTGATATGTGGCTGCCTTGTCATCCAACTAATAAAATTATTGTCCCACCAAATGAAGTAGAGGAAGATTGGCATGTGTCAGACTTGATAGTTTGGTATGATGCTGAGGCTATTTATCAGATTCCTCTGAGTCGAAGATGTGTACCAGATGTGATGATTTGGCTGCATAATAAGAATGGGCGGTACTTGGTGAAGTCAGGTTACCATATAGCAAGGATTCTGCTGAAGGAGTCAAGCCAGGAGGGAGAAGGGTCCATTCTGAGGTCTAGCAGCAAAGTTTGGGCAAGAATTTGGAAGCTTCACATCCCAAATAAGATTAAAGTGTTTGGGTGGCGAGCTTGTCACAACATTCTACCTACGTATGAAAGGTTATGACAGAGACAGATTATTGAAAACGATGTGTGTCCCATCTGCAAACGTTTCCCTAAAACAACAATCCATGCATTGTGGTAGTGTGCAGTTGCTCAGGATGTGTGGGCTGGTTGTTCATACCGTACATTGCAAAAGGTGCTGACTGATCAAGCCACTGTGATACACCTATTTGAGAACTTAATGCACAAGCTGCCCGAGGATGTACTGGAGTTTTTTCTGGTGCAAAGTTGGCTAATATGGCATCAACGTAATTGGGCTGTGCATGGAGGTATTCTGCAGGAACCTGGAACGTTGAATGCACGAGCTAGCAGCTTTCTAGAGAAGTATAAGGAGGCCTAATCACAACTGACGGTCCCTGTTTCTATTGGGCTATCACATTCGTGGCAGCCACTTGAAGGTCTGATGTATAAACTTAACTTTGATGCTGCGGTTTTCACAGACATTTCAGCCTCTGGTGTTGGAGCGATTATTTGGAATGTAAGGGGGCAAGTTATGGCAGTTTTGTCGTTGAGGGGTCTTGCTGTTATGGATAGTGAAGAGGCAGAGGTTTTGGCAAGTCGACAAGCTATGGAGTTTGCTTTAGATGCTGGGTTTTCAGATTTAATTGTGGAAGGTGATAATGCAAATGTTATGAGGTCTATTGTTTCAGCTCAGCCAGATTGGTCTCGCTTGGGAAATCTCTATGATGATATTCGTTGTTTGGGTGGATGAATGCGACATGTGGAATTTCGGGGTATTAGCTGTACTGCCAATGGGGTAGCACATTCATTAGCTCGCTTTGCTAGGAACCTTAGTGAGGATATTGTTTGGTTGAAGGACTCTCCTCCACCGGCTTTAGAAGCTTTGTATCTGGATTCTATTTCTATTGCTAATTAAATGAAGTTGGTTTTGCTTTCAAAAATTTTGGTAGTTGGAAAAAGAGGAATGGTCCCTACTCCCAAGTATTTGCAAGAGAATATTTTTCATTGAAGCTCCAATTCTTGTGTTATTGAAAATGGAGGAAGAGATACAAATCCCAAGACTCAAACTTGGTAGTCAGGGTTGGAGGTCAACTTCTTTCTTTCTCACTTCTTCTGTCTCTCCTCTTAATATCATTCACCATATATGCATTCTTCACATATTGATTAATATTGCTTTGCGCACGTTCATGACTAATCATGAGAATTGTAGAAACATTGTTGGCTTAGTTTCTTCACATATGTATTCTATCTCTAATTTCATAATTTAGGTTTGTATTTTACTGAAAAATAAATATATAAAATTTTGAGAATCCTAAATAAATAATTTTTGACATTTTTGAGAATCCTAAATTTTTTAGAAACACAGTTGGCTTAGTTTCTTTTTAATTGTATGTATCTATCTAATTTTTCGTGACGGATCCATTATAACTAGATATTGAACCCAAGCTTTGCCATTGAAAGAATATTTGGGTTTATGTGATTCAAATTTGAGAAAACTTTTAGTTGAAATTTTAGACACAATAGGTTTGGAATAGATTGGATCATGCAAATATTGATAAAGATTCCAGTTCACAATCTTTTCAAGCAACGTTTCAGCCCATAGATCTCTGATTTCATTTAACAGGCCCACCTCACTCTTTTTCTCCAATTGTTTTTTTAATATTTTATTTAATTGTGGCTGTGTTCCTTTTTGCTATTATTTTTAATTAATTTTTCTTAGCAGAGGAGTTGAAATAGCTAGCTTTGTTTTTATTTTGTAGGCTAACAAATTTTCGCTTTCTACCAACCCTAACACATCATTAGGTTTAGGTTTAACTTTATCAAACCTTATTCCTAAAAGTTGCCTTCATTGCCAAGCCTCCAATTCTCTCTCTTCTATTTTCTAGGCTTTTCCTATCTCCAAATATATATACTCCTCAGAATAACTAGCTTTAGTGGATTTGTGTTTGAATTGCTTTCATGAGTTTGTTTGGGTTTTTTAAACACATTTTTCTATCTCTTTTTCCTCCTTTTCTATTGATATCAATTTATGTTTAATATATTGCAGGATTAAATGGTTTTTACTATTGTCTCTTTTACTATGGATTTTTTGGCAACTTGGGAATTGTTGTGTGATACTGTGGGTTTTCAAAGATAGAAGTTCACTAACGGTTTGGTGTGCATGCATGGATTATGGAGCAATGTTATGAGGTGATGTAAATGATTATAACACATTGAATGAATTCTGCTACAACTACCATCCATAGCAACTTTTATTAATAATTGTTAATTTCTCTTAATTAGTTAATAATTGTTATATTTGATTTTTTTTCTTCAATATTGTGATTTTAATATTTCAAGTAGGCGATGGCCACCAAAATTATCAAAAAATTAGTTGTATGATCTCTTTGATACTTTGGCTATGTTTGTTTTGGGTGTAAATGAAATTGGGAAAATATTTTACACTCTGATGCGTGCTTGGGTGCATAAGTAAAATAAAGTCAAATTGAAAATATTAAACTTTGACCGTAAAATTCTCCTTTTGACCCGTAAAATGGATTACATATTTCATTTACCTTCAAATCATTTTTCGGACTCACACACCCAAAAAGAGAGAGAGAGAGAGCCCAAAGAGTAAACCTGAAGAAGACACTTTCATCATTCATGCCAAGGCCAGGCTGAGAATGAAGGAGAGGGTATCGCCGGTGAAGCCTAGAACCAGCCCTTGACCCATGGCCCCCTCCGTCGTTCATGCAAGCCACTTTGCCGGTGTTGGTAGTTTCACACTTCTCTCTTCCTCCTCTCTCTCTTCTCTCCACTAACCCATTCTTCTTCCTCCCCAACCCACCTCCACCGGCCCATCCCTTGTCCTCACTAACCCACCTCCACCGACCCACCTTCCTCCTTTCTTTTCCTGCAAGACACTTCCTCAAACTAAGATCTTGGTTTTTATGGGGTTGTTCATATTTATAGTGTAGTTTTTTTTTTTTTTTTTGGTTTTGTTTACATGATTTGGTTGAGATAATAACAATGATTTGTTCTTGGGTTGCAATTGATTTGTTTTTGCTTAGATTTGCTTTTGTTAGGTAAGGTTTTTGACAATTTTTCTGGAAAATGTTTTACATGCAAAACCAAACACAGGAAATACTTTTCCGACATATTTTGCTATTTTTCAAAACACAACCAAACAGATGAAAATGGCCTTTCAGTAAAATATTTTCAACTGAAAATATTTTATACTTGGAAATTATTTTACATGTTGCCAAACACACCCTTTATGTTGTAAAAGTGCATGACATTTTGTTTTTTGTTTTGAATCTTACATTTAAAAGTATTTCCATGCATCGCACGGGTTAGCGACTAGTTGTAGGCAGTTGTTAGTATCGTATGATACGCGATACGTATCATACGATACGTATTGTATCGTGTGTAAAAAGTTCTGTATCATATCGGCGTATCGTAAGTGCTCAGGAATCGTACGATACAGTATGTGTATCGTAAAATTGTACGTATCGTACGATACATAGACAAATGCTTTAAAATGATATATTTTTGTTAAAATTTGTACTTTTATTTGAATCTAACAAGCTGTTAAACTTGTTTTAAACCCAAAATTATTAGGTTACTTAATTTAACCTAATAAAATAACATATTCATAAGTTTTTTTTTTCTCTCTTTCTTCTATAAAATTTGGAGTACACAGTACACACTTACACTTCACTTTAATATTTACAAATTTATTTTCTATACTATGAATAAAATATTAATTGAAAATATAATTATTTTTTTATTTTTTTCATTATTGTTATAAGTCCAAGAAACTAGAATGCCAAGAAGAATTTTTTTTTTAATTATTAAAATAAAAAGAACAAGAAGAGATAGTAAATGTTAATGACGATCAAGAAAATTTTAATGAATAAATAAATTTGCAAAATGATAAATGTGATGATAGCATTGATGTAGATGGGGTTGATTAGCCAATATGATGAAAATAAATTAATTTTTGGGTCATTTGTAATATATTATCACTTCTAAATTTAAGCAATTTGAATATGTATGTTATAAACATGTGCTAGTTTGATTTATTTAGTTAGCTTGTTAGATATTATTACATAAGTGATGAATAAATTAGTCATTAGCTGAACATATTCAAAATTTATAATTAAATACCCTTTATATATGTATATCTATAATTTTTTATAAATTTTATCAAGTGTTTGTGTATCTTACGATATACGATACGATACGATACATGATACAAAAAATAAAAATAAAAAAATCGATTCACGATATGATTCACGTTTTGACAACTAGCTTGTAGCTTAATTGGTTGACGGGTTATCGACTAGTTGCAACTTAATAGCTTGGCATATGACATGACACATACATAAGATTGTAAATCTTCCTAACCGTTGTAACAAATAAAAAAATAAAATTGAACATTAAATTTAAACTTTGATTATGTGTGCAGGTTAGGATTAAAAATTCTTTCTCAAAAAAAAAAAAAGGTTAGGATTAAAAATTAAAATTATTTTACTATTCAGCTTATTTTGCTACTATTCATGATCTCACTATACTATTTCATCTAATTTTTACTTTTATTTACAGTATTTTTAGCAATAATTTTTTAATTTCAGCAAAATGAGCTGTATTCAAACCCACTCTAAGAGTGATAATTGACTCTAGTTATTAGCCTCAAATCTAAGGAACCGCCCAACCACGTCATCCATGATCTCTCTCTCTCTCTCAAACAGACTCTCATCAATTTCCCAACTCTCTAGAAAGGAAAAGATTAGAAAGAAAACCCAATAACCAAAACCTTTTTTTTTTTCTCTCTCTGTCTCTCTGTAAAAGGATTTGGGCATAATATCGAGCGACGAAGCTTTAATTCTTCGATCGCTCTCTCTGATTATCTCTCTCTCTCTCGCTGGAATTCCTGAAGATGCGTCGCTCTGCATCGAGGAAAACGGGTCAACCAAATTCAACTCCCTCCCTCAATTCTTCCCCCGCCGATCTCTTCCGCTCTGGTATGTTTCTCTTTTCTTTTCTTTTCTTTTCTTTTTTTGGTTTACTTTTCTTCTATTTTTCGAAAACTCCTTCTTTTTCAGTTTATGAGCTATTGCCTATGGTGATGGGAATTTATTTGTTGCATAATTGTTTGTTTTTGTTGGTGATCAATATTAATTTTCTCGGAAAAAAAAAATTCCAATTCATGAACTATTGTGATTGGAATTGGAAAATTAAGCTCTTATGGTTTTGCTCTGTTGTTGATTGACACGCACTATGCATATGTATTGTGGAAATTAAAAAAGAAAAAAGAAAAAGAAAAAGCTTCTTCTAGCTTTGTCATTTATTGGTTTTTCAATAATATTAATTACTTAGCTCACGATGCTTATTATAATGCCATGAATCTCAATTATTCAGCATCGAGTAAAGCCACTACGAAAGAGCTGGAACGAATCGACGCCTTATACTATTCGTATGCAAATGGGTCTTCTGCTATGATTGAGTAAGTCTACTATGTCAAAAT
This sequence comes from Notholithocarpus densiflorus, assembly GCA_030021035.2. Classification (NCBI taxonomy): domain Eukaryota; kingdom Viridiplantae; phylum Streptophyta; class Magnoliopsida; order Fagales; family Fagaceae; genus Notholithocarpus; species Notholithocarpus densiflorus. The sequence goes on along the minus strand of JARYZH020000016.1, from coordinate 4,836,096 downwards.
GCTTATGCTAATCTTTGCCTTTTCTATTTGACTATTGTGCCTTATATTGTGTGTGTGTGAAATTTAAATTAGCTTTGAAGTCAATTGTGTACTTCTTTAATTGAGGATTGTAATCCTATTCTACATTAAATCATATATAACTACGTTGGGAAGGTAGGGCAGTCGTGGGCAACTCCGGTGTATGGGTTCTCTGGCTGAGGCTACCTCAGTCGCCAGCAAGGGACACAATGACCACTATTGCCTTCGGTGAGGATGTGTTGTCTCAGCATAGTACAGACAAGCAGGGCAAGGTGATACTGGATTGGGGTGGCCAAACATCACGAGAATGGTGTGACACGTCTGATATGGGTGAGGATCTAATGTTTCGACTTTGGAATCTTGGTCTGAGGTGGAGTTTATGGGAATAGGAGTGGAAATTATGTATGGAGGGGATGGTGATGACTTGTTGTATGTGGAGCCTATGGCCATGTCAAACATGTTGGATGAAAAGTTGAGTTTAGGGGGAGAGGAACTGGGTAGTGCTCCAATGGGGAAGTCAAACACCTTGGAGTGGGTAAGGAGGAAACTAAAAAGGATTTGGGAAATTTTTGGGGACTTCTTAAGAGAGTTTTGAAAGAATGTTACAGAATTATGGTGATTGATTCGAAAAGGAAATAGAGGACATGTGAAGACAGTGAACATAAGAATATGATGAAGGCAGGAACGAAGGTTAGCAGGCAGTTGAATAGTTTATTTAGCAATTAGCACCATTAATTATAAATCCAGACCTACAAAACATAACTACAGTGAGAGGGAGTTGACCTTGCTTCCATAAATCTCTAGATCACAACCAGAAATTTGGGAGGATTGAACAATAGGTGCAGAGTTTGGGGCCATGTTTCCTGGTGGTATTTAGGCTCTTTTGGGGGCCTCAAGATAATTTTCTGTTATGGGATGAGGATAGTGGAGAAAGTGGACGAGGTGGTGCCCGATTTTCTATTTCATACAAATTCAAAAATGTGAATGATCAATTTTTTTGGGTTTTCACAGGTGTATATGGTCCAAATTTAGACTTGGAGAGACGATTTCTGTTGGAGGAGAAGTATGTTCAAGTCAGTTGGTAGGATACACCCACCTATCAAAAAAAAAAAAAAAGTTGGTAGGATACACCTTGGTGTGTGAGTAGTGATTTTAATGTGGTTGGTGGTTCATTTTCCTACAGATTGAATGGGAGATGAGAATATTTCTCAAGCAATGCATGAATTTTTTGATTTCATCTCAACACATGTTCGAACAACCCTAGAATTGATTGCTTCTTATGTTTGGCAAGTGGTGGGGGATCACTTCCCAACTATGACTTAGAGGAGGTTGTATAGGCTACTCTTAGCAACCCTAGAATTGATTGCTTCTTGGAATTGATTGCTTCTTATTTTCAGCAAGCTTAGTGACTGATTTGCATTGTATGTGCAAAAGGAGTGGGGAGACTGTTGATCATCTACTGTTCCATTATCCTATAGCTAGAGAATTGTGAGAGGTGGTTTTTGGCTTGTTTGGAGTTCAATGGGTTATGCTGAAAAGTGTCCTAAATATGTTGATTTGCTGATAAGGTAGATTTGGTCGACATCAGAACATAGAAGTTTGGAAGACTGTCCCTCATTGCTTAATCTGGAATCTTTTGTAGGAACGGAATGCTCGAAGTTTATTATAGACTTGAAATTAGTGTACTTTCAATCTTTGCAAGTGAATACTAGCATTAGGCTTTTATTTTTTATTTTGTCATTCCTTTTATATTTGATTGGTCATTGTATTTTGAGGCTTTGGTTTTGATGTACCCATATTATACTCCCTGAGTACTTGGTTATGCATTTTTCATCTTAATAAAATTTGTTATTTATAAAATTAAAAAAAAAAAAAAAAAAAAAACTATTCAGTCAGCATTATTATTTTATATTTCAATGCATGATGAACTCATGTATGCAATTATTTTAGTATGTAATGCAAGCTCTCCTTTTTGATCCCTCTTCAGATCAATTAGTTTTCTTTCAATCTTTGTATGAGTGGATGCACAGTAGGCTTTGTTTTTTTCTCCCCACCCCTTTTAGATTTGATTAATCCTTGTACTTTGAGGCTCTGGTTTTTATGTACCCATAGTATACTCCCTTTGCACTTGGTTATGCATTTTTCTTCACAATAAAATTTTTTATTTGTCACCCAAAAAAAAAAAAAAAAACCTATTCAGTTAGCAGCATATTTTATACATCAATGCATGATACTCTCATGCGGCGGCGGAGCTAGATGGGGGCTGGAGGGGGCCATGGTCCCCCCTAGCTTTTTAAATGTTCTCCTAGAGTAGGTAAAAATATTTATAACTTAGATAAAAATTTGCATACTGCCCCCCCCCCCCCCCCCTTCCCCTGAAATTTTCTAATTTTGCCTCTCAAAATGTAAAATTTATATCATAAGAGGCGGCAGCTCAAATTTTTAAGCAGTCCAGCAAACCAAAAGAACTAAATTGGTCACACAAAAAAAAAAAAAAAAAAAAAAGCTAAGTCCACAACATTTTCTCAACATTTTCCCAACAACTCATAAGTGGTAAGGTGTTATTAGTTCTAATTTAAACCTACCACTGAATTTTTTTTTGTCCACCAATATCAACCTGTCACTTAAGATTTGCTGTGAAAATGTTGTCGAGATTGTATTTCTTAAAAAAAAAAACATTAAATTGGTACAAATAAATATAATCCAACTAATGGTCCATTCACTTTGGCCGTCCAAAAACTAACAAAACCTAAATTCCCCTTTAATATATCCCAAATCACCATCGTTCCAAAAAAAAAAAAAAAAACCCAAAAACAAAATCTGTGCACCTGCCCCTTTGCACCGTCAGTCAACTGACTGCGGAGAGTCCGTGGTCTTCCAGGCTCTGGCGACCATCATAACTGGTACAGATCTCTCACTCTCTCTATCTCTCGCTCTGTCACACTCTTGCTCTGTTTAGCATTTACTGCTACAGGCTATCACTAAACTAGTTACTACTCTCTGTCTTTTTCTTTTGTGATAGTATGTGTTATACAATTGTATTGCACTAACCTTAACTTTTTGTGTGGCTGTTAATTTCTATCTATTTTTTATTATTTTTATTTGGATGGAGTATGTTTGGCTGTCAAATTTTAGTTTATTACTTTATATATACATACTATTACCGTGTGAGTGAATAATTGTTGGATGCTAACATTGATATTGAATTAAAGGTACAAACATTTCTAGGAATTAGTGTAGTTTAAACTGAATGTTATATTATATACTCTCAAAAACAAATAATGTTATATAATATATAGCAGCTACATTTCATGTTCATACAATTTTTTCTTTCTTTTTAACTAAGCTATATAACCGTAACTATTTTATAAAATTTAATAATTAGATTTTAAAGTGTAAGTAATTTATAGACAAACCATCCATATTTGATGATTGTTTTTTGAGAAAGAAATGTCATAATTTAGAAGTTATTGGTTCAACTTGTTAGGTAAAATCCCCTAGAAACACTTGAAGATGTTAGCCTAAACAAATAGATATTGCTTCTTTAGAATGTGATCTAGATTACAAAGATCAATATTGGAATTCATTTAATCCACGGTATGAAATCCATCAAACGTCTCTCAAAATGAAGTTTTGTAATAAGATGAGTTTTTGAGTGATTGTTAAACAAATTAGTTTGGAATCAATTAAAAATGACTTTAGTATGCACTACTTTGTTGACTTAAATTAATTTATGAAATAAAACATTTTTTTTAGTTATGATAGTTCAGCCCCCCCTTAGAAAAAATTCCTAGCTCCGCCACTGTGCTCATGTATGCCATTCTTTTAGTATGTAATGTAAGCTCTCTTTTTTGATCCCTCTTTAAATCAATTTCTTTGTTACGTCTGACTTGTATTGCCTCTGCTTATATTTCAATTATGGATTTAGAAATCTTCTCTGGATGTCTAAGTGTATGAGGTTGTGTGATATGCAAGGCATGATAGCTCAATTTTGACATCTATAATGAAAAATTTTAAAACTCTTTGTACATGTGTTCTCTTTACTTATCCTGAAAAATGGTGAGGTGTCAATACTTCTATACTATAAATTCTTGGGAGTGATTTGGACCATAAAAGAGTGTAGGAAAGTATTGTGTGGAAATAATGAACTGAAGCCTAATCACTTAAGCTAGTTATTGCTTTCTTTGAGGCTTTTAAAGGGTCTTTAATGATTGAATTTCCATGGAAGAATATTTTGTTTGCAAGGGTACCATGGAAAATGGTAGCAGCTTTGGGCAAGGTTTTTACAATTGACAACTTGAGAAAACAAGGGGAAAAATGGTTGTGGACAGATGTGGAATGTGTATGGATTGCTGTGAGATGATAGATCATCTCTTGTTATATTGTGCTGTGTTGTGGCAGGAGAATTGTGGTCGTTAGCCTGTTCCTTATTTAGGATGCATTAGGTAATGTCTCATACTGTGATGAAAGTATTTGCTAGCTGGAGAAGGAGTTTTAGTTGTCATGAGAATGATGTTATTTGGGGGTTAATTCCTTTTACTATCATGTGACATCTTGCTGGGAGAGGAATACTATACTTTCTATGTTGTGTAGTTCATTTGTTCATTATTTGACTAGCCACACACTTTGGGAAGTACACATAATAAGTCTTTCTTGGATTCATTGCTCTTCCCAATTTTGGTAATATTCGATGGAGTATATTCATCCTATTTACTTAATCTTTTGTCTTCTAATATATTAACTTTTTTACTAAATTTTTTCCCCTTCTTTTAGATCCTTTAGATCCAACCAGATTCTTATGACAAGAAATGGTAAATATGTTTTTCCAAAGAGAGAGAAGTGATGCTTCTTGATATTCTTTTTATTATGATTAACACTGATTTGGTAATAAATTTGATTCATATCCTTTTTAGTTTAATGATAAGTTGATAACTAACTTTTGTATCAAACTCCACCTTGTTTATTTTCTTTATGTAAAAAGCTATCTTTCATGTATGAAAATGCAAGTACAGCTTCAGTATACTAATTGTTTTTTCAACAGCCCAGAGGGAATCGAAGCTCTTTGTTCAGACATGGAAGTAGATCATACTGATGTGAGGATCTTGATGCTTGCTTGGTAAGTTTTATCTCCGTTTGTTTCAACGTAAATTTTTTTTCTAGAAATGTGTTTTGAATTTTCCTGTTTTTGGTGCAATCAAAATTGTCAGTTAAAGGAAAAACTTTTATGACCTACAGAAAATTATAACCAAAGAAGTGGGAAACAGTTATGCTTTTTTGCAAGTGTGAGCCCTTTCTCGGACCAAGCCTATGCCTCCTCCCCTCCCACTGTCCCTACTACTGATACCTCCTCCACCCCCTTCTCACGTTTCCCCTCTCCTCCCATTTGACCGCCTGGCCACCACAACCTATTACCTAACCCTACTTCATTCCACCACCACCTTTTCCCATATCAGTGCTTCCACCATCACCTTTCTCCCCAACTCCCCTGGTGCTGCTGCAACACCACCCTTCCAACTCCTGTGCCCCCTCTCCACTAGCCCCCCCACCCCCTTTTTTCCCGTTGACACCTCTCTCCACCTCAACTATCACTATCTACTGATTTTTTTGGTTGTTTCTGTTAGTTTTAACATAGAGACTTTCAGTGCAACCAAGCACTCAAATAATTTTCAGGATTTGAACTAAACAATCCATTTTCCCTAAAAATATTTTTTTATTGAAAACACATTTGCTAAGAAATTTTTTTACGTTAAACAAGCGGAGCCTAGAATCATTGGACATCTCACTTTTTAGGTTTCACCCTTTTGTTAAAACTGATGACTACACGTACCAGGAAAATGAAAGCCGAAAAGCAGGGATATTTTAGCCTGGTAAGGAAATTTTTTTCACAGCATTTCTTTCTGTTTCTGTTACCTTTTTTTTTTTAATGACTGTTTTAGCCACTTCATTTATCCTTTTATCACCCACTTGTGCTACCATATGATTTTTTATATATTAAATTTCACAATCCATTGTAAAGTCTACTAGTATTTAACACCAGATTTTAAAGGTCGATTTTGTGATGAAGGATGCTTATATTTTTGTTAAGAATTGTGTTCTTTGCATTATCATGTTTCATTTATTATCTTGTTTGCTTGAAGATACGATATATGCATGCTAGCATTTAGGCAACATTTGCAGATATTTACTTGTCATTGTCGTCACCACAACCGTACAACAACAAAAAATTGTGGTCGGTGAGCCAATGATGTATTTCAAGCATACTTTAATAAAAAATTACCGACACTAACACTAATGCCCCCCTTACAGGTAGCCATTCCACTGAAACCCTTGTGGGTTTAAGACCCATTGGGCATACGTGTAACATACCAATCAAAAAGGAATAAAAAATAGAAGGTAGGCATGCTTAGCAAAATCCAATGCTGGACTTGCAAGCTATTATGCTATTTAGAATAATGATTAAGTGATTAAATTCGTCATTTCGGATCAACCTAAGCTATTTTGATAAGTGGTAGTTATTACGGTATTAGAGCTAGTCGTTTTAAGTTTTTTTTGATAAGTAAGAAAAAATTTATTAAAAAAAGACTATTTCATGCAAAAAGATCACAAAGCAGCCAAGAAGTACAAAGAAGAGGGAAACAACTAAAAAACCTATGTATAAGGAAGAAGCAAATCTATAACATCGGAAGGGAATCACCAAATGTGAGTCCCAAGCCCCGAGACCAATCAAACAAAGAGAATAAATGAGGCAAGAAGCTGATTCCCCGAACTCTCCTCATCCTCAAATGTGAAATTATTACGCTCCCTCCAAATGCTCCACATCAAACACAGCGGTGCCAAATTCCAAATGCCAGACAAGTGCTCCCCAACCAATTCCTCCACCCAAATAGCAGATCTATCACCCTCCTTGGTAAAACTCAAGAAACTCCAAATGATCTAAAGAAAAAACACCATAATTGATAAGCCTCTTCACAATAAATCATTAGATGATCCACTCTCCCCATAACATCAGCGCATACAACACCAATCCACATTGTAAAACCTCTTATCCTCAAACTATCACTAGTGAGTATCTTTCCCCACACTGTAGTCTAAACAAAGAAGGAAACTCTTCTAGATGCCTTAACCCCCCAAATGTCTTTCCAAGGGAAGAAGATACAAGAGTAAACTCTTAGCATATTATAATAAGAATGGATATCAAAATCTCCATTCTTTTTCCACTTCCACCTCATGTGGTCCCCACTCTTAGTTGAAGGAGTTATAACCTTATCTCCACTGTATATTCCATTTAAAATTTTGAAATTACACTTGTTTAGCCGCACTTATTAAGGGCGTGTCTAGGCCAATACATAAGATGTAGTGTTAGAATAATGGTTAAGTAATTAATTTCAACATTTTTACCCGCTAAAATATTTTGGGATGAGTGATAGTTTATGTTAAAGATGAGAATATATATATATATATATATTTTTTTTTTTGATAAGTGAGACGAGAATAAAATAATATTGAGAAGCGGAAGCAAGAAAGAGAGAAGAACACCAGAGATTATGTGGTTCGGCCAACGGCCTACATCCACAGAATAAAGCCCTAGCGGCTACATCTTTATTGTATACTCAAAGTCATCAATTACAGTGAACCCTAACAGGGTATATATGGAGACTAGAAGTTAGGGTTAGCCTAATATGGGCTTAATGTGGTGTCTTTGGAGGGAGAGAAATAGTAGATGTTTTGAAGATATTGAAAGATCTATTCCGGACCTCAAGCTATTCTTTTTTAGAACTTTTGTGGATTGGTTGTTTGCTTTGCAAAAAAAATCATTCCCTTCTTTTATTGATTTCCTAGATTCTTGCAATTTTTGTATTTGATTTCTTGACCCCTTGTACACTCCCTGTGTACCAGGGTGTTCTGTTTTGATATCAATAAAACTTATTACTTATAAAAAAAAATAAACCCAATACTTTAAAACTCCCCCTCAAGTTGGAGCATATAGTCATATAGATCCAGCTTGTAACACACAACTTCCAACTTACTTGAAGAGGCTGAAAACAAAGTGAATTGGCCAAAATTGAAGCTGAATCAACCAAAAAACGAGATGAACCGGCTGAAGTTCTGCAATATCAAACAAAACCAAACAAAAGTTTTATAGGGGTTAGGTTATCCTTATCATGGATAAGGAACAGCTAAAACCTATACCCAAACAACAAAAATCCACCAAACTGGCAAGGGATTTCCCTGTCTACTCTGACCAACAACCAGCACCGGTGGCTCTAGAACAAGCCGAAAACAACCAAATAATAGAATGGCCACCAAGAAGTGCCGAGAACAACAACCAACAACAACCATAACCACACCAATAACAACCAACAAATTTATCTGAAGGTTGCACAAGCAAACAACCACTGACAACCATTGCTCTAATACCATGTTAAAGATGAGAATAAAATAATATTGAGAAGCGGAAGCAAGAAAGAGAGAACACAAGGGATTACATGGTTCGGCCAACAGCCTATATTGACAGAATAAAGCCTTAGCGGCTACATCTTTATTGTATACTCAAAGTCACCAATTATAGTAAACCCTAACATGGTATATATAGAGACTACAAGCTAGGGTTAGCCCAATTTGGGCTTACAACATAACTGGGCCTCTTGGGCCATTACATCAACACAAACCCAATACTTTAACAGTTTATAACATTTGTTAACATAATGGTGCAAAAACAAAATATAGGCCTCCAATTATGAAGATCTATGGACACAAAAAGATGGCTCAATTGGTGGTTTATGCACCCATGGAAGATTGATTTGTGATTACTATTCAAATTTGCCTATTCAAGAATTATTTTATGTACACTTTTTGGCCCATAAAGCTTGGGGCTGTGTTTATTTTGGCTCTTTTCTTTTCAATTTTTTTGTTTTTTTTTACCCTTTGTGTCTGATTTCATTTTCATATTGGTCCTACTATCCATTTCCATTAGTGATTTGACCATTAAATGCCCTTCATGTTTAACGATTTCAAGAAATACCATCTCTAAAATGCTATGGAATGTAGGAATTTCATTGTTGTAGGCATAAAAACATATTGTTAAATTACCGATTGTTCCAAAAGCTTAAGCTATTGGGATATAGTAAATTTAATCATTTAACCACATAATTCTAACACTCCTCCTCACGTTTGGGCCCAAATTCCTCTTAATAGGTGAGGCCCAACATGTGAGAATTTAAATGGGAGGTAGAGTGGAGGAGACAAGGATGGAACTTAGAACCTTTTGCTCTGCTACCATATTAAATTACCGATTGTCCCAAAAGCTTAAGTTATTGGGATATAGTAAATTTAATCATTTAACCACACAATTCTAACACATTATATATGGTCAGATTACACACGAAAATGGATGTTAAGGCCAATATGAAAACAAAATCATATATGGAAGGCCAAAATGAAATTTTGAAATGTAAATGGAAAAAATGAAAACAACCCCAAACTTTAAGGGCCAAAAATATATGTTAGTCTATTTTATGGGTTCCATGTGTGGATTCTAATTGACGTTAAAGTTGTGTAGTTTTCAATGTCTACATATAATTTTTTTATTTGGGTTTTTATTTTATATTATCATCAATTTTGTAGTTAGGAAAATCTATAATTTTTGCAATTTTTGCGAATTAAGGGTATTTTGGTACTTTAGTTGACTCTACAATTTTCTAAGACATCCTAACTATCTTAGGTTTTATTTTCTTTAAGTCCAAGTTAGTCTTTTATTAGGTTTTTAATTTACTAGATAAATTAGGAGTCCTAATACTACTAGTGTGTGTGTATATATATATATATTTTTGCTCGATGTATTCAAAGGAGATAAAGGAGATGGAGTTGATTAATAAAAATATTGAGTGTTTTGAGTATTCAGGCATGTTGGCCTTATTCGTTTTTCCTCCCTTTCCCTTTTCACTCTTCTTCCTTTTCTCCTCTCTATTATACTTCCCTCTCTTGTGGTACTGTTCACGGATACTCTTTATGCCGAAACACCACGATTTCCTCTCTTTTCCTCCCTCCTTACAACCCCAAATCAAATCCTTTAATATTCTATCAAATAGCCATAAAATAGCTCATCAAACCATCTTTCAATTCCTAACACAACCCCATAATTTTTTTTCAGCAATTCTACACAGTTTTATAAGTAAACTTAAACCCACCACAAGCATATCTAGACAAATTCCCCAATTTGTCCTACGTCAGTAGGCATTATGGATGGAGTCTGCTATTAGTTGGACCTAAGGCCCAATCTATTAATGTTTAGTATATATTTTATTTGTCATTAGTTATTTTCTTTTCCTATTTAGTATAGGAAATTAATTCTTTTTCTTACTAGGTTAGTAGAATTATTTTCTATTCCTACTAGGATGGTATCCAGGTGGAAGTTTTAAATTCCTTCAACACAATCCCTAAGTCTAGGAGAACATGTATGGGCAATTTCAAAATTATTGAAGGAATTCGAAATATGAACTTGGATGACCAAATCCGTCCTTTGAATGTGTGGCTATCCAGAAAATGTAGGGGTGTCCAAACCAACCCGGACCTGACCAAAATTGACCGGACCAACTCGACCCAATCAGATATGGGTCAGCTCTGAATAAGTTTCGGTCGACAACAGATGTAAACATTTAAATCCGACAATTTTTTGGTTTTGATGTCGGTCTCTATAATGGCTAACCGTTATAACCGAACCAACCGATTATTGTGAGATAAATAACCTCTTTTTACCTGTGTAATGCGTCTCTACTTGATTGGCTTTTAAAATTCTTGCCTCTTTGCATGGCTGACACGTACTAAGCCTTATCTCTCTTGTTCCCTTTTTCTATGCAAACTTATCTGTCCTATCCTTATCAAATATTACCTCTGAGGCTCTGACTCTTGGGATTTCTCTTTGAAATCAAAAGCTAAAAACCAAATTCAGGGTATGGTGAGGTGGCTATGGTGTATTTGATGTTGTGTGTTGTACTGTGTTTGGGGTTTTCCATTTTTGTGTGTGGTTGTAGATTTGAAGCCAACTGCCAGTCCGACTGAACCTGTCCATAAACCTGAAGGCAAACGGCAGTCAGAGACCCAAGGATTGTCAATCGACTGCAGGTGACATACTCCAATACCCGATGAGATCGGGTCAAGTCACGGGTTGACCCTCAACCCGAGTCCGATTGACCCGTGTACAGTCCTACAAAAATTTGTATTTTTGGAGTAACTCATAGGAACTGGAATGTCCAAATAAATCCTTTAAATTTGTGATTATCTAGAGTGTTGGACCACTTGCCACAACTGCTAGTAAGAGTGTGCATACAAACCAACCAATCCCAATCCAATAAGAAGGCAATGGATTGTTCTTTTTGGGGTTGGTGGGTTGGTCCATATATACCTATGAAGCACGGACGCGGCTGGGAGGGTGCCGCACCCAAGTCCGACGTGGCTGCCCGCGCGTCGATGCCGCGTTTGAGTTTTTTTTTTTTTTTTTTTTCATGGGTTCGCGCCGACTTGGCTTGATTCGCGCCGATTTGCGCCGAACTGGGCCGATTTGGCCAGAATCAGGTCGTATCGGGTCATATCGGCCGGCGATCGAAATGGATCGAAATCGGCTTTGAATCATGCCGGAACATGTCATCCCATGGTGGGATTGGTGATGATGATGAAAAAGTTGAGTTGCTGGAGCTTGGGTCTGTGTATGGAACTGGCTCCATTTTGCTGTTTTTGTTTCAGGTTTTGCATTGGGATACTTTGTGTTTGTGTTTATAAAGGCTAGAGGCTGAGATGCACGATTGACCACCAGTTACTTAAAATAGACAAAGTTAGGTTCCAAAGTGGACAAAGATTAGCTCCACATCTTACCTAGGGTTGTTATTAGGTACTGGTATATGAAGGAAATATATAGAAAATATAAATAAAAATATTTTTAATAATTTTTTAATTGTTGCACCTGCACCCAACTTTTTCAAAAATTGCCGAGTCCCACACCCGCACCCGAATCCAGAAACGCACCTATGCTTCTTAGATATACACAACCCTGCTTCATAGATATACACAACCTCACCCGATAATTTTCTCACCTACAACCAACATTCTCACCAAAACCTTTTCAATTGAAAAAAAAAAAAAAAAAAAAACCTTATTTCTTATGGCTTTTGTTGATTGATTGATTAGGAAGTTACTCTTGAAATATACATATTGAAATAAAATTGTGGGCCTTTGGCGGTTTTGAGACCCTTATTGGAGATAAATGCCCAATGGACCTGACAAAGTAAGCCCATATTGACCAACCCAAATCAATCTATACTTGTCACTTGTGGGTTGGTTTGGATCAGTTAATTTAGGGACTGTGGAGTGTGGATTGATTTGGTTTGGTAGTTTATCAACCCAATGAGGTTGGTTTGGGTTGAAAAATCATTCCAAACTAACCCAAACCGACTTGTGCACGCCCCCCTAGCGGTGTCTACAATGTCATCATTGCCATTGGCACAGCTACCAGCCCACTACTGTGGCCACCACCATCATGACCGCAACCACCACTGTGGCACCCAACACTATCATCACCACCATTATGACGCTGTTGTTTCCTTCACCTAGTTGTTGGATTTTGTAATTCTGCTAGGTCCTATCTTGCTTGTGGCAGCAGCCCTATTTCTTGAAGCAAAGAAATTATAAGCACCCACAGGTCATCGGCCAGTTTGGCGGGGAAAAAAAAAGATTTTTCCCTAAAAAGCTTTTACCCGTCAAAAGAAATTACACATTAGAAGTTTCCATGCTACAAATAATCAAATCTTAAGTTCTTTAGCCTGTCTTGTTAACTCTGATCCTCATAAGGAATTGTATTTCACTATTCCTCTTACTCCTCTTCTTTACATTCTTCATGTTTATTATACTTTTAAAGTCTAGATACCATATTGCATAATTAGAACAACAAGCCTTAGTCCCAACATTTTGGGGTCGGCTACTAGCATGGCATACTTGATATTTTTGTTTTAATGTTATTTTAGGTCTTTCTCTTCTTTTTTTTTTTTTTTTTTTTTTTTTTTTTCATTCCCTTGACTTGAATCAACTCATATTCCTCTCTGGTGTTTTAATTGCTCTTCTTTGCACATGACAAATCTTCTCAAGAGACTCTCATCTTTTCATTAATGAGGGTAAACTTTATCTTTCAGCGAATTTTTTTCATTTCAAATTCAAATCCTTTTTTTTTTTTTTTTTTCATAGGTAATCAAAGATTTATTTCATAAAAAGGACATCATGTTCATGATGGTGAACACTTTGTACTTAAAACGAATACAAGTACCTCAAGAAGAGATATGAACAGAAGGAAGAAATTTAGAAATGGAAATACGATGTGTAAAACCCCAAATTCTATCCCACTAAAATAAGGTCCCAACTAGTATAGGCTTCAAAAGATCTACTAATCTCACAATATTTTCAAAAGTATGATTATTACTCTCCTGCCAAATTAACCACTTCAAACAAGTTGGAACCATATTCCAAATATTAAAGGAATGCTTCCCCGACCAATTCTACCAGCCAAAAAGAAGGGAGGCTACTGTCTTTTGGCATCACCTACTGGATCCCAAATAAAAAATAATAATAATAAAAAAGGAAAAAAAAAAAAAAAAAAAAAAACTTCACTCCACAAGACATAAGCAAACTTACAATGTAGTAGAAGATGGTCCACAGTTTCCTCATCATACCGGCACATGCAACACCAATTAACCAGTGGTAAACATCTAAGAACCAGATTATCAATGGTAAGAATTCTACCCCTAGTTGCTGTCCATAAAAAGAAAGACACCCTTTTAGGTACCTTTGTACTCCAAATAACCTTCTAGGGGAAAGAGATAGAAGGAGAGCCATCCGGAACAGTTAACAAATTATAATAAGAGCGAACATCATAGACACCAAAATGATTCAACTTCCAAGTCAAAGTATCATCTCCGTCGCCCCTTGGCATATTGGAGTAAAGATGCTTAAACAGAGAACATGCTCTTTCTACCTCCCTTTCATGAAAAGCTTGACGGAAATGTAAATTCCAACTTCTATTACCCCCATCTAAATTAGAAACAACCAAATCAGAAATCTAAGCTTCTTTGGAAACAACACAAGCAAAAAGATCTGGATAGAGATCCTTTAGAGGGATAGGCCCACTTCGAGGGTCGTACCAAAAATGAATACGATGGCCTTCCCCCACAGCATACTCCACCTGTTTAAAGAAACTCTCAGCTCTTGCTCTAATATTCTTCCACGTTACACAGCCAGGAGTCCCTTGAACTTCCCTAGTACACCAGCCCCCACTATCCACTCCATATTTGTTTGCTATAACCTAACGCCATAATCTGTGAACTTCTTTCCCAAAGCGCCATAGCCACTTACCAAGCAAGGCTTGATTAAACAACCCCACCCTCCTTATCCCCAAACCACCCTTCTCCATCGGTAAACAAACTTTATCCCTCGCGACTAAAGAATATTTAAATACTTCATCAGTAGTCTCCCAAAGGAAATTCCTTTGTAACTTTTCCAATCTGGCTGCTACAGCTTGAGGAATAGTGAACAATGATAAAAAATAAGTAGGAAGGCTCCAAAGAGTACTCTTTAACAAAGTAAGTCTACCACCCTTAGACAAATATAACTATTTCCACCTAGAAAGTCTCCTTTCCATTTTTTCTAGAATTGAATTCTATATTGAGGGATCCTTGTAATGTGCCCCAAGAGGCATACCCAAGTAATTCATAGGTAGACTTCCCACCCTACAACATAACACATGAGCTAGTGCATGTAAATTAACTACCTCACCTACTGGTACAATCTCACTCTTACCAATATTGACTTTCAAACCTATGATAGCTTCAAAGAAAATCAACACCATTCTTACATATAATGATTGTTCCCTTGAAGCATCACAAAATAAGGTAGTGTCATCAGCAAAAAGAAGATGGGAGATTTTCAATCCTCCTTGCACATGGGAGCCTACTAGGAATCTGCTTAAGAAACCGCCCACTTTCGTTTTCTTCAGCAACTTGCTAAGAACCTCCATCTCCAAGAGGAATAAGAGTGGAGATATCGCGGGAACTGCTAAAAAAACCTGCTGGAGAACCATTAACAAGAACTGAGAACCTAACTGTCGAAATGCAAGCCTTCATCCATCTCCACCACCTCTCCCCCAAACCCATCCTCTCCATAAGGTAGAACAAAGCATTCTAGTTCACATGATCATAAGCCTTCTCAATATCCAGCTTGACAATCACACTAGGAATTCCACTCTTAATTCTACTATTCAAACACTCATTTGCAATAGGGACTGAGTCAAGGATCTGTCTCCCTCAACAAAAGAATTCTAAGAGTAAAAAATGAGCTTATTCAAAACACCTCGTAGCCTATGTGCTAAAACCTTTGCTAGAAGCTTATACAAGCTACCCACAAAACTAATAGGGAGAAAGTCCTTTATACTGACAGCATTGAACTTTTTAGGGATCAAATAAAGAAATGTGGCATTAAGAGATTTCTCAAAGATGCCATGTCTATGAAAATCTGCAAAGAAAGCCATAACATCCCTTTTCACTACACTCTAGTATTTTTGGAAGAAAGCTGTAGTAAACCCATCAGGCCCGGGCGCCTTATCTCCCTCAGCCTCCTTTAGTGCCTCAAGAATCTCCTTTACTATCCAATTTTGTCTCTTGGAGACAAACTATATCAAATTTCCCCCTGTAAGCAAATTCTTCACAATTACCCTCTTCTGGGGATTGTTCAATCCCCGCACATTCCAAGATAAAATTTTCAAATGTATGGACAATGATCCGTTCCAATGGATTT